>CM050164.1:273730962-274330962 GCA_027410445.1 Discoglossus pictus
AGGGGTCCCTGAGAATAAAGCTGAGGAAACTGACTCCAGCCGGGGAGGATGGAGTAAAAGCCCTCAGCCAAGAGGAGCCCAGGGGTGACCCACTAGAAGGAACATCAGATTCTGGGTGGGTTATCCCTGTCAAGGAAATAGATCTATTCCTTGAGAGCACCCTTCATGGACAAAAGAAAAGGGAAGGTGCGGCTGGCCTTGGAGAGGTGGAAGAATATGTCGTTTATTCTCCACTCTCTCCAGCAATATCTAGTGGTCAGCACTAGGGCCAAGAATTCTGGGACTTGCGGAGCATCTCCGCGTCCGGAAATTCTATAAAATGTGCGTGTCCTATCAGCAGTCTCAAGGGTCTGAGGAACGCACAATTCCTGACACGCAGTAATGGCTTTGCACATCAGCACGCTAAATACCAATGGCTGTCAAGACAGTTTCCGCAGGTTCCAGGTACTCTCCTATTTATATCAGGGAGGGTACTCTGTGAGCTTCCTGCAGGAAACTCACACCACTCCAGAGGCTGAGGCCTCGTGGCAACTAGAGTGGAGAGGCAGGGTCTTCTTCAGCCACTTCACATCGGCGTCATGTGGAGTAGTGACCCTGTTCTCAGAGTCTTTTCAGCCAGAGCTGCTGCTTGTGAGAGCTGTTATCCCAGGCCGTCTAATCCACCTCCGGGTCCGAGAGCAGGGTAGCATCATTAACCTAATTAATATATATGCCCCTGCTGGAGGGCCCGAGAGAGTGAGGTTCCTCGCCAGACTGTCCCAGTTTTTGGAGACGGTTGACGCAGATGAGTGTTTGGTACTCGGGGGTGATTTCAACTGCACCCTCGACGCTCTGGACCGGAATAGTCCAGAGCCGTACCCGCCTTCTGCGTCAGCCCTGCGGGAGATCATCGCCCGCTTCTCCCTGGAGGACATCTGGCGAGAGCAGAACCCAGGGGCATCAGACGGTTTCACCTACGTCAGGGTGAGAGCTGGTCTGGTGTCCCACTCCCGGATCGACAGACTATATATATCTAGTCACTATATGTCACGAGTCGGTTCTTGTGCCATTAGGCTGGCTCCGTTCACAGACCACAGCTGTGTGTCTGTGACGGTGGCGCTAACGCCAACAGCGCCACGAGCCGCCTATTGGCACTTCAACAATGCTTTGTTGAAGGACCAGGGGCTCGTGACATTGATCCGGGAGTTTTGGATGGACTGGAGGGGTTGCAAGGGGGACTTTGCCACGTTAAAACTGTGGTGGGACGTTGGCAAGGTTCATTTGCGACTTCTGTGTCAGGAATATACCAAGGGTGCGAGTGGGCAGCGCGAAGCTGAGTTGGAGTCACTCCGGGGGGAGGTACTCCATCTGGAGCAGAGGCTGTTCACTTGTAGGGACCAATCCCTGCAGAGCGAGTATGTAGAGAGGAAGGGTGTCCTCTGTGACCTGGAACGACACCAGGCCAAGGGGGCATACGTGCGCAGCCGCTTAGGTTTTCTCAAAGATCTAGACCGCGGCTCGCGCCTCTTCTACTCACTGGAGAAAAAGGGGGGTAACAGTAGGCACATCACCTGTCTTCTAGATGAAGACGGTGCCCCCCTTACAGATCCGGAGAGTATCCAGGATAGAGCCCGGAACTTTTATAAAGATCTTTACTCTCCGGATCCCATTTCTCCAGACGCCTGCAGGGTGCTATGGGAGGGGCTCCCCACAGTCAGTGAGGGTGTAAGAGAGCGGCTTGATATACCACTATCTTTTCAAGAGCTCTCTGAAGCCCTCCGTGCCATGTCCTGTGAAAAGTCTCCAGGACTGGACGGACTGACTGTAGAGTTTTTCCAATTTTTCTGGGAGACTCTGGGACCTGATTTCCATCTGGTCCTTGGGGAAGCCCTGGAGACCGGGGAGATGCCCCTGTCTTGTCGCAGGGCAGTACTTGCCCTGCTGCCCAAAAAGGGGGATCTCCGGCTTATTAAGAACTGGCGACCGGTCTCTCTGCTCAGCACGGACTACAAGATTGTAGCTAAAGCCATCTCGCTTAGACTTGGGTCTGTGCTGGCAGAATTGGTTCACCCTGACCAGTCCTATGCGATCCCGGGCCGGACTATCTTTGATAGTATCTTTCTGGTCCGGGATCTATTGCATTATTCTCGCAGGACTGGTCTGTCACTCGCCTTTCTCTCTTTAGATCAAGAGAAGGCGTTTGACAGGGTGGACCATGGTTACCTCATAGCCACTCTGCAAGCATACGGCTTTGGCCCACAGTTTGTGGGCTTTATAAGAACGCTGTACGCCTCTGCAGAGTGTTTACTTAAAATTAATTGGTCCCTAACAGCACCTTTGGTATTTGGACGAGGGGTGCGTCAAGGATGTCCCTTGTCTGGACAGTTATATGCACTGGCCATTGAGCCTTTCCTCTGCCTACTGAGGAAAAGGCTCACAGGGCTGGTGCTAAAAGATCCAGACATGCGGATTGTCCTTTCAGCTTATGCTGACGATGTGCTCCTCGTGGCCCAGGATCCAGTTGATCTTGAGCTGGCAAAACAGTGCCAGGAGGTATATTCAGCTGCCTCCTCCGCTCAGATCAACTGGTCCAAATGCACAGGCCTTTTAGAGGGTAATTTACAGGTAGACTCTTTGCCTCCCACGTTTCGTGACATCACGTGGGAGGCAGATGTCATTAAATATCTGGGGGTCTACCTGTCCGCTGCGGACTCTTCCGTCCCAGACAACTTGAGGGAGTTAGCGGGCAGTGTCCTCTCTCGTCTGGGACGATGGAGGGGTCTAGCAAAAATGCTTTCCCTTAGGGGGCGGACTCTAGTGGTGAATCAGCTGGTGGCTTCTCAGATCTGGCACCGGCTGATTTGTCTGAGTCCGACCCCCGAGTTTGTCACCAATATCCAGAGGAATTTGTTAGATTTCCTCTGGATGGGAAGGCATTGGGTCTCTGCAGGGGTGGCAAGTCTGCCTTTGGTGGAGGGTGGACAGGGAGTAGTTTGTGTGTGCTCCCAGTTGTCCATCTTCCACCTTCAGTACCTGCAGAGATACCTATATGCAGATCCCTCTCCGCAGTGGTGCGCACTGGCATCCTGCTTTTATCGCCAGTTGCGCAACCTGGGGTATGACCGGCAATTATTTCTGATCAGGCCCGAGGGGTTTGGGAGAGACCTCTCTGTGTTGCCGGCATACTACCAGGAAACCCTCAAGGCCTGGAGCATGGTCTCCGTGACCAGGCAGGGCGTGCCTTTGGGGGATGAAATATTCACAGAGCCCCTGCTATTTAATGCAGCAGTGGGGGCTCCAATGTTACAGTCCCCCAGTATCATCCGCCGCCTTAGTCATGCACGGATGACCCGAGTCGGGGATCTCCTGGAATACGGGCGTTCTGATTGGGTGTCACCCCAGGAGCTTGCGCTCCGTTTGGGATATGTGACGCCCAAAGTCTCAGGGCGCTTGCTCCAGGAGATTAGAGATGCCATCTCCCCCGACTCGCGCACCTTCCTTCGCGGGGCTTTGCAGGCCGGAGTGCCACATGCACCTTTCAACACCCCTTCTCCGGCTGTTTGCATTGGACACAAGCCCCGTGTTTCCCCTCGAGGTTGAGGGACATACCCTCGGCATGCTTTCGCGGCATGCCGAGGAAGAGCTTATATTCTCTCGTGCTCCATACAGTGCACTTCCTTGCCCTCGTGACCCGTCCCGATACCATCTGGAGGCGGGTCCTACCAGCTGACGAGGGCAAGAGGCCCCGGTGGAGGGAACTTTATTCTGATTTAGTTCCACGACCCACCGGGGACTTGAGTTGGAGAGTGCTCCATGGTGCACTGAGCACGGGAGAGTACTTAGCTAAATTCACGGACTCTCCCTCCACTTGTCCATTCTGTGGCAAGGGAGAGTCTGTGTATCATGTTTATTTTAGTTGCGCCAGACTGCAGCCCCTCTTGTCACTCTTGAGGGGCCTCCTCCTGCAGTTCTGGCTGCATTTCTCCCCTCACATTTTTATTTTTGGGCGCCCAGTGTCCCGGGGCAATAAGGCCAGGGACCTCCTCGTCAACCTGCTCCTGGCATTAGCCAAGTTGGCTATATATAAGTCCAGGAAGCAGTGTTTGATAGGGGGGGTTCCCTTGTCACCTGAGGCCATGTTCCGGGTGCTGGTGCGCTCCCGTATCCGGGCAGAGTACCACCTGGCTTTGTCTACTGGGGGAATGGATGAGTTTGTCTCCCAGTGGGCTGTAGATGGTGTGCTCTGCTCGGTATCCCCCCATCCGGTTTCTTTTTCTTTCAACCTCCTAATATGATTTTTATTTAGTTTACAGAAAATGTTTTCTCATAATTTTAAAATACACTGTGCCAAGTTCAACCAATCCAATCTATTTGGGGTACCAGCAGTCTACATCTAAAACAAAATGACAGGCAGAGGCAGGGCACCCCGCAGAGGCCGTCGTGGTGCTGTGATTCCCTTTGGCTCTACAATAATGCCCAGTGTTCAGAGGCCAGTTACCGTGAACTTGAAAAGTTCAGAGGACGTAGTTGACTGGCTAACACAGGACACCCAATCTTCTACAGCTTCAGCTTGGAACATTGACGCACCATCCTCCTCCAGCTTAGCTTCGGGCACCTCTCAAGTTACCACTCACCCGCATGCCGTCACCACCAACACTAGTACCACAGCCAATTCAATTGATCAGTCAGAAGAGTTATTTACACATCAGTTTGAAGAAATGAGTGATGCGCAACCATTATTGCCAGAGGATGTAGATAACAGGGATATGTCTCAGTCAGGCAGCATTACACACATGTACGTACGATGTGATGATGATGATGATGTACCCGCTGCTGCTTCCTTTGTTCAGTTGTCATATACAAGTGAGGCGGGTGATGATGATGACAATGCGTCCGTGGATGTCACGTGGGTGCCCGCTAGAAGAGAAGAAGAACAGGGGGAAAGTTCAGATGGGGAGACAGAGAGGAGGAGGAGACGAGTTGGAAGCAGAGGGAGGTCATCGCAATGAGCTAGTGGCACAGTCAGACAGCATGCATCAGCACCCGGGGTCAGCCAGACAGCACGCCAATCAACGCATGCTGTTGCCACCACCAGAATGCCGTCACCACCGAGCTCAGCAGTGTGGCATTTTTTTTGTGTGTCTGCCTCTGACAACAGCAATGCTTTTGCAACCTGTGCCAAAAGAAGAGTCGTGGGAAGTCCAACACCCACCTAGGTACAACTGCTTTGAGAAGGCACATGATGTCACATCAAAAACGCCAATGGGATCAACACATGAGTACAAGCAGCACACAAAGTCAAAGCTGCCATCCTCCTCCTGGTCCAGCATCTTCATCCACGTCAACCACTGCTGTCCTCCTTGCCCCCTCTCAACTATCCGCCACTCCGTCTCTCGACACTTGCTGTTCCTGCTCATCTCCCCACAGTCAGGTGTCTGTCAAGGGCATGTTTGAGCGTAAGAAGCCAATGCCACAAAGTCACCCCCTTGCTCGGCGCCTGACAGCTGGCTTGTCTGAACTCTTAGCCCGCCAGCTTTTACCATACAAGCTGGTGGAGTCTGAGGCGTTCAAAAAGTTTTTAGCGATTGGGATACTGCAGTGGAAGGTACCCGACCGAAATTTCTTTGCCCAAAAGGCAATCCCCAACCTGTACTCGATTGTACAAAAGGAAGTAATGGCATCTCTGGCACACAGTGTTGGGGCAAGGGTCCATCTGACCACTGATACTTGGTCTGCAAAGCATGGTCAGGGCAGGTATATCACCTACACTGCGCATTGGGTAAACCTGCTGACGCCTGCCAAGCATGGAATGCGTGGCTCTGCAGAGGAGTTGGTGACACCGCCACGACTTGCAGGCAGGCCTGCTGCCACCTCCTCTACTCCTCCTACTACATCCTCTTCCATAACCTCCTCAGCTGAGTCCTCTTCTGCTGCTGCGTCTTGCTCCACATCAACGGCACCCCCCCAGCTCCCCAGATACTATTCCACATCCCGGATACGGCAGTGTCATGCCGTCTTGGGGTTGACTTGCCTCAAAGCAGAGAGTCACACCGGGCCAGCACTCCTGTCCACCCTGAATGCACAGGTAGATCAATGGCTGACTCCGCACCAACTGGAGATTGGCAAAGTGGTTTGTGACAACGGAAGAAATTTGTTGGCGGCATTGAATTTGGGCAAGTTGACGCATGTGCCGTGCATGGCACATGTGTGTAATCTGATCGTACAACGCTTTGTTCATAAGTATCCAAGCTTACAGGACGTCCTGAAACAGGCCAGAAAGGTTTGTGGCCATTTCAGGCGCTCCTACACGGCCATGGCGCACTTTTCAGATATCCAGCGGCGGAACAACATGCCAGTGAGGCGCTTGATTTGTGACAGCCCCACACATTGGAATTCAACACTCCTAATGTTCGACCGCCTGCTCCAACAAGAAAAAGCCATTAATGAATATTTGTATGACCGGTGTGCTAGTACAGCCTCTGCGGAGCTGGGGATTTATTTGCCACGTTACTGGACGCTCATGCGCAATGCCTGTAGGCTCATGCGTCCTTTTGAGTAGGTGACAAACCTTGTCAGTCGCACCAAAGGCGCCATCAGCGACATCATACCATTTGTTGTATTCCTGGAGCGTGCCCTGCGAAGAGTGCTGGATCAGGCCGTAGGTGAGCGTGACGAGGAAGAGGAAGAGTTGTGGTCACCATCACCACCAGAAACAGACTTATCAGCATCGCTTGCTGGACCTGCGGGAACGCTGGAAGAGGATTGTGAGGAAGAGGAGTCAGAGGAGGAATGTGGCTTTGAGGGGGAGGAGGAAGACCAATCACAACAGGCATCCCAGGGTGCTCATTGTCACCTATCTGGTACCTGTAGTGTTGTACGTGGCTGGGGGGAAGAACATATTTTCAGCGAGATCACTGAGGACGAGGAACGGGACATGGGTAGCTCGGCATCCAACCTTGTGTAAATGGGGTCTTTCATGCTGTCGTGCCTGTCGCAGGACCCTCGTATAAAAAGGCTGAAGGGGAACGACCTGTACTGGGTGTGCACGCTACTAGACCCCCGGTATAAGCAGAAAGTGCCTGATTTGTTACCAAATTACCGCAAGTCAGAAAGGATGCAGCAGGTCCAAAACAAATTAACAAGTATGCTTTACACAGCATATAAGGTTGATGTCACAGCACAAGGGCAATATAACAGGGGAAGAGGTGAAAGTAATCCACCTCCCACGACCACGCTGGCAAGGACAGGATGTTTAAAAGACGTTTTGTTGATGGAGGACATGAGGACCTTTTTCAGTCCTACGCATCGCATCAGCCCTTCGGGATCCACCCTCAGAGAACGACTTGACCGACAGGTAGCAGACTACCTCGCCTTAACTGCAGATATCGACACTCTGAGGAGCGATGAACCCCTTGACTACTGGGTATGCAGGCTAGACCTGTGGCCTGAGCTATCCCAATTTGCAATTGAACTTCTGGCCTGCCCCGCTTCAAGTGTCCTGTCAGAAAGGACCTTAAGTGCAGCAGGAGGTTTTGTCACCGAGAAGAGAAATCGCCTAGGGCAAAAAAGTCTAGATTGCCTCACCTTTATAAAGATGAATGAGGGATGGATCCCGAAGGGACTGACACTGGGCGATACATTCGACTGAAAAAGGCCTGATGAGATGAGCTGCCTTTGGCTAAAAATGGTCCACACGCTGCTGTATGTTATCTGTGAATGCCGGATGACTTGCGTGACTTATCCGCCACCAAGTAGGGTTCAAGAAGACGCAATGTTTTATGGCACTTTCTGCCTGGGGATCAAAGGTCAATTTTTCTGGACGCTGCAACAGCAGCGGCTGCAAAAAAACCTAATTTTTTAATTTCAATTTTTATGTCAGAAGGCGTACGGCATGTAATGAAAAAGAAAGCATATTGAACAGTCTTGCATAACACAACAGCTGTGCAAAAATACATATTTACAATGAAGACATTTTGTTAAAATTAGCTGGCTAGACCTTCTTATTTTTACTTTTTTGGTTAATACATTTTTTTTTTACTGTGATTGCAATTTTTAAGAGAAACCTAAGACATGGTAAAACAGACAATAGTAAAGAGTATATCAGCAGTTAACTCCAAAGTCCTATTCTCTATCATCACTCCAGCAGTAGCTTATTATTTACAATATCTAACCTGCTCAATCGCCCTTGGGTTACCCTAGGGCAGGCTTCAGTAGGCGACCTCTCCTTTCCTCGGATGATTTTGCCGCCGGTTGCTTCTGAAGGGTCTCCTCGAGGGCTCCCCCACTCCGGTCCTTCCCCTCGACTCGCTTCAACCATTAACAAATGTTTTATTATATTAGGGGGGCACTAAATGGGGATGTTATCCAGGGATCCCAAATTGTCTGGAACTGGGTGATTCTATCCAAGACTACATGGTTAAATCTCTCATTGAGCAGTAAATAGTTGATTTTTTTTATTAATTCCTGAAAGTTTTAATTTGGGGTTTTCCAACTACTAGCTATGTGTATTTTTTCTTTCAAAAAATATTTTATTAGGTCAGTTAATAGATCATATTCAAACAACCATTTCCATGTTACATATATATCCATACATGGTAATACATCACTGAGTTACCTTATCTCTTTTAATACTCAGTTTACCCCATTCCATAATCTTGGAGCTTATACCATATCCAGGGCTAGTATGTTATCTGGATTTGGTTGTACCTGTAGCCTAAAAATATATATTTTTTTACTTTTCAGTTATTAATATAGCTTTAAATCAGTTTGTTTTAAGTTGATTCCCTTTAAGTCTTGAATCCGACTATAATTGGGAAAAAAAATAACTAGTTTTAACATTTAACATGTTGGGAAAGGGAAAGGTCCACAAACATCCTCCTTTTTTACATAAATATGATGTAAAATATAGCACTTACCTCCATCCTCCGCCCCTCTAAGGATCCACGCACACCTCCATCCATCCCGTTCTCTTGAGAATATCCTCTCCCATTTAGGGGAGCCCCTATTCCAGACCTAAATTTCTTTAATTGTCCCCAGATGATATGCTATCCCTTAATTGCAGCCACGGAGACCATATATCTCAAAATGTATCCATGGAGTTGTCTACTAAATGGGTAAGGCGTTCATTTATAAGGATAAAGTTTAATTTATTTTTAACCACCTGAAAGTGTAGGTTATCCGATTTCCATTGTCTGGCTATATGGTTCTTTGTGGCCAACATGATGAACTTTAATAGCCTATTTTGAGTGGGCCAGAGACAGACATGCGGAACACCCAGCATGCAGTTTTCTATATTAGCAGAAATCTGAATCTTAAACATTTTAGAAGCTAGTAAGCATGTTTCTTCTCATAGTCTTATGACTGCCGAACACTCCCACCAGACATGAATAAATGTAGCCTCATTAACACTGTTCCTAAAACATGAGCTGCTCCGTTTTGGATCCCATTTATTAGCTTAAAAGGAGTAATATATGTCCTGTGTAGGACCTTTATTGAAGTCTCAAGCAGACTATAATTTAAAGATCCCCTACTTAAGCCTTGCCAACTTTTATCCCATGTGCTGTCTGCCAACTCGGTGCCCAAATCCTTCTCCCAGGCTTTGGTATAGTCTGGTTTGTTTGCCCATGAGTTTTCATTAAATAGTTCATACATGAGGCTAATAATACCAGGCTGAAAGGGGGAATCCCTATATTTTTTTAGTAGCCAGGTGTTTCTTTGGGGGGTTCCCCTACCACTTATTGTATATAAAAAATGATGTATCCTGCAAAAATTATAGTCTTCAGCCAGGGGTAAATTGTATCTATCTCTCACCCTCTCAAAGGTCATTATTTTGTCGTCATGCCACCATGGACCAACCCTTAGTAGGTTCTGAGACTTCCACCAACTGAGAGAGCTTTCCGGAAGATGTATCTTAAAGTGGGGATTGGGTACGATAGGGGTAAGATCTGATACCCGAGTGTCCAGTTTTTGTGTTCAGTTCATCTCCGTCCATATTTTTAATGAGTGCTTAATCAACGGGTTGTTCAAGTTTCTCAAAAAAGTATACAGGCCTGGAATCCATATTACTGTATCCCATGTATAAGGTGACATGCTTACATTTTCCATAAATACCCAGAGCGGCTGATGTGTTTTGGAGAATGCACCAGAGGAATGAAAGCCAGCTGCGCTGCCTTGTAATACAGTTTGAGATTCAGGCACGATAGGCCCCCTTTCCCTTTTGGTCTATACATATTATTTTTTGAGATCCTCGGGGCTTTATGATTCCAAATAAATCTAAAGATTTGTTTTTTCCCCTTTGAATATTTATGTGTTGTAAGCGATCTCCCGGGAGTTTTAATCTGGCTGACGGGGATTTGTAGTATGTATCTATCAAGTTCATAAATTTGCCTGCAAACCCAAATTTCTGTAATACTGCTATTAAATAAGGCCATTCCAACGTATCAAAGGCCTTTTCTATATCTAACGCCAAAAGGCATGTGGGTATTTGATGTTGGGATGACCATGAGATTAAATTTTGTGTCCATCTGATATTTTCCCCCGTTTGTCTATGGGGGATAAACCCTGTTTGGTCTTTATGGATTATGGAGGGGAGAAATCGCAAAATCCTGTTTGCCATTAATTTGGACAAAATTTTTATATCCCCGTTTAGGAGTGATATGGGGCAGTAATTTTTAAGTTCTAATGGGTCTCGTCGTTCTTTCGGGAAACATATCATATTTGCATGGTTTAGTTCTTGTGGCATGGGAGAGCCTTCTAAAATTTGATTGAAAAGTGTGGCTAAGTGGGGTAATAACAAGTCTATAAAAGTTTGGCGATAGAGATTTGTAAATCCATCCGGGCCTGGGTAGCTATGTCTATTTTGAATGCTAAAGCCATTAATTGGAATAGCTTGTTCTAGGATTGAGATATATTTTTTTTTTTATGTGTATCCCCAGTAAGCAGGATTCCATTGAAAGAGAAATATCCTTTTGCAAGGATTGGAGGCCCGAGATTTTGCTGAAGTCTTTTATAGTGGACATGAGTGCTGGTATAGAGAAAAGGGGCTTGGTCAGGGTGCAAAGCATATCGTCCGCGAAAAGTGAACACTTAAACTGATGGTGTCCTACTTCAAACCCCTGGATGGCATGGTTGGTTCTGATTGCCTGCGCTAGGGGTTCAATGGCAAGAGCAAAGAGCAGTGGGGAGAGTGGGCATCCCTGCCTGGTCCCTCTCTGTACTTGGATTTTGGCCTTATGGTCCCCTGGTATCTTTAAGTTAGCTACTGGTGAGTCGTAGTACCTTCTGAGCAGGTTGAGAAAGCGTCCCTCAAATCCAAACTTATTTAGCATTTTGTACATATATGGCCATTCCACTGTATCAAAAGCCTTCTCTATGTATAGGGCTAGAGGGCAAACTGGGTTGTTATACTGTTGAGCCAAGAACTGGGTGTTCAGAACTCTCCTAACATTATCTCCTGCCTCTCTGAAAGGAATGAACCCCGTTTGGTCCTTGTGTATTTAGTCCAGTAAAAAGTTAGATATTCGTTTGGCCATAATTTTAGCTAGGATCTTGACATCCACATTTATCAGGGGTATGGGGCGATAATTTTTAACCTCTAAAGGGTCCCTACCCTCTTTTGGAAATACTATGTGGTCGGCATGATTCAATTAAGGGGGCATAGGTTCTCCATTTAGTATAGCGTTAAACAAAGATGTTAGGTGCGGGGGTAAGCAAGGGCTCAAATTTCTTGTAGTACAGATGAGTAAAACCGTCTGGCCCTGGGGACTTGCCAAAGATCTTGGATTGTAGATTTAACTTCCTCTTGGGATATGTCTAGGTTCAAGCTGTCCAATTGAGCTACAGGTATTTTGTGGACTTCTTGCTGTAGTAGGAAGGACTCTATGTCAGATCCGCTGCAGCGGGATTGGGATGAATATATGGTCTGATAGAAGTTTTGAAATGTTTCTTGGATAGCATTGGGGCTAAAGGAGGTTTGGCCATCAGGTAGTCTAAAGATACCGTATATTATGTCCTCTCTTGGGGGGTAAGACACTAATAATTCCTCCAATAAAATTCTGCTTTTTTTTTGTGGGCAAGGTCCCTGGTTAGCCCCTTGGGTTATCTGTTAAAAAGAGTGGTGCAGAGACTGTGGGGTCTGTTAGCCTCCTTGTCCATGTGTGGCCGTTTAGAATCCCTGCTTCATGTTTCAGCTTTATTAAGGTGTAATTGTACAGCGTTTGACTCAAGTAGCTGCCTGTGCTGGGTCAGTTTGGCTTAATTGCTGGGCCCTTTTCCTGCCAAGATGGCGACCGTCAGTCCATGGGCCTCTATGTCCCCTTCACTACCTTTGTCCCCGCTTGTGTGCTTATTTGAGATGGCCCCCCTTTATATCTCCGGCCCGTGGCCTTGTAAGGGTCGCCCCCTGAATCTCTGAGTGTGGATATGCGGGGATGGGGCGGTGAATCAGGCCTACCTTCTTCTCTGCTCGCTGCAAGATCAACAATACCTAATTTTTCAGGCATGTGTACATGCCTAATTTTTCTGGCCTCTGGTGCTGCACTGTGGCTTTAACAACCAAACCCCCAAAAAAGGCACATAACAGGGATTAAACTGATAGGAGTAGTACTACTTAACACACCACTCATATCTGGTGTAACAGTAGTGTACATTTCAAACAAAAAAAAAAAAATCTACTGTAATAGATTGTATAGCAGTTAGTTGTCTGCAAGCGTGTGTGTCAGACCTACAGCGTCTACTCTGCCAACTTCTGCAAGTGCACAGTGCCACTCATATCTGTTGTCAAAGTAGCTTGCACGCATAGTACCGATCTGTCAAAACCTGTAATGATGAATGAGGTCAAGAGTAGCCTGGTTCAATTATCCTCTACAGGTTGAGACCTAATGTTTGGGTGACTCCAGACCAACACATGAGTACAAGCAGCACACAAACTCAAAGCCGCCATCCTCCTCCTGGTGCAGCATTATAAGCCACATCAACCACTGCTGTCCTCCTTGCCCCCTCTCAACCATCCGCCACTCCGTCTCTCACCTTGAACAGTTCCTGCTCATCTGCCCATAGTCAGGTGCCTGTAAAGGACATGTTTGAGCGTAAGAAGCTAATGTCACAAAGTGCCTCAAAATTGAAGTGATACGACCAACCAAGTATCTTTTTCCATCTCCCGGTTCTAAAAATCCAGGCCTTATACACGCCCCCTGATAGGTGACGTAACAAGTATTAAACTGATAAGAGTAGTACTTACAAACACGCCACTCCTATCTGGTGGCACCTTTGACTGCACATGCCGTGCCCCAAAATTGAAGTGATAGGACCAAAAAAGCATCTTTTTCCATCTCCCGGTTCTAAAAATCCAGGCCTTATACACGCCCCCTGATAGGTGACGTAACAAGTATTAAACTGATAAGAGTAGTACTACTTAACACACCTTATAATAATGCAGAGAGAGGCAACGCAGTGAGAGGAGTCTGAAGAAGAGGAGTCAGAGGAGGAAGGTGGCTTTGAGGAGGTGGAAGGCCAAAACACAGCAGGCATCCCAGGGGGCTTGTTTTCACCTTTCGGGGACCCTTGGTGGCTGGGTGGAGGAAGAGACCTTCAATGACATCAGTGAGGACAAGGAACGGGACACGGCTAGCTTGGTATCCAACCTTGTGCAAATGAAGAGTTTGCGGTTGTGCAAATGGACTGTTTGTGGTTGTTTGCTGTGCGTTAAACAGGGAGTTTGCTTTGGTCTGTCACTGTGAAGCGGGCCTAACCCTTACACTACCTGATCGATACAACATCATACCTGATGTTTAAAGCACGTTATTCCAAACAATTTAGGAATGTTAGGTAATTTATGCCCTTTATGGCTTAAAACCAGACTCTGCATCAACTATGTAATTTTAGTGGGAGTTTTGCCATGGATCCCCCTCCGGCATGCCACAGTCCAGGTGTTAGTCCCTTTGAAACAACTTTCCCATCACTATTGTGGCCAGAAAGAGTCCCTGTGGGTTTTAAAATCCGCCTGCTCATTGAAGACTATGGCGGTTCGCCGGGTTCGCCGATTCGCGAACATTTGCGGCGGTTCGTGTTCGCGGTTCGCGAAACGAAAATTTTATGTTCGCAACATCACTAATTACTAGGAAACAAAATGTGTTTTGCTATACTTTGTCCTTTTTGGCCGAAGAGAGCCTTAGTGACATTTTGTCTATATATTTCTACATGTTCCACATCATTTATTGTATTTAGTCAAAAACAGACAACAGCAAAAATACTTGTTGCTAGCATTTTGTTTTTTATTTCCTTTCCTTTTGTCTGAACAAAAAAAACACTTTCTTATTTATGAAAAATATAAGGGGCTTGCATTTTTATTTACAAAAGCCAGATGGGAATTTCAGTATGAAAAAATGTTAGATGGATATTTTAAGGATAAATATGTTTATTTTGCTTAACACAATCATGACAGATTGTGTAGTATAGTTTCTGCCCAGAGGTATGCTCATTTATACATAGCTACCAAAAAGTAGATACTGCAGATCTGATACTTTTTCTTTCAGAGGAAAATGTATACTTTTGAAATGAATCATTTTGAGAAAAAAAACACAACACAAATACTCCATTTGTGACACTGGTGGCTTTTTATTACAATATCACAATGGTCAAATACTATGACAGATTAGTTGTGTCAAGCAAAATTTGTATCATCACATAACAAATTATAGTAGTAATTTTATATACAGTTATGCAAATGTATGCTAATGTCACACTTATTGATGGGATAAAGATGGTTTTCTATCCTTCCTGTAGTTTTCTGCATTATGATATCTTAAGGTACTATGCAACTCTATTCACCTGCATGGAAATTAGATGAGGTGTTTTTTTTTTAGTTAATCCAGTAAGGCATAATACTACATAAAGACAATTTCTATGGTTAATTGTAAATTGCCATCACAGTTAAGATTTCTGCTTCATTGTCACTAGCAAACTCAAAACTTCAACTTTGGAAAATAATAGTCTGAAATGTTGTACATAAAAATAAATAGCAAATTGCATTTCATTCATATGTATCTGGAACTTCTTTAACAGTATTTAATTACAATGAAACGATGTAATACAATAATTTTAAAATAACAATGTGCTATTACCCTACTATAATCTCTCATGTATCATTACTCTTAGCAATTTTTAATCTATTTTCATTTCTCTTTACTTACTTAACATTTTAAATTAAGTATATTTAAATATATTATTTTTTTAAATATATTTTTTATTAAGAATAGAAGGTTAATTCCATAACACAAGTGTTTCAAAAATACTAATAATATTTCCATGTTTTTGCTAACGTAATCCTCACTTCTAAAAACACTTGGTGTGATAAGAGTTGAGCCTCTTTACTGAGACCCTCTATGGGGAGGCCTAAGAGAGATTCTTCTGGATTGTGGGGAATCCTGTGCCCCCATAGTCTCTCCAAAATATCATGGGTCTCCAACGAAATGTGGGCGATCTTAGGGCAGTCCCAGAGAACATGTTTAAGGGTGCCCAGAGTGATATCCCCTAAAACAGTATATTAAAATATTTTGAATGTAGAGAATTAGTAGTTTCTGAAAACATTTTTTTGCATAAAAAGAAACTAAAATATACATTGATTAGCTTACCTTAATGTTAGCAAAAATTCTTATGGTTTTTGGCAGTTGCATTTGATAATGTACACCCTTAGAAAATCCCAGATGAATTAGTATAAAATTCATATTTAGTCATGCCCAATCAGAAACAGGCAAATACAATGAGTCTCATTCAATTCGGAGGCCGCAACTCGATCGGAGAAGGCCGTATGTCTGTGGGCCTGCTGCGAGCCCGCAGTGGCCGCAACTTATGGTGCTATTCAATTGGCCAGGCTTGCAAGTCCTGGCCCGATAGTGCACATAGCAAACCATGCTATTGAAAGTAGCATTTGCAAGCTTAAACATGATAGCTGATGCAAGGCCGTAACTCACGGTTAGAAACAGCCAATGGAATATGTGTTTGATCATTCAAGCCCTTATGACTTTGAAATCCAACCTTCATTTTTAATTGAAGTCCTACGGACCTGAACCACGAGTCACAATCGGACCCACATTTCATTGGCTGTTTCTAACTGTGGGCTACGCCTTTTGCGTCAGTGATCATAGAGGTTGGATTTCAAAGTCCTACGGGCTTGATTTATGAGTTACGATTGGACCCACATTCCATATATATGGCAATATTGATAAAGTCGTAAATATGATATTCTATTACATGCGAGTTCCATTATATGTATTAACACATTGATTGCCAGTATCGATATAACACGGAAATTAAACACGAAATAAAGTATTTTGTTGGGCCAATTTGAGAGCTTGAGAATGGTGTGCTATTAATTCTAAGACCTAACATCACTTTCTCTTTTAATACAAGTACAATAGAGTGTTTATTTATGCATTTGCAATACTCCGTACAT
The DNA here is from genome assembly GCA_027410445.1 of Discoglossus pictus. Classification (NCBI taxonomy): domain Eukaryota; kingdom Metazoa; phylum Chordata; class Amphibia; order Anura; family Alytidae; genus Discoglossus; species Discoglossus pictus. The sequence continues at coordinate 273,747,392 of CM050164.1, forward strand.
GTCATTAAGCCCTTTGGGAGACCTCCTTGGTACCAGAAACTTGTGGTTCGACTTTTGCCATTTGCAGCCTTGATGGAGTGGTTAGCGAGGGGGAATCGGAGCAATTGAATAGCAATTTGCGATTTGGAAATCTTGCGGCTGTGAAAGATCAAAGGCTTGGAGGTGCATTAACTTTCAATTTTGAAAATCGCAATGGATCGCAACGAATTGCAGCCTGGGGCCTATAAAAATGAGCCCGTAAAAATGACGCCAATTGATTAGTAAATTTACTTGCAGGCTCCATTTCCGAGCCTGGATCTCCTGAAAGCCTGAATTGAATGAGGCTCATTGTATGCATCTTCAACCCAGTGGCTTCTGACATGCTCAGTACAAGAACTGAGGCTGTAAGGGCAGATCTCTGCCAGCACTTCCTCTGCTTTATCTCCCTGCTGTTTCACATAAAGACTCCTACTGTGCAAACTTTCTCACTTGGGATGTAACTGTACTTATTACTTAAGGCTGCTAAGAATAAAATAGTCCCTCACTCACCTCTCGTTCATCTCTATCTCTCCTCTCACCTCTCACTCATTCATCCCTCTCTCTCATCTCACCTCTCACACCACTCACCTCTCACACCACTCACCTCTCTCATTCCCCTCTCAACCCATCCCTCTCTCTCATCTCACCTCTCACACCTCTCACATCTCACACCACTCACCTCTCTAAATCACTCACCTCTCTCTCACTTATTCATCTCACACCACTCACCACTCTCACTCACCTTTCTCACTTACCTCTCTACCCACTCACCTCTCTCACCAATGACCTATCTCAATCACTCACTTACCTCTCTCAAAACTCACTCCTCTTACCACTCACCTCCCTCACTCATCTGTCACACCATTCATACCATGCACCTCTCACACCGCTCACTTCACACCACTCACCTCTCACACCACTCACCTCACACCACTTACCTCTCACACCACTCACCTCTCCAATCCCTCACACCACTCACCTCTCTCACTCACCTCTCACATCACTCACCTCTCTTACCACGCACCTTTAACACCACTCACCTCCCTCACCACTCACTCACCTCTCATACCACTCACCTCTCATACCTCACACCACTCACCTCTCTCACTCACCTCTCACATCACTCACATCTCTCACCTCTTACATCACTCATATCTCTCACTCACCTCTCACACCACTCACCTTTCTCTTCAGTCATCTCTCTCACCCACTTACCTCTCACTCCCCTCTTACTCACCTCTCACTCACCTCTCTCAATCACCTATCTCACCACTCGCCTTTCACACCACTCACCTCTTAGCCCCCTCTCACACTACTCACTTCTCTCACCACTCACCTCTCACACCACTCACTTCTCTCACTCATCTCTCACTCCTCACTCATCTTTTTCACCACTCACCTCTCTATCCGTCTCTATGCCCTGTCTCACTCTCTCACAATACACATGGCAGCTGCAGATCAGTCTGTGCGCTGATTTCTGGTGGGGGCGTGTGGTAGAAGCAGACACAGCACACAGAAGCATTGAGCAGCCGGCCCGGCTCCCATTCCAGCAGTGACATTGGGGCTGATTGTCACTGCTCTGCAAGTTAGTAAAGTGTTAAAATCAAAACCTGAATGCGCCCCAATGATTGAGGGATTAATTGTGCCTATGTAGGTACCCTTGGGGTGTGGAAATGATCATTACATGGATTATTAGTTATTAATAAAAATAAAATGTTTTATGAAATATGCTGCGTATATCAACAATGTTTTTTGTCTAAGGCTTGCAAAAATGTAATAATCCAGCAAATGTAGATATGCCTTTAAATGGAGTTATGTTACCAGATTGTGGATCTGTTAATGAACCGCAGTTAGTTGAAAAATGCACCAGAGTTGTGAAATGAAATTGCAAGCTGAAATTTTTTATATGGGCTACATTGTTTAACAAATTGAGTGTATTAATATTAAAGACCTCCGTCATTTTAAATCACTAAGCATTTTGAAATTTTTTCAGTGAGTATAAAAAGTTAAATAGCTCTGTTAATAGTAATTTGCACATCTATTTCATGCAAATCGGCACATTACGGATTTTGTCAAAAGAAATTTTAAAGAGCAAGAAACAGACATAATTTACAAGTATACTGAAAATGTATATGAATGATCTTGGAATCTTCAATGCAGAGAATCAAAGTATATTTAAATGCCAAATATTATTATTATTATTATTATTATTATCAGTAATATTAATAATAATAGTTATTAATAAAGCAATGTACTTGTTTTAAAGTAGCCACTTCCAGTAACCAACCATAATATCCAATTATTTCACAATCCCAGGGAGTGAAAAAAAAAGGGCTCCAAAAACTTACATGGGGAGATTCTCTGATCTGGTTGAGCCATCAATTATAGCTACTAGGTTGGCAGACAACAATGGAAACACTTTGTTTAATAGAAATGCGTCAAGTGATGACAAGTGCTTTGCAAGTGATATCACCTTGAATCACCTTTAATATCACCTTAACCACTAATTGGTAAATACATCATCCCAGCCATTGTTTCTGATCTACCCATACCATTTAATAGGAGCCTGATTTGTTAGAAATGTTATGGTCAGTCTCCAAAAGTATATTTACCCCAGAATCACCTCACGCTCCTAGCTGACACCTCTTCATAACCCCCATCCCCCTAAGAACATGGGGCATGAGGAATGCTCCCTTCCCTCTTAAAGGGCATCATGAGATATTCACAAAACACACTAAACTCCACTAGGATCCCTGATTAAAGGAAATCCTTCTCTCCAGGACAGAAGCCTGTCTACCCCGGACTCACAGTTCCCAACTCTTTATTATTATTTTTACTATTATTATTATTATTATTATTATTATTATCCTTTATGCAAGGCAAAAAGTAAATTAACACATTGCAAAAAAATGGAGAGCCCCAACTTTGAGCTTATAATAAAACATTCATACTACTTGTTTACAAGCACCTAACAAGACATAAAAACTTGTAAACTTACAATCTAAAGGGTTTGGGTTGGATACAGGAGTTTGACAGATGCAAGATGGCAATGTGAAGGCAATAGGCTCAGGCAAGTGGAGGTGCCTGTGTGTTGCAATGTAGATTGTGGAAGTGAGTGATATTAATCTGAAGAGTTTGCAGTTGTGCATATTAAGGCAGAAAGTGATTATTTGTTTGTATCAATAGTTTTTTATTAAGGACATTTACATCATAGTTAATATTTTTTATCAAATTACAAAATTCAAGAAAAAGATTCAGTACATTTTTTGAAGTTTTTTATTCAAAAACTTGTAATAAAATTATAAATAAAAAACAAAATACTTAACATGTTTTTTTATCCTATTTTTTTTTTTGTTATCAAGAATTCTCAAACTAATTTCAAGTTCTAGCCAATTAATTGCTTCACACAGTTACCTAAGATTACAAAGTAAAGCAGATAGGTTATATAGAAAAACAATATTTATAAAAAAAATATATATATATATATAAAATAAATCTTATTATAGCAAACAAAACAAACAAAATTAGCAAAAAAAATGGCATTTAAACTGACTCACTAATACATTAAGCTAGAATATTTTTTATAACGAATATCTAAACCAGATCATATTATCTCAAATTTCAGAGTTCAGATCTGCGCTATGTCGTCCCAGTCTCCCACACCCCATCAGTCAGGTTAATGATGCGATTTTATATGAAGGATATACTGGAGTAGTTAACCAGGGTTTCCAGATTTGTGTACATAGGTGGCAAGTATCTTTCAGAATGTGAATCAATCGTTCGTTAATGGCTATATAATACATTTTGTTAATCACCTCCTTGAAGTAAAGTAAAGGGGATTTCCAATTTTTGGCTATAACATTTTTGGTCGCTAACATAATTAGTTGGAAGAATTTGTTTTGGGGGGAAGTCAAATCAGTGTTGTGAATACCAAGAAGACAGTTTTCAATTGAGGGGCGTAGTGCAGTATTAAATATGGTTGAGGTTAGTTGAACCAATTTAGTCCATAACCCCTGGACAATAGGGTAGGTCCACCAACTATGTATGAAATCACCCTCTAATTGGCATCCTCTAAAACAAGCCTTGCTTCCCTGGTTAGTAATTTTGTGCATTCTTAAGGAAGTAAAATACCCTCTGTGTAATTTTTTTATGGAAGATTTAAGAAGGCTATAACTCATGGATTCCCGGGACAGGTTGGAGTATGCTTCAGTCCACTTACCTGGGTCCCAAACCTGACCGAAATCCTCTTCCCATTTAGATATAAAGGAAGGCTTTTGTTCAATAGTTGGTGTGTTAAGGATATCATATAGAGACTCAAGAGTCCCTTTCGTCAGGGGGAGATTTTGGCAGATAGTGGATAACCAGGAAGATTTTGGAGCGCCATGCGTTTTATTTTTGTTACCCAGTATTGAATTTTAAGGTAATTGAAAGATTCTCTATCTGGAATAAAACATTTCTCTCTACATCTGTGTTGTAGGGATAATCTGGTTGTTCCTAAACCAAGAACCTAGTCTATCTAACTTGGATAAGATCCACCAGTGTCGAGTCATTTCAGAGCAAGGATTTGTAAACTGGGGGAGGAGAATATTGAGGTGAGGGGAGAGATGCAATGGACCAGTTGATCCCTGGAGTTAGCCCACTTCCAGGTTTTAAACATCAGATTAATCATTGGATTGGAGAGTTTATGTTGGTGAGAATTTAGATAATTGGACCATATTAACATATCCCAAGTATTCAGGCTCATTTGTGAACTCTCCATGAATATCCAAACAGGCTGGTGTTTTATTGAATGGGCTAGTGGTAAAAACACCAATTGAGCGTCTCTATAGTATAAAATTAAATTGGGGCAAGAAAGACCTCCTTTAGTTTTATGCCTGTATATAACAGTCCTAGCAATTCTGGGAGGCTTGTTGCTCTATATAAACCTGAATAACCATTTTTGAAATGTGGTAGGTTCCCTATTATCTATTGGAATTGCAAAGGTTCTAAAGAGGTATAATATACGAGAGAGGATATTCATTTTGACCCAAACTATCCGGCCAGATCAATAAATATTTAGTTTGGACCAGGCTTCCATTTCATCAAGTAGAGTTTTGATTAAGGCGGGGTAATTTGCCTTATAAAGCTCCGGAACAGTTCTGGTAATATTTACACCTAGATATTTTATAAATGATTTAGGCCGAATAAAGTTATAAATAGATTTTGAAATTCTGCAACGTGATCTGGGATAGACCTATAGTATGTCCATTGCCTCAGTTTTTTTCTAAATTAAGTTTCAGACCTGAGAGGTCACTATACTGATGAACAGCGGACATTAAAGCCTTAATAGATGATTTCGGTTCTGTAAGGGAGCATAACAAGTCGTCTGCAAATAATGAGCACTTAAAGTGGTGGTGTCCAACTCTAAAGCCCTTGATCCCTGGATTAGAACAAATGGCCTGGGCTAGGGGCTCTATTGCTAACGCAAACAGCAAAGGATAACGAGGACAACCCTGCCAATTGCCTCTTTGAATAGGTATACTCATGTTTTGTGATCCAGGTAGTTTCCAATTAGCTAGGGGAAAATTATAATAAGATCTTAATAAATTTAAGAAGCGACCTTGAAATCCAAACCTGTCCAAGACTGCATTGAGATAATGCCATTCAATGGAATCTAAAGCCTTCTCTATATCAAGTGCAAGAATACACATTTGTATTTTGGATTCTCTGGCCAAATGTAGGACATTCAAGGTCCTCCTGATGTTGTCCCCTGCTTGTCTATGAGAGATGAAGCCAGTTTGGTCCTTATGGATCAAATCGGGGAGAAATGTGGAAATCCTTTTGGCCATGATTTTGGGCAAGATTTTAATGTCTCCGTTCATTAAAGAGATTGGGCGATAATTTTTTGCTTCAAAAGGATTTCTGCCTGTCTTAAGGAATAAAACCATATTGGCTTGGTTTATCTCTGGGGGCATGGATTCGCCTCTTAATATTGCGTTAAGAAATGCACAAAAGTGCGGTATGAGAATTTCAGTGAATTATTTTTAGTACAAGTTTTTGAACCTGTCTGGGCCAGGGAATTAACCTATTTTAAGTTCAGATATTGTCTCTTGGATTTCTTCACTTGTAATATCTTTATTAAGAATCTGTAAATTAATGGGAGTAATAGAGGGAAGATCCAACCTATTTAAATATGATTGAATAGCCAGTTCCGATGGCTTAATATGAGAAGAGTATACTTTATAATATAAATCAAAGAAGGTCTTATGTATTTTGTTGTGGCTTACTGTTAGGAGGCTAGAAGATGTTTTAATTTGGGACATCCTAGATTGGGAGTATTCTGATTTTAGCCTTCTGGATAGAAGAGTGTCAGGTTTCTTGGCCTTAGAGTAGTAGAGATGATTGGTACGTCTAAGAGCTTTTTCTGTCCTATCTGATAAGAAGCCATCCAACTCTAACCTAATCTTGTCAATTTCAGTTAAATGAAGGATGTTGTTGGTTCTGTTGCTTAGCTAAATGCCGTTCCTTTTGAATGGTCAGTTTTTTATGGTAAAATGATAATTTAATGCCGGTGCCCCTTATGTAAGCCTTGTGAGCTACCTAAAGGCATCCCGCTCCAACCTCCTGTTGTCCTTGAAGTAAGTTTTGAGGTCCTCTGTGATTTGGGCAGGATTAAACAGGAGGTCATTCAATTTCCAGGAAAATGGTATGGCCAAGCTTGGACCCAACTTCAAAGTTATTTGAACTGCCGCATGATCTGACCATGTACAAGGGAAGATTTTAGCCCCAGAGAAATTATCAAAAAGTCAGATAGTATGAGTCGTGGGTCGGGGAGTAGTTTGTGAACTCCCTATTCCATTGGTGGTGCCCCCTCCAAGCATCAATTAGGTCTACACTGTGTAATAATTTATTGATCTGATTTATCTTATTTGAAAAGCGGTTTAATTTCTAGATCTATCCATGGTGGGATTAACTGTTAGATTAAAGTCTCCACCAGTTACTAAGGTCTCTAAATATTGGCTCTCTAGAAATCCAAAAGTCTTGATTAAGAAGTTATGTGGGGAAGAGGTGGGGGAGTAAATTGACATCAGTGAGAGTTTAAATCCCAGAACTGTCCCAGAAAGCAAAATATAGCTTCCTTCCTGATCTATTTTTTTTTTACCCAAGTTTAAAAGGGAAATTCCTGTGTATAAGTATTGCCGTTCTAGCCCTTTTAAAAGGATGACTTGTGGAATAAAAGGTGGGGTACTCTTTTGTGTAGAAATGCAGGGCTATTGCCATGGGAAAAGTGTGTGTTTCTTGGAGGAACAAAAATGATGGTTTAAAAGCTTTATAATAGATAATAGCTTTCCTCCTCTTGAATTGGGAATTAATCCTTCAGTCATTACATGTTGTGTTTTTTTGGGATAGTGTAGAGCGCCCGACCCCGAGCAGCATTTCCAAGCAAGTGGAGTCAAGTGTATAAGAGGAAATTCAAGGAAATTCACCAAGAAAAGAATAAAAAAAATATAAACAATAATTAACGATATATTAAAACAAGATATAACATTGAAACTAACATAACAATACCTCCTGCGCTGTGCTTTAGCATCAGCAAAATCGGGGGGAAGGATTAGCCATTTCCAACTAAGGAGGGGTATCTAAAGATCTACTTAATTAGGGATATTTCCCAATACTAGGTGTAAGAGGTAAGGGTAGCTTCCAGCTTTTACTAAGCTATTTATGATGGTATTCAGCTATCTATGAATTATGACTATACTCACTGAGTTAAAGACACTTACTTGTCTGTTATATAATCTATTTCTATGTTATTTGAGCAGGTAAAATGGAGGGCCTGCCATCTAGCATAACTTACAAAAAAACTTTTTGCTTTTGTTCTTATTTTGCATTTTCTTTCCTAACCGTGGTCCAAAGTCATAAAGTTTATTAGCTTACCCTGCCTTCCCCTAAATTTAAGAGTAGCATATCAAGTACCATTTTGGCAGGGGTAGGGAATAAGGAGAGAAATGTGATATTAACAGTTTTAACCAGCAAAAAGTTTGTATAGGCCTTAGTACAGCCTGCTAAACATTCAACCCATAACTATGTGATCACATTATGTGATCCGTCAAGTAAGCTACTGCGTTGTTGATAGAGTTGGTTCAGATGCACCCAATTGTAATTCCATATGTTTTGAAGGAATCTGAGGTTTTCTATATTTGGATGCTACAGTCCATTCTTTGCTTAGTGCGGAGTTATTTGAAGGACCTTGTTGTTGTTGTACTGCCATTTCTTCTTCAAGAAGGAGGCCTAATTTTTTCAGTAATCCTAGTCATTATTCCAGAGAGTGCAAGGAATGTTGAGATCCCTTAAATTGAAACGCCAAGGCAAATGGAAAGTTCCATCGGTATTTGATGTGATGATTAATTAGGACCGCCAAGGCTGGCTTCATAGATCTCCGTTTGGTAAGAGTACTCGGAGATAAATCTGCATATGTTTGGAGAGGAGCCTTATCCGGTCCAAAGATTGACGTCATCTTTCTCGCAGTTGCCAATATCAGGTCTCTGGTTTGCTGTTTTAAAAATCTAACTATGACATCCTTAGGAAGATCTTGGTTTTTAGCTCCCCCTATAGCTCTGTGAGCTCATTCTACCTCCCAGTTATGGTCTGGATGCACAGATAGGATGTTATTAATTGTCGGTCTGAGGTATTGAGTCAAGTTGAGTACAGCCTTGGGTATGTAATGAATCCTGATATTGTATCTTCTTGAGCGGTTCTCAAGATCCTCCAGTTTGTCTTCAAGCAGAGTGATACGAGATGTATTCTGGGAGGTCTCCAATTGATCTCTGCCCTGGGCTTCAACCACTTGACTTGAGGTTTCCTCCAGGAGGTGTATGCGCTGGCTGAGTTGAGACATATCTTTTTATAGAGCTGTCACAACTTTAGAGAGATGTGCCTGAAGTAAAGCATCAATCTTAGCCAAGGATTGGTCAGTCAGGTCCTCATTTTGTTTAGTGGTTGCCATTGCACCTCCTGTGTCTGACTGGCTTGATCTGTGTTCTAGAGATGGGGTAGCTCTGGATTCTGTTTGTGTAAGATATTCAGATATACTTTTGAAGGAAGTATCCTTTATCTGTTTTGGCATCTTTGGAAAGTACAGTTTATTAAACTGTCAAAAGTCTGTATGCCATTTTCAGTTAGGAGACCAACTTTTATGTAGTTGGAGATTAGTGAGTATAATTTATTGTGTTAAGTTTGCTGTTAAGCCTTTATGAGCTTGCCAGCTTGCCTAGACCTTTTAGAGTGGTTTTACATCCTGAAGTTTAAACTTTGCGAAGTTACAAGATGATTGGTGAAGTTGTGCTTGTATGTGTTAGTAGTTGTATCTGTTGGAAGATATTTGTTGATATTGGAAGTTCTGCAAATGTCCCCTATGTGTCACTGAAGAGCTGTGTAATGCGAGGAAGCTGTCTTGAAATGTATTCAAATGGTATATAGTTGAGTCTATTTTGTCATGTAATTGTAGAGTCTTCCTTGTACTTATAAATATAATTATTTTATATTATAATATCTAGGTGTTTGGTATATTATTAGGGGTATCTCAATATGTCCCTAATATCTTAGTTTGTTCAGGCTGTTACCGTTTGATGCAAGATGGCGTTGTTCTCTCTTGTGACCGTTTCCCCTTCAAACAAGAAGCAAGCCGAGTTCCCCAGACTCCACTAGAGATTTATAATAGCTGTGGGGGGTCTTTTGCATCTGTTGCCGTGTCTTCTTCAGTTGGCTAGAATAAGGTAGGTTACACTGTCACTGATGCCTCCGGGGAAGACTGGACTGGAGCTTAAGGGTATCTAGGCCGCAACCACGTATGGGAGAAATTGGCTGTAAGGCACTTAAGAGTAGTACTGTTGTATGTCTTAAGTGATTTTGTGGCTTCTGGTGCTGTTTCAGTATGGTTTCAATCCAATGGGCTCCCCAGAACCGCAAAATAAGCTTGGTTCATGGAGGAGCTACAGCACAACAAATCTGCTTTATTCTGTGGCAATTTAGAATCTCTTTTTTTAGTGACTTTTTAATGTCTTGAAGTAGGAAAACAGTCTTGTGCATCGAGACTAGGAGTTCCAAGTATGGAAGGCGGCAGCACATGAAAAGTCCTGGAGGCAGAAATGAGAGGAGGTCATAAGAGAGTAGGAAAAAAGAAGGTCATTAGCAGAGTGAAGATCACGATTGGGGGAGTATTTTAAGACAAGAAAAGAGATATAAGGGGGTGCAATGTTGCTGAGGGCTTTAAAAGTTAGGGTCATGATTTTAAATTGTATTCTGAAGCTATGGGAAAGACAGTGGATAGATTGACAGAAAGGAGCTGCAGACATAGATTGACAGAAAGGAGCTGCAGACACTGAGTTTTGCGTATAGTAGATGAGTCTAGCAGAGGGGTTCATTATGGATTGTTGTCGAGACAAACAAGTGATGGGGAGGCCAGCAAGGAGCAATTTGCAGTAATTGAGTCGAGCAATCATGAGAAAAGGTATTAGGAGATGTATTTGGAGATTTTTTAGGTGAAACTGACAAGATGTTATTAGTAATTGTATGTGAGGAATGAAAGAGAGGTCAAGGTCCCGTAGTACCCCAAGGCTACAGGCCTGGGAGGTGGGAGTTGCCTTGGTATTCCATTGTCAACAGTGAGAGATTCTTGAAGAGTGGATGCTATAGTAGAGGATGGGAAGATTAGTAGCTCAGTTTTTGACATGTCGAGTTTGAGTTGAAGGGCGGACATCCAGGAAGATATGCTTGAGAGGCAGTTGACAACTCATACTAGAAGAGAGGGGGAAAGATCTGGTGCTGATAGGTGCATTTAAATGTCATCTGCATATAGATGACACTGAAATCCAAAAGATTGTATTAGGTTACCAAGGGACAATTCATAGATGGAGAAGAGGAGGGGTACTAGAACTGAACCATAGGATATGACAACAGACAAATGGCTAGGAGAAGAAGACATGCCAGAAAAGGATACACTAAATGTACAATCTCCTACAGTAGGTATAATGTGAACAATAAGAGAGCAGAATTATAATAGTGGCCCTTTGACTTTGACAAATTACCATACCAAGTCAAACATTAGCAAAATCTGCTACATGAAGACAATAGTGTGTCATTTTTACTTTATTTTGGTTTTGGTAGCATTAATATACAAATGTTATGTAAAGCAGCTATTTATTAGAGTCTCAAACAAGCGTGGTCTCTCTTTATTGAATTGTCAAATAAACAGGGAAAACATTTTCAGAATAGTTGGAATCCTAAGCTAAAGTTTGAAAAAAATAGCTTACTTGAATTTCCATACATAATATAAAATATTATTTGATTGTTAACTAATAAACTCAATTCACAAATTTATATTTAGTAAACATTACTTAAAACCGGAATAGGAATTTTAAACTTTTAGTAACCAAGTAAGATTAATTTGAATATAGGAATATATAAAATCTGTCTGCATCTGAAATTATACATTTATATCAGTTGTGGAGAATATAGTAAATGAATAATGCAAGTTGCCATGGAGAAGTACCTCATCACATATATAGTTGTCGTACTGCGAGTTGTAGTCATTCTTTGAGACCCACGTGAAGTGAGGCGATTAGTTGTGGCACGCGGGACATAAGCTGCAATGAGCGCTGAAGGTGCTCATTGCACTGCGAGCCTCACGAAGCGAGGTGAGCAGTTGAGGCACGGGGGACTTAGGCCCTGCGAGCCGCGTGAATCGAGGCAAGCAGTTGAAGCACGCAGGACATAGGCTGCAACAAGCTCATTGCCGGGGTGGACACGCAGGTCTTAGCTGGCGCTCATCCCGAGACACGCGGGACTTTGCTGCAATGAGGGCTCATCGCATTACGGCCCGCATGACTTAAGACCCGAATCACGTAGATGGACTTCGGGGCTCGCAAAAATACAACTTTAGCCAAACCACCGAACTGGAAAAGCCTGCAAAAACACACAAATATGCCTCAAATTAACTTACACACTCACCGACAGTACAGGGGGAGAAATATGCATTATAGCCTTCACTGTTCTGCTTTAAAGCCTTTTTCATATATCACATAAACACCCATGTACTATATTATATACCAAACTATTGGTTCTCAAAATTTCAGGCCAGAATTTGTGGATTTTGAAGACTATCTAATGGTTCACTCATTTTAAATGAAACACCTATCCTTAAGTGGGGATATAAAAAACATGAGATTTTGGTAGTCATTGTTGACAGATTTATTAGGACTGTGCAGCCATTTCTGAGATTCATCCAGACCTGATACTATCCATTCTGCAGATACTCCTTCCAACTGTCATTTTCCCATATCTATTTTTTGCCTCTTAACCTAGAAATTCACATACCACCACCTCTCTTCAGCATCTGAACTTTTATAACTTGTCCTCTCACCTACACTGTCCAAACTCACCCACCTATAAATACTAGTTAAGCTTTTGTTTCTTCCTTTTATTACTTACATTTTTTTGATGTATCCCTTTCTTTGGAATCCCCCTCCCCACTATGGGCCTCATTCAAATGATTGCCGCAAAATGGCCATATCTCTGTGTTCCCTTAGTAGGTGCTATGGCCGATCGCAAGACAGGCAATCAGCCGTTAGCTTTGGTGGGCTTGTACCTGATTGTGGGCGTTAGCAAGCCTGCCAAACTAAAAAGTAAAAAATAAATGTAAGGAAGCAATGTACAACACTATAAATGATGGGGGACATATTGGGGGATATGAAGATGGCATGTACTACATTGGCTAGCTGGTACATCGCCACAGTAAACCAGGCTTGAAGACTGAGTTGCTGCCTTGGAGGTCATCCAAGCCCGGTACTCCGGGTTTGAATGACCCCCAAGACACTAACCCATTCTCCAAGCCCAGCGGACTGTGGCCACAAACGATAGTATTGGCTAGCGGTGATGTGCCAGCTAACCAATGTAGTACATGTCACCCTCATGTCCCCAGCCAATCAGAAGGTGCTATTCCCTTCAGCCAATCAGAATGAGATACAGCCCATGAGGGTGTATCCCATTTGGATTGGCTCCAAGCATCTGTGCCTTCTGATTAGCCAATGTCACTGTCAATCAGACTTCAGCCAATCATAAGGTGCAGATGCCTTCAGCCAATCACCCTGTGGGGGTGTATCCCATTCTGCTTGGCTGAAGGCAATAGTGCCTTCTGATTGGTCTAAAAAAATGACAGGTCCATCAGCAAATCAGAATGGGATATAGGGTGTATCGCATTCTGATTGTCTCACACCTGGGCAACTTCTGATTGGCTGGAATTTGATTGACAGCCAGTTCAGCCAATCAGAAGGCACTATTCTGATTTTTATACCGGAAGAAGGGCTAGAAGCCTCATTAGCATTGGGGAGCTTCTCCATGTTTTGGGGGTTGTTTTTAGAGGGGCAGATTTTTTCAAGTGCCCAGCCGGGACAGAAGAGGACAAGGATAGGAACATTGCACCAAGGTAAGTTAAATGTATATTATATTTATTGTTGTTTATTTTGTGCTTAATGTTGTACTAATGTAATGTTTATTTTTTTTCCAGGGGCCCAGCCAGAGGAGACTACAGGAAGGATGAGGACATCGCAAAAAAGTAAGTTTAACACTTAGAATATTTATTTTTTCATGTTGTGTTTATTTTTTACTAAAGCAATTTTTTAGTTTTTAGGGGGTGTGACATGTGCTAGGAACACCGTCATAGCTGAAGGGACATCTGCAAAGGTAAGTGGTCTTATTTATTCTATTTTTTTGTTAGATCTAGGGATTTTAATGTATGTAGTTAGGGTTTAATGTAATGTAGATAGGGTTAATGTATTGTATATTGGGTTAATGCATTGTAGATGTAGTGGGGAAGGGTTTGTGTAATGTTCATTTTTTTTTTAGTAACATAGTTTTTTTATTTTTGTAATTAGTGGAGTGGGGTGGTAATAGGGGGTTGGGTATGTAGTGTAGGTGTTAATAGGTTAGGGTAGGTGTTATGTAGGTAGGGGTTAATAGGTTAGGGTAGAGGGAAGATAGTTTTGAATTAGTGGTTTATTGGGGGGAATAGTGTAGTGTTTGTATTTAGTGTCATGATGGTCCTGGAGGACCCTCATGGCGCTTATGGGGTTAATATTAGAGTTCTAATACCGGGTCAAGGGTCTTCATAGACCCTTATGGCACGGATTGGGTTGAAAAGAGCCTTACGGGGGTCTGTATAGACTCCCATAAGTGAAGGGGTTAGATGGAGGCTTATGGGGGTCTGTATAGACCCCCATAAATGATGGGGTTAAATAGGCTTAGGTGGGATTAGTAAGGCTAAGATGGGGTTACATAGGGCTAAATGGGGTTAGATAGGCAAAGATGGGGTTACATAGGCCTAGAAGGGGTTAGATAGGCTAGATGGGGATGAATAGGCTTGGATGAGGTTAGATAAGCTCGATGGCCTACATGGGTTAAATAAGTCTAGAAGTGGTTAAATAGGCCCAGTTAGGGTAAAATAGGTCTATAAGGGGTTCAATAGGGCGTGTTAGGGTTATTAGGTCCAGATAGGGTTAAATGGGCCCAGCTAGGGTTAGATAGGCCCAGTTAGGGTTAAATACTGTCAGTTAGGGTTAAATAAGGTCAGTTATGGTTAAATAGGCCTAGAAGGGGTTAAATAGGCCCACTTAGGGTTAAATATGGTTTAGTATGGGCTGATGGGGTATAGTTAGGGTTAAGGGGTTTATGGGGTATAGTTAGGGTTAATAGTGTAGTGTAGTGCTTAGACGTTGTCATGTGGGTCATGCTGGACCCTCATTGCACTTATAGGGTTAACCTAGGGGTTAATAGTGTCCTATAGGGGTCTATACAAATCCCTATTGGACTGAGGGTGTTAATTTTATCCTCATGAGGGTCTATTTTGACCCCAATGAGTGATGGGGTTAATTCTAGGTGCCAGGGGGTACTTATAGAACCCCCGCGGCTTGGGGGTAACCATTAGTGTGCTGTGAGCCCTTTAAGGGCCCGTAGTGGGAAATTCAAACGCTGCAATTCTCCGGGCTTGAATTTTGAATGTAACACTAACACTTAAAACAAGTTTTTTTCTCAAAATCTACTGGCTGGTGCATCTTACATCTTTCTGTAGCTGTAAGTGAGGAGTATTTGCTCAAGCTGTGAAAAAAATAGGCAGCTGCCGAGTGATCAGGTTCAGGCTTCGCCACAATCTAAAAAAAAGATGCCTGGTGCTTCAATTAACGTTTTCCTAGACTGTATATACTGTATATTCAACCTAAACTTCATTAAAACTGTTACACACATACAGCCTTATTAAATTGCAATTTGGCCAATTGAAAAGGGCTCTATATAAGCATAGAGCATATTTATTTTATAGAAGTTTTTAGTTAGTAAACTTCTATCCAAAAGCAAGGTCTTCACTAACTAAAAACTTCTTTAAAGAAAATAAGCTATGTGCTTATATAGAGCCCTTTTCAATTGGCCGAATCGCAATTTAATAAGGCTGATAATTCTCAACATGTGGAAAAATACTGTTTACAATATACAATTGAGGGAATTTACTGAGCATTTGAGTTGAGAAGGATGGAAATGAGATAAGAAGGGTTGATTTTTCAAGAAATACTGCATAGTAAACCAAGGAAAAAAAGTGAGATGCACTTGCGATGCTTAGTGAATTCTCCCCCATATATTTTCTTTTTTAGGTGGGTCACAATATTTTTTATTACTAGTATATTTTTAGAAAGGTCCCTAAATTCATGTAAGACATTTGGCCAGATATCGTCTTATACACTTCACAGCATACTCAACAACAAAGTCAGAGGAGCTTGATCTGAGAATGAACAACACCTAAATAAGTTTGTTCTATAGACCTGGTAACCTGCTCAGAGAGACCAGCATTTTTTTGGTCACTTTTGCACTTCACTGGGAAAAATATATCAGTCTGGTCTTACTCAAAAGAGTGACCCAGCCCGAAATTTCAGGCAATGCTACCCTGAACAGAAGACAAAGCAAAACCTAGAAGTACATTTCGGCCTCTCTTGGAGCACATTTAAGGTTCTCAACAGCGCAGGCTTGCCATAAGTCATTGTTAACGCAAAAGTAAAACTGCTCATCCCTATGACCCGTACGACTTAGGCAATGAGGCTACCCATTGTATTTATAGAGCTTGATAAAATTATGGCCAAGCTACACTCAAGCTTATAAAAATTGTCAGAAGTAGAACAGGAACAAATAATAAATGCAGAACTCAATCAATTACCAATCCCAAAAGTCAATATGGTTCTGAAAAGAGATCGCCATACTGATAAACGGTTATAACTTGCCAACATCAAATGAGGTTGCAATGGTCTTTCAAAATGACAAGGGAGAACCACCATTTCAGGGGGATATTAGAATATATACCAGAAATGATGAGCAACCTTTCATTAACATAAGTATCTTAAGTGCTAATTTGGATCCAATGACATATCCCATTTTCTTCCCAATGGGAAAGCAGGTTGGCAACCCAAATTAACACTTGATAGTTAGCCAAATGCTAAAGTACATGTCAGAAATAATATTTCCATGCTTAAATTTAAAGTGGCTCAAACTGCAATTCAAGATGGATTCAATCCCATTTTATGTGGGATCATTGACTCATATTTGCAAGTTGAGGCAAATAATTTAAACTTCATAAAATATCAACAAGATAAACTACTTGTAGAACAGTATTGTGGACTGATGGACTATGTTGCTGAGGTAAATACAAGCAGAGAACTGCCAGCTGGCAAAGCCATTTTTTTTCCCTCTTCTTTCCAAGGATCTCCTTGCAATATGCGATAAAGATATAATGATGTGATGGCTATTATAACTAAATTTGGAAAAACAGATTTATTTACTGTATATACTCGAGTATAAGCTGACCCGAGTATAAGCCGAGGCACCTATTTTACCACAAAATACTGGGAAAATGAGTGACTCAATTATAAGCCGAGGGTGGGAAATGTGCTGCCCCCTGTGTCCCTCTTGTGCCCTCTGTGTCCCCCTCTTGTGTGCCCTTTTCTTGTTTCCCTCCTCTCTCTCCCCGTGTCTCTTCTTCCCTCTCCCTCCCCTGTGTCTCTTCACCCCTCTCCCTTCACTGTGTCTCTTCCCCCCTCTCACTTCCCTGTGTCTCTTCCCCTCTCCCTTATCACCCTCCTCAACCCCCCTCCTAATTCTCAACCTCTCTCCTCAACCCCCCTCCTCATCATCCCTCCTCATCCTCAACCCCCTCCTCATCCTCAATCCCCCTCCTCATCCTCAACCCCCTCCTCATCCTCAACCTCCCTCCTCAACCCCCTCTTCAACCGCCCTCCTCATCCTCCCTCCTCATCCTCAACCTCCCTCCTGAACCTCCCTCCTCAACCCACCTCCTCATCCTCAACCCCCCTCCTCATCCTCAACCTCCATCCTCAACCTCCCTCTTCAACCACCCTCCTCATCCTCAACACCCCTCCTCATCCTCAACCCCCTCCTCAACCTCCCTCCTCAAACTCAACCCCCATCCTCATCCTCAACCCCCCATCTTCAACCCCCTCCTCAACCCCCCTCATCATCCTCAACCCCCTCCTCAACCTCAACACCCCTCCTCATCCTCATCCTCAACCTCCCTCCTCATCCTCAACCTCCCTCCTCAAACCCCCTCCTCATCCTCAACTCCCTCCTCATCCTCAACCTCCCTCCTCAACCTCCCTCCTCAACCTCAACCCCCATCCTCATCCTCAACCCCCATCTTCAATCCCCTCCTCAACCCCCCTCATCATCCTCAACCCCCTCCTCAACCTCAACACCCCTCCTCATCCTCATCCTCAACCTCACTCCTCATCCTCAACCTCCCTCCTCAAACCCCCTCCTCATCCTCAACTCCCTCCTCATCCTCAACCTCCCTCCTCAACCTCCCTCCTCAACCCCCCTCCTCATCCTCAACCCCCCCATCCTCAACCCCCTCCTCAACCTCGGTTATAAGCCGAGGGTGGGAAATGTGCTGCCCCCTGTGTCCCTCTTGTGCCCTCTGTGTCCCCCTCGTGTGTACCCTTTTCTTGTGTCCCTCCTCTCTCTCCCCTGTGTCTCTTCTCCCCTCTCTCTCCCCTGTGTCTCTTCACCCCTCTCCCTTCCCTGTGTCTCTTTCCTCCTCTCACTTCCCTGTGTCTCTTCCCCCCTCCCTTATCACCCTCCTCAACCCCCCTCCTCATTCTCAACCTCGCTCCTCAACCCCCTCCTCAACCCCCCTCCTCATCCTCCCTCCTCATCCTCAACCTCCCTCCTCATCCTCAACCCCCCTCCTCATCCTCAACCCCCTCCTCATCCTCAACCTCCCTCCTCAATCCCCTCCTCAACCCCCCTCCTCATCCTCCCTCCTCATCCTCAACCTCCCTCCTCAACCTCCCTCCTGATCCTCCGTCCTCAACCCACCTCCTCATCCTCAACCCCCTCCTCATCCTCAACCTCCCTCCTCAACCTCCCTCTTCAACCCCCCTCCTCATCCTCAACCCCCCTCCTCATCCTCAACCCCCTCCTCATCCTCAACCTCCCTCCTCAACCCCCTCCTCAACCCCCTTCCTCATCCTCCCTCCTCATCCTCAACCTCCCTCCTCAACCTCCCTCCTGAACCTCCGTCCTCAACCCACCTCCTCATCCTCAACCCCCTCCTCATCCTCAACCTCCCTCCTCAACCTCCCTCTTCAACCCCCCTCCTCATCCTCAACCCCCCTCCTCATCCTCAACCCCCTCCTCAACCTCAACCCCCAACCTCATCCTCAACCCCCCATCTTCAACCCCCTCCTAAACCCCCCTCCTCATCCTCAACCCCCTCCTAAACCTCAACACCCCTCCTCATCCTCAACCTCCCTCCTCATCCTCCCTCCTCATCCTCAACCTCCCTCCTCATCCTCAACCTCCCTCCTCAACCTCCCTCCTCAACCCCACTCCTCATCCTCAACCCCCTCCTCAACCTCCCTCCTTCTCCTCAACCCCCCCACCCTCAACCCCCTCCTCAACCTTGGTTAAAAGCCGAGGGTGGGAAATGTGCTGCCCCCTGTGTCCCTCTTGTGCCCTCTGTGTCCTCCTCTTGTGTGCCCTTTTCTTGTGTCCCCCCTCTCTCTCCCCTGTGTCTCTTCTCCCCTCTCCCTCCCCTGTGTCTCTTCACCCCTCTCCCTTCCCTGTGTCTCTTCCCCCTCTCACTTCCCTGTGTCTCTTCCCCCCCTCCCTTATCACCCTCCTCAACCCCCCTCCTCATTCTCAACCTCGCTCCTCAACCCCCTCCTCAACCCCCCTCCTCATCCTCCCTCCTCATCCTCAACCTCCCTCCTCATCCTCAACCCCCCTCCTCATCCTCAACCCCCTCCTCATCCTCAACCTCCCTCCTCAACCCCCTCCTCACCCCCCTCCTCATCCTCCCTCCTCATCCTCCCTCCTCATCCTCAACCTCTCTCCTCAACCTCCCTCCTGAACCTCCCTCCTCATCCCACCTCCTCATCCTCAACCCCCCTCCTCATCGTCAACCTCCATCCTCAACCTCCCTCTTCAACCCCCCTCCTCATCCTCAACCCCCCCTCATCCTCAACCCCCTCCTCAACCTCAACACCCCTCCTCATCCTCCCTCCTCATCCTCAAACTCCCTCCTCAACCTCCCTCCTCAACCCCCTCCTCATCCTCAACCCCCTCCTCATCCTCAACCTCCCTCCTCAACCCCCCTCCTCATCCTCAACCCCCTCCTCAACCTCCCTCCTCAACCTCACCCCCCATCCTCATCCTCAACCCCCCCATCCTCAACCCCATCCTCAACCTCCTCCTCAACCTCCCACCTCAACCTCCCTCCTCAACCTCAACCCCCCTCCTCAACCTCCCTCCTCATCCTAAACCCCCCTCCTCATTCTAAACCCCCCTCCTCACTTTACCCCTCTAAATACCTCCCCCTCTCCCTTTCCCCTCACTTATCTCCATCTGCAGCATCTGCTCCGGCCTACGCTACTTCCGGCATCTTGACCCGGCCAATAATAATGATGTGGCGGGCATGTGACGTCACATCATTAGCATATACCGGGTGCCGACGCCGGAAGGAGCGTAGGCCGGAGCAGATGCTGCAAATGGAGGTAAGTGAGGGGAAAGGGAGTGGGGGAGGTATTTAGAGGGGTAAAGTGAGGAGGGGGTTCAGAATGAGGAGGGGGGTTCAAATGAGGAGGGGGGTTTAGAATGAGGAGGGGGGTTGAGGATGAGGAGGTTGAGGGAAAGAGACACAGAGGGTTAGAGAGACACGGGGGAGTTAGAGAGACACGGGGGGGTTAGAGAAACACGGGGGAGTTAGGGAGACACAGGGGGAGAGTGACTCGAGTATAAGCCGAGGGGGCCCTTTTTAGCCTTAAAAAAAGAGCTGAAAAACTCGGCTTATACTCGAGTATATACGGTATTACATTTACATGTAACCCACAATGGCCAGAGATTCTACATAATCTGCTAATTGGACAAACTGCTTCTGATAGACCAGATTTAGTGGCAAGAGTCTTTAAAATCAAATTAACTTAATTAATACGTGACATAACCATAACTCAGTTATTTGGCAAATGTCTGGCTTATTTTTATACCATCAAATTTAAAAAAAAAGAGGCCTTCCACATGCACATATTCTTATAATCATTCAAGAGAAAGATAAATTGGATACTGGTGACAAAGTGGATTCAGTAATTATTGCTGAACTCTTAGAAGTACATGGTAGACTATATGAGATTGTAACTCGTCGTATTATTCATGGACCATGTGGAGATATTAATCCACAGTCACCATGTATAGAAAATAAAATATGCACTAAAGAATTTCTGAAAGATTATAGAGACAAAACTTATGCTAATAGTGATGGCTATCCATTATATAGAAGAAGAGAAGGCCAAAATGCCATTATCCGTGGAAAAAAGGTAGATAACAGATATGTGGTACCATACAATCCACATTTGCTCATGAAGTATAATGCACATATTAATGCAAGTCCAGAGACCTTGACCATTTTTGCTTACGTTTACTCCTCCTTCTTGTGCCCAAATTTATGAACAGTTGAGCACTATAAATGACATAGTTTATGAAACATTTCATTTAGCTGCATGACACAGAAACTTCCTGGCTGATGATACAGAATGGTAAAGATGTCTTGAAGAAGCAGCACTTGTCAAATGCCATGGCAGATGAGGGAACAATTTGCATTCATTCGCATCTTCTCAAATGCTCCAAATGCATTAGCTTGCATTAGCTTAGCAAATATGTCTGAAAAGTTTTTGCAACGTTACAATGAGTCTATTGCAAAATTAAAAAGCATTACTTGAAATTCAAGAGGTCTTTCTTTCTCATGAATTAGGTTGTGCAAGTTTTAATCTGCCAGATCCATGAATCATTGACTAAATCAACTTTGAAGACTATGACACTGAGCTTCAAAACCAAACAACACAAGAAAACATTGCAACTTTAAATACATTGCAATTGCAAGCATTTAACACCATAAAAAATGCACTAGATGATGACGCGCTCAAAGAGCATTTTTTTTCTGTCTAGATAGACCTGGTGGATCAGGAAAAATGTATCTATATATTTTATTGATGACTTTCATTCCAGCACAAGGTCAAATAGCACTGCCATTTGCATCAACTGGAAATGCCGCACTTTTGTTAGAAGGTGGAAGAACTGTCTATAGTGGATTTAAACTGCCAGTTCCCAATGATGTCATGCTATGCCTCACAAAGTATTAAGTGAAGTCATAGATAGTCATAGATAATCATCTGCCTTTTTGCGGAAAGGTCATGTTGTTAGGTGGAGATTTTAGACACACATTACCTATCGTTGTCCATGGAAATTGCACAGACATTGTAGAAACATGTATAAAGGCAAGTCCACTATGGAAACTATTTACCCATCTTCAATTACAACAAAATATGAGATCAGAAGGACAAAATTAATTAAATGAGTGGCTCATTAAAATTGGAGAAGGAAAAACAGAGCGAATACATAATTTACCCGATGATACTGTGGAAATTCCATCTGAAATTATTTTCAAACAGGACATCATATTGGCTATATTCCAAAATGCAATAACTAATGAGGATTACGCAGAGCTTGCAAACAAAATAATATTAACATCCAAAAAAAAAGATGCATTGCTTCTGAGTAATGAAATATTAAAACTAATAGAGGGGCCACAAAAAAATGATCACAGTGCTGATTGTGTACTTGGTGATGACAAAGAAAGTCAGATAAACTTCTCCAGTGAATTTATTAATTTGTTAACTCCATCAGGAATGCCACCACATATTTTGCAGCTAAAAAAGGTGCAATTGTCATGTTACTGCGAAATATGAACCCAAAAAAAAGGACTATGTAATGAAACCAGATTAATTGTTCAAGAATTAAAAGACCACTTCATAAGTGCTGAAATTCTTAATGGTACCAATAAAGGTGAACACATTTTTATCCCAAGAATAGATTTGGCACCAAGTGAAAGTAGCTCGCCTTTTGTACTTCAAAGGAGATAATTTCCCATCATTATGGCATTTGCCATGACCATTAATAAATCACGAGGACAAACTTTTAAATCCATTGGCATCTTTTTACAAGAACCAGTGTTTGCACATGGCCAACTGTATGTTGCATTTTCAAGATGCAAGCATCCAGAGGCAATTATAGTTTAAATTGAAAAAAAAAAACAGTCAGGGTGATTTATTAGAGCTTGCCAAATTTTTACAACAAACATTGTCTACTATGAGGTGCTGTAACTTAAATTCCAAAAAGGATAACAATACAATAGATGTCCAAAAAAAAAAAAAGGAACAGTGCTTTCATCTCAAAGACAACCCTTTCCCCCCAGGATGAACTTTTATGTCACTCCGGCTCTTTTCAGAGGACCACTATTTCACTAAGAAACACTATAAAATGGCTAAAAACATAGAGAACAGTGGTTATACCCCACGGACTAACTTTTATGTCTGGAGGTCTCTTTTTAGAGGACCACTATTTCACATAGGAAACTCTATTTGCCATTTTCAAAAAATACAAAAATGACAAAACACAAGTGCAAAAAAAAAAAAAAAAAACTATAAACAGTGTCTTGGAAGTGTTTTTTTGCCTGGAATGGCCTCACAAAACAGTTACGTTGCATTTTCTTACATTTCCAAGTCAAAATTTAATTACATTAAGTTACTGGTTGTAATGTTAAAATGGAATTTTACAAGGTGTGCAAAGTTGTTTTATTGTATCTTATTAAGGGTTCATGTTAGTAGGAGCATAATCATTTGAGCAACATTGAAATGTATTATTAAATAGAGAGGATTGATCCAGGGAGTAATCCGATCACCAGTTACTGGGGTCAGGAAGGAATTAATGTTTTTTCCCCTTTGACACAATTGGATACATTGCACTGTTTTTTTTTTTTCGGTTTCCCTTCCTCTGGATTCAATACCTATGTTGTTTACCAGTAGTTGACCTACAAGTTGCATGTTACAAAGCATTTTGTAATGCTTTACAATACTCATTCATACAAAGTTGAGCTATTCTTATATTACTCCTGTATAGCTGACAATTCAAAATGTTAATATTGTTAAAAAACAATGGTTTACCAGTTGTTCACCTACAAGTTGCATGCTAATTAAATAAACACATTTACTATAATTGCTGTACTTATTTGTAGATATCAAAAAAGTTAAAAGTCTCAGAGACTCATATTAAGTGGAAAACAGCGTTCAAAGCCTACACATTTAATTGCCGTCATTTTTGGACGAGAAAGTCGCTAGTAGCTACACTAAGTTACAGTGAGCTACACCCTACTGATGAGGCAAACTAAGGCTGAAGCATAGGTCTGGAGTTTTTTTCCCCCCTCATGTTTAGGGTAGAATTGCCTAGTATTTTGGACTGGATCACTCTATTGAGTGAGACCAGACTGATATACTTCATATTCTACCGGATATTTCTCCCTGTGAAGGGCACGCACTAGCTAAAAGGAAGCTGCTCTTAGAGTGGATTACCATGTCCATAAAACTAACTTTTATGTTGTCACTTGACAGCATGCCAACCTTTTTCTCACATTGTATATTCATTATGATAGGTGGAAGGACAGGAAGTTGTGCATATGTACAACTGCAATACAAAATGTAAATTTATTTTAAATTGGATGCAGAGTAACACTTTAAATGCACACTACTGTATAAGCTTAAATATTATAATACAGTTTGGGAAAAGATTAATTAAAAAACATGTTGCAAAGAAGACTGAGATGTCTATTTGCTATAGGCAAAATTGCCATTGGTATCCTTCATGCTCATTCTTTGTTTCTAAAATAGCTTAGTGAATTTAAACCATATAAGTTTCCTGGGTTTCAAATGTTTGGTAAGAAGCAGGCAGTGATTATCAGAAAGATATGTGTGTAAAAATCCAAGGAAGGAGCGCTATTCAGCTCCAGAAATTCCTGCCTTTGACTACAGAAATCCCCCTCTCAGGCTATCTTCTTAGAAGGAATGGGCCTCTCGGTGCCAGGATCATCAGTATCAGCTCCGAAGCCTAGGATCACTGGATCAGCTAACTTCTTCAGTGAACTTGAAAAGGCCAAGGAGACCAATCCTACCTGGCAGTTCAACTGGGTATACAATCCCTTCTCCCAAGAGAAGTGTAGAGCTTCACGGCAGCAAAGTAATGTTAGCTCAGTAATCTTCCCTCTAAGTGAAACACACCATGTCTATGTGTCCTAAGAGCATGTCTATTTCTTGTTATACAATTTCAGGACAAAGGATTTACATGTTTATGAGCTGAACATATGCAAAGTCTCCACCCAGCTTAGAACTAAGCAATGATACATGTGCCCCTAGGGGTATGCAGCTGATTGGTCCTTTAAAGTGTCAATCAGGAGGCTGGGAAAATGGGGGGCTTGAATTGCCCGCCTCAGGGGTGGATCTAGGGAAGGCACCTACCGGGACAAAGAGCGGAAAAATAACACACTCAGAATGCCACAAGATGTCACTGGAGGATAACAAATGGAACTGCTTGTTCTTTCTGCAGTGAAAAGCTAAATATGTGAACACTGGAGGGCTTATTTTATACAATTGTCTTTAAAATTTTAAAGTATGTTAAGTTATGGGAAAACAGATCTTCACAATTTGTTATATAGAAAGAGATCATGTTTCTTACAGAGTTATAGGCAGGAGAATACAATGTGGCTTTGCACACCCACAGGGAGCTTACATAACCAAGTATGCAGAGGAAGGCTCCCAAGTACTGATTTTGACCTTTCTGGTAGATGCCGCAGGAAGTAATGGTGCAGATGGAATCACATGGTTGGACGGGGTCTGAGCTCACATTGATTCAGACCACAAGGGGAGGGGAAGAGGGAGGGAAACAGAGAAAAGGAGGGAGGTGAGGGAGATAAAACACACCAGCAGCAGTAGTAGTTGAGGCAGGGAAGTGACAGTCTAAAGGGATGGCAGTCAAGTGTGAATGTGCTGCACAGACAGAGAGATAAAAAAACACACCAGTAGCAGTAATAGTTGAGGCAGGAAACTGACAACCTGGAGGGATGGTAATTACGTGTGAATGTGCTGCACAGAGAGACTCTTCTATGAAAATACATAACATACAGTATAAGAGTCGAACATGGTGCCATACAACATATCCCAGACTGCTTTGCAGCAAAAATAGGCACCACAGAGCTTAAAACAAATGTATCAACTGCCTGAGCCTCCTCCTGATTGGCCAAAGTGATTTTGTACATGTATGCATAATAGCCAGGGTTTGGAGAGGGTGTTGACTATAATTTGCAATTGTCAGTAATTACAAGACATTTTGCTAACTTCAACATCTTTAAATGATTATTTGGAGATTTTTTCATGCACAAAAAAAATAGTTTTCATGCACTATTCAGATGCATTCACAATCAACCAAACTTAGATATGCCTTTAAGTGTTTCATATGGACATCATATTTTTCCTTATGGTCCCATATTTTACTTGACATACTACTTGTCTAGAAGCTTGGTTTTATACACATAAATTAAAAATATTAAACATTTTTTTCTGTGTGTATTATGACTGCTGAACACTGTTGAATATAAAGAATATAAAATGGAATTATGCATGGATATTAAGCTTTCTACTGCATTCAAAATGCTAAATTAACTAATCAATTGTTTGCTTTTTTCATATAGATAATGTATTTTGCTATTGCCATAGAGACAAATAGATCCTTTTTAAATGATGTCACAAAATCAATATATATATATATATATATATATATATATATATATATATATATATATATATATATATATATATACAGTATCTCACAAAAGTGAGTATACCCCTCACATTTTTGTAAATATTTTATTAAATCTTTTCATGTGACAACACTGATGAAAACAATGTGCTACAATGTAAAGTAGTAAGTGTACAGCCTAAACGGAAAAGTGTACAGCCTAAACGGAAATGGAAATGCCCAAATTGGGCTTAATTAGCCATTTTCCCTCCCCGGTGTCATGTGACTCATTGTGTTACAAGGTCTCAGGTGTGAATGCGGAGCAGGTGTGTTCAAATTGTTTATATTTCTCATTGCTTTCTGCTAGCTTAAAAAATATTTAAGGGTCAGGAAATATTGATAAAATAAATTGTTAACCATCTATGAAATTTGTTTTTATGTTGTATTTTCTAATGATAAAACATTATTTTTCTATAATTTATTATCTCTAATCTGAGTATGAATTGATACCAAATATATAACTGTAGATCTTTACGTAAAAATCAAGACACGCATTTACATGTTTTTATTCTCATCTTTTATATTTCAGGTAAAACACTTTTTTATTTGGTAAAAACACTTTTTTATTTGGTAAAAACACTTTTTTATTTGGTGTAGCTTCCTTTGGCTTGAACTTTCAAACAAGAATGCAAGGACATCTACTTGTGAATGGTGTTTTAAGTAACTCAAAGTGAATCATATCTCAGATACTCTTATTAGTAATCCATAAGAAAGAAATAAAAAAGCCTTAGAGTGTAACATAGTGAATGTAAATGAGTATTTCCTCAAATATTAAGGCTTAGATAAATGAATAATTTGGCACACAATCAAGATCTCCATTTAATAAGGCTATAAAACTATATTTTAAGTAAGTAATATGAAAATGTACTGCAGTAAATTAAAGCAACCCAGTTTCTAGCTAAAATACAAGACAGTACTTATTCTATAAATTAATTCCCTCAGAATGAATCATACTCTCTCTTTTGATTAGTGCAGTTTTTTTTTTCATAATTTACTTTATGTTATTTTATCTGAACTTGATCATGACTTGAAGTCCCAGCTTTAAAAAACTGTGGTTATAAAGAAAAAGGAAGGACGCTGATTGTAAATAATTCATGAACTCAGAATATTGATTTTTCTAAAGCAGTTAAAGTATATATTACACTTGTGAATTCTAGTCATAATATGATCAATATAATCACATGAAATTACAGTATTTCTAAATACATTTTGGATTGAATTGTAATGATTATTAGGCCAAAGAGCAAGCAAAGATATTATGACTAAAATTCTCCAGGGTGACAGATTCTGAGGCTTGTGGACTCGGTAAATGATTTCAAATACAGATAATTTTAAGTGGCCATAGCATTAAGATCTGCTTCTTTTTTGTCTATGTGGACAGTTGTATAATTACATTGTAAAACTTTGACCTTAGAACAGCTGACCTCCATGATGTTGCTATCACAGTCATTTGTTAAGTGGTCTAAAAATATGCCTTAGGGAGTTCATCTGCACCTCCCTGAGGAGGCCACTGGAGGCAAAAACGTACATCTGGGGTTTGCTGTTTCTCTTGTTCAGAGTAGAATTGCCTGGTATTTCAGGGCTGGATCACTCTTTTGAGTGAGACCAGACTGATATACTACAGAATATTTATCCCTGTGAAGGGCTCAAATGAGTTAAAATAGGCTGTTCTCTGAGTAGGTAACCAGACTTGTAGAACAAGCCTATTTAAGTATTGTTTGTTATAAGAGGAGCACCTCTACTCTTTTTGCTTAGTCTTTCTCAGCTAAAGGGTGATGGGGGAGCCAGACATGGACTCCTCGATCACTGTGCCTTAGGGAATTCAGCTGCACCTCCCTGAGGAGGTCAATAGAGGCTGAAGCGTACATCTGGGGTTTGCTGTTTCTCTTGTTCAAAGTAGAATTGCCTCATAATTCGGGGCCAGATAACTATTTTGAGTGAGACCAGACTGATATACTAAAGGATAATTCCCCCTTTGAAGGGCACAAGTGAGTTAAAAGAGGCTGCTCTCTGAATAGGTAACCAGGCTTATAGAACAAGCCTACTTAAGTATTGTTCGTTCTCAGAGGAGCACTTCTACTCTTTTTGCTTACTACTACAAAAACTTTTCTGTTTGCAACTCTATGTATCTCTCTTTTGAAAGAGACAGTCTGCTTTTCATTGCACCATTTTAACAGTTTCTGTTGTGTATAATATTCTATCATCTTTGGTAAAGTATTGTTCTACAGGAACACACCACTGACAAGTATATAAAACACTCATGTTAAACTATGAAGACATTGTATGTCAGTGGCCTATCCTCTTTGTAATTGATCATTACAGCTCTTTGCCAATCAATGAACTGAGTAGTGATACCAAAATTACTTAGCCTTCAATAATGGAGAAATATGACTGGTACACTTAAATAACTCACATTATTTATATTAGTATGAAATCCAAATACTTTTACTGTACAAGATGCATGTCAGAATAGTGTCTAACAGGCATTTGCAGACCATCAGCATCATATTAACTAAAGGGAATAGTTGTTAGGACAATTTTTCTTTACAGTAAATGTAAACACATGTTATATACATGTAATGTTATATACATCAAACATCTCTAAAGAAAAGAAGTAAAAAATTTAAACATAATATTATTTATTGCATTTTTATGATGTGAAATCACCATTGGATAATAAACTCAAAAGTCTAATTTGAATAAAGTAAAATGCCTGAGAATTCATGTGGCAGAATAAATACAAAAATAATAATGCTTAAAACCATAAAAAATAAAAAACAATAACAAATTTCATGGAAGGGGATACATTGACGGCAGGTAAAAGATATGAAAGATTTTTTGAAACAAAAATTAAATTTTTTGTGAAGTTTTACCTTTTAAATATATATATATATTTTTTTTCTTGGCTGTTTTTTTTTGTAGATGTATTTTTTAATGATAATGAATTAATAAAATTATAAATTAATATACTTTACCTATTTGTAATTAATATATGCAGCAAGCAATATCCTGAAGAGCTAACAATCTTTTTTGATTTTCGTGCAGCATACAATGTACATTTGCACTCTTGCTGAGCTGAGGTGTAATGCATGAAGTGTCTAGTGTAAGTAGGCTACGTGCACGAGCGCAAACCGTTTGTTTATTTGTGTATTTCAGCATTTTGGAATGCTATTGTTATTATTTTTAAGGTAATGTTGAAAATGGCGGTGATTGTGTATGTGTTACATGGGTGTGGAGCATTTTGCGTCCGCCCTAATAGTGTATTTTATACCTCGTAAGTTGTAAAAGTCTTATATGTCTGGCAGGTTTTTGCGGGTTTATTGGTGGTGTAGCCTCGTCTTTGTTTTTCGGCTGCCATTTATTTTGTCGTTTTCGTGTGCTGAAACTTGTCAAATTGTGGTTAAATTGTCGTGCAACTTCACTCCCAGACGTCGTGGGTGTCCCCCCGTGCTGTGAGGGGTGTTTTTTTTTTGTATTTTTTTTAATTTTGATGGTGTTATTGTTGTTTTTGTATGTGCGCGGTTCGGTCGTTAACTTTGTATTTTTTGGAACTCGGATTTATTTTTTTTTCTAACTGCCGCGGGTTGTATTTTTTTTGTGTGTCTCGCTTTCCTTTTTGCAAAGTGTTACGGGCAGTAAGTTTTTTCATGCAATTTTTTCAAACTGCCACGGGTCTCGCATTCTGAATTGTGTAATTGAGTTTTGTGTTAATGTGTAGTTCCATGGGTCGTAGTGTGTAGGTAGATTCTTTGGAGCTCACTGCCTAAGTCGTGCAGGGTCGTAGGGTGTGTCTCGCTTTCCTTTTTGCAAAGTTTTGTGGGCTGTAATTTTTTCATGCGATTTTTTCAAAGTGCCACGGGTCTCGCATTCTGAATTGTGTAGTTGAGTTTTGTGTTGATGTGTAGTTCCATGGGTCGTAGTGTGTAGGTAGATCCTTTGGCGCTCACTGCCTAAGTCGTGCAGGGTTGTAGAATTGAGGGCCTATGGCGCTCTTATCCACCATAGCTCCCTGCCTAAGTCATAAGGGGTTGTAAGGAACTCCACCAGCTTAATGAGCGCCTTTGGCGCTCCTTGCCAGCATCTGCGGCCATCACGTTGCAAGGGCAGAAGTTGCAGCGGGCTCTGTCAAATGCTAGGACTGGAGCCAGGCTCCCAGAATGCTAGCTAACTTTGGCCTTTGATCCAGCAGGAGTTACAGCTGGAGGTGGATTATGTAGACTTGCTAGATGAAGCATCCATGGATGGGTTGTGGCCGCCCAGTTGGGAGGAGTCCTGCAAGTCAGGCATGCAGGAGAGGCACCCAGCTCATTTTTTCCACGTCTGGGTCAGAGGGAAACTGTTTAGACTGGGACAACAGTGGACTTGCCCTCAGAGGACCCTACAAATTGTCAAGAAGTCCGGGGAGAGGATGGCATGGACTGTGGAGAGAATTCTGGCCTCATGGATGTTAAAATTTGCAAAGCTGCCTTGGTGCCGTGGCAGAAAAAAGGAAGGAAAAACTAGTCCCTAGCTTTAGGAGGTTGAGCCTCGCCCAGTTAAAGGCATGGGGACAGGGCCTAACCACAGCAGTTATAGGCCCAGGGGAAGACCTGGGGGAAAGCTACCCTGCTCCTAGAGTCAAAGAAGAACCTATGAGCACTGGGCCCTACCAGTGGACTGTAAGCTTAATGGGGAACTTTCTTGGATATCCATTGTGCAGGAACCAGCTACAGACCCTGGAGCAGAAACAGCAAGCAGTCCTGCTCTCCAGACTGTGTAGGAGGCAGTAACAGCCGGTGCTCAGGGGCTGCCTGTATCTACACACCAGGCAGTCTCAGATGGAGAGAGCCAGGAGGTTCTGCCTGAGGATCAAGAGACCAAAGAGCCAGAGGGAGGTGAGAGCTGTACCCATACAGTAGTTCCAGAAAAAGAAGGCTGTGAGAAAGTGAGCACAATGCAGCCCCAGGGAGTGGAGATCCCAGACAAGTCCATCAGAAGGAGTACAGACTGGCAGATGCAGCAGGTACAGTCCTTAGTGGAACTATTGTTTTATGGGATGCCCCAGAATAATGTTTTCCCTAACCAAGGGGGAAAGAAGGGGCATTGGCCCTGTTTTTTAGGGGTGAGATAGGGATAACCTGTGATGAGCAGTTACTGGAGCTGGCTAGGCCCCTGGGACCACTTGAATTGGGTAAGCCAGAAAGACCATTAATTTCCATGGAAATCCAACACTGGACAGGGGAAGTAGCAGACATGGGGAAGGGAAGAATGGTGACCACTGATTATATTACTGATTTTATCAAGGCTATACAGAACATCTTAATCAAAGCAAAGTCACAGTTCTTGGCTCATTGTCACTGGTCATCTCAGTATGCTAAAATAAACAGCAGTACTAGAAGTATTAACATACTTTATTTATTTTGTGGAGAACGAAGAGGGTGGGTGGGGGATTATTTGGAGATGAGAGCAGAGATGTACCAGGGAGTGCTATTGTTGAGGGCTTTGTATTGGCCAGTGAGCTGGTTGGTGAAACTTATATTGGCTATTAAGCTGGTGACTAGGTTTAAAAAATAATTTAAAAAATATATATTCAAATTTGGTGGATTCATTTAGAATTTTCAAAGAGTTTAAGCTGTCACAAATGAAAAGATTAGTTGGCCACATAAAAAAGCTGGTGTGCCTCATTTGGTAATTCTGACACTT
This sequence comes from Discoglossus pictus, assembly GCA_027410445.1. NCBI lineage: Eukaryota > Metazoa > Chordata > Amphibia > Anura > Alytidae > Discoglossus > Discoglossus pictus. Next base: position 273,779,348 of record CM050164.1, read on the forward strand.
TGGGCCCAATTTGGACATTTCCACTTAGGGGTGTACTCACTTTTGTTGTCAACGGTTTAGACATTAATGGCTGTGTGTTGAGTTATTTTGAGAGGACAGCACATTTACACTGTTATACAGGCTGACAGGCTGTACACTTACTACTTTACAGTAGCAGAGTGTCATTTCTTAAGTGTTGTCACATGAAAAGATATAATAAAATATTTACAAAAATGGGAGGAGTGTACTCACTTTTGTGAGATACTGTATATATATATATATATATATATATATATATATATATATATATATATGACATCAATACAAGGTGTTAATGCTTTCTCTAAATATATTGGATTTGTAAATATTTAAAGGTAGATGAGAGATCATCTAATGAAAGTAATTTACCATTTTTCAAATCCCATAAACTATTTAAAATGTAAAACAGAAGGTTTAGATCAAAATGTGGATTATTAGTAATGGATGTAAGTGGTAAGAAACAATTAATTAAATTAATTTTAAATTTGTTTTTATTCCAATTTTGTACTGAATATTTAGTTAATAACATTTAGAAATAAATTAAATAAATGCTCAAATTAGAATACAGTAAATTAAAATGAAGATTGCATTTGTAACATGGTATTTCTATTTTGTCCCCACACAGAGAAATGGAAATGTAATTATAAATTTCAAAATGTTTTTTTCTCTCTTTTATTTCACCAAAATTAAACATTAAACAACTTTAAGCATAGAATAGAGGAAAATATACTATTTCATTCATTGCAGTGTGTGCTTTCAAAGAAGGAAATCACAATGTAAAATAATACCAAATAGTCAGTAATGTGCATAAAGGGACATTGTCATTGTATACTATCTATAATATTAGTTCTATTATGAAAAAAAATGGACTACATTTACTTTGGTGAGGTCTACACATGTAAAAAAATCTTTAAATTCTCCTCTCACCTTCTTCTTAGAACTGGGCCTTTATGTTGATAATGTCGTAAAAAGTCTACTCTCTTCCTGCTATTGCTCTTATCTGTTTCTGTTATGGTGGCTGCCCCATGAAGGAATATAACCTAGGGCCTCATTCAATTGCGATTTGACCAAATTGAATAGGGCTCTATATACATTTTTAAAAAATTACAGACGTTTTTAGTTAGTGAACTTCTATCCAAAAAGCAAGGTTTTCACTAACTAAAAACTTCTGTAAAAAAATATGCTATGTGCTTATATAGAGCCTTATTCAATTGGTCAAATCGCAATTGAATGAGGCCCCTAGTGTGCAGTATGATTAACTCAACATATAGAGCCCGATTCAATTGAGCTTTCGCATGTTACTGTAGCCCATAAGTGAGGTCGTAAGTTCATTTGCTTTTTAATTGGCGTCTTTTTGCAGGCTCCAAATGGGTTACATGTTACAACCTTGAAAAAATAGTGATACTTAAATCCGTAACTTACTGTTTCCAGAAGCCATTGATCTTTCACTTTTGCAAGAGTTACGATTGCTAAAATTGCAAATCGCTATTCAATTGCTCAATTTCCCCAAGCCCGCAAATGTTGTCACACCCATAAATGGCAAAACAAGTAGAAAATCCTATGAGTGCTAGAGAGGACCCACAAGGGGGTTGAACATCAGTAGCACTGTAAATGCAAATAAAAAAAATCAATACTGCACTGTAAATAATGGAGAAAGCGATAATAGACATATATTTTATATATTTATATATATATAGATGAATAATCAGAGTATTGCAGTATATAGTGATACCTTTTTTATTGGACAAACATATTCATAGGTTTCATGACGAGCTTTCGAGAGCGTTCCTCTCTTTGTCGAGTCAGAGTCAATACTGATTATAGATTCACAAATACAGCAAAAAATTCCAGGATTAACAGATAATGTTCTGATCAGCCAGCCGTGCAAGTGTGTGGGGGTGCAGACCAGAGTAAGTAAATTGGGGTCGTAAATAGTTTTACATCTAAGGAACCATAGGGCTGTAACCAAACTCAGGATGAAGGCAGAGAACAAAAAGTAAAAAAATCAATAAACACACATATATATTTACAAGCATGAATGTTGGAGGTTATAAGAAATTTTGATAATGAGATAAGAATTCAATGTCGACATTAAGTCCCGACTTATTACTGTTGAAGAACATAATCATTTTAATCTCAAATGTCTTTCTTTCCTTAGTGTTTTTAAAAAAACCTTTGAGTATTCCATGAAAAATCTCAAAATCAAAATACTCAAAGGTTTTTTTAAAAACACTAAGGAAAGAAAGACATTTGAGATTAAAATGATTATGTTCTTATATATATATATATATATATTTATTTTTATGTTTCATTTTGGGGTTAAATCGATCTTGGATATCAATGAGTTAATACATATCATGCCACCCACATGGACTAGAACAGTATTGGCATTAATTTTCATCATTCTGTATTTTGCGGTTTTGCAAGTCTGAATGCATATCAGACCCCCGAACCTAATTGATTGATATGTAACCTCTATGTTTTACTGCCGTAATAATGACATTAAAGTTTTAGAAACATAAAGTCTCATTTTCTATTGGCTGATTCGAAATGGGAGGTTACGGACTTGCTTAATTCTTTATGTTCCCGCCCTGAACTGCTACGAACCAGTACATGGTTTACGGAGTCGACTTTGGGCCGGTAACTTGCGACCTTGACCAATTGAATAGCTCAGGATTTGGAGACGAGTCACAGGCATAACATTTATTCAGGCCCATAGTTCACCTATCCTTTTGCATTCAGTCTTTGAACTCTCTTCTAAATTGTCACGATCTGCTTCTTCTTGGGGGCTTGACATGAACCTAGTTCAAACCTACCCCAGCAGAATCATGTAGTTCCTGTTCTCTGTGGCACAAAATATGGCTTCTGAAGAGGGCAAGGCCCAACAGCTACAGACAGAGAATACTGGATCCAGGTTACTTAGTGGCCCATAGCAAGACCACTCACCAAGTCAGGATACAACACACAGAAATAGTCTCACACCTTGTTTATGTGAAAACTATCTCTCAACCAACTTTATTTTGGAAAACACCATCTTTTAAACATGCATACAAAATTACCAGGAGGGGCTACCTTTAGCCAGCCCCTAACTGCCTCTGGCCAATCAGGCAGGGTCCCTACGTGTGAACCATGAGACTCCTCCCAGGTCTGCCCACTAGGTGTGGCTACCTAATTCATTTGGTCTATGACTTTCAAGGGAGAAACATCTCCCTGCCCTCTGGACTTTGCCCTGATTCTCTGAGTGAGAATCCGTGTAGACCCCCTGGGGTTATGGTGCCTCTATGTCTGTGGAGATCCCTTTGTTCCTGACTACTATCATTTCAAGTGTTTACCTTCAGGGCCATATGGGCAACTCCTGACTGAGAGTTTATACAATGGGGGAGGGTTGACTAATCAAAACATAGATATCACTCCATAATACAATATACAATATAATACTAACATATTATAACCCATAACATATTTCCCCATTAATATATTATACCTAGGATGCATAATAACCATGTACAGGCAACATAGAACCACACAATAACACATAATCCCAATGTAACAATGTCATGCTCCCTTGGACATACTCACAAACCACTGACAATATGAGTCCTTAAACAATTAAATCATGACAACTTCTTCCCCTTCCTTTCTAGTATAGCATAGAGGATCATCCTAACGGATAATTCTCTAGCTATACTGCTTTTACTTGTCCTCCTGTCTGGAAAGTCCATCCATGTGATAGCCTCAGTGGCTCTCTGCCTCACCCTGTCCAGGGTGAATACTCACTCCTTCCCAGTGGCCTAGACACCTTCACAAGCCCTTGGGGAGACTTATAAGACAACTGCCATAGAGGACCCTTCAAGGTAGTCCAGGGGAAACAGTACATCCCAGCCAGTAAGTCCAGCATAAACTTGGGAGGATCCTTACCCAGCAAAGCCCTCTCCTTCCAGGCTAGGGGGACCTCTTGTCCTGTTGATTCTGGATCAGCACTCAGTCCCATGGGTAAAATTGAAGAGTACAAGGTTCCCTTTGTCAGGCCTGATCTTTCTCCTGAAAAAACTGAGATACTGGAGTTGCAACATGGGCTAGTGACAGTGACTGGTGGCATCCATGCTGGATTAATGGGCAGTTCTGATACAAGCTGTTGTGGCTCAGTAGCCAACCTCTCTCCCACCAAGCCTGGCCAATGGCCCCTTCTTTCCAGGGTTACAGGTACACATCCAGTGTCTTTGGGCAGCTGCAGGTGAGTCATTGTAGGGAGACCAGGAGACAAATCACAATCTGGGGTACCCTCTGGCTCTTTGGTCTCTGGTTTCTCAGGTGGAACCTCCTGACTCTCTCCATCTGAGACTGCCTGGTGTGTAGTTACAGGTAGCCCTTGAGAAGCAGCTGCTACTGCCTCTTGTTCAGGTTGAAGAACAGGGCTACTTTCTGTTTCTGCTCCAGGGTCTGTGGCTGGCTCCTGGACAATGGTCATCCAAGGAACCTCTCTACAATTTCCACAGTCAAATGGTAGGGCCCAGTGCTCATTAGGTTCTTCTCTTACACTAGGAGCAGAGTAGCTTTTCCCCAGTTCTTCCCCTGGGCCTGGCACTGTTGTGGTTTGCCCCTGTCCCCATTCCTCTAACTGGGTGAGACTTAGCCCCCTAAAGATAGGGACCAGTTCTTCCTCTTCCCAGTCAACCCCATGGATGCCGGCATCCTTGTTATTTTGAGAATCATGGATATCAAAATTCTCCCCCCAGTCCATACATTTATTTTCTGACCCAGCCTCAGCAATATTTAGCTGGGTCTCTGTAGTACCTGTTAGGTGGTTCTGTTCCATGCCTGACTGGCATGAGCCCTCCCAGCTGGCTGGCCAACAACCATCCAGGGATGCTTCATCCAGTAAGTCTATATAATCCACCTCCAGCTGTAGCTCCTGTTGGATCAAAGGCCAAAGTAATTTAGCTGTATGAGAGCCTGTCTCCAGTCCCAGCATGTGACAGTGCTTGGCAAACAGACACAGCTTTCTTTTCTCTGTCTCCAAGCCACAGTCCGGATCCCCATGTACTATGTCCCAAAGTGCCTTTTCCAGCCCCAATGAAAAATGATGATGTATCCCAACAGGTCCAACCCAATAAGCATATTGATCTTCCAGGGCAACCTCCTCATATACCAATTCTTCCAGCCATTCCATTAGCCTGTGACCTGGCCATAGTCCCAGGAATGCCATCCATTTATTTAGAAGGCCCATTCCTCTACAGTCCTTTCCAGTCACCAGAACATTCTCTATCTCTACTGGGGATAAGCATTTCCCCTCCACAGGAGCTGAGACAGGGCCATTGCTTACCCTTCTCCTGTTCCCCTTTACCTCCTGTGTGATTTGTATCCGGAGTTCCCTCTGCTGATCCTTAGTAAAACCTGCAGGCATTACCTCCATGCATCTTTGATACCGTCTGGACACTTCCTCCTCCTCTGCTGCAGACATCTCTTCATAAGCTGCCATCCTTCTGTGTTTTATACAGAGATCCCCACCGCTGCCAGCCAAATGTCACGATCGGCTTCTTCTTGGGGGCTTGATATGAACCTAGTTCAAACCTACCCCAGCAGAATCATGTAGTTCCTGTTCTCTGTGGCACAAAATATGGCTTCTGAAGAGGGCAAGGCCCAACAGCTACAGACAGAGAATACTGGATCCAGGTTAATTAGTGGCCCATAGCAAGACCACTCCCCAAGTCAGGATACAACACACAGAAAAAGTCTCACACCTTGTTTATGTGAAAACTATCTCTCAACCAACTTTATTTTGGAAAACACCATCTTTTAAACATGCATACAAAATTACCAGGAGGGGCTACCTTTAGCCAGCCCCTAACTGCCTCTGGCCAATCAGGCAGGTTCCCTACGTGTGAACCATGAGACTCCTCCCAGGTCTGCCCACTAGGTGTGGCTACCTAATTAATTTGGTCTATGACTTTTAAGGGAGAAACATCTCCCTGCCCTCTGGACTTTGCCCTGATTCTCTGAGTGAGAATCCCTGTAGACCCCCTGGGGTTATGGTGCCTCTATGTCTGTGGAGATCCCTTTGTTCCTGACTACTATCATTTCAAATGTTTACCTTCAGGGCCATATGGGCAACTCCTGACTGAGAGTTTATACAATGGGGGAGGGTTGACTAATCAAAACATAGATATCACTCCATAATACAATATACAATATAATACTAACATATTATAACCCATAACATATTTCCCCATTAATATATTATACCTAGGATGCATAATAACCATGTACAGGCAACATAGAACCACACAATAACACATAATCCCAATGTAACAATGTCATGCTCCCTTGGACATACTCACAAACCACTGACAATATGAGTCCTTAAACAATTAAATCATGACATAAATGCTTTACATACAGTACTTTAACTTGTTTTTCATATCCTGTAATGGCTTTTCTATTGATTTTCACAATGCTGCAGCATATTGACTATTATACTGTAGATGCTGTTCCTATAATTGATCTTGAAATCCCTCTGTATATACATTTGTGCTGAAAGCAGAAAGCTAATTCAATTTTTAACAAGAAATTATAAATTAACTTACCTTAAAATGAAAATAAACCTTTCTTGTTAGCGTCCATACTAAAATATGGTACTCCCTGATGCCAGTGTTTTCACTGCTTAGATTCATTTCACAATCCAAAACTAAGCTAGTTCTAAGGAGGCCTAACAATGTTATAACCGGGGAATAAAGTTACAATGTGATAAGGTATACTTTTTAAATTGTGTCAATGTATTATAGTTATTATTGTTATCATTATTATTATTATTATTAATAAATTAAATGGATAATGAACAATGGATAGACAGTAATATAGTTTAGAAGGCAAATAAGACAAAAACATTTGCACGTATGTATTGGTACATGAGGAGATGTGAGTTAAGGGTTCTACTGGATGGATCTTAGTCTTAGCATAATGACAGAGAAGTATGTAAAACAGAAAGGAGTTGAGATGTAAGAGGGTGAATTGTTGTTAAGGATTTGTAAGTGAGGCCTATGCCTTTGAATATTACCCTTCAGGAATATGGGGGTAGCCAGTTTAGGGACTGTCAGAGTAAGCAGCAGATAATGAGCATTTGGTGTGGTGGATGCGTCAAGCAAAGGTGTTCAGGAGAGACTGGAGTTAAGATAGGTGCTTAGTTAAAGAACAATAAGGATTGAGTTGCAATAGTAAAGGAGTGATATGAGTGGATTAGTGTCTTAGTAGTGTTTTGGATAATTATTGGTAATGGTAATATTATTGGCATTGATAGTTTGATCATTACTTCTTGGTACATTTTGCACCTCTATCTGTGGAAAACACTTGGATAATGTAATTCAAGTGAATTTATTGTATTTTCTGTTTGGAAGGATGGGATGTTGGATTACATTTTGCAAATATCATGCACTAAATCACTTATTGGGAATAAATAGTATAGGTTACCCACTGAATCCACGGAGTCAGATATCAGTGAATAGCGAAAAATAACTCCACAGTTTCTGAATTTTTTGTTGCAACTTTAAAAACAAACGTTTAATAGTAACTATGTTAAAATCAATTACCAGAAAAACTTTAATTAAATAAAAAAATCACAGACCTTGGATTTACCCTGTGTGCTGCCTTAAGAAAAATAATTAAATTATTTCCCGTAAGGAGACTCTCAGGTTCTCTATATAACTCCACAGTTTAATCTGTATGCCACATTTACTGATATTTATCCAGCAAGTTATTTATTCCAAGTTATTTAATAATGTGGAATAATACTTAATTATGTGCAGTATACTATAACTAATCTTTGCTAAAGAGAAAGTCTTATAACACAGCTATTGGCATTGCTGTGTGCTCAAGACTAAGTTGCTGTTAATAAGACAATTGAAACCTGAAGTATAGAACCCAGCATCACACTGTGCACTTACCCAGATTCTAATGTAGACTGGGAGTTATACTGTACTCAATGCCTAGTTGGAAACTTATTGTTGGAGGCAGACACACTAAGAATCAAGGGCTCCGTCTATGTGTGGCTTGATTTTTATTTTATTTAAGTTTTTCTGGTTATTGATTTTAACATAGTTACTATAAAAAGTTTGTTTTTAAAGTTGCAACCAAAAATTCAGAAACTGTGGAATTATTTTTGGCTATTCACTGATATCTGACTCTGTGGATCCAGTGGATAACATATACTAAATAACCTAAACCTTTTGAAATCAAGTAAGAATGAGTGTGAGAGTGCTGATGAGACTCGTGATTATGAGGATACTGAAGTGCTTTGGGTCTGACTCGCTAAATCATACTCATAGCCACTTACCTTAGGCAACTAGAGAGTAAGTGCAAACAAATTGCAACCAACCCGCCATCTATGTGAATAAAAACATAATGTGAGTTTTTTGGGAGGGGCATATAATAGAATCACTGACTTGCAAGCAAACACGCTTGGTAAGCTAAAGTGGGTCAGCCATCGTTTTTACGTGGGTCAGAGTAATCGGGTACTGTGTTCTCAGGGGACAATAAAGCCCATGAGGCCAATTTTTTTTAGATAACTATATGTATTTCTACAGCACAGAAAAAAAATTAAAAAGCATAACAGCTAAGTTTTTCCAATTACACATTATTTTAACAATTCCTTTCAGTGTCCCCTTAAATGACAGAAGCTGTCAAAAATTCACATTTTTATGTAAAATTAAAATATTTTGCATATAAAAATAATTTGTATTTAATCTTTTAGTGTAGTTATAGTTTTGAATATTAGGTTTTGGATAGTTATCTAGACAAAAAAGAATATCTAACAATTTTCCTAACATTTAAAGAATGCTTTTTTTCACTGCCCAGGCTTGTTGGCAGTAGTCAGTGGGATGTCTCAGTAACAGTAATTAACTATACTGTGCCCTTTGTTGATAATCCAGAAAGTTAATATGAGATTATACATGTATTTTAGCGATGCTATTTTGAGAACTTTGTACTTTGTTATTGATGTGACTAGCAACATATCCTGAGGGCCTAATCACTGCTGCTGCAAATCTGTCAAATATAATTGCCTTCATTTTCATTTCATTAACATGACAAAACATACACCTGGTCAAAATTTATAGAATGATTATGATGCTGGTAATATTGTAATGTACAGTACGTGGTACAGAAATGAAAAGCATCTATATAATGAAAGCTATTGCTATGTGAATTTTTGAGGGTTCAAATCTGGGCATCTAAGAGTAAACTGTATATCTAAAACTCTACTGATATCAGTCACACAAACATGTAAATATATTTTATAACTCTACACTCTGATCTATTAAGATATAAAGAATAATTGTGTGTGTTAAATGAACACTGTCAGTGGTGGAATTACTGCTGGTGCAGCAGGTGCAAAGCACTGCTGCTCACAATGTTTCAGGGCACATTACTAGCAGCAGTCTAGTATAATGGGGGAATCTTACATTCTTAGGTGAGGGGGTAGCAGATAATTATTTTTACAGAAAGGTCATTTGATCACATTAGGGGTTATGACCCTATTTACAGATATTTTTGTTTTTTATTGACCCCCTGTAGTCCTACATTTAAAACATAAATACACTGTTGTCCTATGTTTAAAACATACAGTATGTTTTAGATTTTGTAACCATTTATATGCAAATACTCCTTGTATGATCTACAATTTTGGTTTCTGCTATTCCACATCCTGATGTGGGAGAAGACTTTGAATATAGGCGAAGCTTCTCTCAGCACAATGGGTGTACGGTAAATAAAGTTACCAGTGTCTTAAACAAGACTAATGAAAATCCACGTATTCTGCTACTTATTCTCATTTATTTACAAAGTTGCAGATCAATCCCTTATCTTGTTCTTAGTGGGCTTCTGCTAAAATATTACATCCTATAAGCATAAACACTAGTTTCAGCAAATATATCGTAGTTCTCTCGGTGCTCGCAAAAGGCAGTTTTTCTGCTGTTTGTGAGTACCGAATCTCTCGCAGCCTGCTTTGCGATATGACTGCGAAAAAATGGGCGAGAATAGGCTCCGAGAGAGCTATGTAGTCACACGCAGCCTTAAATCTACGCAGGATTCTCGCATATCGTAAGAATCCCTACGGGCACAAAAAGTGCCCGCAAGGGATCCGAAAGCCTCTACGTGCTGCCTCGGAACAGCCCGAGACTGCAGTGTGAGGCTCCCCCCTGTACCCTATACACATCCCCATGCTGCAGGGGTCTCTATCGGGACCCCTGCAGCACCCCCACATTAACCCCTTGCAGCGGGGGTCCCCGATCGGCACCGATCAGGCCACCGCTGCATTTAAAACTTTTAAATTCCCCGCCGCGGCTCCTTAAAGGGGCCGCGGCACACTATTACCCAATCCCGGCAGCGGCACCTAAAATTAACCCCCCTCTATGCTGGGGGTCCCCATCGGGACCCCCGAAGTGTCCCCACATAAACCCATTGCAGGGGGGGCCCGATCTGCATAGATCAGGCCCCCCGCTGCATTTAAAACTTTTAAATTCCCCGCCGCGGCTCCTTAAAGGGGCTGCGGCACACTATTACCCAATCCCGGCCGCGGCACCTAAAATTAACCCCCCTCTATGCTGGGGGTCCCCATTGGGACCCCCGAAGTGTCCCCACATAAACCCATTGCAGCGCGGGTCCCCGATCGGCACCGATCGTGACCCTGCTGCAATTCAATTTTAAATTTCCCGCCTTATGGGTCCTTAAAGGACTGTAAAGGTCCTGAAAGGACTCGCACTAAAAATATTAACACCAGGCAACTAGAATTACCCCATTAACTCATGGTGGTCAATCCAGACCCCCATAAGGCCTCAAATAACCCATTAACTCATGGTGGTCAATCCAGACCCCCATAAGGCCTTAATTAACCCATTAACTCATGGTGGTCAATCCAGACCCCCATAAGGCCTTAATTACCCCATTAACTCATGGTGGTCAATACAGACCCCCATAATGCCTTAATTAACCCATTAACTCATGCTGGTCAATCCAGACCCCCATAAGGCCTTAATTAACCCATTAACTCATGGTGGTCAATACAGACCCCCATAAGGCCTTAATTAACCCATTAACTCATGGTGGTCAATCCAGACCCCCATAAGGCCTTAATTAACCCATTAACTCATGGTGGTCAATACAGACCCCCATAAGGCCTTAATTAACCCATTAGCTCATAGTGGTCAATCCAGACCGTCATAAGGCTCTATTTAACCCCATCAGTCCCATAAGGGTATATTATTACCATTATGGGCCTGTTACAACCCAACATTAACCACATAAGTGCCATGATGGTCCTCAAGGACCATCATGACACTAACTACAAACACTACACTATAACCCGCAATAAACCATTTAATCTAAACTAACCCCCCTCTACACTAATCTATTAACACTTACACTACCTACCTACACTACCTACCCCCTAATAAACCTCCCCAACACTCTAATTACAAAAAATAAAAAAACCTACCTTACAGAACACAAAAAAACCTACAGTACAGAACACAAAAAAACCTACAGTACAGAAAACAAAAAAACCTACAGTACAGAAAAAAAAAAAACTACAGTACAAGGTTTACACATTGACGACTTTTGATTGGATGAAATTGATAGACAGCTTTTTAAGCCAATCACAAGCCGCCAATGCCAATTTCCTCCCGGAAAGGACTCCGGGAGGCTCATTAGCCTCGGGGAGGTCTGCGAGTGCAGACCTCTGTTTTTTTTTTTTTTTTTTTTAGAGCGCGGATGGTTCCGCGGCCCAGCCGGGGCTGAAGGAGAGAAGGCCGGGGACATCGCGGGGAGGTAAGTTAAATGTATATTTAGATGTTTATATGTTTATTTTATTTATTGTTTATATATTGTATTAATGTATTAATGTATTGTGTTTTTTTAAAAGGGCCGCGCCGGAAGAGCTAAACAATGACGGGACATGATGGAAAGGTGAGTATAATATTTAGAATGTATAAAATGTTTATTTATTTCATGTTAATGTTTTGTACTAATTATTTTATTTTGTTTTACCCCTAGGTTAGTGATCTGAAGCAACATCTTAAAGGTAAGTGGTCTTAATTATTTTATTTTAGATTAGAATTAGGGTCTGTGTAGTTAGGACTGTAATTATTTTATTTTAGCTTAGAATTAGGGTCTGTGTATGTAGTTAGGATTTATTGTATATTAGATAGATAGGGGGATGTATTTGATATAGTTAGGATTTATTTTATATTAAATAGATTGTATGTTAGATAGATAGGGGGTATTTGATTTGGGTTATATGTAATATATTATATGTAATATATTAGATGTAATGTATGTAATGTCATGTATTATATGTAATATATTACAGGGAGTGCAGAATTATTAGGCAAATGAGTATTTGTCCACATCATCCTCTTTATGCATGTTGTCTTACTCCAAGCTGTATAGGCTCGAAAGCCTACTACCCATTAAGCATATTAGGTGATGTGCATCTCTGTAATGAGAAGGGGTGTGGTCTAATGACATCAACACCCTATATCAGGTGTGCATAATTATTAGGCAACTTCCTTTCCTTTGGCAAAATGGGTCAAAAGAAGGACTTGACAGGCTCAGAAAAGTCAAAAATAGTGAGATATCTTGCAGAGGGTTGCAGCACTCTTAAAATTGCAAAGCTTCTGAAGCGTGATCATCGAACAATCAAGCGTTTCATTCAAAATAGTCAACAGGGTCGCAAGAAGCGTGTGGAAAAACCAAGGCGCAAAATAACTGCCCATGAACTGAGAAAAGTCAAGCGTGCAGCTGCCACGATGCCACTTGCCACCAGTTTGGCCATATTTAAGAGCTGCAACGTCACTGGAGTGCCCAAAAGCACAAGGTGTGCAATACTCAGAGACATGGCCAAGGTAAGAAAGGCTGAAAGACGACCACCACCGAACAAGACACACAAGCTGAAACGTCAAGACTGGGCCAAGAAATATCTCAAGACTGATTTTTCTAAGGTTTTATGGACTGATGAAATGAGAGTGAGTCTTGATGAGCCAGATAGATGGGCCCGTGGCTGGATTGGTAAAGGGCAGAGAGCTCCAGACCGACTCAGACGCCAGCAAGGTGGAGGTGGAGTACTAGTTTGGGCTGGTATCATCAAAGATGAGCTTGTGGGGCCTTTTCGGGTTGAGGATGGAGTCAAGCTCAACTCCCAGTCCTACTGCCAGTTCCTGGAAGACACCTTCTTCAAGCAGTGGTACAGGAAGAAGTCTGCATCCTTCAAGAAAAACATGATTTTCATGCAGGACAATGCTCCATCACACGCATCCAAGTACTCCACAGCGTGGCTGGCAAGAAAGGGTATAAAAGAAGAAAATCTAATGACATGGCCTCTTTGTTCACCTGATCTGAACCCCATTGAGAACCTGTGGTCCATCATCAAATGTGAGATTTACAAGGAGGGAAAACAGTACACCTCTCTGAACAGTGTCTGGGAGGCTGTGGTTGCTGCTGCACGCAATGTTGATGGTGAACAGATCAAAACACTGACAGAATCCATGGATGGCAGGCTTTTGAGTGTCCTTGCAAAGAAAGGTGGCTATATTGGTCACTGATTTGTTTTTGTTTTGTTTTTGAATGTCAGAAATGTATATTTGTGAATGTTGAGATGTTATATTGGTTTCACTGGTAAAAATAAATAATTGAAATGGGTATATATTTGTTTTTTGTTAAGTTGCCTAATAATTATGCACAGTAATAGTCACCTGCACACACAGATATCCCCCTAAAATAGCTAAAACTAAAAACAAATTAAAAACTACTTCCAAAAATATTCAGCTTTGATATTAATGAGTTTTTTGGGTTCATTGAGAACATGGTTGTTGTTCAATAATAAAATTAATCCTCAAAAATACAACTTGCCTAATAATTCTGCACTCCCAGTATATGTAATATATTATATGTAATGTATGTAATGTCATGTATTGTATGTAATATATTATATGTAATATATTATATGTAATATATTATATGTAATGTATGTAATGTCATGTATTGTATGTAATGTATGTAATGTATTATATGTATGTATTGTATTGTGTTTATCTGTCTTTCCTTTTCAGGTGTGTAATTTTTTTATTTTCTGTAGTGGGGAGTGGGGTTGTAATGTATTTTTTTTTTTCTGTACTGTAGGTTTTTTTTTTTTCTGTACTGTAGGTTTTTTTGTTTTCTGTACTGTAGGTTTATTTGTGTTCTGTAAGGTAGTTTTTTTAATTTTTTGTAATTAGAGTGTTGGGGAGGTTTATTAGGGGGTAGGTAGTTTAGGTAGATAGTGTAAGTGTTAATAGATTAGTGTAGCGGGGGTTAGTTTAGATTAAATGGTTTATTGGGGGTTATAGTGTAGTGTTTGTAGTTAGTGTCATAATGGTCCTTGAGGACCGTCATGGCACTTATGTGGTTAATGTTGGGTTGTAACAGGCCCATAATGGTAATAATATACCCTTATGGGACTGATGGGGTTAAATAGAGCCTTATGGGGGTCTGTATTGACCACCATGAGTTAATGGGTTAATTAAGGCCTTATGGGGGTCTGTATTGACCACCATGAGTTAATGGGTTAATTAAGGCCTTATGGGGGTCTGTATTGACCACCATGAGTTAATGGGTTAATTAAGGCCTTATGGGAGTCTGGATTGTCCACCATGAGTTAATGGGTTAATTAAGGCCTTATGGGGGTCTGGATTGACCACCATGAGTTAATGGGTTAATTAAGGCCTTATGGGGGTCTGGATTGACCACCATGAGTTAATGGGGTAATTAATGCCTTATGGGGGTCTGTATTGAACACCATGAGTTAATGGGTTAATTAAGGCCTTATGGGGGTCTGTATTGAACACCATGAGTTAATGGGGTACGTAAGGCATTATGGGGGTCTGTATTGCCCACCATGAGTTAATGGGTTAATTAAGGCCTTATGGGGGTCTGGATTGACCACCATGAGTTAATGGGTTAATTAAGGCCTTATGGGGGTTTGGATTGATTACAAAGAGTTAATGGGTTAATTAAGTCCTTATGGGGGTCTGTATTGACCACCATGAGTTAATGGGTTAATTAAGGCCTTATGGGGGTCTGGTTAAATTTAGGTGCCGCGGCCGGGGTTGCTTAATAGTGTGCCGCGGGCCCTTTAAGAAGCCGCGTCGGGGAATTTAAAAGTTATAAATGCAGCGGGGGCCTGATCTATGCAGATCGGGGAAACCACCAGCAAGGGGTTAATGTGGGGACACTTCGGGGGTCCTGATTGGGACCCCCAGCATAGAGGGGGGTTAATTTTTTGGGCCGCGGCCAGGATTGGCAATTAGTGTGCCGTGGGCCCTTTAAGGAGCCGTGGCGGGGAATTTAAAAGTATTAAATGCAGCGGGGGCCTGATCGGTGCCGATTGGGGACCCCCGCTGCAAGGGGTTAATGTGTGGGGGCTGCGGGGGTTCCTATGGACCCCTGCAGCAAGTTGTTCATGTGAGGACACTTCGGGGTTCCCGACGGGGACCCCCGCATTGAGGGGGGGTTAATTTTAGGTGCCGGGGGGAGTATTTGGAGTACCCCCCACGGCAGGGCTTATGTGGGGGACTGCCGCGGAGGTCCCTTTTAGGACCCCGGCAGCAATTGATGAGGAGTGGGAGCCTGAGATATCATCTCGCAGGCTGTCACTCCTCATGTACATTCACACAGTGTAGATTCGTACGGCCCTGCTGCGTAGCTCATACGTTGCTCGCAGCAGGGCTAATTTAATAGCATTGTAAGTTAGAGAAACTTTGCAGTACATAGGGCTTAAGTAGAAGCCTCTTATTTACGAGGCTGGAATTTAATAGTGCCCATAGTACGCATCTTTAATAGATGTTTTCTGATATTAACAACTTTTACTCTAAACCCAAGTTATCAGCTTAAAGACAGTTAAACTCATGGGTGTAATTATGAAAATATAGGATCTTAAAATGATGATCCTAACAAGAAAAAAATTACAACTATTCAGACCCTGACAACTTTAAAATGTACCGTTTGTTTATTACTTCTAAAATACTGTAATGAAATACACATGGCTAAAAAGATAAAAAATGTATTAAACTAGACCTTATGTAGTACCATCATTTTGAATCAATGTTCAGATTCTATGATGAAGTCAAGCAATTTTATGTTAGTGTTTTAGTTGTAAAATCAAATAATATTATGACTTTTTTACTTTTAAGAGTCAGTGAGGCTTTAGAGCCAACATGAGCAGCATGGACATGTTTTTTGTTCTCAGGAAGCTCAAAGAAAAATGCCAAAAACAGAGCAAAGGACTTTACGTGACGTTTGCCAACCTTACCAAAACATTCAACATCGTGGGCAGGAAGGGTCTGTGGCAAATACTATAACATATAGGATGTTAACCCAAGTTCCTCAACATAATCAACCAGCTACATGAAGACCAGCATGGCAAAGTCAGACACAGCAACGACCTCTTGTAGGCCTTCCCAGTAAGTAACGGCATGAACCAGGGCTGTGTCCTCGCACCAACCCTATTCAGGCTATTATTCATTACTAGCTAATGGCCCATCAAAAAATGATGGCAATAGAATTGTAAGTCAGGCAATGCTGTTTGGCACATAAAGTAAGTGGTTTGGTTGTGTGAGTACCTTCGGCGCTGATTGTGAGCCTCGCGGTGAGCGCCTTTGGCTCCTTGCCTGGCCGTAACTGCAGCCCTCGCTTTGTGGGGGCCGCAGTTCCCTGTTGCGTTACCAACGGATTTTGGCAAGCCCGGCTGCTGACAACTATATATGTCATGATGCTACAAAGGGCTACGGCAAACCATGAACATGAAAATGGTCTCTAAATCCGATACTGCACCAATGGCAGTCTATTTAACATAAGGCGATTAAAGGCCTACACCTCAGGCCACAGCTCTGCAGCGAATGACATCTTCTTTCACAGAGGCTGCCAAGCACTTTGATCTAGAAGTCATTTTGAAGAAGACGGAAGTTCTTCACTAGTCCGCACCTCAGGAACTCAGGAAGATTAATGCCCTCCTCACATCACCATTAGCAAATCCGAGCTGAAGACGCTCCACCAGTTTAGCTACCTGTGGGGCATCATCTCCTCGGACGCCAAGGTCAACAAGGAAATTGACAACATAGTGGCAAAGGAAAATGTGCATTCAGCAGTTTTTATAAATTTACTCTCAAGGGTAACTGACCCTGTTAATTCATACCGTTTGGGCAGCTTTTTTTCAACTTGTTTTCCAACTTATACACAGCATTTCATCATGAGAACTAGTAACATCATGCCCTATGCTTCAACCTCTAAACTACAATACCTCGCAAGTCTTATGACTAGCTACTCATAACAATGACTACAGGGTCACCTATACCTTGCAGTACTGCTACTAATAGCTTTATAGATATCAGTAGAGGAGATTAATTTCTCTATAAATTACAGGATCATCTATAACTTGCAATGAGAAACCGCTACTCATACCATGAAGTTTATGGACTTTGGGGATTTTAAGTAATGATTTAGTGACAATCAATTGAAGAAAATGTTATATATTGGATAAATATGGAAGCATCTATACCTCACGGTTAGAGATCGCTACTGATACCATTATACATTTTAACTAGGAGGATTTTCACCTTCACTCAGCATGCAAAGCTGCTGTATCTCACAGTTAAAAAACGCTACCCATACCTCAATATATCTCAACTAAAGAAATCTATACCTGCATTTCCATGTTTCTTATTTAAATGCCTGATTATTAAAACAGTAAAAAAATCTTAATATGTGGTACTAGCTGTCTAGCTAAAAAATGCTACATGACGTGTGTTTCATTAGGGCGCTTAAAACTGACTAATCAGGGGTGGACGCCTCCCATCATTACTGCCTTTTATAGGCTTGGATCAGGGGATGAGCTATATAACACATTGATTCCTGACAACTTAATCCAGGAAATGAGGACCATTGTATCAATCTTTATTTTTGCTGAAGTACAGAAATCATTAATATCATGAAATTAAACAAAGGCAGTAATTATAAAAGAGTTGAACAGAATCTTGCACGCCATAACTGGATTAGGAGAATCCAATTCAATAGACTGAAATAAATACAAATTAACATATACAAGCATACAGTATGAATATATGTATTTCAATTTCCAAATTAAATATCATACCATCACCATATGTCCTAAAATATAATATTACACTTAATTTATCTACAGTGACAAAATATCCATTATATAAAAAAATGTTGAATCTTTTTTCATCACCAGGTAAGTAAAAACTACAGTTCTCATTTATGCTGCTTATCATAAGTTAATAGAATAAATCCTATTAACTAAGAAAAGTATCATATTGTTGATTTGGTTCATATTTACATGATTACATTATAATATCGTGTTTACTATTATGCAATATAGCCAAAAATTACAATATATCGAAATGTATTATTATTGTCACTGTAGTGTGAGGAATTGACTCTACTGGGTTTTGAACCCTGGTCCCCAGGCTGCTGGGCCTCTTCCCTACCACTGCGCCAGCATGCCTTTGTGAAATTCCTGGAGATCTGATAACCTTGACTCTGCTAGCAATAGCATCAGTGACTAGTCTCTTCAGCTGTGTCTGGTCAGGTGTCTGGTCCTTGGCCTATATAAGGCACTTCCTGTCTATGTACCTTGCCAGATTATTGTGTGGTTCCTGATCACTTCAATAAAGCTTGTTCCTGCTTCACCTACAAGTTACTGAACTGGATTATTGCTGACCTTGGCTGCTGGTCTCCACAACCTTGTGATTCCTATATCATTACAGAATAATCTGGCCCTTTCATGGAGACCGCCGGGTCAGATTCTGCATTGGCCCAGCAGGTTGCTTTATTTGCAAGAACTCTGCAGACCCAGGCACAGACCATTCAAGTGCTGCAGGACCAGGTAGCTGAACTGCAAAATAAAGTTCAGTCAATGCACAGTGAGTATACCAGCTACAGGGCACGTGATGTTGCGGCTGCTACTGTTACACCTGCACAAGATGCCTGCTTGCCCCTACCAGAAAAGTTTGGAGGAGATCGCAAAAAATGTAGGGGTTTCCTAAATCAATGCAGTTTGCCCTTCATGATGTTACCTCACCGATTTCCATCTGAAAGAGAGAAGGTGGGATTTATTTTTTCCCTATTCAAAGATGAAGCCCTGGCTTGGGGCTCCCCTCTTCTGGAACAGGACAGTCCAGTCTTGGGTAATCTAAATGACTTTCTTGAGGCCATGTGCCTAGTTTTTGATGACCCAAATAGATGTGCTACAGCAGAAGCCACTCTTCTTCATTTGCATCAAGGGAGGCGCTCAGTGGCTGAATATGCTGCTGAATTCAGACAGTGGGTTGCTGATACTACCTGGAACCAATCAGCCCAGAGGTTCCACTTCAGAAAAGGTCTCTCAGAAGCTATAAAAGATGAGCTAGATTGTGTTGATATTCCTGCTGACTTTGATGCATTTGTGTGTTTGGCTATCCGTATTGATCGGAGACTTTCTGAAAGAAGATTGGAAAGACAGGGCTCTTTTAGACCAAGTACTACTCCAATTTCCTTTTCAAGAATTTCTACTCCGATCCCACAAACACCGACAGACTCTGAGCCTTAGGCTATGCAGGTAAATCTAATAAGAGGGCCATTATCCAATGAAGAAAAACAGTGGCGACGCACTCACAATTTATGCCTGTATTGTGCTAGTGCAGGGCACTATGCCATCAATTGCCCTAGCAAATCCAAAAGAACAATAGCTATGGCTGCTGAGGGCGCACAGATTCTCCACCAATCCCAGATTTCAGATCAACTGGATTCTGTCACACAACCCTTGTTTTCTCTGGCTCATGGTGAAGAGGGTATGTTGACTCAACATCCTCATTTTGTGGTGCCTATCACTTTGCAATGTGGTGATCGTAAAATTTTAACTACAGCTATGATAGATTCTGGAACAGGCGGAAACTTTATGGACATCAAATTTGCAGCAGGAAATAGAATTCAGTCTATCCCTAATTCTTCACCTGTGTTAATGGAGACAGTAGACGGTTCTCCACTTACATCAGGCCCGGTTACACATGAGACTGTGCCCCTAAAGTTGACTCTGGAAGTGAATCACCATGAGGCTATATCTTTCCACCTAATTTCCTCAACACAGTTTCCAGTGATTTTGGGGGTACCTTGGCTTGCTCTGCATAACCCACAGATTGATTGGAAGATCAGAACTTTGTCCTTTCCTTCAGAACACTGCTTAATGAATTGTCAACCCTCTAAGGTAACACCTGTTGCCACAACAATTCATGAAATGGTTGCTACAAACTTGACTAAGCTTCCTCTACAATATCGGGATTTTGCAGATGTCTGTGATAAGAAGAATGCTGATCAGCTTCCATACCACAGGCCTTATGATTGCCCAATAGAGCTGTTGCCTGGGGCTGCTATCCCATTTGGCCGTATATATTCCCTTTCTGAGCCTGAATTGAAAGCTCTTCGTGAATACATACAAGAAAATCTTGCCAAAGGCTTTATTCGACCATCTACTTCTCCAGCAGGAGCTCCTATATTCTTTGCAGAAAAGAAAGATGGCAGCCTACGGCCATGCGTTGATTACAGGGACATTAATAACATCACTGTTAAAAACCGCTACCCCTTGCCTCTCATTCCTGAACTTTTGGAGAGACTTCGCTCCGCTAAAATATTTAAGAAGCTTGATCTTCGGGGGGCATATAATCTGGTTCGCATAAGACCAAATAATGAATGGAAAGCAGCTTTCAGAACCAGGTACGGGCATTACGAATATCTAGTAATGCCATTTGGGCTTTGTAATGCCCCTGCAATTTCCAGCATCTTATCAATGATGTACTACGAGATCTCCTGGATCAGTTTGTTGTGGCATATTTGGATGATATCCTAATATTCTCTGATCATCTTGAAAACCACAGAAAACAGGTCCGTATAGTTCTGGAGCGCCTTCGTACCCACCACCTATACATTAAACTAGAAAAATGTGAGTTTGAACAAACAGAAATTCAATTCCTGGGGTATGTAATAACTCCCAAAGGTTTAAGTATCGACGCAAGTAAAATTAAAGCTGTGCTGGACTGGCCCATCCCCAAGAATGAAAAAGATGTTCAGAGATTTGTGGGGTTTGCCAATTTTTACAGGCGTTTCATTAAGAGTTTCTCAGCCGTTATTACACCGATCACTGAACTCACACGTAAAGGGACTCCTTTTCAGTGGTCCGATAAGGCTAATACCGCATTTTTCCGATTAAAGACTCTGTTTACCTCTGCCCCTGTTTTGGTACATCCTCAGCAGAAATTACCATTTATTGTGGAATTTGATGCTTCTGATTCAGCTGTTGGTGCTATACTGTCTCAAAGGACTGGACCTAAGATGCTGTTACATCCATGTGCCTTCAATTCCCGCCAGATGGTGCCAGCAGAAAGAAACTATGACATAGGGAATAAAGAACTATTGGCTATAAAAGCTGTCTTCACCGAATGGAGACATCTCTTGGAGGGAGCTACCCATCCAATTACTGTCCTCACAGATCACAAAAATCTGGAATGTATTCGATCAGCAAAGAGACTGTCAGCCAGACAAGCACGCTGGTCCCTATTCTTCTCAAGGTTTAATTTTTTGGTTACATACCGTCCTGGCTCCAAGAATGGTAAGGCGGATGCCTTGTCTAGAATAGCTGACCCCCTCCATGCTACCGTAACCAAGACCACCATCTTGCCGGAGGATATATTTATAGGAGTTGCTTTTCCTTCTAAACTGATGTCTCGCATTAAAAAGGGCTACGCTGAAGACGCCGGTTCTTCGTGATCCTCCTCGTGATCTCCATATGACGATACTTAATGGGTTTTGGATTTTTCAACGACGTCTGTTTGCTCCGGAGTCAGTGCGACTGGACCTTTTACGTCTCTACCATGACTCAAAACCAGCAGGTCATCCAGGAATCCGAAAGACGCAAGACCTACTTGCCCGATCCTTTTGGTGGCCGAAGTATCATGAGGATGTTAAGAAGTATGTGTCCTCTTGTGATGTGTGTGCCAGACATAAGACTCCTCGCTCATCCACTGTTGGCTTGCTTCAGCCTCTTCCGATTCCTCATCGTCCCTGGGGATCTATATCCATGGACTTTATTGTGGAACTACCTCCCTCTAAGGAACACACTACCATTCTTGTTGTTGTGGACAGGTTAACTAAGATGGGTCATTTCATACCAGCTCGTGGTCTCCCTTCAGCTAAACAGACGGCTGACCTGGTTATTCGGGAAATTTTTCGCTTGCATGGAGTGCCTGATGAAGTAGTTTCTGACAGGGGAGTGCAGTTTACGTCTCGTTTTTGGAAACATTTTTGTTCTAATCTAGGTATTAATGTAAATCTGTCGTCAGCTTTTCATCCGCAAAGTAATGGACAGACTGAGCGAACCAACCAGACTTTGGAGCAATATTTGCGATGCTATATTAGTTACCTGCAGGATGACTGGCTGGATTTTCTACCCACGGCGGAGTTTGCCTATCACAATGCCCAACACTGCTCCACTTCTTTGAGCCCATTTTTTGCCAACTATGGTTACCATCCGACCTTTCTAGTCAGTCTCCCAATTACTACTTCCATTCCTGCTGTCACTGACCGGCTAACCGCCTTACGTGATTCCCAAGCCCTGTCGAAAGAGACTCTTTTGGAGGCTCAGGAATGTTACAAAAGAGCTGCTGATAGGCATAGAAAGGAGGCCCCAGTCTATCGCGTTGGTGACAAGGTGTGGCTGTCAACAAGGAATCTTAAGCTTCGGATTCCTTCTCATAAATTGGGTCAAAGGTTCATGGGACCTTTTGAGATCATCGCTCAGATCAATGCTGTCACTTTTTGTTTACAACTTCCAGATTCCATGAAAATACATCCGGTGTTTCACGTTGCACTGCTGAAACCTTTCCATGTCATAACTTTTCCTGGCCGAGCCCTGCCTGCCCCACCTCCAGTCCTCGGGGATGGTGAGGATGAATACGAGGTGGAGAAAATTCTGGACTCCCGGATCTTCTGTAACAAACTTCAGTATCTGGTTCGCTGGAAAGGCTATGGTGAGGAGGAGAGTTCGTGGGATCCAGTGGACAATATTCACGCTCCTGATCTCCTTCCGTCATTTCATGTGCAGTACCCTGCTAAACAAGGTAATAGGGCATCCAGAGGCTGCACCTATAGAGGCGGGGGTAATATGAGGAATTAACTCTGCTGGGTTTTGAACCCTGGTCCCCAGGCTGCTGGGCCTCTTCCCTACCACTGCACCAGCCTGCCTGATAACCTTGACTCTGCTAGCAATAGCATCAGTGACTAGTTTTTTTCAGCTGTGTCTGGTCCTTGGCCTATATAAGGCCCTTCCTGTTTATGTACCTTGCCAGATTATTGTGTGGTTCCTGATCACTTCAATAAAGCTTGTTCCGGTTTCACCTACAAGTTGCTGACCTTGGCTGCTGGTCTCCACAACCTTGTGATTCCTATATCATTACACGTAGCTTAACTAAATTACCTTAAGAACATTAAATTCCTTATATTCATACACCTAAAAAAATTAGATGTTACTTTAACCTCATTAGTTCATTTCACCAATCCTTATTTTTAGGGAGATGTAACAAATAATCATCTTTTACTTTCATATTACACACTAGATTGTAACACAGTTGGATTTCCATTACTCCGATACATCAGAGTGAATATTTCTTAAGACTATACAAATATTACATCTCTATTACTCATTTTCTAGAGAAATTCTCTCTGATTTCTACCACTTATTTTTTGCTCAGTCTTTTTTTTCTTCTTCCTTTTTTTTAAAAGTTAAATCATTTTAAATATCAAAATTATTCAAATTAAATATTTCACTTAATATTAACATTTTATTTAAATAGACTTTTTTTTATTAAGATGTAGAACTGCAATTGAATAAAATAATGAATAGTAACGCCTTTTAATCCATTAGGGTCTTTTGTATCTAACTGGAGAATCCACTATGCCTCACATTGTAACAATCTCCTTTTCCAATTTTTTTGTTGCACTCTCTGATTTATTTTATAAATACCCACACATTTCAGGCATCTGGGAACATTCCCATGCACATTCTTTACGTGTTTATCTATGGGAGTATCATCATTATTGAGTACTGAATTGATATATTCTAGTACTCTCCGACATAGCTCCCTCTCTGTTTTGCCTACATACTTTAATCCACAAGAGCAAATGATCTGATATACAACTGCTGTTGTTAAGCAGGAAATCTGACGTTTGATTGTATAATTTCTAGTATTGGAAGAATCAGAGACTGTCAGGGACTCCATTATTTGTGGGCAGGCTTTACACTTGCCACAGGAGAAGCAACCCTTATTCCCATCATATAACCAATTGCTTTTCTTGAATGTTGAAAGTGACTTCTTACCAATTTGTCCTTCAGATTATTAGCCCTTCTCAAGGTAATGGATGGATACAGAATAAAAATCTTAGTGATGTCTTTATCCAATTGTAATATGTGCCAATGTGTGTTTATAATAGATCTGATCAAATTAGATTGTTGATTAAACCAACCTATCAATCTCACTGTTTGCTGTGTAGCAATCTTAGGGCTGTCCATTATTAATTTTGATTGATCAGATTCAAATGCTCTGTGATATACTACTTTAAATGACTTTTTTGAATATCCTCTCTCTAGAACTAGAGTAAGTAAGTCATCAGCTTGCCTTTTGAGTAAGGGTTAAGCGCACTAATGAAACCGTAGACGGGTAGCATTTTTATGTAGACAGTTAGTACTATGCATTAAGAATTGTTAGTGTTTTAGTAATCAGGCATTTTAATAAGCAACATGGAAATGCAGGCAGTTTTTAATCGTGAGGTGTTGGAGCTTTGTATGCTGATTGCAGATGAAAATCCTCTGAGTTAAAAATTATTATGGTATCAAAAGCAGTCTCTAACTGCAAGATATAATTGTTCCCATACTTGTTTGGAATATTAATCCCCAAATAATGGTATTAGTAGTAGTTTTTAAATGCAAGGTATATAGAATTTAAATTTCCCTAGTGAACATTTATAATGGTATGAGTAGAGGTCTCTAACCTTGAGGTATACGTGATTCCATATTGATCCAAAATATAACATTTGATTGTCACTATATCATTAGTTAAAATCCCCACAGTGCATATATATAATTGTATAAGTAGTGGTTTCTAACAACGAGGTATAGATGATCCTGTCTTCATTGGTATCAATAGCGAGTCCTAGGACTCATGAGGTATTGCAAATTAGAGGTGGAAGGTGGAGGTGAAAGTACTCATGATGAAATGCTGTGTATACGTTGGAAAACAATATGAAAATAAAGCTGTCCAAATTATATGAGGAAACAAGGTGAATTACCCTTGCAGTAATAGTTACTTTTTCATGAGTGGTAATTCCTAACAGAAATTATGTAGAAAAGTTGAGTAGTGGGAGTGATTTCTGTAACATAAAATACATTTAAAAGTTATTGAAGTGTAGTGGGTTTGGATTTCATCCAAGTATTAGTTACTCTGTGAATCATCAGTAATTGTAACATCATCAAAAGAGTAAAGCCTGTGAAGTATAGGTGGATTTTCCATTCATTTAGAATTTTAACATATTCAAGAAATAATGTATTGGTGACAATCTTTAATAGGACCAAGAGGCAATATTTGCAAGAGATTAATATAACTGATATTTTTAAGTACAAATTTAAGGCAATAAAGGATTCCCTGGTGGTCCAGGAGTTAGGATTCAGTGTTTTAACCAATGCGACCGGATTTCGATTCCATTCAGGGAACCAAGAGGTCACACC
Organism: Discoglossus pictus; assembly: GCA_027410445.1. NCBI lineage: Eukaryota > Metazoa > Chordata > Amphibia > Anura > Alytidae > Discoglossus > Discoglossus pictus. The sequence goes on from CM050164.1 coordinate 273,805,209, forward strand.
ACACTGAAGCCATGTAGGGTTGGGCCTGGTCAGTGCTTGAATGGGAAACAACACAGGAATACCAGGAGCTGTATGCTGTGGCCTACTGGAATGGGAACTGGCATCCCACTCCAGTGTCTCTGCCATGAAAACTAAATGGATCAGCATGACCATGGACATAAAGATGTGTCAGGTGTGTTAGGATCCATGAGATCACGGAAAGTTGGAAACGACTAAACAACACAAAAAAAAAAGGGCAATAATATGAAATGGTATGTGTAGCGGGTTTAATTCCCTGTGAGAGTTTGGCTTCTTTGTGAGCCATCAATAATTGTGACATCACTAAAAGGATTAAGTTCAGTTAGATTTTACTTTTTTTTTCTAAACTAATATATTCAGGACATAATGTTTTAAAAAATGGTTGGTAGTGATCCTTAATAAAATTAAGCCACATTAAATTCCAAGCCAGTAACTCCAACGTGAAGCTCATAACGGCTGCATGCTTGCAATTTGGCCAAGTTATGGTGCAATTAAAGGAGAAAGGCTGCGAGCTACGAGATGGAGACGCAAAACCATAAACCAGTTGTCGGCCGTTGGATTTGCGGACTAGAACATAATCAATTAAGCAAGCCCTTAGTTATGGGTTTAGATGGAGCTAATGAAAAAAGAGATCGTCAGCATTGCATCACAAGATAATGGACGATGGATTTCAAAGTCTTATGGGCTTCAATTACGAACTACAAGTGAACCCACATTCCAGTCAAAATGCTGTATTAATAAAGCCACAAATATGATATTCTATCACATGCGAGTTACAGTATATGTATTAACACATAGATTGCAGGGATCGATATAACACAAAAAATATACATGAAATGAAGTATTTTTCTGAGCTGATTTGTGGGCTTGAGAATGTTGTGTTATTAATTCTAATACCTAACATCACTTTCACTTTTAATAAAAGTACAGTAGTGTGTTTTTCTTTGTATTACAAGTGCTACGTATTGGACTTTACCCCCCCTTGCAAGTCCTCTTGAGCACAGGTTGTGCTTTGGGCTCCATTTGCGTGTTACTGGCTTGCTCGCAAGTGACTTTGTTGCACTTTAATAGCTAAATAGAACACGTAGCGGTTACTGGGTTGACAGAACAAAGGATTTATGGGCATGAATTTCAATGTTGCTCAACACGTAGGCTTTTTTCTGCCTTTCTGCATTTTAACCTGCAAGTTGTCTGCTGGCTGCGTTACAGGGCTAATTTAATAGCAAAAATCCCTAACATCTACATTACAGGCTACGTTTTAACACGTAGCCCGAATGTAATGTTTAGGTAAGGGAGGGTAAGTAAAGGGCCCAGCTATCCTGCAAAACAAAACTTCCATTCAGAGCTTCTCAAGAACCACTGAAGCATACTGATTTGTAGTTACCTAGAATATAAAGAACAGGGATTAAAAAAACTTCTTAGAAACCCTCCAATGTTTACTTCAGCATTAGCCCTAAGCCTCTTGAAATATCTAAACATGGGGTGCTGATTACTGCACTCCGAACATTTGTGCTGAAGTCTGCACTATGAACCCCATCTGCAAATGCTCTTGTTGTACAAGAAGCAGTAACCCTTCCAGATTATACCCAACTGAGATGAGATGGTCGGTCATGTGATCGTGCAACAAAAGGACCCACCCAGTCTTAATGGGGTAATTATTTTCATCAAGTTACCCAAATCTCTATCATCCCATCTCATGTTCTTACTGAAGGCCATTCTTTGACAAAAGTGCTCGTCATAAGGCCACCTGCCCATCCCCCCATGGGTCCTAGGGATGCTTTCTATTTTGCCCAAATAACAAAATAAAGAATACAGTTCTCCTGAAATCTCTCCCCAATTATACTGGCCATTAGCACAAAAGCTTGCAACGATTTAGGTATTTTTCTGTATCCCTTTTCTCTCTCCTCCACCTCCTTCTTGGACTCATCTTTTTTTCTCCTTTACCTCAAAATAGCTATCAAGGAGAAGAAGTGAAAAGAGTTCAATATACTACCTCCTTCAGATCTTTTCTTTTATTCTTTTATCTCAAGAGGGAATTGCATACCAATCGGACCTAACTGACACAAAAATGACCTAGCCCTTGCTGTGTCTGTTACAACTAATAAATCTGGCTTCTTTGTCTTAACCGCAGAATCTGCCTTATCTGAGATGCTAACAGCAGACGTAATGGTTGCATCAGACAAAGTATTGTTAGCTAATGGACTGGTTAACCCACCCACTGACTGATATGAGATCTCCTGAGAAGCTGACCAATAGAAGGAACTGACGGTACCAAAGCTACTAACTTAGTACCACCAAACCACTAACTTAGTAGCCCCTCCCTGAACATCTGTGATAATATATGTTTTATAGCATGTACAGAAGCAGGATTGTCATTAACCTGAAATTGTGGAAATTGTGTGCAGGTGTTGATACATAGTTAACCAGAGGGCCCCCAAGGTAAAAGCACATAAGGCATCATATTTTCCTGCAGCAGCTGATGGAACCAATGGTGAAGGTCCCCTTTCCTGTTGCTTGCCCTCTGGAGAAGGTATTATTAAAAATGTAGGCTGGCATCTGGAATGAGAAAAAGCACTACTCTCAATCCTGCCATGAGACCTAGCCCTTTGCTCCCTTCCTGACGTTTGCTTCTATTTGGACTTTTCTGAATTATAAGATGGCCCAGGCCATATGCTCCGGTCCTGATGACTGTGCTCTCTGGATACAGAACTGTGATCCCTAGATCTAAAGTGAAAGTCCACCCTTCGCCCCACTCTGTCTGGGGAAGAGGATAACCAAGTTCAATGCCCCACTCTTAATGGCATGAAGTTGTCCCCGGCTGCTGCCCTCTCTTAAAGAGGAAGGGGATATACAATCCCTGCCTATCGCTCACACTTTTTCCTGTCTTGCAGTGCTGGGTGTAAAATATGGATAAGTAGGCCTCACATCTGAACATAATGAGCATTAGTGATAGAGATAACAAGGTATTCTCAACTGACAACAAAGGAAGACATGCTTCTGCCTAACATAGAAGTGCCATCACCAGGATCAAAGATGGTTAAATTAAAATCCTGATCCAGCTGATTATCACTACCACTGCCTGATCTACTGAATAAGCTGAAATATATATCATATTCCTATGTGTTGAGCTGCATTCTACTCCTTGCTGTCTTGACCTTGCCCATTGTCCAAACAGGACCTTTGCCTTTATTTACAGGCAATGTAGCAGGTATACTAACAATAGTACATTTTCTTTTTTGTGTGGTATGAGATGAGTGTGATTGTTGTTACTTTACTTATTTGCTGTCATCGAGTGTCTATCTCACGGGCTGCAGATTGTAATGCTGTGACTTTATCCCAGGCAGAAAACATACCAGATGAAGCCCACCTCCGAAAGTGGAAGGCTCCCTCATTTTGATTAAATGAGGACCAGTGTCCCTCCCCTCCCTCATCTCTTACCACATTCCCTCCCTATCCCCCTCCTACCATATCTCTCCCTTCCTTACCCCCTTCCTTTCCCTCAACCTCCCACTCTCCCTTCCACCATCCTCATGTCACTGAGTAAGGCTGCCATCTTGGATGGTGTAGGCCCGAGAGCCTAATCCTCAACCTTGTACCTGCTCCTTAGTCCAGGTGGAGACTCAGAATGTGGCCGACCGGCAGAGTGACGTCATCTTTTGTGGTGAAACAAGAAGCAATGAAGCGGCGTTGGTCAGTAGACACATGCTTAGTATCATCTGCGCATCTGAGTGGCAGTTCCCTGTTCTGGAAGCTGAGCAGTCGGGAGTTGATTGCAGTGTTCCAAAAAAAATAAATGGGGTTGAGCGTTGCCAGGCATTATGAGCTAGACGTGAACCCTTCCTCTTGACCATCGTGACAACACCGTCCTCTCTATACCAGTACTGTATCACACAAATTAACAGTTCTGTTGCTGCTGCCGCTAATGTTCTAAAAAATGCAGTCAGGATTGTGTTATCCCCCTGATTTGCTCTGCCCACCAAGGCCTTTAGGTCAGAATCCAGGGTAGATTTCAATCTTACAAGAAGACTCCCTGGAAGTTGAGTATCCAACTGCTTAAAGATGCTGATATTTGAGCAGAGTTTGAGATGGAGTTCTCTAGGTGACACACAACTGTTGTTCTTTATGAAATCATCAAGAATTTCTGGGGGAAACACAATTTGTTCAAAGTGCTTCTTACAGAAATATTGTCCCTAGGGTGCTCCCCCTGCTTGTCATAATTCTGGACTATGCAGCAGACCTTTAAGCAATATTATATACACACCCTGTCTTGCCCAGATGCCAGGATGGTCTTGCTCTGCATGTTTTCTTTGATTCATTCAAGAAAAGGCCTTCAATATGGTGAAACATGCTTACCTCTTCACCACGCTGCAAGGTATGGTCTTACTGCTCAATTTATTTCTAAGCAATGGCTTACAGCACATATGCACTCACAACCACCCACATATTGCTTGCAAATAGCTTACCACACTAAAGTTTTGAGGATACCAACACAGATACTCAGGGGACAATGCAGAACTTGCATGTCACTCCCCCATTGAATCATGATGCCGACTGGCACTCGGGCATGTACCCTCAGCTGTACCATATTGCACACTTTACCCCTTCATATCAGTCATTGATTTGCAGTATCCTCTACAAGCAGTAGCAGAAGCAGTTATGTTTCTTTAATATCCAGATATAATTATGTCTCCAGTGAGCCTGGTGCCTGATCATATTTGAGGAGTAATTAATTCATCATCACCAGAATCTTGTCAATTGTTTCCTTTTAAGTTAAACATTTTGATCCAGAGTGTTCTGAACTAGACTCCAGGTTGCATGGGGGTGGGCTGTTGCTTCTGTGATTTGTTACTGTTCCACATGGGATGTTAGGGTTACTTCATGTTGTGCCCTATTATTTTTCCTGCTAATGTCTTATTCCTATCCTGATACCTAAGTTTTACTGTTTTGTGCAGTTCTACCTTTTAATGTTTGCTGTTTATTGTTGAGTGCTGTGCTCTCAATGTTGTATTGTTTTAAAAAAAATAATAAAATGAGCATAAACAAAAAAGAAGAAATGCTTCTAATCAAGCACATCAGATTTTGACTGCGGCACGACAAAGGCCGAAAAGCCCTGCCCAAATCTATACTGATTATTGCACTGATAAAACATTATTTACTTCAAGTCTTGTTACTTCGTTAGACTTTTACACCCAAAACTCAATGCTAATCCAATCACTTACAAACCAGGGCAGTGCCGTAACTGCAAAAAACTGAAGGAAATATTATGTGTACCAAAGACCACTTGAAAAAGCTTTTAAAACAGCAGTTAATGTGACATTATAGCACATTATTTGACGCTTAACAGTCCAATATTAACATATGTGTAATTATACATTAAGATGTTCTCTCTCTTTCTCTTTCTCTCTCTCTCTCTCTCTCAATCTCTCTCTCTCTATCTCTCTCTCTATCTCTCTCTCATATAAAAAGATGTTCATCCAGATGATAGATGAGAAAATACTGTTTCATTGAAGGTGATTGTCCTTATTAAACTTAAATTGTTGTATTTATGATATCTCATTTTGATATGTTTTGGTATTTTGCCAGTGCAACTTATACCTTGTTTATTTTAAGAGTTATTATGTCTTCGATCACATACTTGTGTGTCATCACATATGGAAGATATAACTCTCATTGGCAAAATACCAATAAAATATCAATGTGAGATATCACAAATACAATGATTTAAGTACAATAGAGACATTCATCTACAATGCCAATTATTGGTAACTTGTTCTATATTATACTTCTAAGGAATTTGTGTTGCAATAGTAATATCTTAGCAATGCATACAACATATGATTTGGTATCAATAATGAGGCATAGATAAATCTATCATGAGATTTACTGTTCTAGTATTTGCTATTAATTAAACCATCTCTATCATGCTTATATGCTCTTATCCAGGATATTCATGCATAAATGTGGATAAGTAAGGAATACATATTTAATTGAATTGAATTGATTTATCTATACAAAGCTTAATCTTCTCTGGTTCCTCACATATTGTTATCTCAACACTGAAAGGGTTCATTTGTATTTATCAATGAAGAGAGAGGTGCGTCTCATACCCCCCTTGCATCTCATACCCCCCTTGCGTCTCATACCCCCCTCTCATCTCATAACCCGTCGCGTCTCATATTCCCCTCGCGTCATATACCCCCCTCTCTCTATTGCCTTTACCTCCCGCCTGCCCCCCAGATGCTACCTCTGCCCCCCCCAGGTGCTCCCTCGGTCACCTCTTACCTGCAGTTTCATTGGTGTTCAGTGGAGTCCCACCCATCCTGTCTCCAGCGTGGAGCTGTAGCTCTGACGTCATTCCAGAGTCCCCCTACGCTGCAGACCGGATGCGCTGGCAGGATCTCCACTGAACCACCAATGAAACTGCAGGTAAGGGGGGTCAGAGGGAGCATCTGGGGGGACAGAGGGAGCATCTGGGGGGCAGGGGGAGGTATGGGCAAGGGAGACACAGGGGAGGGCTAGGGGGAAGGAGATACAGGGGCTTATTGCAGCCCCTGTCACTTGTGGGGGATGTGGCCTGTCCTGCGAGCTCGCAAGGCTTCAATGCCTCAACCGCGTGATGACAAATCGCAGTTTGACAATTAGAATATGTGATATTGATCATTGAAAATAAAACAAAATCTGTAAATAAGATTGTGAATATGATTATAAGTGGTAAATAGCATTAGTAAACATTTAAAGTAAAAACAAAGTGCTATGTTTGATTTCATTCTGTTTTGGATATAAGGAATAGAAAAAAGTTTGGTAACTATTGAATACATGAGAGCAATGGCAACAATGTGCATGCATGCGAGGGAAACTGATTTGAGAAAACATTGCTATATAACCACATATATAAAGAGATAAAATAATCCATTCTAATATAAGAGAAAAAAAAGTAATAATACAAATACATAATAAGTACACATAAATTGAATTAAAAAACACAAAGTATGCATAAATCCAACTGGCCAAAAGCATATGGGCTCTATTTTATTGCCCATTCCGTAAATTTATACACACAAAAAACTGCTCTTATATTGTCACATATTCTATTAGCTACTCCCTATCCTGCAAACCTGCATGATTACAGTCTCATTTACTATTGCTGCGTCTAAGAAATGAATTATGGGCTTGCTTAAATATTGTTAGATCATATCATCATGCCCCCTGAAATCTTACTTTTATAATTGATAAAAGTTATTTGGTCAAACGGACCTAATTAAACATATCTGTGATAAAATTAATCTCATAATCATACAACAAGATGCTGTTTTTAATTGATTACAGTTATTCAATTAATGTATAAAAATAATAATATTCAGTATACTGAGTCCTAAAATTAACATAAAACAACTTCAATAGTATTTAAGAAAAGAAATACAAAACAACCACATATCAATAATCTATCAAGCAAGGCTCTTCTCTATTTTGGAATCAATTTAAAATCAACTACATAATAACATTGATATTGGGTTGATATCTATTTTTAAATAATATGACATTTATATTTGGAATTATTCAGTTTTGAATTGTATAGTGTCAACTTATTAAATGACTAATAAAAGAGGTCTTTATTCAGTTTAATATTAGACAGTTATGATAAAACATTGTTACATTCCAACATACTTATACATGTATAGTAAATTTAAGTATTGCTTTTATTATAGCATATATATCTAAACAGTAACATTGAGTTTAATAGTGGAAAATATGACATATACATTAAATTTCTGTTTCTAATATCATGATATACACATTTAATTCGTCATATTGCTTTCTGTCTTTGCCTCTTTCTCCCTCTAGTTTACACATTACATTTTTGGTGTGCCTATAAAGAGAAGAGAACAAGGGGTTAACATCAATAAAAAAGAACAACATAAGGACTCTCCAATCAACTAATCAGTCAGGCCCGGGAGAAGCAGCCGCTAAACGCGTGCTTCGGCCACCATCCTTACACAAGTCCATCTTAGATGACGTCACTGAAGGAACCAGGAATTAAAGAGCAGCTGGAAAGGAGAGTCCAGCGTCTACAACATATATAGCGCTTCGCCAGAGCAGCAAAGAGACTGGAGTCCCTGATACTTACCATCATAAAAAGACTAGCGACTTGCCCATCAAAAAATGACGGCAATGTGATGTGTATGTGTGTAAAGTTGTTTAGTTAGTAATATACGTATTTGACACTTGTAAGTTTTTAGTTATGTGGAAATAAGTACAATTCTTATAATAACCATGTTTATTTTAGTAACATTTTCTTTTGTTCAACAGTAACTGTTAAAGCATTTTCTAGTAAAAGTATTAACATTTGAATGTTGAAGAACAGTTGAACTTGAAATTAATCAGTATTGTAAACTTGAGGTAATGTTTTTTTAACATGCAAGTTCTATCTGAACAATTGTTAACTTAAATATACATTGAATCCAGAGGAAGGCAAATAGTAAAAAACCTCTTTGAAACTTAGCCAATTGTCTCAAAGAGGGGGGAAAAATAATACCTTCCTGACCCCATTAACTGGTGATCGGATTACTCCCTGGACTAATGTTTAACATAAAAGACAATATTTACATTGTGCCTCAAAACGTGGTTGTGCTGTTAACATGAACTTTGTAATATGTCTAAGTAAAGAACTTGAAAGTATATTTTTGGAAAATTTAACTTTCTTATGAGTCTAAGTAAGGAACTTGAAAAAAATTTTTTCCAACTTGTAACATTAGAAACAGTAACATAGTTAATTAACATTGGAACAGAATTTGTCAAAATAAGGCAAAGCAAGTGTTTTGTAAGGCTAATCATGCATAAACAGTACTTCCATAAATTATGACTGAATTCTTTATTGATTTGTAGTTTTCAATGGTTGACCTTTGTTTGTTGGTGTAGTAATTGTTTTAAATGGCACATAGAGTTTTGTCTGTGGAAAAGTGGTTCTCTAAAAAGAGAAGGCGAGAACTTAAAGTTGTTACGTGATGTATAACGACTTTTCTGTATGTGTTTGACAATTTTATATAGTTTAATATTAAGATATTGTTGTTTTAAACTAATTTCTGTGGCGTAATAATGACCTTTTGAAGGAAATGGACATTTGTGTGTACTTTTTGTAAAAAATTAGTTGTTATATTGTGTTTTTTTTTAATGTTTGCGTTTGCTTTTAAATTAGTTTTGCATGGCTTTAGTTTGTTTGATGGAAAGTTACAGTACTTCATAGTAGACAATGTTTTTAGTAAAAATGCGTCCATCTTCTAATAAATCATTCTTTTAAATGTAAACTTTAATAGCCTGTGGATTTTTGCACCGTGATAAGGCAACGTACAATTGGCCATGTGCAAATACTGGTTGTTCTAAGAAAATACCCACAGATTTGAAAGTTTGTCCTTGTGATTTATTAATGGTCATGGCAAATGCCATAATGATGGGAAATTGTCTTCTTTGAAGTATAAAAGGGAGACTACTTTCACGTGGTGCTAAATCTATTCTTGGTATGAAAACTCTCTGTCCTTTATGGGTGCCAGTTAAAATTTCAGCATCTATGAAATGGTCCTTTAATTGTTGAACAATTAATCTTGTACCATTGCATCAGCTTTTTTTGGGGTTCATATTTTGCAGTAACATGACAATTGCACCTTTCTTTAGCTGCAAAATATGTGGTGGCATTCCAGAAGGAATTAGTGAGTTTATGAATTCAGTCGAAAAGTTTGCCGGACTTTCTTTGTCATCAGCAAGTACAGAATCAGCACTGTGATAATTTATTTGGGGTGCATTCATTTTTTTAAAGATTTCATTATTGAGCATTAATGCATCCTTAGTTTTACATGTTAGGATGACTTGTTTGGCAAGCTCTGAATATTCCTGGTTATTTATGCTACATTCAAATATAGCCGATATAAGATCTTGGTGACAAATCATATGAGGTGGGATGTGCACAGTGTCCTCAGGTAAATTTGGTATTTTTTCTGTTCTGCCTTCTCCAATTTTAATAAGCCAATCATTGAATTCATTTTGGCCTTCTGATCTCATATTTTGTGCAGTTGAAGATGGGTAAAATGTTTCCATAGTGTGCTTGACTTTATACAGGTTTCGATAATGTCAGTTCGATTTCCATGTGCAACGACAGGTAATGTTTGTCTAAAATTGCCACCTAACAACATTACCTTTCCACCAAATGGAAAAGTATTATCCATGACTTCACAAAGCAAATGGTCAATACATTGGAGGGCATAGCATGAAATCATTAATGGCATTAAATGCTTGCAATTGTAACGTATTTAAAGTTGCAATTCTTTCTTCTGTTCTTTGTACTTGTAGTTGAATGTCATAGTCTTCAAAGTTTATGTCATCCTGGATCAGGCAAATTAAAACTTGCACAACTTAATCCATAAGTTAAAAATACTTCTTGGATTTCCATTAATGCTTTTAAGTGTACAATAGGTTCATTGTATCGTTGCATAAAGTCTTCAGCCATATTACTTTAAATGTGTCCCACAAAGCTAATGCATTTGGAGCATTTGAGAAGATACAAATAAATGCAAATTGTTCCCTCATCTGCCGTGGCATTTGACATAGTGCTGCTTCTTCTAGACATCTTTCCCATTCTGTATCATCAGCTAGTAAGTTTCTATGTCTTGCAGCTAAATGGAAGGATTCATATACTATGTCATTAACAGTTCTTAAGTGTTGAAAACTTTTTGTTCCAGGAACATTTAAAAGTAATAGTCGTAAGCAGAAACGTTCAAGATCTCTTGGACTGACTGTGTAAATTCTTGGGATTATTTTATTTCCTCTGCATTTCTAGATCTCCATAATCCATTCACAAAAACATTGTGATATGGAATTTCAATATATAAGAATTGTGTTGCTTCTGAATTTGTCAAATTTAATTCAAACCATGCAGTTAGTGTAGTGTGACAATGCTCACTTTGGGCCAATGCATTACTTTCTTTTCCATCATGGAAATACACTAAATGTCTTTGTGGAAAATGTACTGCTAATCTATATACTGCATGTGATCTATCATGCATTTCAAATTTTAAAAGGCGCCACATAGCTTCTGGTGCATTTACATAGTGAGCATCTACATGAGATGCAAGTCCATCATGTACTAACTCATTGCTTTCGGGGATGTCTGCACTTTTGACGACTACAGTATCTGCATCAGTGCCTTTGTAAATATATTTGTACACATATTTAATGGATTTGATGGCAGTGCAGGCTTCTACATAAATGTGTGCATTATACTTCATCAGTAAATGTGGATTGTAGGGTACTACATATCTATTGTCAACTTTTTTTCCATGAATAATGGCACTATCTCCTTCTCTTCTTTTAGAAAGTGGATAGCCATCACAATTGGCATACATTTTGTCTCTATAATCTTTTGGAAAATCTTTGGAACATTTATTATTTTCCATACATGGTGATTGTGGATTAAGGTCACCACAGGGTCCATGAATCATGCGATGAGTAACAATCTCATATAGTCTACCATATAGTTCTGGATCTGGTAGTTCAGCAACAATGACTGCATCCACTTTGTCCGAAGTATCTAATTTATCTTTTTCTTGAAGTATTATTAGAAGATATGCATGTGGAAGGTCTCTTTTTTTAAATTCAATGGTATATACATAAGCAAGACATTTGCCAAATAAGTGATTTATAGTGATTTCACGTATTAATTCATTTAATTTAATTTTAAAAACTCTGGCTACTAAATCTGGTCTATCGGAAGGACTTTGGGCAAGAAGTACATTTTGTGTAATTTCTGGCCATTGGGGATTACATGTAAATGTAATAAATAAATCGGGTTTGCCAAATTTAGTGACAATAGCCATAGCATCATTGTATCTTTCTCTCATATTTCGAGGAGATCCTTGAAAAGAAGATGGTAAAATGATGGCTTTGCCAGCTGTCATGTCTCTGCTTGTAGCCACCTCAGCAACATAGTCCATTATTCCACAATATTGTTCTACACGTAGTTTATCTTGTTGATATTTTATAAAGTTTAAATTATTGGCCACAACTTGCAAATATGAATCAATAATCCATTGTTGTGTTAGTTTCCCACCACATAAAATTGGATTAAATGTATTTTGAATGGCAATTTGAGCTACTTTAAATTCAAGCATAGAAACATTATTTCAGATTCTGGCTTTAGCATTTGGGTACCTGGGAAGTGTTAATTTTGGTTGCCAACCTGCTTCTCTGTGTGGGAAAAAAATGGGATATGTCATTGGATCTAAATTTGGACTTAAGATACTCATATTAATGAATGGTTGCTCCTCATTTCTGGGATATATTCTAATGTCTCTTTGAAATGGTGGTTCTCCTTCATCATTTTGAAACACCATTGCAACCTCATTTGATGTTGGCAAGTTTTAAGCACCATATTGACCTTTGGGATTGGTAATTGATGTCTTTCTGCATGAAGTTATTGTTCATTTTCTACTTCTGCCAATTTTTTATAAGCTTTAGTGTAGGGGTTATTGGCCATATTGTTATCTAGCTCTATAAAAACACTGGGTAAGCATTTTTTATTCTCTTGCAGCTGCATACGTTAGTTAACAGCTTCCATTGTATCTAGGACATATAGTTGAGCAAATTTTGCTCTCCTTCCTCTGGATGTAAATGTGAAGTCCGATGGTAAATTTGGCCTTGGACTTTAAAACAGTAAGGACCATGTCCTGGTACATTAGCAGCTAATGTTGCCCCCATAGATGCAAAGGATATCACACTATTGTAGGATCTTATGTTTGTCTTAACATTTTTGTAGTTTGGAAAAGTAGGTTCAGTCATAATGTTTTGTAAATAGATTGGAAATTGTTTTCTTTATGGAAGTTTGACCTTGCCTTTTTTACAGCAACTAATAAATTGGCCATCTCTGGGTCTCTCCTGTTTAAAATAATAAGCCTCATAAAACTGACATTGAGTATTCATGTCCCCACAATTTTGAACCTCTACTGCTAAAGACTTGAGTAAAGGACAATTTGCAAAGCATATATCAGTTTCATTTTCAAATTCATCAGTTGAAATGTCATGTGATGTTTCAGGAACAGGTTTTTAAATGCTTTGTTTTTTTGTGTGGCTTTTTTGGTATATCTTTTATTTGTTCAGGTAAAATGTCATGTGATGTTTCAGGAAGAGGTTGTAAATGCTTTATTTTTTTGGTGGCTTTTTTTGGTATATCTTTTATTTGTTGAGGTAAAATGTCATCTGATGTTTCAGGAACAGGTTCTAAATGCTCTGTTTTCTTAGTAGCCTTTTTTGGTGTATCTTTATTTTTTGCAGGTGATAGTCTTTTGCTTGCAATTCTTTTGCGTTCTTTTTCTCGTCGAATTTCCTTCTGCTCTGGTGTCTGCTGGTTGGCCCATCTCTGTTGTCGTTCTCTAGCTTGATGTCTTATCTTTTCTTGTTTGCTATCGTTATCAGCCATGTTAATCTGTAAAAGAAAATAATGTATAACTAGTATAGTTTGAGATGTTAAGTTTGTTTTTTTCTTATTATCAACAGTTTGTTTCTATGTGATTGTAGTTTATTGTAGCGGTACTTTCTTTGTATTGTTAAATAAGTGTTTTTTTATTTTTGTGCTTTTGCTTTCTGTCGTAGGTTGAAATTTTTGCCTTACATGCATAGCACACTCAAGGTAATTACACTATAGCTTCTTCTAGATGTAGTAGGTGTATAGTGTTAATTGAAATGGATATTTTTTTTGGTTTGGTAATTTCTTTTTTTGTTGTACTTTTGGCTTATAGGCATAGTAGAGGGCAGAAATTAGTCTTTGTCATTACAGGGGATTGTTGTAATAGTATTTTTATATTTTATTTAAAGGCTTATATGATGTGGCTGTGAAAAGGTTTGTATTGTTGTTTTTTGGGTGTTAGTACTATTTGTTGTAGTATTCTATTTTATGTGTGTGGTTAGGTTTTCTCCTTAATATTGTACATTAGAACTGGTAATTGAGAATGAAAAATTGTATGTAGTCTGTGTTTTGACACGTTTGTGGACTATGCTGTTTTATGTTAGTTAGTTTTTTTTTGGCTAGATTGAAGTTTGGATTTACTGTTAAACATTGTTGTCCGTAAAAGACAAATATTTTGTTAAAGGTTATAATTAGTGGTTGATATTGTTGTTGGTGTTTTTTTTTCTGTTGATATGGATGCAGAGCAAACATGTTTATTTAGTTTTCTCTTTTTTTACTTGTTATACTGTACCATGTTTGAAGTGTGATTTCAAGCAGAATCTTTCTTGGTCCGCTGTTGTAAGACTTCGTCCAATGCTCTTCAAACAGTGTTTGTTGTAAAAGAAAAAGTAAAATGTTATTTGATTTGAATGTATTTGTAATGAATTTAATATTTCATTGTTTTGGTCTATTCTATCTGTTATTGTGAATTTGTCTGCTATGCTGTTTTTTGTGCAACCTTTTAAAACACTTTAATTGTATTTGTATATTACAGTTATCCTTTTTTTTTTACTGTAATTATTAATGTTTTTACTATTTTGGATATGATCACAATGTTTTTAGCATTATCCTGTTTTGTGTCCACCACTTTTGGTATGCTTATTTAGGCTTCTTTGTAAGGCTTATAGGTGCTTAAACAGTAAAGAAGAGTATTAATTTACTTTTCTGTTTGTGTGATTTTTGGTACAATCCTATTTGTGTCCTCCATATTTTGCGTCCTCCATATTTTGCATACTTTATTTGCTTAATTAGTCTTCTTTATGAGTATTAAATGTTGTTGGACAGTAAAAATGAATGTTAATTGCCTTTTCTATATCATGTTGGCCTTTTTTTGTTTTATCCTGTTTTGTGTTCACCACTTTTTGGTTGCTGCATTTGGCTTGTGGGTGATGGTTGGAGGCTATTTTACAGTAAAGAGGAGGAATACTTTTGTTTTATGTATGTTGCTAATGTTTCGGATGCTATCCTGTTTTGTGGCCACCTCTTTTTATTTTGCTCTGAAACTGTCTTTCTTTGTAAATTGTATAGGTGTTTGTGAAGTTTGTTGAACTGTGTTGTTTTGGTCTTTATTAAAGTTGTATTGTTTTTTTTTTTTTTTTTTTTTTATATTGGCAGCCATTAAACATATATAGTTCCTTTTTTTTTTCTACTTTTTCTACTATACCTTGATTGAAGTGTTGTTCTTGTCCGAATGACAGAGGGTCCCCTCCTGCCAATCTTAAGCCGCTACTCTTCTTGTAGTGTCTGTTTGAAAAATAAAGTTAAATGGTTAATTGTATATTTATTTATTTTTGATTTTGCAAAGCATGGTCTTTTCAGCATGTAATGTATTTTTCTATCTTACCTCTTCTTCTTTCTTTCTGTTCTTTAAAAGTAATTCTCTTTGACAGTCCACGGTGCAAATTCTTAAGTGACGCTGTTGATGCAGAGTCTGTTTGAATATAAAAAAAAAGGGTATAGATTCAGCTTCAGGTTACATATGTATTAGTGCCATATTATTTTTTGCTATGAGTTGCAGAAAATTAATGTCATTTAAATATACTTGTTTCATTAGTTTGAGTTAACATTAGTTTGTTGTAGGGCCTATTCACATAAATGTGCGTGTCACATGTCACTATACATGAATCACATTTTCAGAGTTAAAGATTGAATTTTTTTTCTGGTTTTTTTTGCTGTCTTGGTAATAAAATGTAATGTATTATAGCTTACCTCTCAGTTGTAATTTGCACAGTGTAAAGTAGGAAATTAGGAAATAATTATCTTCTCAAGTAACAGCAGCAGTTAACTATCCAGTCACTCCGTTCATCACCTGAGTAGAAATGTAGAATTTTCTGGAAAGTAGGCAGTATTTATAAACGTTGAGGTGCCTGAGACCGTTACAATGCCATACGCATGCATTATTTGCATTCCAGCGTACAATTTGCGTTCCATCTGCCATTTTATGCGTAGTAGTTGTCAAAACGGTGGTTAATATCAGTGTGGTACGTGCCGCAAAGGATGTGTTATGTACCTCGTAAAGTTGACTGTAGCGTTGTTTCATTTTTGCAAGTCACTGTAGTATTGTTGCATCTGTAGCCTCGTTTTCGTTTTGTTCGGCGGCCATTTTTTCTCTCGCTTAGGTGATTTTCGGCAGTTTAAACTCGTTTTTTTGGACTTAAATGGAAGTGTAAATTCACTTTTCGAGGTGCTGGATGACCCCCCTTGCTGTAAGTGAGCTTTTTATTTGTTCGTTGTGTTTATTTGTTGTGTTTCTGATGTTTTCATGCGCACCGTTTTCGGACGTTTTTTGCGTGTTCGGAATGGGTCGTAGCGCGTCTAGTATTTTTTTGAGAGGGCCGCACACTCGCTACGCGAGCCCGCAAGCATTAGCAACAACTTGCATGCTCACAACTATATATGTGATAAGGACTCTTTCACTAACTTGTATTAGAAAAAGTATTTGTATTCTACTGCCATAACCTAATTTAATATTTAGGAAATAGCATTGAAATATGCATTTATATATCTCTGGCCTTTATATATAGCTCTATTTCAACATTTGTATTATAGTATATATATCTTTTGATGCATTTGTACCATATTATACACAGACATAGTAATAATACACAAGAGTATTGCAAGGCTGTATTTAAGTAACTATATGGTTGCTGTTATTATACAATAGGCTAGACTTTTGGATTACCGCTTCAGAGTTAGATTGGCCAGTATAGTTTATTTGGTTTTGTATATATAGTTTAGTTTAAGGGTAAGTGGTAGGCCCCCATACCACTACCAGAGATAGTATCCTTCACAGCATAGTATAGTTAATGGTGCTTTAGTTAATGGACAAGTGGGGGGTCCCCGGTTCTATCACCACAGATAGAGAGGGACTGACCCTATTCAGAATTTGTAGTTTTCTACACATTAGCACTTTCACTAGCACTTTTTTAAAACATAAGCACTCAGCACTTTTTTACTCTTTAACTCTATTATGGTATCCATTAACAACTTTATACACATATTAGAGAGCTAACATCTCTTTATGGTTCCCTATCAGAACAGTAGGAGATAAATTACATGCACATTGTTTTATCACATATATAGTTGTGAGCGTACGAGTTGTTGCTAACGCTGCGGGCTCGCGTAGCGAGCCTGCGGCCCTCGCAAAGCGAGGGCACTGTGCCAGGTTCTCAGTTGCTGGCATGGAGCGCCGCAGGCGCTCCTTGCCAGCAACTGAGGACCCTCGCAAAGCGAGGGCCTCAGTTGCTGGCTTGGAGCGCCGCAGGCGCTCCATGCCAGCACCTGAGGACCTCGCAAAGCGAGGTCTTCAGTTGCAGCAACTGCGACCCTTGCAAAAAAAAGTTTACGTCGCAACACATTACGACACTCGCAAACAACATACGACACACGTTCACACACATTACGACACTCGCAAACAACATACGACACACGTTCACACACATTAAGGCCTCGCAACACTCGGACGCAACTCGCGAACATTACAAAATTACAAACACAATACATACACACAGCACATACATAAAAACCTTACCTACACAAACAGGAAGCACCCAGGACCTCAAAAATGCAACTTACAACTTAATTGCACTCAAAATAAAAGAGTTTAGACACTAAATAGTTTGTTAAGCGACACAAAAAATGGCCGACGAATAAAACGAAAACGAGGCTACACACGCAAACACCATACGAGACACGTTACCACACATTACGACTTCGCAAACATCGGACGCAACACGCCGACATACAAACATTTAAAACTTAACAAAGACACACAACAAACACATAAAAAGCTTACCTACAGCAAGAGGAACCAGCCAGCACCTCAAAAAAACAAATTACACCTACATTTAAATCAAAATAAACACTTTACACACTAATACCATCGCTAAGCGAGAGAAAAAATGGCCGACGAACAAAACGAAAACGAGGCTTCAGACGTAACTATACTACACTTACTCGCAATAATGAAACACATACTATGCGGAACGTATCACAATCAGATTAAACACCATTTTGAACAGTAATACGCAGAAAATGGCGGATGGAACGCAAATTGTAAGCTGGAACGCAAATAGCGCATGCGTATTGCGTTCTAACGGTCTCACTTTCCAGAACTTTCTACAAGTTTATAAATACTGCCTATTTCAAACAAAAAAATACATTTCTCCTCAGGTGATCAACGGAGTGACTTCTGAGATAACTGCTGCTTTTACTTGAGAAGACAATTCTTTACTAATTTACTACTTTGCATTGTGCAAATTACAACTGAGAGGTAAGCTATAATATATTACATTTTATTATCAGGACAGGTCAAACAAATAAAAAAAAAAAATAGGATTTATGTAGTCATCATGTATGGCACATTTATGTGTATAGGATCACAAAAAAAATACGGTTCATTTAACAAAACAACAAAAAAACATAATTTAATATTAAACAGAGCTTTATGTATAGTGACATCTGACACGCACATATATGTCTATAATGTATAGTGACATGTGACACGCACATATATGTCTATAATGTATAGTGACATCTGACACGCACATTTCTGTGTATTGCCCCTTCATAGTGACATGTGACACGGACATATATCTGTATAATGTATAGTGACATGTGACACGCACATTTATGTGTATTGCCAATGCAACAAAATTAGCTTACAACAAAATCAGTAAACAACTACTTTTAAATGACATTATATGTCATGTATACTGATATGTCACATGCACATATATGTGTATCATCTATAGTTACATCTCACACACAGACATTTATGTGTGTTGGAAAAAAAAAATATAAGGTTAATTTAACCATTTAAATTTGACTCATGTATACTGATATGTCACACGTACACAAAATAATTACATTAAACTATGGAATGTGCTTCATGTATGTGACATATGTGTGTAGCCCCCAACAAAAAATAAGGTTAATTGAAAAAAATTACACAAATATATTTAAAATACATTCCTTTTCTGCAATTCAATAGATCATATAAAGCTGAATCTTTCTATTTCTTTTAATATTCAAACAGACTCTGCATCAACAGCGTCTCTCAACAATTTGCACCGTGCACTGTGAAGCACAATCCCTTTTAAAGAACACCAACAAAGAAGAAGAGGTAACATACAACAAGACATTACATGCTTTGCTAGATGAAAAATTATAAATATACAAATAACTATTTCACTTTCTTTTTCAAACAGACACTACAAGAAGACCAGCGGATTAAGATTGGCAGGAGGGGACCGTCTGTCATTCAAAACTTCAATCAAGGTAAAGTATTAAGTATAAACAAGAAATAACCATGAGCCTTATTCAATTGCGACTTCCTCAATTGAATAGGGCTCTATATAAGCACATAACATATTTTTGAAACAGAACTTTTTAGTTACTGAATTTCTAACCACAATCAAGGCTTTCAATAACTAAAAACTTTGCTCAATAAATATGTTATGTGATTATATAGAGCCCTCTTCAATTGGCAAAATTGCAATTCAATGAGGACCTATATGTCTTTAATGGCCAAGGGCCTCACTCAAATGTGATTTGCCCATTTCAATAGGGCTCTATATAAGCACAGAGCATATTTTTTAAAGGAAATTTTTCTTTTGTGAACACGTTGCTTTTGGATACAAGTTCACTAAATACAAAATTCCCTAAAAAAATATGCTCTGTGCTGATATTGAGCTCTATTCCATTGGACAAAACACAATTGAATGAGGAGCTCACAATATAACAAATGCAGTAACCAAAGGCCCTCATTCAATTGCTATTTTGGACAATTAAATATGGCTATAAATAATAACTTTTAGGCCCTTATTCTATTTTAACAAATATATGTCATGTGCTTATTTACAACCCTATTCAAATTTCTACATTGCAATTCAATTACGGCCTTAGGCCCTCATTCAATTGCGATTTTGCAAATTGAATACGGCTCTAAATAAGCACATAATATATATTTTTTCAAGAAGTTTTTAGTTTGTGAAAACCGTGCTTTTGGATAGATGCTTAATAAGTTAAAACTTCTTGAAAAAATATATGTGATGTGCTTATTTACACCCCGATTCAATTGGCCAAACTGCAATTGAATGAGGGCCTTAGAGTACTATTACATTGTAAAAAATGCAATTGAATGAGGGCCAAACTATGCAACATATGGTACACACAAAGGACCTCATTCAATTGCAATTTGCCCAATTGAATAGGGCTCTAAATAACAACATAACAATTTCTTTAAAATAAGGTTTTAGTTACTAAAAAAATATCAAAAATACAGTTTTTCAATGACTAAAAACTTATTTAAAAAAATATGCTATGTGCTTATTTAGAGCACGATTCAATTAGCCAAATCGCAATTGAATGACACACAAAAATAAGAATAACAAAAGTGTTGTGCACCTAATAGCATTGTATAAAAAATCACACAAACTCATAGCAAACTATATTAACATTCTTCTTTAATGTTTAACAACCTATAACCTGTACAATCAAGAAGAAATAAGTTTTGCACAAGTGATGCGCACCAAACAGGATTGTCAAAAACTAACACAAACACATAGCAAACTACCTTAATTATATTATTTCATGTTTCACTAACTATAACCATCCCAATAAAGGTTAAATAACTATACCACAAGTGGTGTGCACAAAACAGGATTGTACAAAAAATAACATAAACACATCTTATTTAATATATTACAACCCACAAGCCTTACTAAGAACCTTCAATAAGAATAACAAAAGTTGTCGGATTGTATAGAAAGTAAAAAAAAACAAAGATAGAAAAAAATAACCATAACTCATACAATACAGTCAAATTAATACATTTTTCATTTATTTAAAACACATTTCACTCAAACAACATTTTCTATTTTAGATTACAACAGATACTGCGTGAAGACAATCGGACGAGGACTTTTTCCACAGGACCGGACCATCGGACGAGGACTCGGACCAGACCAGCAGACGAGGAATTTCAACACAGGACCAGACCATCGGACGAGGACTTTCACCAACGGACCACAACATCGGACGAGGGATATCGCCACAGGACCACACCATCGGACGAGGACTTCCAACAGAGGACCACACCATTGGACAACAATTTTGAAACGAGGACCAACAAACATTCGGATTTAAATCACACTTCAACCAAGGTAAACTATAATAAGTACTAAAGTATAAAACTAAAGAAACTGCTTTCAGTTGCATCCGTGTCAACAGCAAAGAAGTTTTGCAGTGGTAAATATCTATTCCCAAACAAAGTTTTTAATACATAAAACCATTATTTTAAATAAATATGTTACATGCTTATTTACAGCAGTATTCCATTGGCCAAATTCTTAGCCAGTGAAGACAGGAATTATAAATTTAACTAAATATAAATGATACATTCATGATTTGCCTTTTATTTCACCAATTGTGCACAATAATCTTTAACAGGAATTACAAATTTAAATATACACAATTACATTTATTTTTTTTCCTTTACAGATTAATATGGCTGATAACGAGACCAAAGAAGAGAAGAAAAGACGTCAAACTAGAGAAAGACAAGAGAGATGGGCCGCCCAGCAGACACCGGAGGAGAAAGAAATTCGAAGAGAAAAAGAACGCAAAAGACTTGCAAATAAAAGAATATCAGCTGCAAAAATGAAAGATACAACCAAAAAAAATAAAAAAATAATAAAGCATTTACAAACTGTTCCTAAAACATCAGATGACATTTTACAACATACCAGTCAAGATAGACCAAAAAAAACAACTACAAAAACAAAGCATTTACAAACTCTTACTAAAAACTTACAGGACATTTCAACCGAACAAGTCCAACATATACCAAGAAAATCTACGAAAAAAACTAAACATTTAGAACCTGTTGTTGAAACATTTCATGACTTTTCATCTGATGAATATCAAAGTCAACATCCAATATGCTTTGCAAATTGTCCTTTACTGAAGTCTTTAGCAGTAGAGGTTCATAGTTGTGGGGACATGACTACTCAATGTCAATTTTGTGAGGCTTATTATTTTAAACAGGAGAGACCCCGAGATGGACAATTTATTAGTTGTTGTCAAAAAGGAAAGTTCAAACTTCCACAAAGGAAACAATTTCCAACCTATTTACTAAATATTATGACTGAACCTACTTTTCCAAATTACAACAATTTTAAAACAAACATAAGATCCTACAATAGTGCCATATCATTTGCATCTATGGGGGCAACATTGGCTGCTAATGTACCAGGACATGGTCCTTACTGTTTTAAAGTCCAAGGACAAATTTATCATCGGACTTCACATTTACATCCAGAGGAAGGAGAGCAAAGAAAATTCGCTCAACTGTATGTCCTAGATACAATGGAAGCTGTTGACCAACGTATGCAGATGGAAGAAAATAAAAAATGCTTACCCAGTGTTTTTATAGAGCTAAATAACATTATGGACAACAATCCCTACAGTAAAGCTTACAAAAAATTGGCAGAAGTAGAAAATGAACAACTACTTCATGCACAAAGACATCAATTACCCATGCCAAAGGTTAATATGGTGCTTAAAAGAGACAGACATACTGATAAACGTCGTTATAACTTGCCAACATCAAATGAGGTTGCAATGGTCTTTCACAATGATGAAGGAGAACCACCATTTCAAAGAGACATTAGAGTATATCCCAGAAATGAGGACCAACCATTTATTAATATTAATATCTTAAGTCCAAATTTAGATCCAATGACATATCCCATCTTTTTCCCACACGGAGAAGCAGGTTGGCAACCAAAATTAACCCTTCCCAGTTACCCAAATGCTAAAGCCAGAATCCGAAATAATGTTTCTATGCTTGAATTTAAAGTTGCTCAAATTGCCATTAGAGATGAATTTAATCCAATTTTATGTGGTGGGAAACTAACACAACAATGGATTATTGATTCATATTTGCAAGTTGAGGCAAATAATTTAAACTTTATAAAATATCAACAAGATAAACTACGTGTAGAACAATATTGTGGACTCATGGACTATGTTGCTGACGTGGCTACAAGCAGAGACATGACAGCTGGCAAAGCCATCATTTTACCATCTTCCTTTCAAGGATCTCCTTGAAATATGAGAGAAAGATACAATGATGCTATGGCTATTGTGACAAAATTTGGAAAACCAGATTTATTTGTGACATTTACATGTAATCCACAATGGCCAGAAATTAATCAAAATCTACTTCTTGGATAAAGTGCTTCAGATCGACCAGATTTAGTAGCCAGAGTTTTTAAGATAAAATTAAATGAATTAATACGGGACTTCACTTTAAATCAGTTATTTGGCAAATGTCTTGCTTATGTATATACCATTGAATTTCAAAAAAGAGGCCTTCCACATGCACATCTTCTCATAATACTTCAAGAGAAAGATAAATTAGATACTTCGGACAAAGTGGATGCAGTCATAGTTGCTGAACTACCGGATCCAGAACTATATGGTAGACTATATGAGATTGTTACTCATCGCATGATTCATGGACCCTGTGGAGACCTTAATCCACAATCACCATGTATGGAAAATAATCAATGTTCAAAAGATTTTCCAAAAGATTATAGAGACAAAACATATGCAAATTGTGATGGATATCCACTTTATAAAAGAAGAGAAGGAGATAGTGCCATTATTCGTGGAAAAAAAGTGGACAATAGATATGTAGTACCCTACAATCCACATTTACTCATGAAGTACAACGCCCACATCAACGTAGAAGCCTGCACTTCCATCAAATCCATTAAATATGTCTACAAATATATTTACAAAGGTTACGATGCAGCTACTGTAGTCGTCAAAAGTGCAGACAACCCTGAAAGTAGTGAGTTAGTACATGATGAACTTGCATCTCATGTAGATGCTCGCTATGTCAGTGCGCCAGAAGCTATGTGGCGGCTTTTAAAATTTGAAATGCATGATAGATCACATGCAGTATATAGGTTAGCAGTACATTTGCCACAACAACATTTAGTCTATTTCCATTCTGGAAATGAAATGAATGCATTGGCCCAAAGTGAAGATCGTCACACTACACTAACTGCATGGTTTGCATTAAATTCCACTGATGCTCAAGCAACACAATACTTATATATTGAAATTCCATATCACTATGTTTTTGTGAATGGATTATGGAGAGCAAGAAAAACCAGAGGCAATAAAATAATTCCACGAATTTACACAGTCAGTCCAAGAGATGTTGAACGATTTTGCTTACGGATATTACTTTTAAATGTTCCAGGAGCACAAAGTTTTGAACAATTAAGAACTGTTAATGACATTGTATATGAATCCTTCCATTTAGCTGCAAGAAATAGAAACTTACTCGCTGATGATACAGAGTGGGAAAGATGTTTAGAAGAAGCAGCACAATGTCAAATGCCACGACAGATGAGAGAACAATTTGCTTTTATTTGTATCTTCTCAAATGCTCCAAATGCATTAGCTTTGTGGGAGACTTTTAAAAGTAATATGGCTGAAGACTTTATGCGACGATACAATGAACCCATTGCACAATTAAAAGCCTTAATGGAAATTCAAGAAGTCTTTTTAACTCATGGATTAAGTTGTGCAAGTTTTAATTTGCCTGATCCAGGTCTAATAGATGACATTAACTTTGAAGACTATGACATTCAACTACAAGCAGAAAGAACAGAAGAAAGACTTGCAACTTTAAATACACTACAATTGCAAGCATTTCATGCCATTAAAAATGCTATAGATGATGACATGGTGACAGAGCGTTATTTCTATCTTGATGGACCTGGCAGATCAGGGAAAACATATTTGTACAATTTATTAATGAGTTCAGTACGAGCACAAGGACAAATAGCAATGGCGTTTGCCACTACTGGAATTGCTGCACTTTTATTAGAAGGTGGAAGAACTGTTCATAGTGGATTCAAACTGCCAGTGCCTATTTTGGAAAATTCAGTGTCAGATATTCGCATGACATCCTTACAAGCAAAGAAATTGAAGAAATGTAAATTAATTATAATAGATGAGGCCACAATGATGTCATGCTATGCCCTCCAATGTATTGACCGTTTGCTTCGTGAAGTCATGGATAATATTTTTCCATTTGGTGGAAAGGTAATTTTGTTGGGTGGCGATTTTAGACAAACATTACCTGTCGTTGTACATGGAAATCGAACAGACATTATTGAAACATGTATAAAGTCAAGTACAGTATGGAAACATTTTACCCATCTTCAACTGCAACAAAATATGAGATCAGAAGGCCAAACTGATTTCAATGATTGGCTTATTAAAATTGGAGAAGGAAGAACAGAAAAAATACTACATTTACCTGACGACACTGTAGAGATACCACCTCATATGATTTGTCAACAAGATATTATATCGGCTATATTTGAAGGGAGCATAAATAACGAAGAATATTCTGAGCTTGCCAACCAAGTTATACTGACGTGTAAAAATAAAGATGCATTAATACTCAATAATGAAATCTTAAAAAAAATTAATGCACCACAAAGAAATTATCACAGTGCTGATTCTGTACTTGCTGATGACAATGAAAGTCAGGCAAACTTTTCAACTGAATTCATTAACTCTTTAACTCCTTCTGGAATGCCACCACATATTTTGCAGCTAAAGAAAGGTGCAATTATCATGTTACTGCGAAATATGAACCCAAAAAAAGGCCTATGCATTGGCACAAGATTAATTGTTCAACAATTAAAGGACCATTTTATAGATGCTGAAATTTTAACTGGGACCCATAAAGGAGAGAGAGTTTTCATACCAAGAATAGATTTAGCACCAAGTGAAAGTAGTCTCCCTTTTATACTTCAAAGAAGACAATTTCCCATTATTATGGCATTTGCCATGACCATTAATAAATCACAAGGTCAAACTTTCAAATCTGTGGGTATTTACTTGGAAGAACCAGTTTTTGCACATGGTCAATTGTACGTTGCGTTGTCACGGTGCAAAAATCCACAGGCTATTAAAGTTTACATTGAAAACAATGAAAGTCAAGGTGATTTATTACAAGATGGACGTATTTTTACTAAAAACATTGTCTACTATGAAGTACTATAACTTTGCAGGATACAAATTAAAGATGCCAACATTTTTTAAAAGCATTGCAAAATACATAACAATTGGTTGTTTAATTCAGTCATAATTAATGAAAGTACTGTTTATGAATGATTCGCCTCACAAAATACTTGCCTTGCATTTTTAGTAAAAATTATGTTAAAATGTTAAGTCACTATGTTAATGTTTCTAATGTTACAAGTTTAAAATATATATTTTCAAGTTATTTCATTCAACAGATTACAAAGTGGATGTTAAGAGGTCAAGCACCTTTTAAGTCACAATGTAAATATTGTCTGTTATATTAAGATTACTAACTACATTAATGTTTATCGCCAGTTTATGTGCTCAGTAATGAATTACTTTAATTACGTACGTTTTAAAGAGAGTTTTACTGTATGCCTTCCTCTACATTCAATGTATATTCAAGTTAACAATTATTGTGATAGAAATTTCATGTTAATACTGATTAATTTAAAGGTCAATTGTTTTTACATTCAAATTTTAATACTTTTAATAAAAAATTAGGTTACAAAATGTATTCACTATGTTCCTGTTTATAATGTTCAAAATTATATCAATGTTTTCTCAACTTCTAAACTTACATAAAAAATAAAGTTCAAGTTTCAAAATATATACTTTGAAGGTTATTGCTTACATATATTTTAAACTTCATGTTAAAATTCGCAACGTTTCAAGAAGGATTTTTACTTTTTGCTTTCCTATTCATTCAATGTATATTAAAGTTAACAATTCTTCAGATACAAATTACATTTTAAAAAACCATTACATCAACATTTTACAAAAATACACGTTCATATTAAAATACTTACAAGTGTCAAAAATATATGTTAATAACTAAACAACTTGACAAACATATACATCACATTGCCGTCATTTTTTGACGGGCAAGTCGCTAGTAATATATAAAATACAATTGTTGTATTCAAGTCATTTTTCATTATAATATTTGTTTCAATTATTGCATGATATTTATTTAAATACATATTTGAATCTCAGGTAGACTGTGTAATATGTTTTCATTGTCGATTTTTAGATTTTTTAACCTTGTAATAAAGATTGATGATTCATTTTTATATTTGTAGAATCCTTATTAGGGTGGATATATAATAATATGGTTCTCTTCTGTTTTCCTCTATAAACCATGTTATATCAAGGTTGGACTATATAATATATTTTTCTAGGAAGGTTAATTTTCAAGGGGTAGGTAGGGGTATCTTTCTTTCCCTTTTTTATTCAATATTCTATTATATACTCCTTATCCTGCAAACCTGCATGGTGATGGACTCATTTATTATTGCTGCATTTAAGAAATAAATTACAGGCTTGCTTAAATATTGTCAGATCATATCATCATGTCCCCTGAAATCTTACTTAAAAAGGCAGGGTTTACAAAATTAGGCTTAAGGAGGTATATTGTGAGCTTGCGTCAATAGAATTCATCTAAACATTTAGAGAAACAAAATCTGCAGCCAAAATGATGGGTTATTGGCTTTTGTGGGCTTCTAATAGAATAGGGCTCATAGTTATTATGTTGTATGTGTGATATAGGTTTGATTAGCCAAATAATAATTCTATATAAACATGAAAAGTGGACTGATTTGTGCCATCACAGGTGTTTTGTCTAACCTTTTTATCCGATGTGCTCTATACTTCTCTAAAGATAGCAGATGCCTAGACCTACTACTCTACCTAACCTGCATTCTATCCCTTCCATAACGTTAATCCTAACTTTACTGTGCTTACATCATTTATAGAAATTCCCTACATACACGTATTAGGTACATCTTTCTAGTACAGGATAGGACCCCTTTTGCCCCCATATAGCCTGAGTACACTGTGACATTGTTATGTTTGTGGAATTATGAGTGCTTTATGACATGATGTGCTACCCTGCTGAGTAGACTGCGGCCATAAAAGAATGTACATGGTCAACATGCCAAGTGGGTGTGACATTCAAATGATATTCAGTTGGAATTAAGGGACCTAATTTGTGCCAAGAAAACATTTTCCACACCATTATAACACCACTAGCCTCAACAGCTGAGATAAAGCAGGGTTGATCCAAGTATTCATGTTATTTATGCAGAATTCTGACTGTAACATCTGCATGATTCAATATTTCCTATACTTAGCTATCAGGAGTGGAACTAGATGTGACCTTTTGCTGCTTATCCCATCTACTTCAAAGTTTGATGTGTTGTGCATTAAGAGATGCTTTTCTGCATACCACTGTTGAAATATGTGGCTATTTGAGTTACGGATGCCTTCTTCTCAACTTCAAGCAGTCTGGTTATTCTCCTCATCTATCATTAACAAGGTGTTTTTGGCTGGCACTCATTTTTTCTTTTTTTTGCACCATTCTCTGTAAGCTCTAGAAACTGTTGTATGTAAAAAGGCAGTTTCTGAGACACTCAAACCACCCGTCTGGCACCAACAAGGGGAGCAGGTTCTTGAGTACACTCAGGGATCATTATTTGGCCCAGGTTATACAGGAGCCTACTAGAAATGAAGCTATCTTAGATTTACTCATTACAAATAATATTGATATTGTATCAAATGTTGAAATAGGGCAACCTTTGGGAAACAGTGATCACAACACAGTCTCATTTGAGATTGAATTAAAAAAACAACATTTTAAGGGGCCAACAAAAACTCTTAATTTTAAAAGGGCAGATTTTAACGGTCTAAGGGCAGCAATACAAAGTATAGACTGGGACAGAGAACTGATAGGTAAAAACACTGAACATAAATGGACAACATTTAAATCCTTACTAAATATACATATACATCAGCATATACCGTGTGGGAATAAAAGTAAAAGGAGTAAATCACAACCCATGTGGCTTAACAATGATTTAAAGATCAAGATACGGAGTAAAAAACAGGCATTTAAATTATACAAACAAGAGGGGACAGAGACTGCTTTACGGGAATAAAAGGAAATCAACAAGGCTTGCAAAAGCACGATTAGACTGGCTAAAATAGAAAATGAAAAATTAATTGCAAAAGAGAGTAAGACTAACCCTAAAATATTTTTTAAGTATATTAATGGGAAGAAGGTGAGGAAGGAAGCTATAGGAACATTACAATGTGAAACAGGCTGTCTGATAATTAGTGACCAAGAAAAGGCAGATGAGCTAAATAGTTTCTTTTCTTCGGTATACACAAGGGAGGTACCAGTGGTTGGGACAATGCGACATAATGGGGCTACACTACCTTTGCCAAATAATTGGTTAACACAGGAAGTAATCCAAAAGAGGTTGGAAAAAATAAATGTTAATAAAGCCCCGGGTCCTGATGGAATACATCCAAGGGTACTAAGGGAACTGGGTTCTGTAATAGCCAAACCATTATATTTAATTTTTCAAGATTCACTCAACACAGGGTCTCTACCAGATGACTGGAGAAAAGCTGATGTGATACCTATATTTAAAAAGGGAGCAAGAGCAAATCCGGGGAATTATAGACCAGTGAGCCTCACTTCTGTAGTGGGGAAGCTTTTAGAAGGGTTAATAAGGGATAATATACAAGAATATGTCTATTTGAACAGGATTATAAGTAGGAGTCAACATGGGTTTATGAGGGATAGGTCATGTCAAACAAATCTAATTAGTTTCTATGAGGAGGTTAGTAGGAACCTGGATCAAGGCAACTCAGTGGATGTAGTCTTTTTGGATTTTGCAAAGGCTTTTGATACAGTGCCACATGGGAGACTATTGGGTAAACTAAGGGATACAGGAATTGCAGTAAATATCTGCTCATGGATTGAGAGCTGGCTAAAAGACAGGAAGCAAAGGGTTGTTGTAAATGGAACATACTCCGATTGGACTAATGTGGTAAGTGGGGTTCCTCAGGGTTCAGTATTAGTCCTCTCCTTTTTAACATATTTATTAATGACTTAGAGGTAGGATTGGAGTGTGGGTTCTCCATTTTCGCTGATGACACAAAGTTGTGCATGGTAATTAAATCAGAAAATGATGTGCTTTACCTCCAAGGGGATTTACATAAAATTGAGGAATGGGCATCTAAATGGCAGATGAGATTTAATACGAATAAATGTAAGGTTATGCATCTGGGAAGGAAAAATAGCCATGCAATTTATAATCTTAATGGAGCAAATCTAGGTGTATCAGATATTGAAAGGGATTTGGGAGTGCTTGTGGACAAGCACCTAGGTAACAGTGCTCAAAGCCAAGCAGCAGCTGCAAAGGCAAATAAAATATTAGCATGTATTAAGAAGGGTATAGAAGCCAGGGAAGCAAATATAATTCTGCCACTATACAAATCTCTAGTACGCCCTCATTTGGAATATGGGATACAATTTTGGGCACCACTTCATAAAAAGGACATTTTAGAGCTGGAAAAGGTACAGAGAAGGGCAACAAAACTAATAAGGGGAAAGGAGGGGCTAAGTTATGAAGAAAGACTAACCAAATTAAACGTATTTTCTCTAGAAAAAAGGGGTCTAAGAGGAGATATGATTACCTTATATAAATACATCCAGGGTCAGTATAAAGATTTGTCGGGGGAGCTTTTTGTGCCAAGAGGTTTTCAACTGACAAGAGGACATCCCTTGAGGTTAGAAGTAAAAAGATTCCACCTCAAAGAAAGAAAAGGGTTCTTCACAGTAAGGGTGGTTAATCTGTGGAATTCTCTACCAGAGGAGGTGGTGACAGCGGATTTGATAGATAACTTTAAAAGGGGACTAGATTTATTTCTAATTAAAAAGGGTATTCAGGGTTATCATGGATAATTAGAGAGACAGTAATGATCCAAATTTTTAACATTTCCCCTTTAGACAATTGGCTAAGTCTCGCTTGTTTTTTTTTTTTTTATTTGCCTTCCTCTAGACTAATTAATAATAATAAAAAAACAAACAAACAAAAAAAACATTAAATAATTGATTAATAATTAATTAACAACTAATGAATTAATAGTTAATCCGCATATTGCAGATCAAAGGAGATCTTAAAAGGTTGAACTTGATGGACTGAAAGTCTTTTTTCAACCTTAAATACTATGTAACTATGTAACTATGTAACAATTATTCCATGGTCAAAGTAATTTAGATCATATTGCTTCTCCATTCTGTTGTTTTGTCTGAACAACAAATGGACATCTTGACCATGTGAGCAGACTTTTAAGCACTGCTGCCACATGATTGGCTAAATCAAGTTTATTTATGCTGGTACTTTCATTTAAACAGCAATTATTTTATAGTACATTGGTCCCTTAAGCATAGTTTAAACAAAAAAAATAAATGCTTTATTTTATTGCAACATGACTTCATTTACTGCTCTGATCAAGCACTATTTGTCCTCCTTTGCTCCTGAGTCATTCTATGTCATTTCTAAGGGCATGTGTAAGTGAACATTGTTCCTTCAGGCTCTAATTTTCATAGAAGCCTATAAGAGTGACTCAGCAGTAAAGGAGGATAGGTATTGTTTGATCCGACTTGCAAATAAAGTATCATAAAATAAAAATAAATAGTTTTTTAAAATAACTAAGTTTAATATGTAAGTTTAATTTCTTTCAAAGTACAAAGCTATATAATAAATATCATATTGTTTGGTCACAATAATTTACTTTTGTAACCAATTATATGCTACTGTATAGGAAACACCAGAATTACATAATCTGCTCAAGACAGAATGCCACTTCCAATTTGTAATCTGAGATTTATCTATTAGCTATTGATAGGTTTAGTTATAAAATATTGAGTTGTGTTTATATATCACTGTAATAATGTTTGTATACCTACATACAATACCATTTATATTAGCTAAACACCCCTCATTCATTTACAGATTTACAGTATATATTAGAACATTCTTATTTAGTAGTTCCTTACTTAGGGCTCAATTACATAACCCTTGTATGATTGTCTCAGCCATTTGGGAGTTCTTATGAGAGAATTTACTAAGCTATTAGGTTGGCCCAACCAGCTAAATAATGTAGCATTTTATGTTTATTTAGACAGGGGATTTGACATGTAAGGGAGATTAGCTTCCAAGCATTCACAGTATTTCTTACGTCTTACATAAGCAGCTTAGGGACTGAGCTAGTGAGTCAAGTCAAGTTAAAGAACGTCAGAAAATAATGCAACCTGGAGTTTAAAAAGCTAAGCATTTCCTGTTTAAAGATTCCCAGTAATAGAGGATAGGTTTTAGGTTTTCTAGAGAATTAGAGAGTAGGAGTTTGGATTAGGGATATTTTTTTACATGTCAATTCACGCATAAATTATTGACATCATCTATATACCCTTGTAATAATTACATGTATAACACGTCGTAGGACTTACCTCATCCCTATTCAACCTATCCTATACCCCATGGCCACCCTACTCTAACACATACCCCCTACCAATACTTCATTACTGCATACCTCTACTATATGCAATACACATACCCCTATTACATATGCACTGTTATGTAAACCATGCCAGTACCACCTTGTAGCCTACACTATTAGAAGACACATAAAAACATATAGAATATCATTTTTTGTTTTACAAAATCATTTATTCAGACTTGCATTCCATTAACCATGTGTGGAGTAATTGTTTGTGTTTTTGAATGTGTCCAAGATGGATGAAGGAGTGAAGGAATGAAGGAAGGGGAGAGGAGATTTGGTCAGATAGAGCACGTTCATGGGAGAGGAGAGGAGTGGGGAAGAGGAGAGAGGGGGAAGTTGTGGGATGGAAGGTTAGTGGAGGAAGAAGGGTGATACGCAGGCCTCAGGACCAACTCAAGGAGATCGGGATCTCTAGACAATGTTAGGGCCACTGCCAGACACTTGAAAGGAGACCACATAAAGATGCAACAGAGGAGGCCAGTTAAATTTGTGTTTTCTTTTTTAGGTCGCACTGAAATAGAACATTACAACATGTTAGTCTCCAAGCAGTGATACCTGATGCTGTAAGTGAACCATATACAATACATACCAACAACATACATGCACATAACTATATCTGAACTGTTAACACATCTCACATAGGCTTAGATTACACAATAGATTCATGTTTGCAGGAGTAATCTTTCAACTAAATATGACCTAACTCATGTCATAGCCTCTTATGATTGTTACGGCAGCACATTCATAATATCCGCTTGATGGAGCCATGTCATGTTTCTTAGCAATTATCATGTGATTCTCTCCCAAATACATGTTCTAGGAAGTCCTGAATTAAATGCAGATGAATTGTGCCATTGTTCATGTATCGTTGAGAATTTATTTGATGCATTGTTTTAAGGATTTAACTTTGAGTTCTAAAGTCTATGTGTAATTAAAGGATATCCTAAGTAATACACGCTGAAGATATTAGTTTAGCGCAAGAGCTCTTATTTATAGTGTCAACCTAATGCATCATGGTGAGATCACAGATCAATGTTGACAAATGGCACTGTAGTATATTACCTTACAGTTTTATAGATAATATAGCATTAGTAGCACTGCTTGGAATTCAACAGTAGGTATGATTGCTTATTGGAACACTAAAATGTAAACCTTCTAAATTGTACATGTCCATCCATTTTTTCCTCACTCTCAATGTTTTCCTCAAACAGAGCATTCCAGAGCAAGTTTACATTTTTCCAAGACACTTGCTGTGTGTAGGTGAATGGGATTCCTTTATCCTAGGTGGTAGTTATTTTGGTTTACTGTCCAGATGAACAATATATTGGGGTGCTATGCACTATTACTGTCCAATGCATTTTAGGAATTACATTTTTGGAGAATAGTTTTTTAAAATTTATAGTGAATTGACCAGATATGATTGATATGTAAGTGATTTGCAGTTTTATATTCTATATTGTTAGGGGATAGAGAGGTTTCTTATTTTACTTTTAGTCAGTCTCATGGCCCCCTGGAATTATTTAGCAACACACTAATTATATTTCTATATGGTCTTGTCACGTTGATGACCATACTATTTGTATATAACTTTAAGTAAGAGGGTCAATGCCAACTGCACATACACTGATAACATTATCTTCTCTCTTGCCCTGATATTGCCACCACACATTGCAACTTGACTGAAACTTCCACACTTGATACTCTTTCTCCCATAACCACAGATACGCTTGCACTCACTTACAATCATGGCACACTACACAAACGCGCTACATCCAAAGGTGCTCTCACTCTGCTAGACCTCTATGGAGGAAGTCTTGCACTTCAGCAGACTGCCTCCACTACAAGTTTATTCTACTCTCCCATCACTAGGCCCTCAATCTTGCCAAACAGCACTACTTCTCATAATTAATATTTAATTTAGACTCCAATCCCAAATGTTTCTTCAACCACCCCCTACTGCCCCTTTCTGTCTCATAGTCGAAGACTTTGTTAGCCACTTTAATACTAAAATTGAAAATATTGTAACAAACTTTCCACTCATGGCCCTAACTCACCCTCCTCTCAGCTAAGTAACACATAGCCTTTACCTTTACCAATTTCCCTCGTCCATAATGGATGCCTTTGACCCTGTAATTGTGTATGTAGTCTCTAGTCTTTTATCAACCTCTTGTCTTACAACATGTCCACATGATCCAATTCCATCACAGTTAATCCTCACATATCTCTCAGAGTTGACAATGCCACCATCACACCCACACCTCAGGCCAATTGTCTTGGGGGTCTACTGGATCCGGCCCTCTCTTTTATTCCTCACATACAATCAATAACTACATCTTATAATTTTCACCTAAAGAAAATCCTCAAAATACTCTCACAAGACACAACCACAATCTAATACACTCTCTAATCATATCTCGCCTTGACTACTACAACTCTTTCATTACTGGTCTCCCCATTGCTGATATCTCTCCAGTCCAGTCCATAATGATTGCCTCTGCTAGACTCATCTACCATACTCACTGCTCAGTGTCTGCAGCACCTCTCTGTCAGCCACCACACTGGCTTCCCATATCATCCAGAATACAATTTAAAATCTTGACCCTAACATATAAAGCCCTCAAAAATAATGCACCCTCTTATCTCTGCTCTTGTCTCTAAATACTCTCTCAACTGTCCTGTTTGCCCTGCTAATGACCTTCTTCTTTTCTCCTCTTTTATCACTTCCACTCATTCCCACCTGAAGGACTTTTCTTGTGCTGCCCCTATTCTTTGGAGCTCATTGCTTTGCTCCACATTACTATCCTCCTGTCTAAAACAGGATACCAATTAGGCTATGTAGGGGAGAGGAGAATGTGAGTACTATTCTATGCATATATAATACATACGTAGGTAAAAACGTTATTGCACTTTACAACGGCGAATTTAAAAACAATTGTAATATCCAGATTCCATGATAAACCCTACTAGATCTGAAATGTATATATCTGTGCAATTGGGAGAGCTGAACAAAGTAAATGTGGTCAAGACCCCCACACCTTAGGTTAGAGAAGTAGAATCCTGTGATCTGAAATGATGCCTCCCACCTGGGAGGCTCTACCAATATAGATACTCCAATTTCTGGCTAGTAGCCCTGCGTCTATGATAGTAAGAAAGGGGTGTGTCTCAGACTCTCCCAAAACGTAAATGCAACAAAATGCAATACTAGGTATTTGAATATCAATGAGGGTGTGATCAAGGACTGGATAGAACCAATATATAAATTAAAACTTAAATTAAAATTGAATGATAATTACAATGTAAAGAGCTATAACATATTGCCATCAAATAGTATACCAAAATCAGAACACAGAGGACTGTGTCTCCCAAATTTAGGAAGTATAATTGGTGATAATTTGCTCAAAAAGTGACAGGAGCTTTTAGAAGGGTTAACAGGGCATTGTATACATGAATATGTCTATTTGAATAATTTTATAAGTAGGAGTCAACACAGATTTATGAGGGATAGGTCATATCAAGCAAATCTAATTAGTTTCTACGAGGAGGTTAGTAGGAACTTGGATCAAGGCAACTCAGGGGATGTAGTCTTTTTGGATTTTGCCACATAGAAGACTATACTAAATATCTGCTTATGGATTGATAGCTGGCTAAAATACAGGAAGCAAATGGAACATACTCATATTGGACTAATATTATAAGTGGGGTTCCTCAGAATTCAGTATTAGGTCCTCCCTTTTTAAAATATTTATTAATGACTAGGACTGAACTAGGACAGGAAAGTATTGTCAATACTTTTGCAGAAGACACTAGTTTACACATAAGGGTTAGGGTCAGCAAGTAATAGCTAAACTAGAACTTACATGGTATTTTGACTTAGAAGATGTCTTACAGGAGTCATATAACTGAGTCCTTAGTTATTTTTACCACTGCGTCTATTTCTTTTTTTTTACTGATGGGAGTAAATTACAGTTGTGTTTTATTTTTATTTTTTTACATAGTCTTAAATCCCCATCTTTCACAACAAAACTTGTTTATAATGTAGTAACATGTTATATCTGTAGTTTACTTAATTATTTAACTACAAACTCCTGGCCAGCAAATTGATCCTATCTAACTTTGCAATAAGTTTGGAAAAGTGAATTGAGAAACAAACTTTTATAAAAGTTTAATGGACAATGTAAAGCAGGCACATTTGAAAATCATGGTAAAGCACCTTAGTAATAAAAGCCTTTGAATAACATTTTGTTTACATTTCATTGTGATTACTGAAATGTTTTAAGTATTGTTTTCTGCTCTGTTGTATTCATTTTTGACTCTTTTACCTTTTTCTTTTCCACCCGAGGTTTTATTTGCTCCTGGTAGTGTCCTGGTCCTAAACTAAATATTACACAGTGCTAGAGATGTCGCGAACATAAAATTTTCGGTTCGCGAACAGCGGACGCAAATTTCATAAAATGTTCGCAAACGGGCAAACCGCCATAGACTTCAATGGGCAGGCAAATTTAAAAACACACAGGGACTCTTTCTGGCCACAATAGTGATGGGAAAGTTGTTTCAAGGGAACTAACACCTGGACTGTGGCATGCCGGAGGGGGATCCATGGCAAAACTCCCACGGAAAATTACATAGTTGATGCAGAGTCTGGTTTTAAGCCATAAAGGGCATAAATCACCTAACATTCCTAAATTGTTTGGAATAACATGCTTTAAAACATCAGGTATGATGTTGTATCAATCAGGTAGTGTAAGGGTTACACCCGCTTCACAGTAACAGACCAATCTCCCCGTTTAATGCACCGCAAACAACCGCAAACAGTCCCTTTGCACAACCGCAAATTCCCCATTTGCACAAGGTTGGATACCAAGCTAGCCATGTCCCGTTCCTTGTCCTCACTGATGTCATTGAAGGTCTCTTCCTCCACCCAGCCACCAAGGGTCGCCGAAAGTTGACATCAAGCCCCCTGGGACACCTGCTGTGTTTGGTCTTCCACCTCCTCAAAACCACCTTCCTCCTCTGACTCCTCTTCTTCAGACTCCTCTCTCTGCATTGCCTCTATCTGTGTTATTATAAGGTGTGTACTGTTAAGTAGTACTATTCCTATCGGTTTAATCCCTGTTACGTCCACTATTAGGGGACGTGTATATGGCATTGATTTTTGGAAGCAGGAGATGGAAAAAGATGCTTGGTCGGTCCTCCCACTTCAAATTTGGGGCACTGCGTGTGCAATCTAAGGTGCCACCAGATAGGAGTGGTGTGTTCAGTTGTACTATTTATTCCTATCGGATTCAATAAAGCCAATAAACCTGGCCCCTTTACTAGCCAGGAAACTACAAACCAAAACAACACAAAATAGGATACTTCAAATTAAGACCTCAAAGGGAGAAAAAACAACGAACCCAAATAAGATCCAGAAGATTTTTTACAAAATTTTACAATACCCTTTATACGGCAACAAAACACATAGATCTACACAAAATGAGGGGATTTCTTAATTCCTGTGATTTCCCCTTAATAGAAGAAAATGACTTAGAGACTTTAAATGACAAAGTGACCCTAGAGGAAGTGAGAAAAGCAGTCCAGAACCTCAAACCTGGTAAGTCACCAGGCCCAGACGGGTACACCAATTTATTTTATAAAAAATTTATAGACATATTAGGCCCGCACTTGGTCACTCTAAAAGAGTTCTAGAAGGCAAGCAAACACCAGCAGAGCTGAACAGGGCAGATATCGCTCTATTCCCTAAGGAGGGTCGAGATGCCCTAGAACCAAGAAACTACAGGCCAATATCATTACTAAACTGTGATACAAAGATCCTGTCAAAAATAATAGCGGATAGAATGTCATCCTTCTTGCCTAAGTTAATACATAATGACCAAGTAGGCTTTGTCTCCCACAGGCAAGTGGGAGACAACATTAGAAAAATCATGAACCTACTGTACCACACCAAAGCCTCCAAAATTCAAGCCTGTCTTATGGCCTTTGACATTGAAAAGGCGTTTGATTCCCTGGAGTGGACTTACCTATACGCCACGCTTGAAACATTTGGTATTAAAGGCCATTTCATAATTCTCATACACTCATTATACAAATCATCCAGGGCAAGGTTACAGGTTCCGGGAGATGAGAGATCCTTAATTAAAATAGAAAGAGGAACAAGACA
The DNA here is from genome assembly GCA_027410445.1 of Discoglossus pictus. Lineage (NCBI taxonomy): Eukaryota > Metazoa > Chordata > Amphibia > Anura > Alytidae > Discoglossus > Discoglossus pictus. The sequence continues at coordinate 273,843,845 of CM050164.1, forward strand.
GGGGTGCCCCCTTTCTCCCCTTCTATTCGCAATAGCAATAGAACCCCTGGCTCAGACAATTAGGGCCAACGCTGGGATCACAGGCATAAAAATAGGCCATCACCATTTCAAAACTTGTCTATTTGCAGACGACCTGCTGTGTATGCTCTCAAATGCTACCCAATCAGTCCCAGAGTTGATTCGAACTATGGAGGAGTTTGGTCAGTTTTCTGGCCTTAAACTGAACATAGAGAAGACAGAAGCACTAGCGATTGACTTAACAGCAGTAGAGAAGCAGGGTCTCCAAGAGAAGTTTAATATTAAGTGGGATAAGAACCACATAAACTACCTGGGAATCCAACTAACCCCTAAGCTAGAGAACTTGTACAAAGCCAACCACTCCAAACTTTAAAAAAAAATAATTAATGACCTGAGTAAATGGACAAAGTATAGGTTATCATGGCTAGGGAGAATAAATACGATAAAAATGAATGTCCTTCCTAGGTTGCTCTACATATTTTGAACACTCCTGATCCCGATTAAATAAAAAAAAATAGAAAATATTCAAAGGTAAATATTTTAGTATATCTGGAACCACTCTCCCTCATGCATCACAAAGAAAATTATGTACCTTCATAAGTCAGAGGGGAGACTATCGTGTCCAAACTTAAAATATTACCACAAGGCAGCTAAGTTATCTTTCCTCCCAATAGCACATTCTATAGGGCATCAACCGGCCTGGCTGTATTTAGAGAACCACACTTTAAGACCCTTAACCTGGGACAAGGTGGCTTGGCTATCAGAATTGCCTCAGAGCCTTAAAAACTCACCAAACCCCCTAATCAGACACTCACTATCATACTGAAAATGGGCCAAGAAACACACGGGTTTGTTCCCTGGATCCACCCAAATTACCCCAATTCTTGACCACTCTCAGGCCCCGAAACACATGAGCACAACATCACAACACTGGTGGAGGTCAAGGAAACTAGATAGACTGTGAGACTGGTTAGTAAAGGGCCAGATGCTCACCTATGAGGAACTGAGGGACAAGCATGAGCTACCGCTGTCAGAACATTACAATTACTGTAGGCTGAGGCATTTCACACACTCCCTGACCCAGAAACAGGGGACACCGGTCTTAAATTGGTTCTCCAAAATTTGTAAAGATAAACCGCTATCAAGGGGGATCATTGGGTCGCTTTACAAATATAAAACATTTGTTACTGGTTGAAGCGACACTGGGGGAAGGACCGGAGTGGGGGAGCCCTGGAGACTCTTCAGAAGCAACCAGTGGCAAAATCATCCCAGCAAAGGAAAGGTCGCTTACTGAAGCCTGCCCTAGGGTAACCCAAGGGTGATTGCCCAGGTTAGTTATTGTAAATTATGAGCTAATACTGCTGGAGGGATGATAGCTAATAGGACTTTGGTGTTTCCTGCAGATATACTCTTTACTATTGTCTGTTTTACCATGTTTTAGGTATCTCTTAAATTGCAATCACAGTAAAAAATAAGAAAAATTATTAACCTAAAAAGTAAAAATAAGAAGGACTAGCCAGCTAACTTTCACAAAATGTCTTTAATGTAAATATGTATTTTTGCACAACTGTTATGCAAGACTGTTCAACAATGCTTTATTTTTCATTACATGCTGTACACCTTCTGATAATAAAAGAATTTAAATGCAAAAATTAGGTATTGTTGCAGCGACCAGAAAAATTGATGTTAGTTTGCCAGGCAGAAAGTGCCTAAAACATTGCGTCTTGAACCCTAGTTGGTGGCGAATAAGTCACGCAAGTCATCCGGCATTCAGGGATAAAATACAGCAGCGTGTGGACCATTATTAGCTCGACAGCTCATCTATCAGGCCTTTTTTAATCGAATGTATCGCTGACTGTCAGTCCCTTCGGGATCCATCCCTCATTCATCTTAATAAAGATGAGGTAATCTAGAATTTTTTGACCTAAGCGACTTCTCTTCTCAGTGACAAAACCTCCTGCTGAACTGAAGGTCCTTTCTGACAGGACACTTGAAGCGGGGCAGCACAGAAGTTCTATGGCAAATTGGGATAGCTCAGGCCAAAGGTCAAGCGTGCACAACCAGTAGTAAAGGGGTTCATCGCTCCTCATAGTGTTGATATCTGCAGTTAAGGCGAGGTAGTCTTACGTGACGGTTGAGTCGTTCTCTGAGGGTGGACCCCGAAGGGCTGTGTCAATGCATAGAACTTAAAAATCTCTGCATGTCCTCCTTCCATCCAACACATCTGTAAAGCGTCCTCTCCTTGCCGGCGTGGTCGTGGGAGGAGGAGGATTATGTTCACCTCTTACGCTGTTAGATTGCCGTTGTGTTGTGACATCACCCTTAAACACTGTGTAAAGTACTTTTTAATTTATTTTGGAAGTGCTGCATCCTTTCCGACTTGTGGTAATTCGGTAACATTTCTGGCACTTTCTGCTTATACCGGGGGTCTAGTAGCGTGGACACCCAGTACAGGTCGTTCTCCTTCATCCTTTTTATACGAGGGTCCCTCAACAGGCACGACAGCATGAAAGACCCCATTTGCACAAGGTTGGATGCAGAGCTAGTCATGTCCCGTTCCTCGTCCTCAGTGATCTCACTGAAGGTATGTTCTTCCCCCCAGCCACGTAAAACACCACTGGTACCAGATAGGTGACAACGAGCACCCTGGGATGCCTGTTGTGGTTGGTCTTCCTCCTTTTCCTCAAAGCCACATTCCTCCTCTGACTCCTCTTCCTCACAATCCTCTTCCAGCGTTGCCGCAGGTCCAGCAAGCGATACTGATAAGGCTGTTTCTGGTGGTGATGGTGACCACAACTCTTCCTCTTCCTCTTCACGCTCATCTATGGCCTGATCCAGCACTCTTTGCAGGGAACGCTCCAGGAAGAAAACAAATGGTATGATGTCGCTGATGGTGCCCTCGGTGCGACTGACCAGGTTTGTCACCTCCTCAAAAGAACGCATAAGCCTACAGGCATTGCGCATGAGCGTCCAGTAACGTGGCAAAAAAATCCCCAGCTCCGCAGAGGCTGTCCTAGCACCCCGGTCATACAAATACTCGTTAACGGCCTTTTCTTGTTGGAGCAGGCGTTCAAACATTAGGAGTGTTGAATTCCAACGTGTCGGGCTGTCTAAAATCAAGTGCCTCACTGGCATGTTGTTTCGCTGCTGGATATCTGTAAAGTGCGCCATGGCCGTGTAAGAACTCCTGAAATGGGCACACACCTTCCTGGCCTGCTTCAGGACTTCCTGTAAGCCTGGGTGCTTATGCACAAAGCGTTGTACAATCAGATTACACACATGTGTCATGCACGGCACACGTGTCAACTTGCCCAAAAATTTCTTCTGTTGTCACAAACCACTTTGCCAATCTCCAGTTGGTGCGGAGTCAGCCACTGCTCCACCTGTGCGTTCAGGGCGGACAGGAGTGCTGGTCCGGTGTGACTCTCTGCTTTCAGTGAAGTCAACCCCAAGACGGCGTGAAACTGCCGTATCCGGGATGTGGAATAGTACCTGTGAGCTGGGGGGGTGCCGTTGATGTGGAGCAAGACATAGCAGCAGCAGAAGAGGACTCAGCCGAGGAGGTTATGGAAGAGGATGGAGTAGGAGGAGTAGAGAAGGTGGCAGCAGGCCTGCCTGCAAGTCGTTGCGGTGTCACCAACTCCTGTGCAGAGCCACGTATTCCATGCTTGGCAGCCGTCACAGGTTTACCCAATGAGCAGTGTAGGTGATATACCTGCCTTTGCAGACCAGGTATCCGTGGTCAGATGGACCCTTGCCCCAACACTGTGTGCCAAAGATGCCATTACTTCCTTTTGCACAATCAAGTACAGGTTGGGGATTGCCTTTTGTGCAAAGAAATTTCGGCCGGGTACCTTCCACTGCGGTGTTCCAATAGCTACAAATTTTTTGAACACCTCAGACTACACCAGCTTGTATGATAAAAGCTGGCGGGCTAAGAGTTCAGACAAGCCAGCTGTCAGTTGCCAGGCAAGGGGGTGATCTTGTGACATTGGCTTCTTACGCTCAAACATGTCCTTGACAGACACCTGACTGTAGGCAGATGAGCAGGGACTGCTCAGGGCGAGACACGGAGTGGCGGATGGTTGAGAGGGGGCAAGCAGGGCAGCAGTGGTTGACGTGGCTGAAGATGCTGGACCAGGAGGAGGATGGCGGCTTTGACTTTGTGTGCTGCTTGTACTCATGTGTTGATCCCATAGGCGTTTGTTATGTGACGTCATGTGCCTTCACAAAGAATTTGTAACTAGGTGGGTGTTGGACTTTCAACGACTTTAAGTTTCTTTTGGCACAGGTTGCAAATGGCATCGCTGTTGTCACAGGCAGACACACAAAAAAATTGCCACACTGTTGAGCTCTGCAATGACGGCATTCTGGTGGTGGCAACATCATGCGTAGACTGGCGTGCTGTCTGGCTGACCCCGGGTGCCGATGCATGCTGTCTGACTGTGCCACTAGCTACTTGCGACGACCTCCCCCTGCTTCCAACTCGTCTCCTCCTCCTCTCTGTCTCCCCATCTGAACTTTCCTCCTGTTCTTCTTCTCTTATAGCCGGCACTCACATGACATCCACGGACGCATCGTCATAATCATCCGCTTCACTTGTATCTGACAACTCAACAAAGGAAGCAGCACCAGGTACAACATCATCATCATCAGACCGTACGTCCATGTGTGTAATGCTGCCTGACTGGGACATATCCCTGTTATCTACATCCTCTGGCACTTATGTTTGCGCATCACTCATTTCTTCCAACGGATGTGTAAATAACTCTTGATCAAGTGAAGCGGCTGTGGTGCTAGTGTTGGTGGTGGCGGCAGGCAGGCAAGTGGTAACTGGAGAGGTGCCCGAAGCTAAGTTGGAGGAGGATTGTGCGTCTAGGTTCCGAAGATTGGGTGTCCTGTGTAAGCCAGTCAACCATGTCCTCAGAACTTTTCAAGTTCAGGGTACGTGGCCTCTGAAAACTGGGCATTATTCTAGGGCCAAAGGGAATCACAGCACCACGGCCATGACGGCCCCTGCGGGGTGGCCTGCCTCTGCCTGTCATTTTTTTTCCGATTAGTGGTACTATGCATGCAAGCTACTGTGACACCAGATATGAGTGTCACTGTGCACTGGCAAAAGTTGGCAGAGTAGATGCAATAGGCCTCACACACATGCCTGTAGGCAGGCAACTGATATTCAATCGATTACAGTCAAAAAAGTGTTGTTTTATTTCACTGAGCACATTATAAGCTGTGAGCCTGACACAGGCAAGCAACTGAAATTAGATTACAGGAAAAAAGGGTTGTTTTTTTTCAATGTATGGTACACCAACTATGACTGGTGAAACAGAGCAGAATATTAGCTGTGAGCCTGACATAGGCAGGCAACTGAAATTAGATTACAGGAAAAAAATGGTTGTTTTCAATGTATGGTACACCATCAGGTATGAGTAGTTTAAATAAGCCCAATATAAGCTGTTAGGTGTTAGCCTGTCACACACACACGCTGGCAGGCAGGCATATGCAATTAGATTACACAGAAAAAAATAATAAAATAAAATAAATGATGTTCTAGCCCTAAAAAGGGCTTTTTGGGTTGCTGTCCTTGCAGCAGATATCAGATGAGTCCTTCAGGTCTGTAGAGGAAGCTAAATACACAGCCTGGCTATCTATTTCCCTATTACTATCTGTCCTCTCACAACGAATGCAGCTTCAGAATGATTCTAAAATGGATGCTGTCCTTCAGATGGAAGGCTCTGGAAGGGAGTGTATGCTGCTGAATGGCTGGAATGTGTCTGCTGTCTGTGAAGTGCAGGGTCAAAGTTTCCTCAATGATAAAGAATAGGGGGCGGACCGAAAAGCGCATGTGTCCGCCGTCGGCTGCGAGAGCGAAAGAGCCAAAATCGTCACGAATAGTCCACGGGCGAACTGTCCGGGACATCTCTACACAGTGCAAATGATGACTGTGTGTATAAGCCTTGTGTACTGTAGTACTGATGGCCAGATTCCTCCCTTTAAAATAAACAATGCAAAAGCCATTGACCTTGCACTTAGAGTGAGGCAGGAATATGGTCAAAATATAGATGCCTACAATATTCCCGATAAATTATTTACAAATGTAAGTAATTCTGTTTGAATTTAGTCAAATTATATTTTAAGACTTCTTATAATATAGTACTGTACTGTGATTAAGCTAAATTTAAAATGTGACTGTATTTCAGTGTCTTTTTAATACTATTAATAAGTAACTACAATTGTAGATTTTTGCCTTCAAACAGTGTTAGATTTGACAACAGATAAAACTAGTTTTGTGTAATATACCCAGAACCTAGCAAAAAAACTTTTTACCAGATTTACAGTATGAGTTAGCAAGCAGTAACACACTATAGTTCTAATAAAGGATGAAAAGTTCTGTATATGGATTGGCTAACTGGAAAATTCAAATCTGCAATTCCATGAACAATGTTTTATTTGATTACTTTAATATTTTGCCCACGAAAAGCCACATGAACTTTTGGCATATATACTAGTCAACTGTTCACAATGTACAACTTCATAATATGAGCATGTTGTGAATTTAGTTTGGTTGAAATAAACATGCATATAGTAGGTGGAGGCTTGATTCATATAAACATATGTAATTTACTCTTGCCTGTTATTATTTCGTTGTAACTGTCTACAACTGTGTCACATACTCACTAAGTTAAACAAATTGAGTTATTTTCAGTAATGCATTCTGCATCCTTATAATTTGTACATCTGTTCCACAATGTTGCCAGTTTCAATTGCTTTCAACTGCATAATGGAAGATAATTAGGCTCTACACATTCTATGGCTTTCATTTCATATTTACTGTTTCAGCTGACCATTTTTTTTAACTACAAACTTTAAATACTTTGTTCTAGATTAAAAGCACAGAAATTGTCCTAGATGCACATGTTAAAGGACCACTTAACCCTGAAAAATTTGACATGGAACCACAATTAATCTCTTCCGCACATTTTTTATAATTATTTTTGTGGAATATATGAAATATGTTTTTCTTACTTGCTTTATCTTGTCACTTATTCTGCTCAGCATAGGTGCAGTCACTTTGTCCATAACATTCTCCCTCACTGAGCACCTCTTCCATCTAGTTTAAGCTGTTGTTTTGGAGCCATCTGAACAGTTGGCAAGGGTTCAAGCACAACATGACAAGAGGAGCCACTATAGCTGCTGATTCCTCCCCCTATCAGGTAAGGGCCACTTTATTGATACATATAACATATTTATTATATACAGTTTATTGTACTAATTTGAATTATTTAAGTATTATTAGTTTTTATTGAAGTAAGAGTTTTGTTTGCTGAACAATAATATATACTCATTATTTGTTTAATAAAGTTCTCTTTTCCTTATATGGGGTTGAATCAGTGGCTATCCCGTCATGTAGTCAGTGGAACTTGCCCCGCTATGTGAAGAGCTCCACCCCATCTCTAAGGGAGTTGTTAAGATTAGTGTAAATGTACTATATTACTGCTGGGCTAATAGTAGAAGTTAAACATGTTTTTTATGCTATATACAATGGGTTTTAGCTAATATTGAAGATGTCAAATATATTTAAGTAAAATAAATCTTTTCAAATGTCTTTAGTTAAGGGAGGAGTCTAATTGTATTATTGGTGGATGCTTTGGCAAAGTATTTTTTTTACTGTAGAAATTATGAAATGCCTCATAAATAATGCCAAAGTTTGAAGTAACTTGCACTTCAGATTAATATATAGAAACATATAGCTGTCAAATCCATCCTTGCCATGTATCTTTTAACAATTTGTGTGTTGTTTGCCTTATGGTTCATTCTATATAAACCTGCTAAAAGCTCCTTATTTACACTTTGCAAAATTCCAGTTGTCATAATAGGCTCTGTATAGTGGCACTTCCCAGAGAGAGATTAGGCCTGGTAGAATCTCTTAGCGTGCTTTATATGGGGTTGAAGGCACACATTCTTTGAAGAATGTTTCATACAATAGAGGAGATGTTATTATTGCGACAGGGATTCTGTTACTGGCCTTTTAGACATTGTATGGTATTATTAGTATGGGGAGTACAAGGTCCCCAGTTGCAGGAATAATTCTAAATTCATCATATTAGGAATGACCAGAGACAGAAGCACGGCCAAATAGCCCAAAGTAAGTGGCAAGAAGCTCAGGTTCATAAACAGTGAGCAATGTAATGGTCAACCAAGAACCGCTGTAATAATATTAACAATGGTAAAACCCCAGAAATTCAGATCGGAATTCAGGATCCCCTTTGTTGATAAAATCCTTTTTGAGGAAAGTTTGCCAAATAACTTAAAGTCAATATACACTCTAGTATACATGACATAAGAGAACATACTCATAAAAATACTAGACAGGTCACTGCACAGAGACTGTAAAAACGTAGATAAAATTTAATGAAATACTTCAGATCTCTCTGAGCATATTAAAAAGTATTTTAGATGGAGATTACCACTCCCTAACTAGTTAAATTATGCAAATAATCATACAGAAAAAAATTACCATAGTGGTCCATTGAAGTCTGTACTTTAAAACATGATCAGTCTTACAATTTCTTTAGTGGGGCAACGTTAACATTTCATTCAAAGTCATTATATTGTTTTGCTTATGTTTAAAAAATAGGTGGCTTTTTAAAATAATTTATATGGTACACGTGTATTGGTGCAAAAATATTTAATTTAGTTTGAGCTTTATCACTCCTTTTACATTTTGTATTTGAAGCTGTTTTATTCTACTTACCTTAAGCATAAACTGCACAGTAGGTCAAACTGATAAAAAAAAAGAACATTTTTCTTTATTGGTTCAATCAATGATTTTAATTAAAATATAACTGGGTACGACCATTCATTTAGAGTGTATGTTAATTTTATGTAGAGAATTGATTCAAATGAAAGAAAACCTACATCTTGTGTTGGTGTTACTGACAAATAAAATCTCCACCTATAAACCAATAAATGCCAGGTATTTTGTTACAGTAGACTCTCTCCGGCACCCATGGGGATTGGTAGATGTTGGATCAATGTAGTTTCTGGTTGCTTGAGAGTCACTATTAAAAGTATAGATGGGCTGCACATAGGATGCTCTGCTAAGTATATTTGTCAGTGAGGGCTGTTCTAGCAGCAGCAACTTTCACTCATCACTTAAACACAGGTATATTCGGCTGGAGGGTGCGGTGATGATGTTACGCCAACACTGCAGTGACTCAGTCATTTGGGCCTGTCTGCTTCCAGGTAAAACTGAGTTGTAGAGACATACAGTGGATGCAATCTAGGTGCCTGTAAGCATTTTGTGGCATGACAACATGGCATTTGTTATTTAAAGTACAGTATTACATTTGTTTCTGGTTGCTTGAGTTCTGGTTGTCTGAGTCTACTGTATTTAAATATATCATTCAAATTTGTTTTTTTTTCTTCACTTTATTCTATCCTATTGCATTGGTTGCCTAACAGAAAAATCACACTATAGTAAGAAATTTAGAAATTCATTTGACGTGAATTATATATTAGATTGTATGGAAATTGTAAAGTATTTCCTAGTTTAAAATCTTCAGCATGTAAAGCAACATACTAATCTGTTTGCAAAATATAAAAAGATGCTGACATTTTTTTTACATTTGCAATAAAGTATTTTAAAGATACACTGAAAACATGGTAGTACTTCCTTTGAAGTGTGGTCTTTATTATTGTACGCCTCACTTCAGGACTCCTGCTAATTTTCTATATGTGCAAATCACAAGTAAAGCACAGCACATCTGTTACATGCTGCCTGTAAAAAATGTAAAAGTCTAACCCTTTGCAAATGATCACTGCCTAGAGAATCTGTGTTGCCTCAGATCACTGCTTCCTCTGGTGGTGGATAAGTACCATACCTTTGATATTCTAACACATTTAGTTTTTATTATGTTATTACCGACTTGCACTCACAAATGACGGGGCAATAACATTTTCAGCCATGGCAATGCTGTTTGACACACAATGTAAAGCTTTTTCTACTCTGTGGACCTTCGGCATTCATTGCGAGCCGCAAGCTGAGCGCCTTCGGCGCTCAAAGCGAGCCTCTCCTCTCGTTTACTTTTGCTCCACTAAGCGCCTTTGGCTCTCATCACAAAGAAAGATATATATGTATTTTTTTTCAATAATAATTAATTAATTATTTACTTAATAAATTAATATACTTTACGTATTTGTAATTGATATATGCTGCAATGAATAGCCTGAAGAGCTAACTATCTCTTTTTATTTTCCTGCAACATACACAATGTACAGTTGGACAGTTGCTGCCCTGAGGAGAAAGTGTTATCAATGTTCCAACTGTGCCTTAAAAATATGCTGCGTGTGTGAAAAGCGCCATTTTAGATTCCTAATGTTATTAGTTGCAAGTTAGTGTTGTAAAATGGCTTTGTTTGTCTATGTGCTACGCGTCTCACAAGCATTTTCCGTACTTCCTAACTGTGTATTTTTGTACCGTGCACGTCCCTGGCAAAAGTCGGACGTCCTTGTCAGTGTTTTCTGTGCTTCAGAGTCGTGTAGCCTCGTTTTCATTTTTTTCGGCCATTATTTCTTTTTTCTAGCTTAGCCGATTTTCAAGAGGCAAAACTCCTTAAATTCAGCTTTAATTCACGTGCAACCTCACCTCCAGACGTTTGCTGTCCCCCCGTGCTGTGTGTGATTTTTTTTTAATGTTGTTATTTTTCAGTGGTTTTGGTGTTTTATGATATACGCGTTTCAGCCGTTAAATTCATATTTTTGTGATCTCGTTTTTTTTTTTTTCTAAGTCCCGTGGGTCGGAATTTTTTTTTGTGTCTAAGTCCTTATTTTCTCTTTACGCGTTTTTTTTTTTTTTTTTGTAAGTCACGCAAGTCGTATTTTTTTTTCAAAGTCCCTCGGCGTGGTTTTTGTTTTCAAAGTCCCGCTTTTCTGGGTTGTTTTTTACCGCGAATGAGGCGCCGTAGAGCCACCTCCGCAAATGCGGCCCCTTGCATTGCGAGGGCCTCATTTGCGGCCAGAACTGCGTCCCTCACTTTGCAAGGGATGCAGTTCAGCGAGCTCGCAAAGTGTGACAATGACTCGCAGTTTGATAACTATTATATGTGATACACCACTATTGTATATTTTCTTTATATTTGTTGGTTGGCCCTCGCTCTCTTCCCTTGGAGGCTGCATGTCCTGGGAATAGAGTTTAATTGCACCACTCAGGACTTTACAAATGAAGGATAATAATAATAATAATTACTTGCTGAAGCAGTATAATAGCGTTGAAGACTTGCTTGTAAAAACACCCACAAGGCAAAAGCAATGTAGCCAGATATTTTACAGGAGCAATGTAATCAAAGCTTATGTCAATAATGTCTTTAAGAACTTCCCCAATAAAATATAATGTATTCATTTGCAAAAACAAAAAAAAGGTCCTGATGGAATACATCCAAAAGTACTGAGAGAACTGGGTTCTGTAATAGCCAATCCATTATATCTAATTTTGCAAGATTCACGCAACACTGGGTCGCTACCAGATGACTGGAGAAAAGCAGAGGTGATAGCTATATTTAAGAAGGGAGCAAGAGGAAATCCAGGGAATTATAGACCTGTAAGCCTCACTTCTGTAGTGGGAAAGCTTTTAGAAGCGTTAATATGGGATAATATACAATAATACGTCTATTCAAACAGGATTATAAGTAGGATCAATGAGGGATAAGTCATGTCAATCAAATCTAATTAGTTTCTATGCGGAAATTAGTAGGGACTTGGATCAAGGTAACTCAGTGGATGTAGTCTTTTTAGATTTTACAAAGGCTTTTGATACAGTGCCACATGGGAGACTATTGTGCAAACTAAGGGATACAGGAATTGCAGTAAATAAATGCACATGGATTGAGAGCTGGCTAAAAGACAGGAAGCAAAGGGTTGTTGTAAATGGAACATACTCAGTTTGCACTAATGTGGTAAGTGGGCTTCCACAGGGCTCAGTATCAGGTCCTCTCCTTTTTAACTTATTTATTTACGGCTTAGAAGTAGGACTGGAAATTATTGTCTCCATTTGTGCTGATGACACGAAGTTGTGCAAGATAATTAAATCAGAAAATTTCTCTCCAAAGGGATTTGCATAAATTAGAGAAATGGGCAAGTAAATAGCAGATTAGATTTAATATGAATAAATGTAAGATTATATATCTAGGAAGGAAACATAGCCATGCAATTTATAAACGTAATGAAGCAAATCTAGGGGTATCAGATATTGAAAGTAATTTGTAAGTGCTTGTGGACAATCACCTACGTAACAGATCTTGATTCCAAGCAGCAGCTGCAAAGGCAAATAAAATATTAGCATGTATTAAGAAGGGTATAGAAACCAGGGAAGCAAATATAATTCTGCCACTATACAAATCCCTAGTACGCTCTCATTTGGAGTACAGTTTTGGGCACCACTTCATAAAAAGGATATTTTAGAGCTGGAAAAGGCATAGAGAAGGGCAACAAAACTGATAAGGGGAATGGAGGGGCTAAGTTATGAAAAAAGACTAACCAAATTAAACTTATGTTCTCTAGAAAAAAGGCGTCTAAGAGGAGATATGATTACCTTATATGAATACATCCAGGGTCAGTATAAAGATTTGTCAAGGGAGCTTTTTGTGCCAAGAGGTTTTCAACTGACAAGAGGACATCCTTTGAGGTTAGAAGTAAAAAGTTTCCACCTTAAAGAAGAAAAGGGTTCTTCACAGTAAGGGTAGTTAATCTGTGGAATTCTCTACCAAGGGAGGTGGTGACAGTGGATTCAATAGATAACTTAAACAATGTATTGGATATATTTTTAAATAAAAAGGGCATTTAGGGTTATCCTGGTTAATTAGAGAGGGAGTATTGATCCAGGGTGGAATCCGAATGCCAGTATTTTGGGTCAGGAAGTAATTATTATTTTTCCCTTTTGAGACAATTGGCAACGTTTTACTTGGGTTTTTTTTGTTTGCCTTCCTCTGGATCAATTAACAATTAATCTGCATATTGCAGATCAGAGGACTTCTTAAAAGGTTGAACTTGATGGGCTAAAAGTCCTTTTTCAACCACAAATTACTATATAACTATGTAATAGAGGGGGTGGTGACAAAAGAGTGCAATTGTAAAAGTGAGCATTTTAAAGAGTATGTCTGAAACTCAAAACTGTTTCCTGTTACACTTTATTTTTACTATCAGAACTTATTCTATTGGCATCACTTTGATGATTTATTCCTTTGATTTTGACCTTTCCCCTTTTGGAAAATATTGCTGTGGGCATCTATGATTTAAAGTAACTGACATTTGCATTTAAATACAAATTACAAAACTCAAAATCCAACTAAACGTGTACAGGTTTAACTAGCAAAGTTTTAATGAAAGCAGCTGAAATTAGATGTTGTCAATTATCTTTATTTATTATATTTACTTGCATATTCCTTGTCAAACTTGTCTGTTTTAATTAATTACAGAAAGATAAGTAGGTCTTGTGCAATTTTTTACATTTCCTGTTATTTTGTAAAGCTCTTAAGTCAAGTGGAAATCTTACACATTAAAATTATCATACTCTATATTGAGAGATAATTTAACTTACTATACTGGAAGATTGCACAAAAACCCAAACAGCAGGAGATTGTCAATTTCTACTTTCTTTTGAAGATATTTTAAGTACACTTGAATGAAAAAGAGAAGAGTAAAGTATTGCATTCTACCTTCTATCGAAGAAACTCATTTTGAACACCTATTATCCACAAGTGACCATACCCAAGACTGAAGAAATTAAGATGAGATAAATGCTAAATCTTATTGCGGTCACTGGAAAAATGATAATCAACAGTATGACTGTTTGTAACATATAATTTGCTGTTGAAAGAAAAGAAAAAAAATCCATTATGTCCAATTTATTTGCATCTACTCCACCATGTTTACTTATATTAATTTCTGAATGTATATAACACACAGCATAGAAAAATCCCTTATAAATGGTCTTTGATGAAATAAGAAACACATCTAGCACATATATTGTTCGTGGGCTCTAATGTTAACAGGAAAATCTGTGATTTTTGTTCCATTAAGACAGCTTATTATATAGTGCCTTGCAAAAGTAGTCACCCCCTTGACTTTTTAACTATTTTGTTACATTACAGCATTAAGTTCAATGTTTTGTTAATCTGAATTTTATGTGATGGATCAGAACACAATAGTCTAAGTTGGTGAAGTGAAATGAGAAAATATATACATAAAACTATTTTTCAGAAATAGAAAACAGAAAATTGGCATGTCCGTATGTATTCACCAACTTTTGTTATGAAGCCCATAAAAGCTCTGATGCAACCAATTACCTTCAGAAGTCACATAATTTGTGAAATGATGTCCACCTGTGTGCAATCTAAGTGTCACGTGATCTGTCATTACATATACATACCTTTTTTTAAAGGCCCCAGAGGCTGCAACACCTAAGCAAAAGGGCACCACTAACCAAACAGTACCATGAAGATCAAGGAACTGTCCAAACAAGTAAGGGACAATGTTGTTGAGAAGCACAAGTCAGGGTTAGGTTATAAAAAAATGTCCAAATATTTGATGATCCCCAGGAGCACCATCAAATCTATCATAACCAAATGGAAAGAACATGGCACAACAGCAAACCTGCCAAGAGACGGCCACCCACCAAAACTCACAGACCGGGCAAGGAGGGCATTATTCAGAGAGGCCGCACAGACACCTAAGGTAACACTGGAGGAGCTGCAGAGTTCCACAGCAGAGACTGGAGTATCTGTATATAGGATGACAATAAGCCGTACGCTCCATAGAGTTGGGCTTTATGGCAGAGTGGCCAGAAGAATGCCATTACTTTCAGCAAAAAACAAAATGGCACTTATTGAGTTTGCGAAAAGGCATGTATGGAGGAAGGTGCTCTGGTCTGATGAGACTAAAATTGAACTTTTCGTCCATCAAAGAAAATGCTATGTCTGGGCTAAACCCAACACATCACATCACCCAAAGAACACCATCCCCACAGTGAAACATTGTGGTGGCAGCATCATGCTGTGGGGATGTTTTTCAGCAGCGGGGACTGCCAAACTGGTCAGAGTTGAGGGAAAGATGGATGGTGCTAAATACAGGGATATTCTTGAGCAAAACCTGAGGCTAGGACGAAGATTCACATTTCAGCGGGACAATGACTCCAAACACACTGCTAAAGCAACAGTTGAGTGTTTTAAGGGGAAACATGTAAATATGTTGGAATGGCCTAGTCAAAGCCCAAAACCTCAATCCAATAGAAAATCTGTGGTCAGACTTAAAGATTGCTGTTCACAAGCTGGAGCAGTTTTGCAAGGAGGAATGGGCAAAAACCCCAGTAGTAAGATGTGGCAAGCTCATAGACACTAATCCAAAGCGACTTTGAGCTGTGATTGCCGCAACAGTGGCTCTACAAAGTATTGACTTTAGGGGGTGAATAGTTATGCACATTGACTTTTTCTGTTATTTTGTCCTATTTATTGTTTGCTTCACAATGAAAAAAAAAAAAAAACTTCTTCAAAGTTGAAATGATGTAAATCCTCAAACAATCCATGCTAATTCCAGGTTGTGAGGCAACAAGGCATGAAAAATGTGGGGTAAATACTTTTGCAAGGCAGTGTAACTACAGAAGTTGGTATGGAAAGCTGTAATACTCCCCTCAGATGGCAGATGAACTGCTCTAATACTGTATGCGAATATGAAAGCAACATGTCATAGCAACATCCTACTTAATGGACTAAGTACATGTGGCAGATTCACAAAAATTAAATGGGGACTTTTAATATATAAAAATGCATTTTTATTTGTTTTAAACATATATACTATAATAGACACTACATTTACATGTCCATATACCTTTTTATAAATCTTATTGACAGTCTTATTGTCTGATGCATAGTCCAGGGATTTGTATATTGTATTAATGCATTTGTTCCTAACTCTTGCACTCTCTCAATAATTAAAGGGACATTGTGGTATTATTTTTTTACATTTTGAGGAATTACACTCGAAAATATGCGCTATGTTGAATTTGACATATTGCTTTCAGCAGACCACTTCCTGAAGTAGTTGAAAGTACAAGAAGTCTGTGTCTGCACAATATGAATGTGGCAGTAAGATCTACACGTACTCATTAAGACTATAGGGAAATTACCCAGTTTACAATGACACACCCAACTCAGGAAGAGCAGCAGGCAAGAAGACAAAATGAATTCCTCCAGCAAAGAAAATGCATAAAAGTTTGTAGACTTGAAAGGTTGTGT
Source organism: Discoglossus pictus (assembly GCA_027410445.1). Taxonomy (NCBI): domain Eukaryota; kingdom Metazoa; phylum Chordata; class Amphibia; order Anura; family Alytidae; genus Discoglossus; species Discoglossus pictus. The sequence goes on from CM050164.1 coordinate 273,860,152, forward strand.
TTACAATTTTTGATTTCTTTCAATATTTTGCCGACTATCATTTAGTTAAACAAAATACCAATTATTAATTTTAGCTTAGAATTAGATTATTTTATATCAAGATAGCATTTATTGTATGTTAGCTAGGGGTATGTGTTTTATATAGATAGCATGTATTGTACATTAGATTGTGGTATTTATTTAGATAGATTGGGGTATGTATATGAGAAAGATAGGATGTATATTAGATAGATAGTATTTATTGTATATTAGATAGATTGGGTGAGGTATATTAGATAGATTGGGTGATGTTTATTAGATAGATATGATGTATTGTATATTAGATAGGGGTGTATTGTATTGTATTTAATTTTATTTGTATTGTTTTTTATTTTCTGTAATGTTCCTTTTTATTTTTTGTGACAGTTTTATTTATTTTCTGTAATGTAGAGTTTTAATTTTTTGTGATTTAGGTTTTGTTATTTTATGTAATGTAGATTTTTGGTGACTTTAGTTTTTTTTGCTTTTGTAATTAGAGTGGTGGGGGGTTATTAGGGGGTAGGTAGGTAGTGTAGGTAGTGTAGGTGTTAATAGGTTAGTGTAGAGGGTGTTTAGTTGATATATAATGTTCTATTGGGGGGTATAGTGCAGTGTAGTGTTTATATTATAGTCATAATATACCCTTATGGGACTGATGGGGTTAAATAGAGGCTTATGAGGGTCTGTATTGACCCCCATGAGTGACAGGGTTAATTATGGGTTTATGGGGTCTGTAGTGACCCCCATGTGTGAGGGGGTAAATTAAGTGCTGATCGGGGTCTGTATTGACCCCCATAAGTGACAAGGTAAATGAAGTGCTTATGGGGGGCTGTATTGACCCTCATGAGTGATGGGGTTAATTAAAGGTTTATGGGGGTCTGTAATGACTCCCATGAGTGCCAGGGTTATTTATGGGTTTATGAGAGTCTGTATTGACCCCCATGAGTGACAGGGTTAACAATGGGCTTATGGGGGTCTGTATTGACCCCCATGAGTGACAGGGTTAATGAAGGGCTTATGGGGGTCTATATTGACCTCCATGAGTGAAATGGTTAATTAAGTGCTTATGGGGGTCTGTATTGACCCCCATGAGTGACAGGGTTAAGGAAGGGCTTATGGGAGTCTATATTGACCCCCATGAGTGAAAGGGTTAATTAAGGGCTTATGGGAGTCTATATTGACCCTCATGAGTGACAGGGTTAATTATGGGTTTATGGGGGTCTGTATTGACCCCCATGAGTGACAGGGTTAATTATATGTATTATGGGGGTCTGTATTGACCCCCATGAGTGACAGGGTTAATTAGGGGTTTATGGGGTCTGTATTGACCCCCATGAGTGGCAGGGTTAATAAGGGGTTAAGGTAATCTATATTGACCCTCATGAGTGACTGGGTTAATTAAGGGTTTATGGGGCTCTGTATTAACCCCCATGAGTGCCAGGATTATTTATGGGTAGTGATGTCGCGAACATAAAATTTTCGGTTCGCGAACCGCGAACGTGAAACGCCGCAAATGTTCGCGAACCGGCGAACCCGGCGAACCGCCATAGACTTCAATGGGCAAGCAAATTTTAAAACCCACAGGGACTCTTTCTGGCTACAATAGTGATGGGAAAGTTGTTTCAACGGGACTAACACCTGGACTGTGGCATGCCGGAGGGGGATCCATGGCAAAACGCCCATGGAAAATTACATAAATGATGCAGAGTCTGGTTTAAAGCCATAAAGGGCATAAATTACCTAACATTCCTAAATTGTTTGGAATAACGTGCTTTAAAACATCAGGTATGATGTTGTATCGATCAGGTAGTGTAAGGGTTAGGCCCGCTTCACAGTGACAGACCAAACTCCCAGTTTAACCCACCGCAAACAACCACAAACAGTCCATTTGCACAACCGCAAACTCCCCATTTGCACAAAGTTGGTTCCTTGTAGTCACTGATGTCATTGAAGGTCTCTTCCTCTACCCAGCCACCAATGGTCCCCGAAAGGTGACAACAAGTCCCCTGGGACGCCTGCTGTGTTTGGTCTTCCACCTCCTCAAAGCCACCTTCCTCCTCTGACTCCTCTTCTTCAGACTCCTCTCACTGTGTTGCTTCTCTCTGCATTATTATAAGGTGTGTTAAGTAGTACTACTCTTATCAGTTTAATACCTGTAACGTCGCCTATCAGGGGGCGTGTATAAGGCCTGGATTTTTAGAACCAGGAGATGGAAAAAGATGCTTTGTTGGTCGTATCACTTCAATTTTGGGGCACGGCACGTGCAATCAAAGGTGCCACCAGATAGGAGTGGCGTGTTTGTAAGTACTTCTCTTATCAGTTTAATACTTATTACGTCACCTATCAGGGGGCGTGTATAAGGCCTGGATTTTTAGAACCAGGAGATGGAAAAAGATGCTTTGTTCGTCGTATCACTTCAATTTTGGGGCACGGCACGTGCAGTCAAAGGTGCCACCAGATGGGAGTGGCGTGTTTGTAAGTACTACTCTTATCAGTTTAATACTTGTTACATCACCTATCAGGGGGCGTGTATAAGGCCTGGATTTTTAGAACCAGGAGATGGAAAAAGATGCTTTGTTGGTCGTATCACTTCAATTTTGGGGCACTTTGTGACATTAGCTTCTTACGCTCAAACATGTCCTTTAGAGGCACCTGACTATGGGCAGATGAGCAGGAACTGCTCAAGGCGAGAGACGGAGTGGCAGATGGTTGAGAGGGGGCAAGGAAGAAAGCAGTGGTTGATGTGGCTTATGATGCTGCACCAGGAGGAGGATGGCGGCTTTGAGTTTGTGTGCTGCTTGTACTCATGTGTTGGTCTGGAGTCACCCAAACATTAGGTCTCAACCTGTAGAGGATAAGGGAACCAGGCTACTCTAGACCTCATTCATCATTACAGGTTTTGACAGATCGGTACTATGCGTGCAAGCTACTGTGACAACAGATATGAGTGGCACTGTTCACTTGCAGAAGTTGGTAGAGTAGACGCTGTAGGTCTGACACACACGCTTGCAGGCAACTAACTTCTATGCAATCTATTACAGTACAATTTTTTTTTGTTTTAAATGTACACTACTGTTACACCAGATATGAGTGGTGTGTTAAGTAGTACTACTCCTATCAGTTTAATCCCTGTTATGTGCCTTTTTGGGGGGTTTGGTTGTTGAAGCCACAGTGCAGCACCAGAGGCCAGAAAAATTAGGCATGTACACATGCCTGAAAGATTAGGTATTGTTGATCTTGCAGCGAGAAGAGAAGAAGGTAGGCCTGATTCAACGCCCCATCCCTGCATATCCACACTCAGAGATTTAGGGGGCGACCCTTACAAGGCCACGGGCCGGAGATATAAAGGGGGGCCATCCCAAATAAGCACACAAGCGGGGACAAAGGTAGTGAAGGGGACATAGAGGCCCATGGACTGACGGTCGCCATCTTGGCAGGAAAAGGGCCCAGCAATTAAGCCAAACTGACCCAGCACAGGCAGCTACTTGAGTCAAACGCTGTACAATTACACCTTAATAAAGCTGAAACATGCAGCAGCAGGGATTCTAAACGGCCACACAGGGACAAGGAGGCTAACAGCCCCCACAGTCTCTGCACCACTTTTTTTAACAGATAACCCAAGGGGCTAACCAGGGTCCTTGCCCACAAAAAAAAAAGCAGAATTTTATTGGAGGAATTATTAGTGTCTTTACCCCCCAAGAGAGGACATAATATACGGTATCTTTAGACTACCTGATGGCCAAACCTCCTTTAGCCCCAATGCTATCCAAGAAACATTTCAAAACTTCGATCAGACTATATATTCATCCCAATCCCGCTGCAGCGGATCTGACATAGAGTCCTTCCTACTACAGCAAGAAGTCCACAAAATACCTGTACCTCAATTGGACAGCTTGAACCTAAACATATCCCAAGAGGAAGTTAAATCTACAATCCAAGATCTTAAATTTGGCAAGTCCCCAGGGCCAGACGGTTTTACTCATCTGTACTATAAGAAATTTGAGCCCTTGCTTACCCCCGCACCTAACATCTTTGTTTAACGCTATACTAAATAGAGAACCTATGCCCCCTTAATTGAATCAGGCTGACCTCATAGTCTTTCCAAAAGAGGGTAGGGACACGAATCTCAAACTGTATTACAAGGCAGCGCAGCTGGCTTTCATTCCTCTGGCGCATTCTCCAAAACACATCAGCAGCTCTGGGTATTTATGGAAAATGTAAGCATGTCACCTTATACATGCGATACAGTAATATGGATTCCAGGCCTGTATACTTTTTTGAGAACATTTTGAGAAAAACCTGTTGATTAAGCACTCATTAAAAATATGGACGGAGATGAACTGGACACAAAAACTGGACACTCAGGTATCAGATCTTACCCCTATCGTACCCAATCCCCACTTTTAGATACATCTTCCGGAAAGCTCTCTTAGTTGGTGGAAGTCTCAGAACCTATTAAGGGTTGGTCCATGGTGGCATGACAACAAAATAATGACCTTTGAGTGGGTGAGAGATAGATACAATTTACCCCTGGCTGAACACTATAATTTTTGCAGGATACATCATTTTATATATGCGATAAGTGGTAGGGGAACCCCCAAAGAAACACCTGGCTACTCAAAAAATGTAGGGATTCCCCCTTTCAGCCTGGTATTATTAGCCTCATGTATAAACTATTTAATGAAAACTCATGGGCAAACAAACCAGACTATACCAAAGCCTGGGAGAGGGATTTGGTCACTGAGTTGGCAGACAGCACATGGGATAAAAGTTGGCAAGGCTTAAGTAGGGGATCTTTAAATTATAGTCTGCTTGAGACTTCGATAAACACAGGACATATATTACTCCTTTTAAGCTAATAAATGGGATCCAAAATGGAGCAGCTCATGTTTTAGGAACAGTCGTAATGAGGCTACATTTATTCATGTCTGGTGGGAGTGTTCGGCAGTCATAAGACTATGGGAAGAAACATGCTTACTAGCTTCTAAAATGTTTAAGATTGACCTAATAAACTATTTTTTTAAAGAAAAAATACACATAGCTAGTAGTTGGAAAACCCCAAATTAAAACTTTCAGGAATTAATAAAAAAAATCAACTATTTACTGCTCAACGAGAGATTTAACCATGTAGTCTTGGATAGAATCACCCAGTTCCAGACAATTTGGGATCCCTGGATAACATCCCCATTTAGTGCCCCCCTAATATAATAAAACATTTGTTAATGGTTGAAGCGACTCGGGGGGAAGGACCGGAGTGGGGGAGCCCTGGAGCAGACCCTTCAGAAGCAACCGGCGGCAAAATCATCCGAGGAAAGGAGAGGTCGCCTACTGAAGCCTGCCCTAGGGTAACCCAAGGGCGATTAAGCAGGTTAGATATTGTAAATAATAAGCTACTGCTGGAGTGATGATAGATAATAGGACTTTGGTGTTAACTGCTGATATACTCTTTACTATTGTCTGTTTTACCATGTCTTAGGTTTCTCTTAAAAATTGCAATCACAGTAAAAAAAAAGAAAATGTATTAACCAAAAAAGTAAAAAAAAGAAGGCCTAGCCACCTAATTTTAACATAATGTCTTCATTGTAAATATGTATTTTTGCACAACTATTGTGTAATGCAAGACTGTTCAATCTGCTTTCTTTTTCATTACATGCCTTCTGACATAAAAATTGAAATTAAAAAATTGTGCATTGTTGCAGCCGCTGCTGTTGCAGCGGCCAGAAAAATTGACCTTTGTTCCCCAGGCAGAAAGTGCCATAAAACATTGCGTCTTCTTGAACCCTAGTTGGTGGCGGATAATTCACGCAAGTCATCCGGCATTCACAGATAACATACAGCAGCGTGTGGACCATTTTTAGCCGAAGACAGCTCATCTCGTCAGGCCTTTTTCAGTCGAATGTATCGCCCAGTGTCAGTCACTTCGGGATCCATCCCTCATTCATCTTTATAAAGGTGAGGCAATCTAGACTTTTTTGCCCTAGGCGACTTCTCTTTTAGGTGACAAAACCTCCTGCTGCACTGAAGGTCCTTTCTGACAGGACACTTGAAGCGGGGCAGGCCAGAAGTTCAATTGCAAATTGGGATAGCTCAGGCCACAGGTCTAGCCTGCATACCCAGTAGTCAAGGGGTTCATCGCTCCTCAGAGTGTCGATATCTGCAGTTAAGTCTGCTACCTGTCAGTCAAGTCGTTCTCTGAGGGTGGATCCCGAAGGGCTGATGCGATGCGTAGGACTGAAAAAGGTCTGCATGTCCTCCATCAACAAAACGTCTTTTAAACATCCTGTCCTTGCCGGCGTGGTCGTGGGAGGTGGATTACTTTCACCTCTTCCCCTGTTATATTGCCCTTGTGCTGTGACATCACCCTTATATGCTGTGTAAAGCATACTTGTTAATTTGTTTTGGACCTGCTGCATCCTTTCTGACTTGCGGTAATTTGGTAACAAATCAGGCACTTTCTGCTTATACCGGGGGTCTAGTAGCGTGCACAACCAGTACAGGTCGTTCCCCTTCAGCCTTTTTATACGAGGGTCCTGCGACAGGCACGACAGCATGAAAGACCCCATTTGCACAAGGTTGGATGCCGAGCTAGTCATGTCCCGTTCCTCGTCCTCAGTGATCTCGCTGAAGATATGTTCTTCCCCCCAGCCACGTACAACACCACGGGTACCAGATAGGTGACAACGAGCACCCTGGGATGCCTGTTGTGATTGGTCTTCCTCCTCCCCCTCAAAGCCACATTCCCCCTCTGACTCCTCTTCCTTACAATCCTCTTCCAGCGTTGCCGCAGGTCCTGCAAGCGATGCTGATAAGGCTGTTTCTGGTGGTGATGGTGACCACAACTCTTCCTCTTCCTCGTCACGCTCATCTACGACCTGATCCAGCACTCTTCGCAGGGCACGCTCCAGGAATAAAACAAATGGTATGATGTCGCTGATGGTGCCTTCGGTGCGACTGACAAGGTTTGTCACCTCCTCAAAAGGACGCATGAGCCTACAGGCATTGCGCATGAGCGTCCAGTAACGTGGCAAAAAAATCCCCAGCTCCGCAGAGGCTGTCCTAGCACCCCGGTCATACAAATACTCATTAATGGCTTTTTCTTGTTGGAGCAGGCGGTCGAACATTAGGAGTGTTGAATTCCAACGTGTGGGGCTGTCACAAATCAAGCGCCTCACTGGCATGTTGTTTCGCCGCTGGATATCTGAAAGTGCGTCATGGCCGTGGAGGAACGCCTAAAATGGCCACACACCTTTCTGGCCTGCTTCAGGACGTCCTGTAAGCCTGGATACTTATGGACAAAGCGTTGTACGATCAGATTACACACATGTGCCGTGCACGGCACATGCGTCAACTTGACCAAATTCAAAGCCACCAACAAATTTCTTCCGTTGTCACAAACCACTTTGCCAATCTCTAGTTGGTGCGGAGTCAGCCATTGATCCACCTGTGCTTTCAGGGCGGACAGGAGTGCTGGCCCGGTGTGACTCTCTGCTTTGAGGCAAGTCAACCCCAAGACGGCATGACACTGCCGTATCCGGGATGTGGAATAGTATCTGGGGAGCTGGGGGTGCAGTTGATGTGGAGCAAGACGCAGCAGCAGAAGAGGACTCAGCTGAGGAGGTTATGGAAGAGGATGGAGTAGGAGGAGTAGAGGAGGTGGCAGCAGGCCTGCCTGCAAGTCGTGGCGGTGTCACCAACTCCTCTGCAGAGCCACGCATTCCATGCTTGGTAGGCGTCAGCAGGTTTGCCCAATGCGCAGTGTAGGTGATATACCTGCCCTGACCATGCTTTGCAGACCAGGTATCAGTGGTCAGATGGACCTTTGCCCCAACACTGTGTGCCAGAGATGCCATTACTTCCTTTTGCACAATTGAGTACAGGTTGGGGATTGCCTTTTGGGCAAATAAATTTTGGCCGGGTACCTTCCACTGCGGTATCCCAATCGCTAAAAACCTTTTGAACGCCTCAGACTCCACCAGCTTGTATGGTAAAAGCTGGCGGGCCAAGAGTTCAGACAAGCCAGCTGTCAGACGCCGGGCAAGGGGGTGACTTTGTGGCATTGGCTTCTTACGCTCAAACATGCCCTTGACAGACACCTGACTGTGGGGAGATGAGCAGGAACAGCAAGAGGAGAGAGACGGAGTGGTGGATAGTTGAGAGGGGGCAAGGAGGACAGCAGTGGTTGATGTGGATGAAGATGCTGGACCAGGAGGAGGATGGCGGCTTTGAGTTTGTGTGCTGCTTGTACTCATGTGTTGATCCCATTCGCGTTTGTGATGTGACATCATGTGCCTTCGCAAAGCAGTTGTACCTAGGTGGGTGTTGGACTTACCACGATTCAGTTTATTTTGGCACAGGTTGCAAATGGCATCGCTGTTGTCAGAGGCAGACACACAAAAAAAACGCCACACTGCTGAGCTCGGCGGTGACGGCATTCTGGTGGTGGCAACAGCATGCGTTGATTGGCTTGCTGTCTGGCTGACCCCGGGTGCTGATGCATGCTGTCTGACTGTGCCACTAGCTCGTTGCGATGACCTCCCTATACTTCCAACTCGTCTCCTCCTCCTCTCTGTCTCCCCATCTGAACTTTCCCCCTGTTCTTCTTCTCTTCTAGCGGGCACCCACGTGACATCCACGGACGCATCGTCATCATCATCACCCGCCTCACTTGTAAATGACAACTGAACAAAGGAAGCAGCAGCAGGTACATCATCATCATCATCATCACATCGTACGTACATGTATGTAATGCTGCCTGACTGAGACATATCCCTGTTATCTACATTCTCTGGCAATAATGGTTGCGCATCACTCATTTCTTCAAACTGATGTGTAAATAACTCTTCTGACTGATCAATTGAATTAGCTGTGGTACTAGTGTTGGTGGTGGCGGCAGGCGGGTGAGTTGCAACTTGAGTGGTGCCCGAAGCTAAGCTGGAGGAGGATGGTGCGTCAATGTTCCAAGCGGAAGCTGTAGAAGATTGGGTGTCCTGTGTTAGCCAGTCAACTACGTCATCTGAACTTTTCAAGTTCAGGGTAACTGGCCTCTGAACACTGGGCATTATTGTAGGGCCAAAGGGAATCACAGCACCACGACGTCCTCTGTGGGGTGTCCTGCCTCTGCCTGTCATTTTTTTTTAAAATGTGGACTGTTGGTACCCCAAATAGATTGGATTGGTTGAACTTGGCACAGTGTATTTTAAAATTATGAGAAAAACTGTTCTGTAAACTAAAGAAAAATCATTTTAGGAGGTTGAGAGATAAAGAAACCGGATGGGGGGATACCGAACAGAGGACACCATCTAAAGCCCACTGGGAGACAAACTCATCCATTCCCCCAGTGGACAAAGCCAGGTGGTACTCTGCCTGGATACGGGAGCGCACCAGCACCCGGAACATGGCCTCAGGTGACAAGGGAACCCCCCCTATCAAACACTGCTTCCTGGACTTATATATAGCCAATTTGGCTAATGCCAGGAGCAGGTTGACGAGGAGGTCCCTGGCCTTATTGCCCCGGTACACTGGGCGCCCAAAAATAAAAATGTGAGGGGAGAAATGCAGCCAGAACTGCAGGAGGAGGCCCCTCAAGAGTGACAAGAGGGGCTGCAGTCTGGCGCAACTAAAATAAATATGATACACGGACTCTCCCTTGCCACAGAATGGACAAGTGGAGGGAGAGTCCGTGAATTTAGCTAAGTACTCTACCGTGCTCAGTGCACCATGGAGCACTCTCCAACTCAAGGTCGTGGAACTAAATCAGAATAAAGTTCCCTCCACCGGGGCCTCTTGCCCTCGTCAGCTGGTAGGATCTGAGAAGCCACCAGCTGATTCACCACTAGAGTCCGCCCCCTAAGGGAAAGCATTTTTGCTAGACCCCTCCATCGTCCCAGACGAGAGAGGACACTGCCCTCTAACTCCCTCCAGTTGTCTGGGACGGAAGCGTCCGCAGCAGACAGGTAGACCCCCAGATATTTAATGACATCTGCCTCCCACGTGATGTCACGAAACGTGGGAGGCAAAGCGTCTACCTGTAAATTACCCTCTAAAAGGCCTGTGCATTTGGACCAGTTGATCTGAGCGGAGGAGGCAGCTGAATATACCTCCTGGCACTGTTTTGCCAGCTCAAGATCAACTGGATCCTGGGCCACGAGGAGCACATCGTCAGCATAAGCTGAAAGGACAATCCGCATGTCTGGATCTTTTAGCACCAGCCCTGTGAGCCTTTTCCTCAGTAGGCAGAGGAAAGGCTCGATGGCCAGTGCATATAACTGTCCAGACAAGGGACATCCTTGACGCACCCTCGTCCAAATACCAAAGGTGCTGTTAGGGACCAATCGATTTTAAGTAAACACTCTGCTGAGGCGTACAGCGTTCTTATAAAGCCCACAAACTGTGGGCCAAAGCCATACGCTTGCAGAGTGGCTATGAGGTAACCATGGTCCACCCTGTCAAACGCCTTCTCTTGATCTAAAGAGAGAAAGGCGAGTGACAGACCAGTCCTGCGAGAATAAAGCAATAGATCCCGGACCAGAAAGATACTATCAAAGATAATCCGGCCCGGGATCGCATAGGACTGGTCAGGGTGAACCAATTCTGCCAGCACAGACCAAAGTCTAAGCGAGATGGCTTTAGCTACAATCTTGTAGTCTGTGCTGAGCAGAGAGACCGATCGCCAGTTCTTAAGAAGCCGGAGATCCCCCTTTTTGGGCAGCAGGGCAAGTACTGCCCTGCGACAAGACAGGGGCATCTCCCTGGTCTCCAGGGCTTCCCCAAGGACCAGATGGAAATCAGGTCCCAGAGTCTCCCAGAAAAATTGGAAAAACTCTACAGTCAGTCCGTCCAGTCCTGGAGACTTCTCACAGGACATGGCACGGAGGGCTTCAGAGAGCTCTTGAAAAGATAGTGGTATATCAAGCCGCTCTCTTACACCCTCACTGACTGTGGGGAGCCCCTCCCATAGCACCCTGCAGGCGTCTGGAGAAATGGGATCCGGAGAGTAAAGATCTTTATAAAAGTTCCGGGCTCTATCCCGGATACTCTCCGGATCTGTAAGGGCGGCACTGTCTTCATCTAGAAGACAGGTGATGTGCCTACTGTTACCCCCCTTTTTCTCCAGTGAGTAGAAGAGGCGCGAGCCGCGGTCTAGATCTTTGAGAAAACCTAAGCGGCTGCGCACTTATGCCCCCTTGGCCTGGTGTCATTCCAGGTCACAGAGGACACCCTTCCTCTCTACATACTCGCTCTGCAGGGATTGGTCCCTACAAGTGAACAGCCTCTGCTCCAGATGGAGTACCTCCCCCCGGAGTGACTCCAACTCAGCTTCGCGCTGCTTACTCGCACCCTTGGTATATTCCTGACACAGAAGTCGCAAATGAACCTTGCCCACGTCCCACCACAGTTTTAACGTGGCAAAGTCCCCCTTGCAACCCCTCCAGTCCGTCCAAAACTCCCAGATCAATGTCACGAGCCCCTGGTCCTTCAACAAAGCATTGTTGAGGTGCCAATAGGCGGCTCGTGGCGCTGTTGGAGTTAGCGCCACCGTCACAGACACACAGTTGTGGTCTGTGAACGGAGCCAGCCTAATGGCACAAGAACCGACTCGTGACATATAGTGACTAGATATATATAGTCTGTCGATCCGGGAGTGGGACACCAGACCGGCTCTCACCCTGACGTAGGTGAAACCGTCTGATGCCCCTGGGTTCTGCTCCCGCCAGATGTCCTCCAGGGAGAAGCGGGCGATGATCTCCCGCAGGGCTGACGCAGAAGGCGGGTACGGCTCTGGACTATTCCGGTCCAGAGCGTCGAGGGTGCAGTTGAAATCACCCCCGAGTACCAAACACTCATCTGCGTCAACCGTCTCCAAAAACTGGGACAGCCTGGCGAGGAACCTCACTCTCTCGGGCCCTCCAGCAGAGGCATATATATTAACTAGGTTAATGATGCTACCTTGCTCTCGGACCCGGAGGTGGATTAGACGGCCTGGGATAACAGCTGTCACCACTCCACATGACGCCGATGTGAAGTGGCTGAAGAAGACCCTGCCTCTCCACTTCAGTTGCCACGAGGCCTCAGCCTCTGGAGTGGTGTGAGTTTCCTGCAGGAAGCTCACAGAGTACCCTCCCTGATATAAATAGGAGAGTACCTGGAACCTGCGGAAACTGTCTTGACAGCCATTGGTATTTAGCGTGCTGATGTGCAAAGCCATTACTGCGTGTCAGGAATTGTGTGTTCCTCAGACCCTTGAGACTGCTGATAAGACACGCACATTTTATAGAATTTCCGGACGCGGAGATGCTCCGCAGTCCCAGAATTCTTGGCCCTAGTGCTGACCACTAGATATTGCTGGAGAGAGTGGAGAATAAACGACATATTCTTCCACCTCTCCAAGGCCAGCCGCACCTTCCTTTTCTTTTGTCCATGAAGGGTGCTCTCAAGGAATAGATCTATTTCCTTGACAGGGATAACCCACCCAGAATCTGATGTTCCTTCTAGTGGGTCACCCCTGGGCTCCTCTTGGCTGAGGGCTTTTACTCCATCCTCCCCGGCTGGAGTCAGTTTCCTCAGCTTTATTCTCAGGGACACCCTCTTTGATGATACAGAAGGAGTCCCTTTAGCACCCTTCAAGGTAAATAATGGACCCTTGGATTGCTGCTGCACCCCTGTAGCTTCAGGAGTACATTCAGGGGTAGCTGGCTGGACAGCAGTGGCTGGCATGGCTTCCTTAATGGAAGCCTTGGAGGCTTTATATGCCTCCTCTGCCAGTTCCACCGCTGCTTGCTCAGCTTGGATGGCACCGATGTTAGGGTCAGTGGACGGCTGAGGAGGGTAGACAGGCTCTCCCATGATGTTAACAGGAAAACCTGTTTTATCACCCTTCCCCATTTCCACTTCCCCTTGTGCCACATCCCCCCTGACAGACAAATCCATGGGGTCCTGAATGGGGGTCATGCCTATATTCCCCCCCTCCAGTAGTGACTCGGCCTGGGGCTCTAACAAAGCCCGAGGTACGTCACTAGAGAGTGACACTGGAGGAGGAGACTGACTGGTGCCCTTGAAGCTCAGCACCTCAGGGACACTGACTACCCATTCAGCAGGGGCTTTGTTGGGACCCCCCCTCAAAGGCCAGAGGCAGAACCTGATCTTTCTTGTCTACCCCTGCCTCACTTGGGAGACCCTCTTGCCCCTTCTTTTCCTCCAGACCCTTTTCCACATTAACCCCTATAGGGTCTGGAGAGAGAGATGTGTGGTCTGGCACCGGCTGGCTGAGCTTAATAACCGGGCCAGACAATGTCACCGGATGAGGAGGAGATGTTTTGTTCCTCTTCTTGCTTTTAGAGGGAGGTGCTCCACTATAGAGCACTTCCCACTTATCAGCAACCTCCCTGTTGGTTTTATGCTTCCTCTTCCTGGGGACGTCACTCCTGGAAGAGGAGCTGCCACTAACTGCCTCCCCTACAGAGGGCTTATTATCCCTCTGCTTACACTGTGCCCCCACACTAACTGATGTAATTATGGTGGGGGCAGATTGGGACTTGGGAGATGCAGTTGTGACACTGGTAGGACCGGTGACTGCAGTCTTGCTGGAGACCACAGACACAGATGGCTTTTTTGGGGAAGAAGGGGGTTTGGAGGCCGTGGTTGTGGCTTGAGGAACGGCCTCCTTTCCTGAGCTCTGTGGGGGGGGGCTATGACCCTTGAGGTCCCTGCTGTTATAGGTTTAGCGGGGATGGGTGCTGTACTGACGGAGGTGCCATTTGCTGGGGCTGGGGCATGATGCTTTACATTAGGACAATTCCTACGTGTATGCCCCAACCCCTTGCAATGATAGCACTGCACCTCCGTAGTGCTGTAAAAAATCCTGTAGAGCAACCCCTCAAATGGAACCCAAAAAGACCCCTCTATGTTTTCTGCGCCCTGAGGCAGGCACATTTGTACCTGCCTCTTGAAAGAGAGCACATGACGAAGTGCTCTCTCTATGCACCCCAGGGGAATTTTAATAAATGGTGTTTTTACTTCCCCTAGGGTTAGCAGGTGGGGGCGCAGGAGGTAGTCTGGTAGGAAGGGGGGCACATTAGAGAGTGTTACTTTTGTGCCCAACCCTTCCAGGGGTTCTATTGGGACATATAATCCCCCCACTGTGATGCCTCTCTGTATAAGAATGTGAGCAGCAGCCAGAGTACGGGTAAAGAAAACTGCTTTCCCGTACATTTTGCTGGCTGCTACTATAACAGAGGGGCTGATGACATTAGCTGCAGCACGCAGATAGATATCAATGCTGTAGACCCCAGACATCTGACATTTAACCCCATGCTTCCTGGTGATCTGCCCCTCAGCCCTAGCGGTGGTATTACTGGGGCCAGCAGAAACCACCTGTGACCAGGTATTAGCCACAGGGGTAGGTCTGCTGGCAGAACCACCAGGAGCTGGGGCTGCCTAATCTGCCTGGGGCCTATGCTGTGCAGTGCTGCAGCTAGGATTTTCATGGGCCATTATTCCCCCTTTTAACCCCTGAGGCTTCTTAATGGTCTTATCCCTCATGTTTAGACCCTTTTTTTTAGTTTATTTGTTTTATTTATTTTTATTTTTTGTTTTATGATTTTCTATTGTTTTCTGTTTAAAAATATATAAGTGTGAAAAAGAAACAAAAAGACAAAACTAAGGGAGAGAGAGAGATGATGCTTGGCAGTGGAAGGGTTAATGGCCTGTTGCAAGGTGTCTAATTGTAACAACACAGAGAACACAGAGGCTTTTTAACCCCTCTGTGTCTCTGTGTCAGATGTTAAAAAAAAAAGCCTTTTCAACAAAAATTCTAATTGTTTTCCCCCCCACTGCCTAAAACGATGTTACTTGTCTTCTCTCCCCCAAAACATAAAACCCAACACCAAACAAACAAAACTTCAACAAAACCTAATAAACTTTTTAAAAGAAAAAAAAGTCAAAGTAAAAAAGCTCCAGGAGTGAAGGTGTAGTGCTAAGGGACGGGTGTGGCAAAGTATCCAGGAGACAGCTCACTCTCCTGGGATAGAGAGCTGAGCCTGACTCCCAGAAAACTAAAACTTAAATTAAACTAAGAAAAATACCACAAAAACTCCCAAAAATGAACAACAACGTGCACAAAGTGCTTATAAACAGAACTGTGTTAAAATAAAACTTGTATTTGAGGGAATAAGACCCTAAAAAGCCTTTTGTTTAGAGCTCAAGCATGCACACAACATGCTCTCTGGCACAGTACTTGTAAGCAAGACACACACTCTGGTTAGCAGTCAAGCAAATGAACTTTAATTGACGGTCAGGCAAATGCACTTAGATTTAGGAAAATAAAAGTTTGGGTTTTTTAAATGTGGACTGTTGGTACCCCAACTAGATTGGATTGGTTGAACTTGGCACAGTACTTGTAAGCAAGACACACACACTATGGGTAGCGGTCAAGCAAATTAACTTTGATTGACGGTCAGGCAAATGCACTTAGATTTAAGAAAATAAAAGTTTGGGTTTTTTAAATGTGGACTGTTGGTACCCCAACTAGATTGGATTGGTTGAACTTGGCACAGTACTTGTAAGCAAGACACACACTATGGGTAGCGGTCAAGCAAATTAACTTTGATTGAAAGTCAGGCAAATGCACTTAGATTTAAGAAAATAAAAGTTTGGGTTTTTTAAATGTGGACTGTTGGTACCCCAAATAGATTGGATTGGTTGAACTTGGCACAGTACTTGTAAGCAAGACACACACTATGGGTAGCGTTCAAGCAAATTAACTTTGATTGACGGTCAGGCAAATGCACTTAGATTTAAGAAAATAAAAGTTTGGGTTTTTTAAAAGTAGACAACTAGTAAACAATATTATATTGTATGCGTTGTGCACACACAGTATAAGCTGGGAGCCTGACACACACACTTGCAAGCAGGGGCTAGCAGGGAGACAGGCAAATGAAATTAGATTACACAGAAAAAAACAAAGAAAAAAAAATGATGTTATAGCCCTAAAAAGGGTTTTTGGGGTTCTGTGTTTACAGCAGAGATCTGATGAGTCCTTCAGCACTGCACTGGACACTGAATAAACTTGCCTAGCTATTGATTTCCCTATTCAATTAGCATCACCTACACTCTCCCTCCTCTCTGTAAGACTGCAAGTTAGTTATGATTCCAAAATGGCTGCTGTCCATGAGGTAGATGGCTCAGGAAGGGAGTGTATGCTGCTGATTGGCTGGAATGTGTCTGCTGACTGTGACATGCAGGGTCAAAGTTTGCTCAATGATAAAGTATTGGGGGTGGGTCGAATCTCGCATATGTTCGCTTTTCGCCGCGAACGAAAAAAATGCTATGTTCGCCGGGAACAATCCACCGGCGAACTATTCGCGACATCTCTATTTATGGGCTTATGGGGGTCGGTATTGATCCCCATGAGTGTCAGCGTTATTTATGGGCTTATGGGGGTCTATATTGACCCCCATGAGTTACAAGGTTAATTAGGGGTTTATGGGGGTCTGTATTGACCCCCATGAGTGAGGGGGTTAATTAAGTGCTTATGGGGGTCTTTATTGAGCCCCATGAGTGACAGGGTTAATGAAGGGCTTATGGGAGTCTGTATTGACCACCATGAGTGTCAGGGTTAATTATATGTGTTATGGGGGTCTGTATTGACTCCCATGGGTGAGGGGGATAATTAAGTGCTTATGGGGGTCGGTATTGACCCCCATGAGTGACAGGGTTAATTAAGGGATTATGGGTGTCTGTATTGACCCCCATGAGTGACAGGGTTAAATAAGGGCTTATGGGGGTCTATATTGACCCCCATGATTGACCCCCATGAGTGACAGGGTTAATTAGGGGTTTATGGGGGTCTGTATTGACCCCCGTGAGTGAGGGGGTTAATTAAGTGCTTATGAGGGTCTGTATTGATGCTCATGAGTGACGGGGTTAATTAAGGGTTTATGGGGGTCTGTATTGACCCCCATGAGTGTCAGGGTTATTTATGGGCTTATGGGGGTCTTTATTGACCCCCATGAGTGACAGGGTTAATTATGGGTTTATTGGGGTCTTTATTGACCCCCATGAGTGACAGGGTTAATTAAGGGCTTATGGGGGTCTATATTGACCCCCATGAGTGACAGGGTTAATTAATGGTTGATGGGGCTCTGTACGCGTGATAGTGTATTTTTTTTATATTTTATTACGGGTCCTTTTAAAACTTTTACGGTCCTTTAAGGCTCCATAACGCAGGAATTTAGAATTTTGATTGCAGCGGGGGTCCCCGATCGCGTGCGATCGGGACCCACACTGCGATGGCTAATGTGGGGTTAATGCAGGTCTCCAAGCTTATCTCGGATCCCGTGGGATTAATGCGGGTTTCCGAGCTTATCTCGGATCCCTTCTTGGGTAAGTTGTACGCTGCTGGGCGGTCCTGGATCGTGGAGCCCCGTTTTCATTTTTTTGGGCGGCCATTTTTTCTCTCGCTTAGGGGATTTTCGTGTGTCTGAACTCGGGAATTTGGACTTAAATTGAGGTGTAACTTCACTTGCAGAGGTCCTGGGTGCCCCCCCCCCCTGCTGTGGGTAAGCTTTTTATGCATTTTTTGTGGGTATTTATTGTGTTTTGACTGTTTTTTGGTGCTCGCGGTTTGGCCATTAAGGTCGTATTTTTTCAAGGCTTGCCGGCAATAACCGCCTTTGGCGCTCATTGCCTAAGTTCTACGGGTTTAACGGCTCACCTCGCTATGTGAGGCTCGGCGGCAATGAGCGTCTTAGGTGCTCATTGCCCAAGTGCTATGGGTTTAAAGGCTCGCCTCGCTGTGCGAGGCTCGATGGCGAGGAACGCCATCGGCGCTTATAGCTTAACTCGCAAAGCATGATGACGATTCGTAGTTTGACAACTATTATATGTGATATAAAAAGTCTGTAGGATTATGTTTGAGAGATGTCAACAACATTCACATATATTAGAGATAAAGGAACATAAATTAGATAAAAAGATTACTCAATTCGTTCATGTTCAGTCTATAAATATTTTGGTGTTTGCATAAAATATATTGCATTCATCTGCAATTTAATTTTATTTCCTATTCAGTTATCAGAGTGTACCTATATTTTCCATGTAAATGCATAAAATGCGAGAGAATGGTGCAAACTAAAATTCAGTTTATGAGGAGAGTGCTTATTGCTCACATGAACCTTTAAAATGAGTGATTCATATAGATTTTGAAACGAAAATATTAAAATAATCACATATATAGTTGTGAGCATACAAGTTGTTGCTAACGCTTGCGGGCTCGCACAGCGAGCCCGCAAGAACTGCGTCCCTCGCGAAGCAAGGGACGCAGTTCCCCGCAAATGCGGGTCCTCGCGAAGTGAGGGGCCGCATTTGCGGTGGTGGAGCATCCCAACGTCTCCGCAAATGCAGATCCTCGCGAAGAGAGGGGCCGCATTTGCGGTGGTGGAGCATTCCACGTCGGCTGTGTTTGTCCGCATATGCAGTCCCTCGCGAAGCGAGGGGGGCGCATTTGCGGTGGTGGACGATCCAACGTGGGCTGTGTAGTTTGTCCGCAAATACGTACCCTCTCGAAGCGAGGGGCCGCATTTGCGGTGGTGGAAGGTCCAAACGTCGGCTGTGTTAACACACGCACAACTTTTTTAAATACGGCGCGCCTGAAAACATTAGAAACACAAGAAATAAACACATAAACGAACACATAAAAAGCTTACTTACAGCAAGGGGGGGGCATCCGGCACCTCCAAAAGTTAATTTACACGTCCATTTAAGTCCAAAAAAACGAGTTTTAACTCCCGAAAATCACCTAAGCGAGAGAAAAAATGGGCGCCGATCAAAACGAAAACGAGGCTTCAGACGTAACTATACTACAGTGACTCGCAAGACTTAAATACATACTATGCGGAACGTATATTAACCACCATTTTGAAAACTACTACGCACAAAATGGCGGATGGAACGCAAATTGTAAGCTGGAACGCAAATAGTGCATGCGTATTGCGTTATAACGGTCTCAGGCACTTGATAGTTTATAAATACTGCCTACTTTCCCGAAAATTCTACATTTCTACTCAGATGATGAATGGAGTGACTGGATAGTTTACTGCTGCTGTTACTTGAGAAGATAATTGTTTACTAATTTCCTACTTTACATTGTGCAAATTAGAACTGAGAGGTAAGCTATAATATATTAAATTTTATTATCAAAACAGGACAAAAAAAAATGATTCATGTATAGTGATATGTGACATGCACACAAAAAAACAACTTTAACTATGAAAATGTGGTTCATGTATAGTGACATGTCACACGCACATTTATGTGTATAGCCCCTGCAACAAACTCTTAATCCAAACTAATTAAACAACTATATTTAAATGACAGTAAAAAAAAAAAAAACTATTAAAATGTGATTCATGTATAGTGATATGTGACACGCACATTTATGTGTGTAGGCACAAAAACAAACTAATGTTAATTGAAAGTAATTAAAGAAGTATATTTAAGTTACATTAATTTATTGTAATTCAATATATAACCTAAAGCTCAATCTTTCTCCTTTTTTTTACTATTTAAACAGACTCTGCATCAACAGCGTCACTCAAGAATTTGCACCTTGTATTGTCAACCACAATCCCTTTTAAAGAACACCAACAAAGAAGAAGAGGTAAGATAGAAAAATACATTACATGCTGAAAAAGACCATGCTTTGCTAAATCAAAAAGAAAAAATATACAATTAACCATTTCACTTTCTTTTTCAAACAGACACTACAAGAAGACCGGCGGATTAAGATTGCCAGGAGGGGACCCTCTGTCATTCGACACTTCAAAAAGGTAAAGTATAACAAGTACAAAAAATAAAGGAACTAGATATGTTTAATGGCCGCCAATATAACAAATGCAGCAACCAAAAAGTAGTGAACACAAAATAGGAGAATGCTAAAAATATAGCCAGAAAAAACATTAAAGCTTTATAAAAAACACTAATTAGGCAAATCAAGTTTTCAACATATGGTAGACACAAAAGAGGATTGTACCAAAAATCACACAAACACATAGCAAACTAAATTAATATTCTTCTTTAATGTTTAAGAACCTATAAGCCTTACAAATAAGCCTAAATAAGCATACCAAAGTGGTAGACACAAACAGGATTGTACCAAAAATCACACAAACACATAGCAAAGTTAATTAATATTTTCTTTAATGTTTAAGAACCTATAAGCCTTATAAAGAAGCCTAACTAAGCATACCAAAAGTGGAAGACACAAAACAGGATTGTACCAAAAATCCCAAAAACACATAGCAAACTAAATTGATATTCTTCTTTAATGTTTAAGAACCTATAAGCCTTACAAAAAAGCCTAAATAAGCATACCAAAAGTGGTAGACACAAAACAGGATTGTACCAAAAATCACACAAACACAGAGCAAACTAAATTAATATTCTTCTTTAATGTTTACCAAGCTATAAGACTTACAAACAAGTCTACGTTTGTATACCAAAATTGGTGGACACAAAACAGGATAATACTAAAAACATTGCAATCATATCCAAAATAAGAACAACATTAATAATCACAGTATAAAAAAAAATAACTGGAATATACAAATACATTTAAATTATTTTTAAAAGGTTGCACAAAAAAACAGCATAGCAGAAAAATTCACCATAACAGATACAATACACCAAAATAGTGAAATTTTTGCTTTATTACAAATACATTCAAATCAAATAACATTTTCATTTTTCTTTTACAACAGATACTGCGTGAAGACAATCGGACGAGGACTTTCAACAGAGGACCAGACCATCGGAGGGGGACTTTCAACAGAGGACCAGACCATCGGACCAGGACTTTCACCAGAGGACCAGACCATTGGACGAGGACTTTCAACAGAGGACCAGACCATCGGACCAGGACTTTCAACAGAGGACCAGACCATCGGACGAGGACTTTCAACAGAGGACCACACCATCGGACGAGGACTTTCAATAGAGGAACACATTAACGGACGAGGACTTTCAACAGAGGACCAGACCATCGGACAAAGACTTTCAACAGAGGACCAAAAAACATTCTGACCAACAAACATTCCAGAACTGTACATAGTGGATTTAAACTGCCAGTGCCTATTTTAGAAACTTCTGTGTCAGATATTCGCATGACATCATTAAAAGCAAAGAAATTGAAAAAAATGTAAATTAATTATAATAGATGAGGCCACAATGATGTCATGCTATGTCCTCCAATGTATTGACCATTTGATTCGTGAAGTCATGGATATAACTTTTCCATTTGGTGGAAAGTTAATGTTGTTAGGTGGCGATTTTTGACAAACATTACCTGTCGTTGTACATGGAAATCGAACTGACATTATCGAAACCTCAAGCACACTATGGAAACATTTTACCCATCTTCAACTGCAACAAAATATGAGATCATAAGGCCAAACTGATTTCAATGATTGGCTTATTAAAATTGGAGAAGGCAGAACAGAAAAAATACCACATTTACCTGACGACACTGTAGAGATCCCACCTCATATGATTTGTCACCAAGATATTATATCGGCTATATTTGAAGGTAGCATAAATAACCAGGAATATTCAGAGCTTGCCAACCAAGTCATACTAACGTGTAAAAATAAGGATGCATTAATCCTCAATAATGAAATCTTTAAAAAAATTAATGCACCACAAAGAAATTATCACAGTGCTGATTCTGTACTTGCTGATGACAATGAAAGTCAGGCTAACTTTTCTACTGAATTCATAAACTCACTAACTCCTTCTGGAATGCCACCACATATTTTGCAGCTAAAGAAAGGTGCAATTATCATGTTACTGCGAAATATGAACCCCAAAAAAGGCCTATGCAATGGGACAAGATTAATTGTTCAACAATTAAAGGACCATTTTATAGATGCTGAAATTTTAACTGGTACCCATAAAGGAGAGAGAGGTTTCATACCAAGAATAGATTTAGCACCAAGTGTAAGTAGTCTCTCTTTTATACTTCAAAGACAATTTCCCATTATTATGGCATTTGCCATGACCATTAATAAATCACAAGGTCAAAGGTTCAAATCTGTGGGTATTTTCTTGGAAGAACCAGTATTTGCACATAGTCAATTGTACGTTGCGTTGTCACGGTGCAAAAATCCACAGGCTATTAAGGTTTACATTGAAAAGAATGAAAGTCAAGGTGATTTATTAGAACATGGACGTATTTTTACTACAAACATTGTCTACTATGAAGTACTATAACTTTTCATTAAAGAAATAAAACCCTTGCAAAACAAATTTAAAAGCATTCAAAAATACAAAACAATAAACAATTCAGTCATAATTAATGGAAGTACTGTTTATGGATGATTCACATCACAAAACACTTGCCTTGCATTTTTTTTACAGATTATGTTAAAATGTTAATTAACTATGTTACTGTTTCTAATGTTACAAGTTTGAAAACAATATTTTCAAGTTCTTTACTTCAACATATTACACAGTTCATGTTAAGAGCTCAACCACGTTTTAAGTCACAATGTAAATATTGTCTGTTATGTTAAGATTACTCCCTGTATTAATGTTTATCGCCAGTTCATGTGGTCAGGAAGGAATTAATTTAATTGGGTACGTTTTAAGGAGAGTTTTTACTGTTTGCCTTCCTCTGCATTCAATGTATATTGAAGTTAACAATTATTCAGATAGAAATTGCATGTTAAAAAAACATTGCCTCAAGTTTACAATACTGATTAGTTTAAAGTTCAACTGTTTTTACATTCAAATGTTAATACTTTAAATACAAAATTATGTTAAAATATTAATTCACTATGTTACTGTTTATAATGTTCCAAGTTGTAAAAATGTTTTTTCAAGTTCCTTAGTTACACAGATAAGAAACTTGTCAAGTTTCTTACTTAAATATATTACAAAGTTCATGTTAAAATTGGGTACGTTTCAAGGAGGGTTTTTACTGTTTGTCTTCCTCTGGATTAAATGTATATTGAAGTTAACAATTCTTCAGATAGAAATTGCATGTTAAAAAACCATTACCTCAAGTTTACAATACTGATTAGTTTAAAGTTCAACTGTTTTTAAATTCAACTGTTAATACTTTTAATACAAAATATGTTAAAAAAAGTAATTCACTATGTTACTGTTTATAATGTTCCAAGTTCTAAAAATGTTTTGTCAAGTTCCAAAGTTACACAGATAATAAAGTTCAAGTTTAAAAAAATATACCTTCAAGTTTCTTACTTACATATATTACAAATTTCATGTTAAAATTGTGTATGTTTCAACAAGGGTTTTTACTGTTTGCTTTCCTCTGGAATCAATGTATATTGAAGTTAACAATTCTTCAGATACAAATTGCATGTTAAAAAACCATTACCTCAAGTTTACAATAATGATTAATTTAAAGTTCAACTGTTCTTACATTCAAATGTTAATACTTTGAATACAAAATTCTTTAAGACTTATTGTTCACCAAGAGAACATTTTACAAAACTAAACATGTTTAATATCACAATACTTACAAGTGTCAAATATGTATATTAATAACTAAACAACTTTCCAAACATACACATCTCATTGCGGTCATTTTTTGACGGGCAAGTCGCTAGTACTGTAAATAATACTGTCAAATAAAACTGTTTGTGTCTATAACATGTAAATTTCTATATGTTTACAGGTTCTCAACAAAAAAATTAAACAAATTAATTTACTATTTTTTATAATTTTAATACGTTACTACAACTAAATTATTACTTGTAGTAGGTGACTTGGAGTCGAGTGTAACATCATATCAATACCGATCCTTTGGCAATTACATCTACTAATAAAGAAATGTAAGTGAAGAAGGTGAAAAGATAACCTTGAGTTTAGAATTTGTACTAAGAATTGAAGTAGGAAGTAATGGCTTTTGTTGGCTTCTGTTAATCTTGTTATCTTCCTTCTCACAGTTTGCTTACATCTTAACTGACCCATCAATTCTTAATGTTTCAGTTCTGTCATCTACAGTTAAGCTACAATTCGGAAGCAGAATTTGAAGCCACTGCATCTTTTTTTCTCTATAAATATAATCTTTATATCAAATACTTCTACCTGAAGATTAATTCAGCAATTAACTTAAAACATACAGGGCCCTATTAAATTCCAGCCTCGTAAATAAGAGGCTCCTACGTACTGCAAAGTTTCTCTAACTTACAATGCTATTACAATCGCCCTGCTGCAAGCAACGTATGAGCTACACAGCAGAGCCTTACGTATCAACACTGCGTAAATGTACATGAGAAGTGACAGCCTGCGAGATGATATCACAGGCTCCCGCACCTCAACAAGTAGTGCGGGGGTCCTAAACGGGACCTCCGCGGCAGTCCCCCACATAAGCCCTGCGGGGTACACCAACTACCCCCCCGGCACCTACAATTAACCCCCCTCTTTACGGTGGTCCCCATCGGGACCCCCGAAGTGTCCTCACATTAACACTTTGCTGCAGGGGTCCATAGGGACCCCCGCAGCCCCACACATTAACCCCTTGCAGCAGGGGTTCGCTATTGGCACCGATCAGGCCCCCGCTGCATTTACACTTTTAAACTCTCCGCCGCGGCTCCTTAAAGGGCCCGCGGCATACTATTAGCCAATCCCGGCCGCGGCACCTAAAATGAACCCCTCTTTATGCTGGGGGTCCCCATCGGGACCCCCCAAGTGTCCCCACATTAACCCATTGCAACGGGGGTCCCCGATCTGCATAGATCAGGCCCCCGCTGCACTTAAAAAATTTAAATTCTCCGCCGCGGCTCCTTAAAGGGCCCGCGGCAAACTATTACCCAATCCCGGCCGCGGTACCTACAATTAACCCCCCTTTATGCTGGGGGTCCCCATCGGGATTCACGAAGTGTCCCACATTAAGCCCTTGCTGCAGGGGTCCATAGGGACCCCAGCAGCCCCCCCCACATTAACCCCCTGCAGTTGGGGTCCCCGATCGGCACCAATCGTGACCCTACTGCATTTACATTTTTAAATTTCCTGCCTCGCGGGTCCTTAAAGGACTGTAAAGGTCCTGAAAGGACTCCCAATAAAAAACCTTCATTCCAGGCAACTATAATTAACCCTATAATTCATGGGGGTCAATACAGACCCCCATAAGGCCTTAATTAACCCTATAATTCATGGGGGTCAATACAGACCCCCATAAGGCCTTAATTAACCCTATAATTCATGGGGGTCAATACAGACCCCCATAAGGCCTTAATTAACCCTATAATTCATGGAGGTCAATACAGACCCCTATAAGGCCTTAATTAACCCTATAATTCATGGGGGTCAATACCGACCACCATAAGCACTTAATTAACCCTATAACTCATGGGGGTCAATACAGACCCCCATAAGGCCTTAATTAACCCTATAATTAATAGAGGTCAATACGGACCCCCATAAGCACTTAATTAACGCTGTCACACATGGGTGTCAATACAGACCCCCATAAGCCTTCCCATAAGGGTATATCATGACACCTATGGGGCTGTTAAAACCCTAACATTAACCACATAAGTGCCATGATGGTCCACAAGGACCATCACAACACTAACTACAAACACTACACTATAACCCCCAATAAACCATTTAATCTAAACTAACCCCCCTCTACACTAATCTATTAACACTTACACTACCTACCTACACTACCTACCCCCTAATAAACCTCCCCACCACTCTTATTACAAAAGATAAAAAAACCTACCCTGCAGAAAATAAAAAAACCCAAGTCACCAAAAATAAAAAAACCTGTAGTACAGAAAATAAAAAAAAACTACAGTACAGAAAAAAAAACTACAGTCCTTGTGGACCGTCATGGCACTTATGTGGTTAATGTTAGGGTTTTAACAGCCCCATAGGTGTCATAATATACCCTTATGGGACTGATGGGTTAAATAGAGGCTTATGGGGGTCTGTATTGACCCCCATGAGTTATAGGGTTAATTAAGGCCTTATGGGGGTCTGTATTGACCCCCATGAGTTATAGGGTTAATTAAGTGCTTATGGGGGTCTGTATTGACCCCCATGAGTTATAAGGTTAATTAAGGCCTTATGGGGGTCTGTATTGACCCCAATGAGTTATAGGGTTAATTAAGGCCTTATGGGGGTCTGTATTGACCCCCATGAGTTATAGGGTTAATTGAGGCTTATGGGGGTCTGTATTGACCCCAATGAGTTATAGGGTTAATTAAGGCCTTATGGGGGTCTGTATTGACCCCCATGAGTTATAGGGTTAATTATTGGCTTATGGGGATCTATATTGACCCCCATGAGTTATAGGGTTAATTAAGGCCGTATGCGGGTCTGTATTGACCCCATGAGTTATAGGGTTAATTATTGGCTTATGGGGGTCTGTATTGACCCCAATTAGTTATAGGGTTAATTAAGGCCTTATGGGGGTCTGTATTGACCCCCATGAGTTATAGGGTTAATTATTGGCTTATGGGGATTTATATTGCCCCCCATGAGTTATAGGGTTAATTAAGGCCTTACGCGGGTCTGTATTGACCCCATGAGTTATAGGGTTAATTAAGGCCTTATGGGGGTCTGTATTGACCCCCATGAATTATAGGGTTAATTAAGGCCTTATGGGGGTCTGTATTGACCCCCATGAATTATAGGGTTAATTACAGTTGGCAGGGGTTAATATTTTTTAGTGCGAGTCCTTTCAGGACCTTTACGGTCCAGGGGGCTTATCTATGCAGATCGGGGACCCCCACTACAAGGGGTTTATGTGGGGACACTTCGGGGGTCCCGATGGGGACCCCCAGCATAGAGGGGTGTTAATTTTTTTGGCCACGGCCAGGATTGGCAATTAGTGTTCCATGGGCCCTTTAAGGAGCCACGGCGGGGAATTTAAAACGTTTAAATACAGCAGGGGCCTGATCGCTGCCGATCGGGACTCCTGCTGCAAGGGGTTAATGTGGGGGTGCTGCAGGGGTCCCGATAGAGAGCCCTACAGCATGGGTATGTGTATAGAGATCAGGGGGAAGCCACACACGGCTGTCTCGGGCTGCTCCGAGGCAGCACGTAGAGGCTTTACGATTCCTTGTGGGCACTTTTTGTGCCCGTAGGGATTCTTCCGAAATGCGAGAATCATTCATAGATTTAAGGCTGCATGTGACTACCTAGCTATCTCGGAGCCTATTCTCTGCCATTTTTCGTAGTCATATCACAAAGCGAGATATTCGGTACTCGCAAACAGCAAAAAACTGCCTTTTGCGAGCACCGAGAGAAGTACGAGGGAGAATTTAATGAGGCCCATAGTATTCATTTATTTTTAGAACATAATATTAGCTATATAGAAGAGAATTGAGCAGAGTTTAGCTGGTACACATTTTTAGATTTTTCAACTCACCTGTTTTTTTTGCTTTCATGTATAATAGGTTCCATTTCACTATGTTTTTGCACTTCTAGTTTCAACATACCTTGGTGTTTTTGCTACTGCCGTAATTTGCACAGCTGTTTGATCAGTCTTTTTAAGTTCAATAAATGTGATGTAGTGAAATACTAGAAAATGTTTCACATTAAGACCTCTTTTTCTTGCAGTTTTCTCTCATATGGCTCTAAAAATTATTTCTTGTTTAATTTTGTGATTCATTTTGAATTAAATGTAATTAGGCAATGAAAGTCTTGCCTGCTTAGCTCTTTCTTCTGATCGAGACACATATCATTACTTGCTGCAATTTGATGTATATTTCTCAGGTCAATGAGAGAGTACTGGTTATATCTTCCAAGCTCACAGAACATGAAGGACTAATAGATAAGAGAAAGAAATATTCTTGTAACGGATGTATTTAACTGTTACTAATGAGGTGAATCTTTATCCATTTAAAATGTTCTTTTTGTCCTTTTCATAGTTTGAATGGTAATATAATAAGAGGGTCATATCATTGTTTTGCCAAACAAAACGTTTTTATTTTACATCATTAAGTTATACATTTGTGATAAAAAATAAAAATGTATGGGAAAAAGTAACTTAATAACAGTCTAGGCTTTCAAAATTACTTTGGGGAAATTAACAAGCATTTTCTCACCTAAGATGAGAAGAGAATAGTTGAGATGAGTTGAGAAGAGCTGTTTTGTTCACATAGGAAATGTGCATAGTACATAGTACATAAGTGCATAAGTGCATAGTACATCAAGGGATGACATGAGACCCACTTGAAATGCTCAGGAAATACCCACATATCTAAAAACATAAAATAGAAACGGTGTGCATTTACATTTCTGGAGAGCTGTGATTGTTTTTATTGACTCAACTTTCTGGAAGGGGAGTGGTGTCAATTCCAAACTTATCCAGCTATCTAAAAAAACACCCTCCATTCCCTCCTTCTCTAACCCTCCCTCCAGTGACCAAAAACACACCTCCATGATCAAAATGGAGCAAACACAAAATAGATTCCTATACTCATTATCAGAATCTTCAAAATTTTCCCCAAAACTGTCCAAGTCTTTTTTCTTGAACTACAGTGGCCCTTTAAGGTGTACTGTCCAATAGTAATTTTATTGTAAAATCACAATAAAGTAAGCAATTCCTTCCTATAATTAGAAATAGAATATATATATATTTTTTCCTGGGTTTAATGCCAACCACTGCATCTTTGCCAATCAACATGGCACATTTGATGGCACATAGAATCTAAACACATGCACCTATAGTGTTGAGGTTTTGTTTTTCTTACATATAATTACTCATGGGCCAATGGAAACTGCTGTTAACTGAACATACTTGACCCCTAAAACATGCACGTGCTACTCTGGTTGTGATTTGAAAATAGGTGGACATGAGGTGGATGCACAATGCTAAATCATACATTACTTTACAATATGGCACAGCATTAAGATCTAAATATAATATCTGAGATTTAGGTATGTGTCATAATAATGTGCCATGTAGGTCACGGATTGACACTTAATAAATTACCCCCACTGTCTGTGGGCCTTTCAAACTGGTGTCAATGTGCATAGATTACTGAAATTGGAATATTTGCAAATGTTTGTAATAGGTTTGCAGCCATATTATTTTTTTCAAATTTTTATGATTTTCTTGTAACTAAAGATTGTTGTTAAACATTTTATATTAATGATAATTTTGTTTCATTTTAATGGCACTTGCTTTTCCATTTTATTAGAAGAAGTGACTATTAAAGCTCAGCTGCAAAAACTTAATTGTATAAAATTATGTTCACAATATTTATTGATATTTATTTTAAGGGAATTTGTTTTCACATCCGAATTCTATTTATGAAAATGTATTTGTTAGAAAAGGTCACTAGAGTTATTATACAGTTGGTAACATTTAGATTTTGCAAATATTTTGCATTTTGAGTCTCTTACTTCCAAAAAATCAACAATTCAAATGGTTTAGAATTTTTAGTCAAATCCATGCTATAGTATAGTAGTCAGTTAAAAGTCATTATTTGTGTATTCATTTCTGCTAACTGTGATCTTTCATACTACTCATTTCAAAATCAGTCCAATCAGCACACCACTGACAGGTGAAAGTAAAAATAACGGTCTTTGCTTAAATTAAAAATATTAAATAGCAAAAATGGGGGCACAAAAAGCAAGTTGTCCACAGTTGTCCCCTATACTGATTGATTTTGGTGTCCCTTTTAATTTTACTGAGGTACCCCACCCCAAAATAGTGGTTCTTTTCACAATATTACAATACAAGATTTAATTGAGGGCTTGATCTGTTGACAAAAAAAAAAGAAAATCACAGATTTCTCAAGTATAAAAAAAACTGCCTTTAATTCTTTAAACAAAACGTGTTATAGTAGCCTTAACACTGTATTGAATATATTGAAGGTTATTTAAATCCACTGTCCACTATGGTTATATCTTGAAATGTATACCATTTTAAAAAAACTGGACAAAAAGCTTTAGGATTAGACAATTAAATAATATATTACCTTTTGTTAACTGTGGTGTTAGAGGAGCTATCATCATGGTTTCTATTGCACAACTTCCTGAGGAAGAGAGGAAAGTTGAATTGCACAGGAAGTGCACAAGGGGAATGTGGCATCTACAACTTACCTTACTTTCAGTAGCAGTAATTCAAATGCTTCTTAGTTTACAAGGACACACCCTCCTGAGAAAGAAATCAACTAACCCAAGAAAATGGATTCCTGTAGTAATGGATAATGCCTCCATTCCATGGCTCCTGTAAGAATTGAGCCAAGTGAAGTGCACTTGCAAATGGCCATTGAGCTATTACATCACACACCTAAATCTAACCACAAATAAATGCATTTAATGGCTCCAAATGTCCCTAAAATTGCAAGCCCCAAGTGCCTGAACCATAACTATTTTGCAGATACCAATTGCATGTCTCCTGTATTGATATCCAATGTCGCTGAGCTTGACACAGGATTCTGTCTGAGTCACCCAAAATCAAATAAGCCTACAGGTACTTCCAACTCCCCGTTAAGGCACAAAAAATGCCCCAGAGAAGCTTGCATGCTTTAGATCTTTAACTATGAACAAGCTACCCCTTTTGTTAACAGCTAAAATTCGACACAGTTATGGGGTTAATACCGGTTACCTACTATCAGCCAGTGGATCCCCCAGAAAGTATCCCTTTATACCCATTAGCTTCTATAAGCCGGGGATACCCTTCAATTCCCCCTTAATATTTGCTTGCCCTCTGAACCATGGGATGCCTCCACAAAATATCACATGAAGTTCACCCCTATACCATTGGGTCCATTACGAGTCTGTCAGATTTCAAACTGTGAATTATGATTAGTTAGACTTTTAATCGATCAGATAAGGGGAAGGAATAATTCAAATATTAAATTATGATTGTTTGAAATATGGTTAACGCATATTTCAGCCAACCTAATCTGCAAATTAGTAATTAAACCTCAAAGGAAGAGCTCCCTTAGATGTAGTATTTTTTCTTTTTAGGCAGTGCCCCATATCTACGGGTTGAAGATGAGGACAGGGGGCTTCAATCGAGACAAGGCATCTAGTGCCCAATTATCCAGGGCCTTATGGACACCCAGAGGGTCCAATATGGATGAAGGGGACCATAGGGGTCCATTGAGACTCCTATGTAATAGGGGTTAATATTAGGTGCCTTTGGGGTTCATAAGGACTTCCATGGTATGGGTGTTAATATTAGTTGTCATGAGAGTCCAAAATGACCCCAATTCTTATGGGGGTCTATAAGGGCCCTCATGGTTATAATTTAGTTAAGGGGTCCCCTGGCTCATAGTGGCTAGTGGGTTTAGAGGGCAAGCCCCTGGGAAATATAAGAGGTAGCGGGGCATAGGTGAATGGGTCATAAACCCCCAGCATTAGTCTGTAGTTTCATGGGAATAGGTTTATATAGATAGATAGAGATATGAGAGAATGTTAGGGATAATGTAATTTGTTTAATTAAGAGGGTGCCATTCCTCAGCATTGTTATAGAAACTAGAGATATTCAGACTTTGAATCTTCTGCAAGCAGGTTGCAAGCACACATTATGGCTGGAGAGCTCTGACCAAACCCTCCTGGGCGCGAGGATGGTCAGATAAACTGCCGCAGTTGTGAGTCAGTCTTCCAAGAGTTTCTACAGAAGCTATGGAATGGAGACATTATTTGGTAAATATATACAATTATAAAAATTTAGTTTATTCTTATTTTGTTTCTAAAAAAACATTTTTTTTATATAGATGAACACTGATTAGCAAAATAAACCATAAATGTTTCATAAAGTAAATAAAACAAAAAACTCTGTAAAATGATATTACTTTAAATATCAAAGTCCCTAAATTGATACAAATTGCTGGAAATGAATTTAAATAATTTACAAACACTTAACCTCTACATGAGGGTGCTAAGTATTAGAAAGGCTGTGATGGGTATGCCTGTATTTGCTATGTATTATTTTTTGAGGCCTCCATTCAATTGCTAGTCCGCAAATCGATCTAAGTAGGTTGTATGTCTGCTGTTGTGTTGCGGACTTCCGTTTGTCTCTGATTGTGATGCTATTCAATTGAGCAAGGGCACGAGTTACGGGCAGAAGACTCAAGCTGGTAAACCCTTCCCACAGCAGCAAACTGTTAAGGGGCAGCCTGAGTGTAATGATATAGGAATCACAAGGTTTTGGAGACCAGCAGCTTAGGTCAGCAATGATCCAATTAAGCAACTTGTAGGTGAAACAGGAACAAGCTTTATTGAAGGGAACAGGAACCACAATAATCTGGCAAGGTACATAGACAGGAAGTGCCTTATATAGGCCAAGGACCAGACACCTGACCAGACACAGCTGAAGAGACTAGTCACTGATACTATTGCTAGCAGAGTCAAGGTTTATCAGATCTCAAGGAAATTCACAAAGGCAGGCTGGCGCAGGTTCAGCAGCCTGGGGACCAGGGTTCAAAACCCAGCAGCAGAGTCAATTCCTCACATTACCCCCGCCTCTATAGGTGCAGCCTCTGGATGCCCTATTAGCCGGTTTAACAGAAGGAATGAAGGATGAAAAGAAGGAAGAAGATCAGGAGCATGAATATTGTCCACGAACTATCCAACTCACCATAGCCTTTCCAACGAACCAGATACTGAAGCTTGTTGCGGATGATTCTGGAGTCTAGAATTTTCTCCACCTCGTATTCATCCTCACCATCCCCGAGGACTGTAGGTGGGGCAGGCAGGGCTCGGCCAGGGAAAGTGTTGTCATGGAAAGGTCTCAGCAGTGCAACGTGAAACACCGGATGTATTCTCATGGAATCTGGAAGTTGCAAACGAAAAGTGACAGCATTGATCTGAGCGATGATCTCAAAAGGTCCCATGAACCTCTGACCCAATTTATGAGAAGGAACCCTAAGCTTAAGGTTCCTTGTTGACAGCCAAACCTTGTCACCAACATGATAAACTGGGGCCTCAGCAGTTCTCATGTAACATTCCTGAGCCTCTGAAAGAGTCTCCTTCAACAGGTCTTGGGAATCTCGTAAGGGGGTTAGCCGATCAGTGACTGCAGAAATGGAAGTAGTAATTGGGAGACTCACTAGAAAGGTTGGATGGTAACCATAGTTGGCACAAAATAGGCTCAGAGAAGTGAAGCAGGGTTGGGCCTTGTAATAGGCAAACTCTGCCGTGGGTAGAAAGTCCAGCCAGTCATCCTGCAGGTAACTAATATAGCACCGCAAATGTTGCTCTAAAGTCTAGTTGGTTCGCTCAGTCTGTTCATTACTTTGTGGATGAAAAGCTGACGACAGATTTACATTAATACCTAGATTAGAACAAAAATGTTTCCAAAAACGAAATGTAAACTGCACTCCCCTGTCAGAAACTACTTCATCAGGCACTCCATGCAAGCAAAATATTTCCCGAATAACCAGGTCAGCTGTCTGTTTAGCTGAAGGGAGACCACGAGCTTGTATGAAATGACCCATCTTAGTTAACCTGTCCACAACAACAAGAATGGTAATGTGTTCCTTAGAGGGAGGTAGTTCCACAATAAAGTCCATGGATATAGATCCCCAGGGACGATGAGGAATCGGAAGAGTCTGAAGCAAGCCAACAGGTGATAAGCGAGGAGTCTTATGTCTGGCACATACATCACAAGAGGACACATACTTCTTAACATCCTCATAATACTTCTGCCACCAAAAGGATCAGGCGAGTAACTCTTGTGTCTTTCGGATTCCTGGATGACCTGCTGGTTTTGAGTCATGGTAGAGACGTAAAAGGTCCAGTCGCACTGACTCCGGAGCAAACAGATGTTGTTGAAAATTGCAAAACCCATTAAGCATCGTCATATGGAGATCACGGGGAGGATCACGAAGAACTGGATCTTCAGCGTAGCCCTTTTTAATGCGAGATATCAGATCAGAAGGAAATGCAACTCCAATAAATATATCCTCCGGCAA
This sequence comes from Discoglossus pictus, assembly GCA_027410445.1. NCBI lineage: Eukaryota > Metazoa > Chordata > Amphibia > Anura > Alytidae > Discoglossus > Discoglossus pictus. The sequence goes on from CM050164.1 coordinate 273,894,075, forward strand.
GATGGTGGTCTTGGTTACGGTAGTAAGGAGGGGGTCAGCTATTCTAGACAAGGCATCCGCCTTACCATTCTTGGAGCCAGGACGGTATGTAACCAAAAAATTGAACCTCGAGAAGAATAGGGACCAGCGTACTTGTCTGGCTGACAGTCTCTTAGCTGATTGAATACATTACAGATTTTTGTGATCTGTGAGGACAGTAATTGGATGGGTAGCTCCCTCCAAGAGATGTCTCCATTCGGTGAAGGCAGCTTTTATAGCCAATAGTTCTTTATTCCCTATGTCATAGTTTCTTTCTGCTGGCACCATCTGGCAGAAATAGAAAGCACACGAATGTAACAGCATCTTAGGTCCAGTCCTTTGAGACAGTATAGCACCAACAGCTGAATCAGAAGCATCAACTTCCACAATAAATGGTAATTCCGGCTGAGGATGTACCAGGACGGGGGCAGATGTAAACAGAGTCTTTAATCTGGAAAATGCGGTATCAGCCTTATCGGACCACTGAAAAGGAGTCCCTTTAGGTGTAAGTTCAGTGATCGGTGTAATAACGGCAGAGAAATTCTTAATGAAACGCCTGTAAAAATTGGCAAACCCCACAAATCTCTGAATATCTTTTTCATTCTTGGGGATGGGCCAGTCCAGCACAGCTTTAATTTTACTTGCGTCCATACTTAAACCTTTAGGAGTTATTACATACCCCAGGAATTGAATTTCTGTTTGTTCAAACTCACATTTTTCCAGTTTAATGTATAGGTGGTGGGTACGAAGGTGCTCCAGAACTATACAGACCTGTTTTCTGTGGTTTTCAAGATTATCAGAAAATATTAGGATATCATCCAAATATGCCACAACAAACTGATCCAGGAGATCTCGTAGTAGATCATTGATAAGATGCTGGAAAGTTGCAGGGGCATTACAAAGCCAAAATGGCATTACTAGATATTACTAATGCCCGTACCTGGTTCTGAAAGCTGTTTTCCATTCATCATTTGGTCTTATGCAAACCAGATTATATGCCCCCCAAAGATCAAGCTTCGTAAATATTTTAGCTGAGCGAAGTCTCTCCAAAAGTTCAGGAATGAGAGGCAAGGGGTAGCGGTTTTTAACAGTGATGTTATTAATGTCCCTGTAGTCAACGCATGGCTGTAGGCTGCCATCTTTCTTTTCTACAAAGAATATAGGAGCTCCTGCTGGAAAAGTAGATGGTCGAATAAAGCCTTTGGCAATATTTTCTTGTATGTATTCATGAAGAGCTTTCAATTCAGGCTCAGAAAGGGAATATATACGGCCAAATGGGATAGCAGCCCCAGGTAACAGCTCTATTGGGCAATCATAAGGCCTGTGGGGTGGAAGCTGATCAGCATTCTTCTTATCACAGACATCTGCAAAATCCCGATATTGTAGAGGAAGCTTAGTCAAGTTTGTAGCAACCATTTCATTAATTGTTGTTGCAACAGGTGTTACCTTAGAGGGTTGACAATTCATTAAGCAGTGTTCTGAAGGAAAGGACAAAGTTCTGGTCTTCCAATCAATCTGTGGTTTATGCAGAGCAAGCCAAGGTACCCCCCAAATCACTGGAAACTGTGTTGAGGAAATTAGGTGGAAAGATATAGCCTCATGGTGATTCACTTCCAGAGTCAACTTTAAGGGCACAGTCTCATGTGTAACTGGGCCTGACGTAAGTGGAGAACCGTCAAGCAGTGTTCTGAAGGAAAGGACAAAGTTCTGGTCTTCCAATCAATCTGTGGGTTATGCAGAGCAAGCCAAGGTACCCCCAAATCACTGGAAACTGTGTTGAGGAAATTAAGTGGAAAGATATAGCCTCATGGTGATTCACTTCCAGAGTCAACTTTAAGGTCACAGTCTCATGTGTAACCGGGCCTGACGTAAGTGGAGAACCATCTACTGTCTCCATTAACACAGGTGAAGAGTTAGGGATAGACTGAATTCTATTTCCTGCTGCAAACGTGATGTCCATAAAGTTTCCGCTTGCTACAGAATCTATCATAGCAGTAGTTGAAATTTTACGATCACCACATTGCAACGTGATAGGCACCACAAAATGAGGATGTTGAGTCAACATACCCTCTTCACCATAAGCCAGAGAAAACAAGGGTTGTGTGACAGAATACAGTTGATCTGAAATCTGGGATTGGTGTCGAATCTGTGCACCCTCAGCCGCCATAGCTATTGTTCTTTTGGATTTGCTAGGGCAATTGATGCCATAGTGCCCTGCACTACCACAATACAGGCATAAATTGTGAGTGCGTCACCACTGTTTTTCTTCATTGGATAATGGCTCTCTTATTAGATTTACCTGCATAGCCTCAGGCTCAGAGTCTGTAGGTGTTTGTGGGGTCGGAGTAGAAATTCTTGAATAGGAAATAGGAGTAGCCCTAGGTCTAAAATAGCCCTGTCTTTCCAATCTTCTTTCAGAAAGTCTCCGATCAATACTGCTAGCCAAACGCACAAATGCATCAAAGTCAGTAGGAAGATCAACACGAGCTAGCTCATCTTTTAGCTTCTGAGAGGTCTTTTCTGAAGTGGATCCCTTGGGCTGATTGGTTCCAGGTAGTATCAGCAACCCACTGTTTGAATTCAGCAGCATATTCAGCCACAGAGCATCTCCCTTGATGCAAATGAAGGAGAGTGGCTTCTGCTGTAGCACATCGATTGGGGTCATCAAAAACTAGGCACATGGCCTCAAGAAAGTCATTTAAATGACCCAAGACTGGACTGTCCTGTTCCAGAAGAGGGGAGCCCCAAGCCAGCGCTTCATCTTTGAATAGGGAGAAAATAAATCCCACCTTTTCTCTTTCAGATGGAAACTGGTGAGGTAACATCATGAAGTGCAAATGGCATTGATTCAGGAAACCCCTAAATCTTTTGTGATCTCCTCCAAACTTTTCTGGTAGGGGCAAACGGGCATCTTGTGCAGGTGTAACAGTACCAGCCGCAACATCACGTGCCCTGTAGCTGCTATACTCACTGTGCATTGACTGAACTTTATTTTGCAGTTCAGCTACCTGGTCCTGCAGCACTTGAATGGTCTGTGCCTGGGATTGCACAGTTCTTGCAGTAAAAGCAACCTGCTGGGCCAATGCAGAATCTGACCCGGCGGTCTCCATGAAAGGGCCAGATTATTCTGTAATGATATAGGAATTACAAGGTTTTGGAGACCAGCAGCCTAGGTCAGCAATGATCCAATTCAGCAACTTGTAGGTGAAACAGGAACAAGCTTTATTGAAGGGAACAGGAACCACAATAATCTGGCAAGGTACATAGACAGGAAGTGCCTTATATAGGCCAAGGACCAGACACCTGACCAGACACAGCTGAAGAGACTAGTCACTGATACTATTGCTAGCAGAGTCAAAGTTTATCAGATCTCAAGGAAATTCACAAAGTCAGGCTGGCGCAGTGGTAGGGAAGAGATTTAGCAGCCTGGGGACCAGGGTTCAAAACCCAGCAGAGTCAATTCCTCACAACGAGATGCGATCAGCTGTTACAATACAATAGCAGTATAATGTAGTGCGACACAGCTTCTCAGCCAATAGAAAGCGGTCTAGCCATAGATGATCGACAGAGGGAGATTATAAATTTGTGTTCCACCCGCCCATGCATTGACTGTTTTGTATTTTCTGATGAAGTAGCACTCATGTCCCAGAGTTGGTGGTTGGTTCGAGTTAGAAAGAGAGAGAGTATGAGAGTTTGGAAAGTAATTTACAGTTTTGTTCATTTATATTATACCATTTACTATGTTACACTTAATCTTGATTACACATATTTACAGATTACAAATAATTTCAATACACAAAATTTAAACACACACACATAGAGACATATAGAGCTAGGTCACTCCATACACAACATCCCATGCCATTCCCCACACCCCATCCCCCAACAGTTATTAATTACACATAATACACACATTTTATTTCATCATACATAAACAGCCAAACTTCTATTGATTTTTCCTTAATTTATTTTTGGGATTATTATGGAGGGAGGAGAGAGGAGGGGAGAGGAGTGGAGAGGTGGGGAAGAGAAGAAGAGGAGAGGTGAGGAGGAGAGAGAGGAGAGAGAGGTGGCCCTCGAGAATAGTAGTGTAGAGGAGGAGGAGATGAGAAGAGGAGGAGGAGGTGAGGATTGGTGGAGGAGAGGAGGAGGAGGTGACGGACGAGGAGGTGACGATATGGATGGTGGCAGGTTGGTCCTAGAAGAGGGACAGAGGAGAAGGGGCCTGATCCCAGGGAGGTGCTAGTTCGGGGGAGGGACAGGTCTCAGTGGAAACCGTAGCCACATATGAAGTGTCGATGATCAATGTGTCCTGCAATTCACACTAATTCTCGCAGCTAGCTGCGTTCTTCATCGACAAGGGGTCCCTATCCACAGTCAGAAGGGCACGAGGCTAAGGGCAAGCACAGGGCCCACAATTACTCACACTGGGAGAATTTGGTTCTCCTCTGTGCTATCCGTGGCTGCCTCGTGATTCTTGCAGGTGGAAAGAAGTTAGGCCAGGGCCTAGGGCTTAGGCATGGAAGGAGGTAGCGGCAGAGGTGACAGATTGCACAGCAGCAAGGGATGTGAGGTCTGTCAAGTACTGGTTTGACGGCATCAGGACCAAGGTGAGGAGGATAATGGCTAAGGAGGACAAGGACCAGATCGTGACCTATAATGAATGGGAGAGGTTCGCCAAGGACCTTCTTAGACTGGTGCCTGCCCAGTAGGACCCAGCCTCCATGTCAGGTGAATATCACATACACCAACATACCTCCACATGTACATCACACACACTACACATGTACATGGTGACCAACAAGGACACTGACATGTCAGCTCCATGGAATTAACAAGGGATAGATGGATGCATCATTAAATCCATGAAGCTGAAAAATCACTGTCATTCCTGGGTACAACAACAGTAATCAAGCAATAGAGAGCTCATTTATTGGTGAGCCCACTGCAGCCTATGCATTTACAGAACACAGCAGGAATCAAGATAGCGTTCGGAGCCAAGAACGATCAAGACCATGAATCAAAGAAAAGATCTTATCTAGCAAATGATAGCTAATCTGAGTTGCAATTAGGGGAATCATCCAGGTTTAAGTCTAGATGTCAGATAGGAATGAACATACATCAATATATTATTTATCATTCTATATCCTGGCTACAGAGTTTTTGATCTTAGCCTATGTGATGGTGATATTTTATATGCAGATGGCTACCTCCCATCACATGGTCTTCTTTGTGGACACGTAGGGTTCTGTTTAATATATCAACAATTAATGGTCACCGAGGAATGCTGTTGAGAAGAGATGCTGCAGTCCCTATATGTTTTAAGACCTTATTTTCTAGGTATTGTCTTTTTTTCCCATTCTTTTGTTTTAGTTAAACTTCAGGTCCATGAAGGCATCTTCTGCATCTGCAAACATTGTGAAGGAAATGTATGAGGTGTAAGGTTTTCACAGTGCCTTTCAGGTATAAATACATTCCTTCAATGACAGCCCCCTTAACATGTAGCTCCCATAATCTTAAAGCTATCATATAGCCAGATATCTTAGCTGTTAGCTGAAATATAGACTAATACCGCTATGGCGGTGGACTTGCAAAGCCTCACATTGGCATGTTAATGACAGAATTAATATATGCACTAGTGAAGCATGTGATCCTGACCTCAATATCAGTCTGAGAACAGATCCTTGTGTCTGATGTAAGTAACATTGAATCTGGCTGCTGACCTTTTGTGTCCTCTCCGTATTAATGGGTATTGCTTATTATCCAGAGACCTAGCTAATAGTTAGCTGAGTTGGTATATTGTTACAGATACAGTATTTAGTACTGTACTGTACATGCATGTAGACTTTTTTTTTTACCCTTCTCAGCCTTTTTTTAGTTGACCAAGGCAGTAACACTCATCGCGAGGCTCCTAAACTACACGGGGGGGGGGGGGGGAGGCGGGGGAGAGGCTGTCAATGAGTGCCTTTGGTGCTCATCACGAGCCAAAGGTGTTCAGAGGGGCCAGTGCCTTGCATTTTGTATCAAACAGCATTGCCAGGCTAGTAACAATAATAATAGTCATAGTAGCATTAGATATAATATAATAATATATCTTATATATAATCAAAATAAATGGTTAATACACCTGCAAAGTCCAATTAGTGATACTGTGGAGTATCAACATTCCCCTGAGGGCCTGCTAACAATTTGACAGGTGATATTGGAGTGGATTGCCAGTTCCTTCTCTAGGGGACTGTGATTTGTCTGACCTCTCTGCTATGACGTGCCCACCTACAGTGGCCCTACATGGTATAGCTCACAGCTTCATTCAGGTACACAAGCCCCTTCACCACCAGCACTTAGCAATCCAGAAGGGGACTAGGGGAACATACAACACTAATGTAAATGGATCAATAGCAAAACATAATGGGAGGTCCCCAAATGGGAATGGGTATACATCTTGGCACACCAGCAATGGCGGGGACCTTTCCAGGATGGGTATAGTGAAGAGTACAGATGATGGAGGTGAGTTGGCTGTTGATAAACGTGCCTCTGCACAGCCTCCATGTATTTTTGTGGCCGTTCCTGATGGGCTAGAGTAGATTAGTGTGGTGTATGTACCCCTGGTCCCTTTGTGGATTGCTAAGTGGTGGTGAAGGGTCTTGTGTACCTGAATGAAGCTGAGACCTATACCATGTAGAGCCACTGTGGGTGTGCAGGTCATAGCAAAGAGGTCAAACAAATCACAGTCCACTAGAGAAGGAACTGGCAACCCACTCCAGTATCTTAGGAATGCAAACCTTGTGGATAAGCACATACAATAGCAGGTGTGCTGCAGTCCATAGGGTCACATAGAGTCGGACACAACTGAGGGGCTGAACTACCATAAGTGAAATGTTTCCCTGGTACTTGATATATGCAATGTGGCGGTGTAATTTGGCCACTATTTGTTGTCCCAATGTCATGTGATGAGTGACAGGGTTAATATGTCAACCATTTGCATGTATTTGTGTTGCAATTTAATGAGGTAGTGTGTCTTTAATAGCTTTTAGCATGTTGCAGCATGGCTTTTCATACTAGCATATGCATGACAATTGCAATCTATGAGGAAAATAAAATATTATTTTTTGCTATATTTGATATTTGGGAGTTGTTGTGCATGTAATTGTAATGCCTTCCGTTGTTTACCCCATATTTTGAAGTGCATTGGTGTGTTTATATTGTCATTTGCAGTGTTGCAAACTAGACTGTAACCCCTTTGCGGGTCCTATTTGGAACTCATAAGCTTTGGGCTGCCATCTGGCATTTGCGAGCTTGATTGCGGCTGCGGTGTTGAGCGATTTTTGCAATTAAATAGCTATGTGTGATTTTCGGAATCGGAAGTCTTGAGGCCCTGAAAAATCAAAGTTACGAGTTAACCATCTCCATTTTCTCAAGGCCAAAACGTGTAAGCTGTTTGGAGCCCGCAAAAAGACGCCAATTGAATAGCAAAATAACTTGCAACCTCACACGGGCTACCGGATCAGCCAAAAGCTAAATTAAATGAGGATCTATGTTTGCACTATGCATACTTGCACTATGCACTATGTACTTGCTATGTTTATTATGGGGAAAACTGGCATTACAGCCCTTCACAGCTCATCCCAGCCCACACGTATATTGTGACAAATTATCAGTTTCCACTGGGTTTGTGCCCATGATTCTGTCACTCACACAAATACTTTTCCATAGGATTTATTACTTTTACAAATTTTACTGTAATATTAGCCAAAATCAAAGAAAATAACAGGCCTAGCTTCCACGAGGCACTATCATTACTTATAGACAGTTCCCTCACTGTCTGAACCTGGGTGGAGCAAAATTCTGAACAAATAGTCCAGTAGTTTGGCCAAAATCTGTATCCTTCAGAAATCCAGGTCTTCACACTGCTGCTGAACAGTCATCAGCTCCTGACTGATACCTCTCTGTCTGTTTCTTTTCCCAGACAATATACCTCTCTGTGTTTCTCTGTCTGTGTATTTTCCTAGTCAATATACCTCTCTGTGTTTCTCTTTCTTCAACTCAAACTCTGCACGCACTCCACTGTGTGTGTCTATGTTCAGCTTCAATACAATTGTGCACACAGTTCTTAAACAGCCTTACTCTGACTGCAAGCCATAAACACAGCATCACGTCTGCCAGCTGCAGTTCAAACAGCACCACTCACATTCCAGGAGCAGACTTCAGTCATGTGTAATCAGGATCTAATCAACCGCTCAAGGAAGTTAAATATTTCAGACCACCTGTGAAAAAGAGATTTAAAAAGTCCCTTGTATCACCACTTGTATCACTTTGTCCCAATATATATATATATATATATATATATATATATATATATACTGTATATATATATATAAAATAATATATATACAGTATATATGTACTGTATATATGTATATATGTGTATGTATATATATATATATATATATATATATATATATATATTTATATATATATCACTATAATAGTTATCAGTGTGGGGAACGATTACAATTTTGGTCACACTTTGCACCCCTCGTTCAGCGAGGGATGCCTGCGAGCCTCGTGAGGCAAGCATTTGGCATTACCAACACCCGACGGAGCTGAGGGCTCCCATCACCCCCAGTTCCTGGGCTTCAATAAGCGCCGTAGGCACTCACCGTGAGGCCAACTGTGTCTCCTCCCACCTTCCCCCTCAACCTCCTCCGTCCCCCTTATCCTCGTCCTCCCTCTTCTGGCTTTTTCCGAACCGCTATATGCTAATGACACGATGTCATTAGCATATGCCGGTCCGGTCACAGGCAGAACTCGCACTGAGGGGAAGGTTCATCAGCAGGAGCTCATCGCACGATAGTAAGGAGATAGATAGGTAAATGGAGAGGGGGAAAGGGAGGAGGAGAATAAGGGGGAAGGAGGGAGGAGGAGGATAAGGGGGAAGGAGGGAGGAGGGAGGATGAGGAGGATAAGGGGGGAAGAAGGGAGGAGGATAAGGGGAAAGGAGGGAGGAGGGAGGTGGAGGATAAGGGGGCAGGAGGGAGGGGAAAGGGAGGAAGAGGAGGATAAGGGGGAAATTGAGGAGGATAAGGGGGGAAAGGGAGGAGGAGGATAAAGGGAAGGGGGGGAGAGGGGAGGAAAGAGTCACAGGGGAGGGGGAGGGGGTAAAAGACACAGGGAAGGGAGAGAGGAGGGAAGAGAGCTATGGGAGGGAAAGGGCTGAAAAGAGACACAGGGGAGGGAGGGGGAATGAAACACTTTTTGAGAGAGGCAGTTCAGTTTTTTCTTCTTCTTCTTTATAAGGTCTTGTTGATGTTTCCTCTGGAGGTGCTGTATTTCCTTTTCAAATAGTTCAGCATCATGTATGTTGTGTTTCCTTAGTTGTCGAAGAAGGGATGATATTTGGTCCTTTAGTCTTTGTTTCTTGCCATATAGTTGGTGGATTAATACTCAGATATGGAAGAATTCTTCAGGAGACTGAGATTCACAGAATACTTTCACAACTAAGAGGATACCACACCCAGATCGGATTACAATAGCAGGAAAAAGAACACAAATTTTACCCCAACACCTGGGCGCAACCCTAAACTCGACAGTTACATAGAAAGCGTTCGACTGAAAACGGCTTCCTTAGTAACAAATCAGCAAAAAAGACAATTATACAATATCTCCCCATTAGAAAGAGCTGCCATAAAGGGCTTAAAAGAAAACCCCAACATCACCATCAAACCAGCAGACAAAGCAGTTGTGATTTTGAACACTCCGGATTACATACAAGAAGGTAACAGACAATTGACAGACCGCACCTATTACAAGAAACTGGACCAGAATCCTACAGGGGATTATACCAGCCAACTCAGGGAACTTATCTGAACGTTCTCCAAGATCGTGCAGTACGAATTGGAGCAGCTCATACCCACCCATCCTACAACTGGGACTTTCTACCTGCTGCCCAAGCTCCACAAACCAGGCAACCCAGGGAGACCTATTCTTACAGGTATGGACACACTGACTGAACAGTTATCTGGTCTTGTTGAAAACATCCTGAAGCCACTAGTTAAAAACACTGACAGCTATATACAAGACACCACTGACTTTCTTAACAAACTCAGTCAGTTTAAAGAACTACCTGCTAACACACTACTCGTAACCATGGATGTTGAATCGCTTTACAGCAACATCCCTCACAAAGATGGTACTGAGGCATGCCTCAAATTCCTCTCAACACACATTCCGAGCTGCAAAAATAACCCTGATACCATTGCCAAAATACTAGAATATATCCTGACCCACAATTACTTCACCTTCAATGAACAGGTTTACCTGCAAATAATGGGGACCGCAATGGGGACTAAAATGGCACCACAATATGCCAATATATTTATGGCTGACCTTGAACAGAGATTCCTGTCCACATATATCCACAAACCTTACAGATACTACCATTATATAGATGACCTGTTCATCAAATGGACAGAGGGAGAAAAAAAAGCTGAGAGACTTCCACACTGCCTTTAATACCTTCCACCAATCTATTACATTTAAAATAGATTACTCTGCAGAACAGGTGAACTTTCTGGAAACCACCATATCCATCACCAATGGTAAACTTAACTCATCGGAATACAGGAAACCTACAGACAGATGCAGTTATCTCCACAGCTCTAGCTTTCATCCCTCACATAATAAAAAAAACAATTATCTATAGTCAAGCCATCTGATACCACCGCATATGTTCTAACAATGAGAAGGACTGTGATAAACATTTAAAAACCCTGTCTGACTCCTTCAGGAGAAATGGCTACAAACCTAATGTCATAACACAGAAAGTAACCTCTGCCATTAAAACCCATCCGGGAACACCTGCTGCAATACAAAACTAAGAAAATGACCTCACGTACACTTCTGGTAACCACATACCATCCGGATCTAGAAGGAATCCGCAAAATATTTAAGGATCTACAACCACTGCTAACAGAGGACACTGAATTAAAACATATATTCCCCAAACCCCCCATTCTTGCATTTAGGTAGGCACCAAATCTCAGACAAACATTGGTGAACAGTAGATTGGCCAATAAAGAGCTTAACATAGAAAATGGCACAAAACCTTGCAATAAAACTTGGTGTAATTGTGTCAACACATCTGCAAAGAGGACACAGCCACGCACAACAAGAAGACCTATAACATCAGAGGATCATATTCTTGTACGTCATCCAATGTAGTCTACATGATACAATGTACTGCATGTGAGAGAGGCTGCTACATTGGACAAACCAGCCAGAAAATACATATGAGGATGAATCTACACAGACATTCCATCAATAAGCACAATGAGGAGACTTACTGTACTCCAGTTGGACACCATTTCACCCAGAATAACCACTCCATGAAAAATCTCAAAATCAAAATACTCAAAGTTTTTTTTAAAAACACTAAGGAAAGAAAGACATTTGAAATTAAAATGATTATGTTCTTCAACAGTAATAAGTGGGGACTTAATGTCGACATTGAATTCTTATCTCATTATCAAAATTTCTTATAACCTCCAACATTCATGCTTGTAAATATATATGTGTGTTTATTGATTTTTTTATTATTTTTTTACTTTTTGTTCTCGGCTTTCATCCTGAGTTTGGTTACAGCCCTATGGTTCCTTAGATGTAAAACTATTTACGACCCCAATTTACTTACTCTGGTCTGCACCCCCACACACTTGCACGGCTAACTGATCAGAACATTATTTGTTAATCCTGGAATTTTTTGCTGTATTTGTGAATCTATAATTAATATTGACTCTGACTCGACAAAGAGAGGAACGCTCTTGAAAGCTCGTCATGAAACCTATGAATATGTTTGTCCAATAAAAAAGGTATCACTATATATTGCAATACTCTGATTATTCATTTAGATTACTGGACATTCACAGCTACCTCACTCTTCATATATATATATATATATATATATATATATATATATATATATATACATATACATTCAATACTTTAATACATGGTATGCTCACTCTCAAAGCATGTAATTTAGGCAGATCACAGTGTTACTTATTTTTTACACTAATAATCTTTACTGTACAGACTAATTTTATTATATATTAACTTCTAGGTTTCAATCTCCATGGTCATATACATGTGTTGTTTATCCCCTTTCGCAACTGAAAAAAAGTTGATGTTTTTTATTTTTTTGATGCTGAAATTTTTTTTTACTTGCACATACTTGTTACTGTTCTATTATTTTCATTTTGAATATTAATAAAACCGCACTGTTTTTTTTATTAATGTACGTATGTCTGAAATGACTTTGATGTTTACACAATTCTTTTAATCTTTTTGTTCTTAGGAAACTTTTTTTGTAAAATATTTAAATATTGATGTACTTAACACTTTAAACCTTTGTATTAAACATTTAATTTAAGCTCTACCAGTGACCTACTTTTCTCAGTCTACTATAATTCACGTAAGCTAAGAAACACTTGATTTTACAAAGTCTCATATGTGCAGAGCAATGAAGCAAATCTCTGTTGTGCATCCTGCATGGACTGTCAATTCCACTTATTTTCCTAGGGTTCTTATAAAAATAAAGACCATTGTCAAGGTCTTTTTTTTTTTTGTTATCCACACACTGCCCTTTGTAGCATTTGGTAAAAATACAAATGAAATGACAACTAGATAAAGTGGTTTGCACAGTTAAAAGAGTAGTGATAACCTTTTCTGAATTTCGATTATATTGGTAGGTTCAGCGCCTTGGCAATCAAGCAAGTTTTCTTCATTTATACAAGACAACCACATATAATATTGTATATTAATAAAGACGAGTTGGAAGTTTAGGACGTTCAGCCTTATTAAATTGCGATTCTGCCAATTCAAAGGGCTCTATTTAAGCACATAGCGTATTTTTTTACAGATATATTTAGTTACTGAAGACCTTGCTTTTGGATAGAAGTTCACTAACTAAAAACTTCTGTAAAAATCATATGCTATGTGCTTTTATAGAGTCCTTTAGAATTGGCCAAATCATAGTTTAATAAGGCTGTAAAGGTTTAATTGTTGCTGAAGATACATAACTTAACTTTTTTGAGATCCTGCCACACTCACTGGTTTATTATTCCTTTTTATCTCATGAATATATGATGGTATTTATGGCGAGATGTAACATTATTGTTTGCCTTTTATCTCTGGACTTGAGTATAGAGCCACACAACTCACATATCTGCTCTATTTTATTTATGCCTGTTCTCTGTCCTATGTGGGTTTGTTGTATTTCTGCATTCCTGTTCTGTATGAATGCTTCTGTTACATCTTAACCAGTATTACTTCTGACTTGATAAGGAGTATCTCGAAAGTTTGTCATTCTAACTAAAATGTTTGTCCAATAAAAAAATGTATCACTTCAAAGCAATACCCTGATTATAGATCTGGAATACTGGACGTTCATGGCTACTCCACTCTTTATTTATGGCTTTTTTATTGACCCTCCACAGGCACCGACCTATCTTGTATAGAGAAGTTGCATCAGGCACTTGATTAACTATTTCTGCCACTGGTGAAAAATATACAAAGAGGGATTAAATAGCCAAAAAGTCTCATTCAAACAAAAAAAAATACCACAACAATGTCAAGCTAGTATGAGTCAAACCAAAGACTTAAAAAATGTATTCAGTATGATGGCAAATTTCAACTGAGAGTGATTACCCACAGAGAAACCTATTGAATATGTATTTAAGATTGCAAAATATTCAAGAGTCACTAGTGATGATACTGAGGCAAAAATTTTTTATTTTGCCCAATGTGTTACATGTGTTCATCAATTAAGCCAAACTGTATGGATGGTTAACAAGTTTTTAATCTAACATTATGTCAAATCTGGATATTCATATTGACTCACAACTCTAAATCCATTCATGTTTCAACAGTACCATCACTAGCTAATAGAAAGAGATGCATACGTACCTGAACTGACACAACTCAACACCTCAAAACAGGTGGCAAAAGAGAAAACTTATGCTGTGTTTTAGTCATACATTTTCACTGTTGTCCTTTTTGTTAATAGCTATTCATAATTATATAACACAGTAAGCTCCAGTAAAAATTCTACCGGTACACTTCTACACTCTACAGTATGATGCTATTTTCCATAAAATAAACAACAATATCTAATATATTTTGTTTACCAATTCTAACCTTTCAACAAATTCTACAAAAAAATATCTGTTTTAAGGAGCACATTTTCAGTATTGTGACTCATTCTTCATAGATCTTCCTCAGCATTTTGGTCTCCGTGGCTGATCTCCTAATATGGATCCCACCTGAATTAGCACAGAATTGGCGGCTTTTTCCAGTTCTCAGAAAATATAATTTTCATATTTCTAGCGTTCTGTTTCTTTTTTGAGTCTATGTAAATATTTTCTATAAAAATGTACCTTATATTAAAAAAATAAAATGCGATTTTCTTGTAAAATACTAAATAAAAAAATACATTTTCATCCTTTTTCGATCTACCCTAGGATAAAAGCTATAATTTGTGTATTTTATTGTATTAATATTGGCATTGTTTGATAAAATACCTAGAGAACCTGTTGGCCTCAATTTACTGGACATCTTATCAACGTTTTATGACTATCGATTACATTTTAAAATTCCTTATCAAGATGCAAATACTAGAGCTAAATTATAAAGATCTTATCACACATTATATTCATTACACTCTGCTATAGATAGTAAGGGATTTGAAAATGAGGGTTGGAGCAACACATTTAAGATGAGGGGAAACTAAACTATGTTAGTTTCTAAAAAAAAAAATTCAATTACACTGAATATAGCAGTTATTTATGCTATTGCTCAGTAATTAAATTTTCAAACTGGTGCTGCTGGATTTGTCTTTCAAAAGAAAATATAAGCCTGTAAAGTTTCAGGTAATTAAAACAAAAGTCTGAGATGATATATAATATAAAATAAAAAGTTTTACATAGCTTTGAAGCAAAATAATAATTATTTTTTAATATTGAATATACCAGGAGCACTTAATGAAGACTTGTTTATGTCATGATATATAACAAAAGGTAAATATAAGCAACAAATAAGTAAGCAAGGTGTTCAGTCATGGAATAATGAAAAATCAATCATCGTTAGTTATTACCTTGAAGGAAATTATTACCAAGCTACAAACTCAGTTTCATATATTGGTTCACTGAGGTGTAAAGTATACGCTTCTAGCTATACATGTGAAAAGTAAGTTCCATGTGCCTTTATTGCAGAATAGCAATAAAATACCATAGCAAGGCAGTAGGAAATACAGTTATCAGATCACTGATAATTGTTTTAAAAAGGACTGGAGTCATCATCAGCTAAACAACTGAAAATGGCACCATACTATTTGGCTCAAATGTTATCTGAATAATTCATTTGATAGTGGGGTGAATGGTTCATTCTGGACATTATGCTATCCGCGTTATCTGCATAAATTATATAAGCTTTAAAAAGAGTTTTCCATATACCAACTATTTAGAGAGAGAGAGAATTCCCTGGGTCAAAGCTCCTAAAATTTTATTTTTGTCTTCAGCTACCAAAATTGCTGCAATAAGAATTAATCCAAATGATATATCTCAGACTAAACACTCCAATACCAATAGCTCTTGGGTACACACATAGCATTTTACATATTTACCAAAACAACAGCACTTATTTTCATAAAACTTAGCTTTTATTTGATAGATTGTATATTTAACAGCAATAATGGCAAATAGCATGTATACAAACTTTGGGGGATATCTACTTAGCATCACAATGGCTATGATGTGCATCCCTGTATTCAATATGTTTTATTTTATATAGGGAAAATGCCTTCACAGGCCCACTCACCACTTCACAGCCGCAGTGATCCATTAGTAAATTTCCCTCATAAGTTTTGCGGGTAGCTGCATTGTGTTGCAAGGAACTATGATGGTCTATGATGAACTATGATGGACATCCAGTATCTCAGGTCATCATGTGATTTACTACAGGCTTTTTTGATGCATATACAGTTCAGTACAGAACATTGCAAATCCCAGGGCCGGTATTAGATCACCATAGATAAACTGTGATCTAAATAGTCTGCAGGGCAGCTATTCAGCATTCAGTGCTCCAACCCTGTGATGTAATAAATTCCAAAGTATAAACTAGTTTAAACTAAGCCTCAATGGGCAATGGTTTCCTTCTGGTCATTCTGCCATAAAGCCCATTTTTGTCCATTTTATGATAATGGAATTAAGAAAACTGACCTTAGCTGAGACATAAGTAGCCTGCAGTTCCTTGGAGGTGTTTTGCGTGACTTCCTGGATTATTTTATGCTGCATCCTTGGAGACATTTTGGTAGGCTGACCACTACTGTTTCACCAGTTCTCCATTTGGAGATTATAGCTCTCACTATGAGAGAGCCTTAGAATGGCTTTGTAACGCTTTCTAGATCAACTTTTTTTTCTAATCTCCTCTATAGTTACCTTTGATTGAAGCACAATACTAAGGTAAGGGTTGTTAAAGAAAATATTAACGGCCCATGTCTTGCCCTTTGTTTAATATCAAATTGATGTTTTAAAAGCCATATCAATAAAAAAAAAATTCTGCTTAGTTCATCCATTCTGTTGCGTGCAAAAGTTTACTGTCAATTGCTGTCATCAGCCACCCAATTGCTGCAAGTTCAAGATAAGGAAACTCAGAGTTGGATAACGTGCAGAGACTTGGATTGGTCAAACCACCTTACTAGGACGTCTTCAAAAAGTATAAAAGACACTGTTTTATCTGATTGTGTGTGCGCCAGCTAGAATTATCATGAAAGTGCTAAAACTCTGTCACTTTGTTTTGTAATTCTGCTTCATTGTACAATAATATTTTTTTGGACCAGTTGTTTCATGTTGCCTTATTTCCTCAACAGATTTTGGTGACGAAACATCCAGGAGGTGAAAGTGATCAGCGAAAGGAATCAGGTCTGGAAACTGAGGACAGGAGACCAACCGGCGCCTCTAATAGGTGAGAACCTTTGTATCGTAATTGCTCTCCCTTCCTCTGATTCCTAAACACTCTGTCCCCTGTCATAAGTACAACCTTCCAAGAACCTGAAACAACTGTTTTATGTTTTAACATCTTTTGTTATGATTGTGCGAGTGAGTGAGTATACTGGTGCATAAAACCCACTGTATCAGTATGCAAGAGGTCCTTTACGGTGCAGTGATGTGCTAAGTAAGAGGACCCTATCGCCCTCAGACACAAATGTTTTCTATCTCTCTGAGTTTGTCAAGTAAATTGTAACTAACCATAGTCTGCACAGCAAAGGGACAAAAATTATAGAAGGTTAAGTGTGGGTTGATGCAGTGTTTCTTACTAACTGCCCCTTGGTCTGTAAGTGCAAAGGCTTTGGGGTGCCCCCTGTGCTCGACGTTTGGACATCAGTCCACTGCTGCTATTGGGTACAGGACTACTTCCAGAGAATGAGAGCGAACCCCAATCTTTGATCACCTCTCGACTTTGTCTCTAAACTACACTGGTCCCGCTGGTTTGAGCCTGTACTCTCCCATACTAAAGGGCATGTTCCAGAGCTGTAGCAGACTTGTCTCCCATGGATAATCAGACTGTTGGGTCAAGCATCTTAGCGTGGTTTGACTTAGATGATATAAGAGGCCAGATACTTTTTGGGATAGTCTGCCTGCTGTTTATCATTTGGTTCTGCTGGAAACTTTGGAGAGATCAAAAGTGGGAATTTATAGTGTGGGAATTTAATTGTGGGAATTTCCCTGACAGCCACAGCAACAGTGTAGCTAAGAATTAAGAAAGAAGAGTAAGAGTCCCCTCCAACATAGCCATGTTATGGGAAATGATCTTAGCAAGGGTGATACTGTGTCACCCTCAAGTAAAGGACCTCCAAAGAGTCCTCCTACCCCACAGGAGAGTATGAATAAGATATATGGCGGGTGGGTCAGCCGGCATCTCTCTAAGTGGAGCAAGCTTAATAAGGGAATGGATTCTGGGATTTGCCAAAGGAGGAACCTTTGAATTACCCCACTGGGAGAATCTCTACAAAAATTTCAAACAAAAATTACTAGAACCAAATGAGAAATCAGCTTGGAGTAGATGGGCTGTAGAATTCTATCAGAGACAGCAAAAGGCCCAATGTATTTTTACTGTAGAGACTAAGACAACATCATTGAGAACAGACCAGCAGAGGTAGGAGAGTCAATCTGCATCAGAAAGGGAAGAGGCAGAAGAGATAGAGTAGCTTGCAATCTCTATAGTGGAGCATGCCGTGGAGAATACAGAGACCCTGAGAGACCTAGGGACCAAACAAAAAATGTCTGTTAGCCCAACCATGACATACCTCACTGGAGAATTGAATCTCCCACCTGTACAATATCACAGTCAGCGACAATCCCACATGGAGAGATCTGCTGCAGATAATATGAGTTGTTGCTGATCAAATACACAGCTGCCATCTGTACTAAACTTACCTTGCCACTTAATCCATCAGAGATAGAGAATACCCCACATAGGGCATTGGAATATGTAAACTAACACAGTCTTGGGTCTGGGTGACAAATATCCAACAAAAGGCTAAAGACCCAGTGGAAGATAACTTTGAAAGATTCAGGCAGACAGTGGAAGAGGCAGGAGGTAACCTTGAAAACCAGGAAGTGCAGAAAAAGAGAGCTCAGAAGGTATCGCTAGTCAATGCCCCTGTGAAACCTCAATGGAAAAGGAACAAATAGAGGAGAACCCAGAAAATGTAAATGCTCTAACTGTGACAAACTGGGTCATTTTGCAAGGGACTGCACAGCCCCAAAGTGAGAAAGACAGAGTTTCCAGTACTACCAGTCATCTCTGAGAGCAGAGAGGGTGATGCCTTTGTTCAGCTGACCCTCTCTGACATGCCATACCATTATATGGAATGCCTGGTGGGCACTGGAGCAGCCTGCAGTGTTTTCAAAATGTCAGAAGCCCCAAATTTGAAAATCTCTGGACAAATTGATGCTATAGGACTAGCAGGTAAAACTATCATGCTGAGAGAGAGTGTAGAAACTCCGGTAACTATAGGTCCAGTTGAGACCTCCCTCTCCTTTGTCCTTAGTGACACTGCCCCTGCAATTTGCTGGGAAGAGATGAACCAGCTGTCACTACATTTGTGGGATCAGAAAGCCACAACACATTGGAGAGTCTGGTCCCCGTAATGGCAGTGTGCATCCTTCCAGAGCAGGATATTCCGCCTGACCTAAAGGATGTCCGCCCAGATGTTTGGGCTGTAAAAGGTGGTCCAGTGGGCCTGATAAAACTAGCAGACCCAGTGGTCATTAAGCTCAGACCTGGAGCTAAATTGCCCAGGATTCCACAGTATCCCCTCAGCATGAAACAATTAAATGGTGTAAGACACCAAATCAAAATTTTCAGGGGATCCTGATTCCCACAAAATTACCTGTAAATACACCCTTGTATCCTGTGGCTAAGCCTGGGAGACCAGGACCGTTCCACCTGGTCCATGATTTACAGGCAGTAAATACAATTATTCAAGAGGATTCCCCACTTGTTCCAAATCCCCACACTATTCTTGGAGGAATTCCCTCTAATGCCTCCTGGTTCAGTGTGATATATTTGGTAGATGCTTTCTTTTGTGTCCCTGTACATCCTGACTCTCAGTGCCTGTCTGACTTTACTTTTGAGGGACAGCAGATGGCTTGGACAAGGTTGCCACAGGGAATGGTCTTTTCACCATCTGAAATTAGACAACTCCTGAAGCAAGTCCTAGACAGGTGGCATGCATCCATTGGGGTGACTGCCATGTAGTATGTTGATGATATCCTGCTGTCAGACACCTCAAGGGAGCTGTGCACCAGTGCAACTGTTTCACTTCTTTCCCACTTGGGCACTGAGGTATGCAAGTTTCCCCCAGTAAGCTACAGTTCTTTTAGGCCACTGCATATCACAGGGCTCTAAACACATCACTGCGGATAGGGTCTCTGTGATACAGAAGGCACCATACCCACAGAATGCCAAACAGATCAGAGCCTTTTTGAGATTGGTAGGGTACTGCAGACAATGGATACCAAACATGTCTCAACTCATTGCTCCCTTATATGCTCTGACCACTCAGTCTGGACTCATAGAGCTGTCTGAGGAGGAAAAACAGGCTGTGGACCAGTTAAAGGCTGCTATACTTAGCACCCAATCACTGGCGCTCCCAAACTACACCAAGCCATTCTACCTGTTCTGTCATGAACAGCAAGGACAGGCTTCAGGAGTACTCCCCCAGAAGTATGGGGGGGGGGGGAACAGAAGCAAGTGGAGTACTTTAGTGCCAAACTGGATCCTGTGATATCAGCTGCATGTGTAAAATGAGTAGCTGCAGCAGTGATGTTAGTTGAAACAACTACTGACATTGGCCTTCGGAATCAGTTGTTTCCTATGGTTCCTCATGCTGTACAAGCAGTTCTCCACAGCCTGACAACCAGGCATCTCTCTGCAGCCAGGCTAACAAAATATGTAATTTCCTGGCTGGTACCATCTAATAAATAACCATTCTCAGGTGCAATGTTTTAAATCCAGCAACCCTTTTGACATTTCATGAGGAGCACTGGGAACAACACACAGGGCATCATTGTGAGCAGGAACTGGAGCTCTACTATGCCCCTCCCAATCCTGTCTTGGATTAATACATTCCAAATGCTGAAATGACACTATATGTAGATTGGTCTAGACTCCAGAAACCAGAGGGAGGGTTTGCCGCTGGTTTTGCTGTAGGGGATGACACCTCTATTCTGGACTCTGAGCCCCATGATCCTGGTATGCACTTGGCACAAAGTACTGAGTTGCTTGCCCTGACCAAGGCATGTGAATTGGAAAAAGAGAAGACACTGAACATATATACTTATTACTGTTATGCCTATGGAATCCTCCATGATTTTGGCTTTTTGTGTGCACATAGAGGCTTTCTGACCTCTAGTGGAAAGGTGATAAAACATGCAGACCTCATACAGGATTTACTACAAAAGGTGAAGCTACCTAAAGCTGTAGCGATTATGAAATGCCAGGCACATCAGCGAGAAATAGATCCTATCACTATGGGAAACAACAGGGCAGATGAATCAGCCAAGAAGGCAGCTCTTATGATTCTCCAAGAGTCCTCTAAAACTGTGGAGAATTTGACAATGGAAGGCTTAAAGACTCTCCAAAACCAAACAGATTTCCAGTCTCAGAGCAAGTGGAAAAATTCTGGTTGCAAGTTGGAGAATGATGGTTGGAAACACGGGGATGATCGATTGTGTGCACCCTCTGGTTACACTAGACAATCTTGTTCCTGCAGAAGTTATCTAGCGCATGTCACAGTATCATTTAGGGCTCAACCTTGCCAAAGAACAGTATTTCTCAACATTAATATTGAATCTGTCCTCCAACCCTAAACATTTGTTTGCTACATTCAACACGATCTTCCATCCTCCTGACCTCCTGCCCCCTCTTGTCTCACAGCTGAGGACTTTGCCAACCACTTTAAAGATAAGATTGAAAACATTCATAACAAATTCCCCTCTAACACTACTCACAGACTTTCTCCTCTCAACTAATCAACAACACCCAGCCTTCACCCGTTCCCATTCCCACATACAAATAGACTCCTATAACCTTGTAACTGAGAATGAAGTCTGTTATCAACCTCTCACCATACAACCTTTCCACATGATCCTGTTCTATCATAGTTACTCCCTTCCCTCTCTACCACACTAATTCCTTCTCTCACACATATATTCAACCTTTCCCGAAACACTGGAAAGTTCCCATCACCTCTAAAACATGCTACAATTACCCCCATTCTTAAAAAAAACATCTTCTGATCCAACTAATGCATCTAATGATCACCCTATACCACTACTTCCCCTGCCTTTAAGACACCTCAAACAATTTATTTTCTCAAATTCTCTTCTTGACCCCTTCCAATGTGGTTTAAGGCCAAATCACTCGACAAAGACAGATCTCACAAAATCACTAATGACTTGCTCACCGCCGCAGTAAAGGGTAATTTTTCTATTCTTCTTGATCTCTCTGCTGCCTTTGAAACAGTTGACCTTTTTCTAATCCAAATTTTCCACTCTCTTGGCATCTGTGACTCTGCTCTTTTATGGCTCACACCATACCTACAAGGTTGAACATTTATTATCTTGTTTTCTGGCACCACTTCTTCACCTTGTCCTCTGTCTGTTGGTGTACCCCAAGATTCAGTCTTAGGCCCTCTCCTCTTCTCCATCTATACTACTGCAAGTTTTTAATAGTAGAGGATGCTTGAGAATGTACTCAATATGCAAGATTCTAAGTTCAAAGACAGCACTCTCTATTTGTTTAATTTGCATTGAAATTGTTATTACCTTGTGCTCACCCTATGTATTGTACTGCGGAATATGTTGATGCATTATAAAAATATGATAATGAATTTTAAATAAATAATAAATAAAATATGTATAGTGTGGTATGGTTATGTATGTGACATATGATTTTTTACGCATGCATATGAAAATTAACATTAAAGGCCATATAATCAAATGTATTTAAAGTTAATTTTAAGCTGCAATAAAAGCATACTTATCTCTAGAAATTACATTTATGGTATTCATAAATGCAAAACCACAATTCTACATCAAATGCTGCTCATCCTGATGAGTATAATATTGGGCAAGTGCTTTTATTTTTAATGATTCTGACATAATAAAAAAAAAATTGTAATACCTTTATTATATACCATTTTATAATTGTAATTCAGACCATAGTACAACTAATGTTTTGTTAGGATTCTAAGTGAAATTTCGCTGCATGGTTGCTTTTGAAGTATTGTATAATTCATGCTACTGTTCTGTGGATGAGCTGTGCTATATAAATGAAAATAATTACTATTGATTTTGTAAAGATTTTTTCATGCTTCACCTCTGTTTCACATTTTCAGCAAGAAACAATAATGAAGTACTAATGTACTATGTAAGTATTAATATAATAAATAACTTTAAATTACCTCATGAACATTCATTTGTCTTCTTGCATAACTAAACTAAAAAATGGTTTAATTGTATAAATTATTCAGTGTTTTATTTGTATCTGCAAGCAATAAATATAATTATCTACATATTTTAATGTTTTGTTATTGTTTACATATCTATTACAACAGGTATCATTCAATTACATTCCTTAAAGGAAAGTTGATACCTTAAAAATATTTGTTTTATTTTGTATCAGGCCTGATTTAAATCTTGAACTTCTGCCCCAACAGGAGCTTCACCTTTGCCAGTAATTCTAACAGAGTTTTCCCATATAGAAACATTTGTTGTTGTTCATTCATTCAGACAGTCGTGTCCAACTCTCTGTGACCCTATAGACCCCAGCATAGCAGGCACATCTGTCAGCCTTCTGTCTTCTTATGATATTTGTTAAACAAATTGAGTTTTAGCCTCATGATCATACCTTCCAGTGAACAGTTAGGATTAATTTCCCATAGTATGGATTGATTGGATCTTCTTGCACCCCAGTGGACTCTAAACAGTTTTCTCCACATCATAATTCAAAGGCATCAATTATATTGTGCTCAGCCTTCTTTATGGTCCAGCTCTCACATTTGTATGTTACTACTGGAAATAGTTCTCACTGTGCATAGCTTTATTGGTAGTGTAATAGCTTTACTTTATAATAGCTTTCCCCAGCAGAAGCAAATATCTTTTAATTTCATGGCTGCAGTCACCATCTGCAGAGATCTGTCACTGCCTCCACTTCTTCCCCATCTATTAGCCAGGAAATTAACAGCAGCCCTCCATCTTCGGTTCTTCCACTTAACATTAAAGTATGAATGAGAAAATGTACCTACTGGTGAAGTCTCCACAAGTCATACCCGAGTCCCAGACCTCCACCAGTCCACCCTAGCTTTCAGAGATATTTGGTAATAATTATTTGTATTAATTCCAGGGAAATACTATAAAAGGAGTTCAACCAAACGACATTCTACTCCAAAACCCAGTCATGATACGAAAACACTGATTATTTTCTATTTATTTGAGCATGCGTGGAACAGCAATAGAATAACATACAAAATGTCTGCTGCTGGCACCAAATACATAAACAACATATCTTTTTATTATTTACGTAAATTATTATTTACATTTGCTAACCAATTAAGAATCAAAAACTTACCTAGCATGCATCAAGCATGTATGCTACCTTAAATCATTGTGCAGATCACCTTATTTTTACAATTAATACACAATAAACACATTGTTTTTCGGCCTTCACTTGGCCTTCCCTTGACTCACACAGAACATATTGTTATGGTTTCAGAGATGTTATCGACTCCTAGTGAAAATTGATGAATTAGATAAATGCATGATTAACTGTTTCAGAGCTTAAATTTAGCAATATAAAAATGCCACAAAGGTAATAAATGCTATATATATATATATATATATATATATATATATATATATATATATAAATATATATATATATATACACTAGCGACTTGCCTGTCAAAAATGACGGGGCAATAAAATTGTAAGGCAGGTAATGCTGTTTGCCACAAACAGTGAGTGTTTTGGTCGTCTGAGAACCTTTGGCGCTCATTGCGAGCCTCGCGCTGAGCGCCTTTGACGCTCATCACATGGCTCGCAATGAGTGCCTTTTTGCGCTCATTGCGACCATCTTGGTTGGGGTATTTTTTGTTATCAGAGGCGCTTTTGCTGTCATTGTAAAGTCTGCGCTGATCTCCTTTTTGAGCCTATTGCAAGCCTCTCCCCTAGTGAAGTTTGTGTCATATGAGCACAGTTGGCGCTCCTTGTGAGGCGCGCGGTGAAGGGCTTTGCCCTTTAGTGCGATACTGTGGTGTTTTTTTTTTATTTTGTGTATATGTAGTTTTTCATGATAATTAATTATACTTTACTATTTGTAATTAATATATGCAGCAAGCACTCTGCTGAAGAGCTGACAATCTGTTTTGATGTTCCTGCAGCATGCAATGCAGATTTGCACTGTTGTTGAGCTGAGGTGTAAGTGTCAGCAATGTGTGCAGAGTGTAGTGTAAATAGGCTGCTTGTGAAAGAGGAAACCGTTAGTGTAGCTGTGTACTTCCGCATTCTGTAAGTTAGTGTTGTAAAATGGCGGCAAATGTGTATGTGGTACACAGGTGTGCATGATTTAGCGTCCTTGCTAATAGTGTATCTTGTATCTTGTACGGCTTTTTGTAAAAGTCGTATGTGCTTGGTGGTGTTTTGAGGCTTTAGTGGTCGTGTAGCCTCGTTTTCATTTTTTTCGGTGCCCATTTTTTCTCTTGCTTAGAGGATTTTCAAGTGTCTAAACTAAATTGGACTTAAACTGAGGTGTAATCTCACTTCCAGACTTCCTGGGTGTCTCTCCTTACAGTGGGTAAGGTTTTTATTTTATTTTTGTGTGTATTTAGTGTTTTTTTTATGTTTTCCGCTGTGCGCTTTTTCCCCAACAGTAGCCAATATTAGAATTGCAGCAATTTATTTTGTGAGGTAGATAAGGCTAGAGAATATATTCCTAAGAGGCAGGTATCAATATTCAGTTTAAGCTGGACTTTAAATATTTCTGAAGCAAGGTGCATAATATTTTGCCAAATGTATTGGATTTTTGGACATTCCCACCATTATGGGGTGATATATACTCTGTGTAGATCTTTAATAGAGGTCTCTAAAACATTGTAATTAAGAGAACCTTGTGATAAATGAGTCCAGGATTCTTTCCATTTATCCTGTTCCACTTGTTGAGCTAAATCTGTTTCAACTTTTTAACGCTAAGCAGCAGAACCTCTTTTGTACTCTTTTCATTCATACTCATCAAAATGTCCTTTAGTTCCTTCACAGTTTCAGTGATCAGAGTAGTAATATGGTTGTTGATAGTTGTCCCAGCAGCATTAATTCTCACTTGGGATTCGTTCATGCCGGCCTTATGCATGATGTGTTCTATTCTCCTTGTAAGTTGAATATAAGTTACATAGTTACATAGTTACATAATATTTAATGTTGAAAAAAGACTTTCAGTCCATCAAGTTCAACTGTCCAAGATCTCCTCTGATCTGCAATATGCGGATTAACTATTCATTAATTAGTTGTTTATTAATTATTAATCAATTATTTAAAAAATATTATAATTTTTTTAAATTATTAATTAATCCAGAGGAAGGCAAACAGAAAAAAAAAAACAAGCGAGACTTAGCCAATCGTCTTGAAGGGAAATAAAAAAAAAATCAATTCCTTCCTGATCCCAGTCACCGGCGACAGTATTTCTCCATGGATCAATACTGTCTCTCAAATTATCCACGATAACCCTGAATTCCCTTTTTAATTGGAAATAAATCCAGTTCCCTTTTAAAGTTATCTATTGAATCTGCTGTCACCACCTCCTCTGGTAGAGAATTCCACAGATTAACCACTCTTACTGTGAAGAACCCTTTTCTTTCTTTAAGGTGGAATCTTTTTACTTCTACCCTCAAGGGATGTCCTCTTTTCAGTTGAAAACCTCTTGGCACAAAGGCTTCCTTGGCAAATCTTTATACTGATCCTGGATGTATTTGTATAAGGTAATCATGTCTCCTCTTAGATGCCTTTTTTCTAGAGAAAATAAGTTTAATTTGGTTAGTCTTTCTTCATAACTTAGCCCCTCCATTAGCCTTATTCATTTTGTTGCTCTCCTCTGTACCTTTTCCAGCTCTAAAATGTCCTTTGTATGAAGTGGTGCCCAAAATTGTACTCCATGTTCCAAATGAGGGCTTACTAGAGATTTGTATAGTGGCAGAATTATATTTGCTTCCCTGGCTTCTATGCCCTTCTTAATACATGCTAATATTTTATTTGCCTTTGCAGCTGCTGCTTGGCTTTGAGCACTGTTACTTAGGTAACAGGTTACTTAGGTCCACAAGCACTCCCAAATCCCTTTCAATATCTGATACACCTAGATTTGCTCCATTAAGATTATAAATTGCATGGCTATTTTATGTAAATCCCTTTGAAGGGAAAGCATATCATTATCTGATTTAATTAACTTGCACAACTTTGTGTCATGAGCGAAAATGGAGACACTACTTTCCAGTCCCACCTCTAAGTCATTAAAAAATATGTTAAAAAGGAGAGGACCTAATACTGAACCCTGAGGAACCCCACTTATCACATTAGTCCAATCGGAGTATGTTATATTTACAACAACCCTTTGTTTCCTGTCTTTTAGCCAGCTCTCAATCCATGAGCTGATATTTACTGCAATTCCTGTATCTCTTAGTTTGCACAATAGTGTCTCATGTGGCCCTGTATCAAAAGCCTTTGCAAAATCCAAAAAGACTACATCCACTGAGTTGCTTTGATCCAGGTTCCTACTAACCTCCTCATAGAAACTAAGATTTGTTTGACATGACCTATCCCTCATAAATCCATGTTGACTTCTACTTTTCAAATAGACATATTCTTGTATATTATCCCTTATTAACACTTCTAAAAGCTTCCCCACTACAGAAGTGAGGCTCACTGGTCTATAATTCCCCGGATTTGCTCTTGCTCCCTTTTTAAATATAGGTATCACATCAGATTTTCTCCAGTCATCTGGTAGAGACCCTGTTTAGAATGAATCTTGAAAAATTAAATATAATGGTTTGGCTATTACAGAACCCAGTTCCCTTAGTACCCTTGGATGTATTCCATCAGGACCAGGGGCTTTATTAACATTTATTTTTTCCAACCTCCTTTGGATTACTTCCTGTGTTAACCATTTATTTGGCAAAGGTAGTGTAGCCCCATTATGTTGCAGTGTTCCAACCACTGGTACCTCAATTGTGTATTCCGAAGAAAATAACCTATTTAGCTAATTTGCCTTTTCCTGGTCACTAATTTTCAGACGGCCTGTGTCACATTGTAATGTTCCTATAGCTTCCTTCCTCGCCTTCTTCTAATATAATATACTTGAAAAATATTTTGCAATACATTTTTTAATTTCTATTTTAGCCAGTCTAATCGCGCTTTTGCAAGCCTTGTTGATTTCCTTGTACGGTATTCCCGTAAAGCAGTCTCTGTCCCCCCTTGTCTGTATAATTTAAATGCCTGTTTTTACTCTGTATCTTGATCTTTAAATCATTGTTAAGCCACATTGGATGGGATTTACTCCTTTTAATTTTATTCCTACGTGGTATATGCTAATGTGTATGTATATTTAGTAAGGATTTAAATGTTGTCCATTTATGGTCAGTGTTTTTACCCGACAGTTCTCTGTCCCAGTCTATACTTTGTATTGCTGACCTTAGACCGTTAAAATCTGCCCTTTTAAAATTAAGAGTTTTTGTTGGACCTTAAAATTTAGTTTTTTTTTAATTCAATCTCAAATGAGACTGTGTTGTGATCACTGTTTCCCAAAGGTTGCCCTATTCCAACATTTGATACTATTTCAATATTATTTGTGATCAGTTAATCTAAGATAGCTTCATTTCTAGTAGGCTCTTGTACAACCCGGGCCAGATAATGATCCCTGAGTGTACTCAAGAACCTGCTCCCCTTAGATGAACTGCTGGTCTCATTTACCCAGTTTATTTCAGGGTAATTAAAATATCCAATTATTAGAACTTGCCCATGCTTACCTGCATTTCCAATCTTTAACAATAATTGTATTTCCTCACTTTCAGCTATATTTGGGGGTTTATAGCATACTCCTACTAATATTATTTTGGAATTTGCTGCTCTGCTATTTAACTCTACCTACAAACATTCAACTTTATCACTAGGTCCACCATAAATATCTTCTCTGACTATAGGCTTAAATTCAGGCTTAACATACAGACAAATTCCTCCTCCTCTTTTACCCCTGCCTCTATCTTTCCTAAATAGGTTATAACCATCCAGATTAACAGTCCAGTCATGAGATTCATCCCACCACGTTTCGGTAATGCCTATTAAATCCCATTTTTCATTAATTGCTAATAATTCTAACTCTCCCATTTTTCCTGGCAAGCTTCTGGCATTAGCAAGCATACACCTCATGTTATGAGTCTTTAGTTCTGAAGTGCCTGCCACTGTAATTGAATTACTTAGTACTACCTCCCTATTGACTATACTACCCCTCCCCACATCTCCTCCCCTATGAGTTGTTAATTCATCCCTTATACCCTCTACACTTTCTATCCCATTACTTATATCTAGTCCCCCCCCCCCACCTACTAGTTTAAAAACTCCTCCAGCCTTTCTACCATCCTATCCCCTAGTACAAAAGCTCCCTCATCATTAAGGTGCAATCCATCCCTACTGTAGAGATTGTACCGAAGTGAGAAGTCAGCCCAGTGCTCTAAAAACCCGAACCCCTCCTTTGTGCACCACATCTTTAGCAACCCATTAACCTCCCTAAGCTCTTTCTGCCTCCCTGGACTAGCACGTGGCACTGGTAGTATCTCAGAAAATACTACCTTGGAGGTCCTTGCCTTCAGCTTATTACCTAGTTCTCTAAAATCATTCTTTAGGACACTCCATCTTCCACTAACTTTGTCATTGGTACCCCTGCCTCTATCTTTCCTAAATAGGTTATAACCATCCAGATTAACAGTCCAGTCATGAGATTCATCCCACCACGTTTCGGTAATGCCTATTAAATCCCATTTTTCATTAATTGCTAATAATTCTAACTCCCCATTTTTCCTGGCAAGCTTCTGGCATTAGCAAGCATACACCTCATGTTATGAGTCTGTAGTTCTGAAGTGCCTGCCACTGTAATTGAATTACTTAGTACTACCTCCCTATTGACTATACTACCCCTCCCCACATCTCCTCCCCTATGAGTTGTTAATTCATCCCTTATACCCTCTACAATTTCTATCCCATTACTTATATCTAGTCCCCCCCCCCCCCCTACTAGTTTAAAAACTCCTCCAGCCTTTCTACCATCCTATCCCCTAGTACAAAAGCTCCCTCATCATTAAGGTGCAATCCATCCCTACTGTAGAGATTGTACCGAAGTGAGAAGTCAGCCCAGTGCTCTAAAAACCCGAACCCCTCCTTTGTGCACCACATCTTTAG
Organism: Discoglossus pictus; assembly: GCA_027410445.1. NCBI lineage: Eukaryota > Metazoa > Chordata > Amphibia > Anura > Alytidae > Discoglossus > Discoglossus pictus. Next base: position 273,924,146 of record CM050164.1, read on the forward strand.
CAACGCATTAACCTCCCTAAGCTCTTTCTGCCTCCCTGGACTAGCACGTGGCACTGGTAGTATCTCAGAAAATACTACCTTGGAGGTCCTTGCCTTCAGCTTATTACCTAGTTCTCTAAAATCATTCTTTAGGACACTCCATCTTCCACTAACTTTGTCATTGGTACCAATATGTACCAAAACCACTGGTTCATTTCCAGCCCATTTCCAGTGACAATATACAACCTTATTACACTCCTTTCCCGATCACAAAACATTTGTTTGTCCTCATGAGGTGGGTGAGATGGTCTGCCACTCCCATTCAAGAACATGCTACATTTTGTTGTGATTCACACAGTCAAAGGCCTTAGAATAGTCTATGAAGCAGAGGTACGGTAGATGTTTTTTTCTGGAACTCACTTGCTTTTTCCATTATCCAACAGACATTGCCAATTTGATCTCTTGTCCCTATGCCAGGCTTGCATATCTCGTCCATATATATGTGAGCTCTTAAGCATTACTTTGCTGGCAGGTGAATGGAGTGTAATTGTTTGATAATTTGAGCACTGTTTGGCATTTCTATTTTGGGATTGGGTTGTAGACTGACCTTTTGGAGTCCACTGGCCACTACTGAACTTTCCAAACTTATTGGTGTATTGCAAGCAACACTTCCATAACATGAGCTGGGATTCCATCAACTCCTGAGGCTTTGTTATCAGCAAAAATGCCTAGGGTCTATCTCAATTCACTTTCTGCGTTGTCTGACTCCAGCTCACTGGACAAGCTATTGAGGTTATCAATGCTGTTAAGATCCTTCCTTATATATATTCAGCGTACTCCTGCCACTTCTTCTTTATCCAATCATATTCTATTAAATCCTTGCCATTTTTTGTCTTCTATCCTACCAATTTTGGAATGAAAGGTTCCTTTAAGATAGCCAATTTTCTTGAAGAGATCTCTTGACTTTCCCATCCTGTTGTAGTTTGGATGAAAAATCACTTGTTTGTGATGCATTGAACAAATTAACACCATTAGCACCTAAGTAAATCAGGCACATGAAAATATGGTTACAAAAATTCTTAAATTTAGCAGATTCTGCTTTGGTCTACACTTTTCACTTATATTGTGACAAGTTACCTGTCTCCATTGAGTTTGTGTTTGTTTTTCTGGCACTGATGAAAGAACACAATACAATACAATTTAGCCATTCTGAATATATACAACAAGCAGCCCAGGACACCATTTCTCCACAGAAATAATTAACAGTGCTTGCTCAGTTTGTATTCTGGCAAGTGATATGCAAATTAGGCTCTACCCATATACTTTTTTCTGCATTATATCAGAAATTAATGGAAGGCGATTATTACATTGGTACTTTTCTTGTTGGGATAAGTAAGCAAACACAGACTGTAAGTTTTAACCTACCTATGTTATGGTTATTCCATTGCTAAAAAAAACTGTTTTATAATCCATCTCATTATTCAAAAATGTTTTCCTTATGAATCAAAATTTGAAAGTGAAATAAATTAAGGGAACAGAAAACAGCTGGATGCTCCTGCACACAGAGCGATCTTCACAGTGAGTCAATATTTATTTACATAATGGGTACAATAGCATTCAGCATTCAAAAATGCAAATAAAAGGTAGTGGAAGAAGCTGGCTGAAAAAAAATTACCAACATAGAAGGAATAAAAATGAAGTTGCACATATTTTACTCCACTAAATTAGTTTTGCTTTGTGCTTCTTTCATCTGCTTGAAATACTTTGTTAAAGTTTTGATATAATTTCTTAGCTCATATTTTTTATCAAACAGGGAAACAAATTATCAGGCTGCAGAAAATAAATGAAACACTATGTTAACATTCTGTAATTGACTCTCCATGACTGAAATGACTCATTATGCACATCAGGAGACAGGATGTTTCTAACTAGCTCAGATGATCTAACAAAGCTACTTTCCAAATAGTTTTCAAGCTGGGAGCATTTTTTTTAAATAAGAGAATATAAAATAAAATGAACATAATTTAAAAAATAGTCTTGTTTGTTATTTGCACAATCTGCTCACACTCTAAACTAATTTCCCATTTAAAACTACAAGTTTCGTATTTTGCTTCTTGGAAAGGTAATTGTCTTCGAGTTAAATACAAAAACTATAGATTTACCACTTCATCTTCATACGTTCAAATAAAAGTCTGCTACCTTAGCCTACCCATCTAAAGAAGCAGCTGTGAAATTAAACTTATCTAAGAACCTATGCATTTGCTTTTGCAAACATTTTTTTATTACTATTCTATTACTTTTATACCCAATTGCAAAACAAAGCTCGTATATATCCCTCTTTGCCTGCGCATTTCTTCTGCAGCACTGACAGCTGCAGTTAGAGGGCGCTGGGAATTTTCGGTCACCATCAAGTTCCAGGGAAGGCAAATAACTATTCTCCCCTCCAACGTGGCGCAACTCAACGGCGCTGAATTCGACAACGAGGCCATCGATATGTTCGGCCCGGGCACTCGGCCTCCCAGGGCCTCGGGCGTGCCTCTCATAGCTCAAGGCCTCTTCTGGCGGCGCAAAACAAAGCTCGTATATATCCCTCTTTGCCTGCGCATTTCTTCTGCAGCACTAACAGCTGCAGTTAGAGGGCGCTGGGAGTTTTCGGTCACCATCAAGTTCCAGGGAAGGCAAAGAACTATTCTCCCCTCCGACGTGGCGCAACTCGACGGCGCTGAATTCGACAATGAGGCCATCGATATGTTCGGCCCGGGCACTCAGCCCCCCAGGGCCTCGGGCGTGCCCCTCATAGATCAAGGCCTCTTCTGGCGGCACGCCTTATATGCTAAAATTGGCAGCGCCATCTGTCGGACGGAAGCGGAACTGCAGCTGTCAGATTTTGTGATGGTGAAGAGGGAAAGGACCCAAAGTTCTTCTTAGATTATTTTTTTGCATGAATATAATATTAGATGCTAAAAAACATTTTAATCATTTATTCAGGCATCATATACTACAGTCCAGACCCTGGTGTAATAAAGTCTGAACAAAAAGCTTGTGTTGGACTTAATTAACTTCCATTAATTGAATAATAAGTGCTGGTTCCTGTTAGGCAGTGAAAGCACACACATAATTTAACCCATTAGCACGCAATAGTCATACAAAAGAAATTCAACAAATGCTTGTGATTTATGTAACTTTGTAAGCAATAATCACACAACCTAACTCACCCTGGATCCCAAACCCAAGTTAGGGATGTTTACCTGAGACCCACTGTGATCATGAGGCAACACATACCTGAGGAGGCACGCAAGCAAGATAACGCCTGCTAACCAGAACCACCAAACATACCAGAGGGACAAAAACACATTTATACTCCTCACTAGCAGAAAACTGACTTATAATCATCATCACCCACTATATTTTGTCATAGGCGGTGTGATACCTAGTTTGTGGTTAATTGCTGTGAGTATTTGTAATTATCAGAATATTCTCTGTCTTAAAGAAATACACACATTCTTTTTCTTTTCAAATTTCCACTCTCTTATTATCAGCAGATATGATCCAAAATGGAGCATGAGACATAAAACCAGTTGTAAGTAAGTTTGTGCAAAGATCTTGCCGTTTTCCTGTCACATATGGTTAGCAGGCTGTAAATGTCAGGTTTGGCCCTTGGCCCTAACATCTTTGTCCCTTTATGGTATCAGGGTCACATAGGAGATAACATCAAATAAGTTATTTAAAGTACCATACAGGGAAAAGAAAAAACACAGCGGTTCTTTAACTTGCATGCTTTAAATGGTCATGTTTTTTTTTATTAAACCGATATTTTATTATTTGGATACATGCAGATAACAAACCTGAATAAATAATAATATATATAAATGTATAAATTGAAATAGCATAAAATAGTTAAATGTTGCTTTGATTACACAACAAATTTGGTATCTTTCCTATTTGGTCCCTGTCAGTGCAGTGGCTTTCAGCATCTAGTAGGTAGCACAATTGGCAACCCACTCCAATATATATGTCATGAATACCAAGTGCATCAGTATGACCATGGGCATAAAGATGTTCTGATGTGTTCAGGTCCATAAGGTCACGGGGAGTCAGAAACGAATGAATGATGCAAAAAAAAAAAGTGGCGCAATGGTGGCATGCCAAGAGTTTGTTCAATTTATTCTTAGGGTTAGGGGTTAGGGTTTATGTTTAGATTTAGGGTTTGGGGTTAGGATAGTTGCAGATACAATTTTCCTATGAAACTGCACACAAATCCAAATTCTAAAGACTTCACTCCTGGCCTGCTCTGCTCTATCTGAAATGTACACCTAGCCGTCACTCTAAGGACAAATTTAACAAAGTCTTGGGAACGTCTCGCCACCTCCTTGCCGTTGTATATCACTGCGCTGGTGGGGACACAACAAGAAAGATCCCATATGTGTATCATGTATATCCCTTAGTGCAATATGTTTATTAATAAAGGACAATGTTATCACAAAAACGTTATTGACTTATAAAGTCATGCCTTTTTAATAATTAACTGATGAGAGCCAAAATATCAACCCTAGTTATTTAAAAGGCTGATGTAATTCCATATATTCTACCAGGAATTAAAAAAGCATATAATAACATTAAGGCCACACTGAAAAAAATAGCAATGCCTTTGATCCACCTTGATCTGGGCAACACAGTGAAAGACATGCAATAGAAAATATAAACAGAGACCCATGTCAAGCTACTTATCTGTGTTATTTGATGTAATTTTACATTCAAAAGAATAGATACAAGAACACACATTTCAGTTCACAGACCCACAGGTCAGCACAGACGAGGAAAAAAAATGTGTAAGTTATAAGTATATATTGTTTATATATGTATGTTTTTTAGACTGAGTTATAGAAAGGGTCTATGTGAGCCACAGACATTGCAAAGCTCTACTTCCCAAGAAGTTAAATGTCCTGCCCTGCCCAGTTGATTAGCTGCAGCTGAGGAAACCTGATTTAAGACAACTCATGGAATACGGGTGGAACTGAATTGCTGCAGGTTTTCTGAGCTGGAGAAAGACACACACAGAGAAGTGTGTACAGTTTGCCTGAGCTGGTAAAAAGACACACAGAGACGAGTGTTTGCTGTTTTCTGAAGCTGGAAAAAGACACAGACTTATGGTCATTTAGAGTAGAGTGGAGACCTGGAAATCTGATCAAAAACTATTGGATGGCTTGATTTTGCTTCACCTAGCTTTGCCTGGATGAGAGTTGTTCAGAGAGGAAACTGTTATCAGTTAAGGTAGTGCTTCAGTGTAAGTTAGGCCTATTATTTTCTTTGATTTGTTTTGTTTTGTTATTTTATTGCTTGCTAAAATGTCATTAAAAATTGTAAAAGTATTACAGGCTCTTGTATTGAGGGCCTCCATCAAAGTGCCAGAAACACAGGCACAAACCCAGGGGAGACTGGTAACTTGTCAGAATATACAGTATCTCACAAAAGTGAGTACACCCTCACATTTTTGTAAATAGTTTATTATAACTTTTCATGTGACAACACTGAAGAAATGACACTCTGCTACAACATAAAGTAGTAAGTGTACAGCCTGTATAACAGTGTAAATTTGATGTCCACTCAAAATAGCGCAACACACAGTAATTAATGTCTAAACCGTTGGCAATAAAAGTGAGTAAAATTGACCCCAAGTGACCAAATTGGGTCCAAAGTATTAATATTTTGTGTGGCCACCATTATTTTCCAGCACTGCCTTAACCCTCATGGGCATGGAATTCACCAGAGCTTCACAGTTTGCCACTGGAGTCCTCTTCCACTCCTCCGTGATGACATCACGGAGCTGGTGGATGTTAGAGACTTTGCACTCCCCCATCTTCCATTTGAGAATGCCCCACAGATGCTTAATAGGGTCTAGGTCTGGAGACATGCTAGGCCAGTCCATCACCTTTACCTTTAGCTTCTTTAGCAAGGCAGTGGTCGTCTTGGTAGTATGTTTGGGGTCGTTATCATGTTGGAATACTGCCCTTCAGCCCAGTCTCCAAAGGGAGGGGATCATGTTCTGCTTCAGTATGTCACAGTACATGTTGGCATTCATGGTTCCCTCAATGAACTGTAGCTCCCCAGTGACAGCAGTGCTCATGCAGGCCCAGACCATGACACTCCCACCACCATGCTTGACCTTAGGCAAGACGCACTTGCCTTTGTACTCCTCACCTTGTTGCTACCCCACACGCTTGACACAATCTGTACCAAATACATTTATCTTGGTCTCATCGGACCACAGTGCATGATACCAGTAATCCATGTCCTTAGTCTTCTTGTCTTCAGGAAACTGTTTGCAGGCTTTCTTGACTATCATCTTTAGAAGAGGCTTCCTTCTAGGAAGCCATGCAGAGCAATTGGATGCAGTGTGCCGCGTATATGGTCTGAGCACTGACAGGCTGACCCCCATCCCTTCAACCTCCGCAGCAATGCTGGCAGCACTCATATGTCTATTTCCCAAAGACAACCTCTGGATATGACGCTGAGCATGTGCACTCAACTTCTTTGGTCGACCATGTTGAGGCCTGTTCTGAGTGGGACCTGTCTTGTGAAACCGCTAAATTATCTTGCTCACCGTGCTTCAGCTCAGTTTCAGGGTCTTGGCAATCTTCTTATAGCCTGGGCCATCTTTATGTACAACAACAATTCTTTTTTTCAGATCCTCAGAGAGTTCTTTGCCATGAGGTGCCATGTTGAACTTCCTGTGACCAGTATGAGAGCGTGTGAGAGCGATAACACCAAATTTAACACACCTGCTCCCCATTCACACCTGATACCTTGTAACACTAACAAGTCACATGACACCGGAGAGGGCAAATGGGTAATTGGGTCCAATTTGGACATTTCCACTCAGGGGTGTATTTACTTTTGTTGCCAGCGGTTTAGACATTAATGGCTGTGTTTTGAGTTATTTTGAGGGGCAGCAAAGTTACACTGTTAAACAGACTGCACACTTACTACTTTATATTATAGCAGAGTTTCATTTCTTCAGTGTTGTCACATGAAAATATATAATAAAATGTTTACAAAAATGTGAGGGGTGTACTCACTTTTGTGACATACTGTACAAACACGTGCAAAATGTTCACCTTACTGTTTATTATCTGTCACGATCTGCTTCTTCTTGGGGGCCTGATATGAACCTAGTTCAAACCTACCCCAGCAGAATCATGTAGTTCCTGTTCTCTGTGGCACAAAAGATGGCTTCTGAAGAGGTCAAGGCCCAAAAGGTACAGGCAGAGAATACTGGATCTAGGTTACTTAGTGGCCCATAGCAAGACCACTCCCCAAGTCAGGATACAACACACAGAAATAGTTTCACACCTTGTTTATGTGAAAACTATCTCTCAACAACCTTTATTTGGAAAACACACGTATATAAACTCTTTACAACATAGTAGAGGGAGGGGCTACCTGAGGTCAGCCCCTAATGGCCTCTGGCCAATCCTGTAGCTTTACACCGTGGGAAACATGAGACTCCTCCCAGGTCCGCCCACTAGGTGCGGCTACCTAATTTAGTTGGTCTCTGGCTCTCAAGGGAGACACATGTCCTTTTTGCTCTGCTCCCTGCACTGATAGTTGGGAGGGGACAAGCTGTAGACCCCCTGGAGATATGGTGCCTCTGGGTCTGTGGAGGTCCCTATTGTTTATGGCTATCTCTTAAGTGAGTGTATGTGTGATGTCAGACCATCTGGCTTGCAACCTTGGGCTATCACAGCTCTTGAGATCACATTCATTAGATATCTAGTAAACAAGCCTTTATGTTAAACTCAAGTGTTTGCCCAGGACCACTTGAAGCCCCTGCATCTGTCTTGACCCAAGGTCTGCATGTTTGAGTGTGCAATGATCTGCAGCTAACTGATATGCAGAGCATTTGGACCCATTCTACATATGTTCTATATAACATTTTCCCTCATAATATATAATACCTAGGATACATAATCACCATGTACATTCAACATATAACCACACAATAACACATAATCCCTCCCAATGTAACAATGTCATGCTCCCTTGGACATACTCACAAACCACTGACAATATGAGTCCTTAAACAATTAAATCATGACAACTTCTCCCCCTTCCTTTATAGTATAGCATAGAGGATCATCCTAACGGATAATTCTCTAGCTATACTGCTTTTACTTGTCCTCCTGTCTGGAAAGTCCATCCATGTGATAGCCCCAGTGGCTCTTTGTGTACTCTGCCTCCCCCTGTCCAGGGCGAATACTCACTCCTCCCCAGTGGCCTAGTCACCTTCTCAAGTCCTTGGGGAGACATATATGACAACTGCCATAGAGGACCCTTCAAGGTAGTCCAGGGGAAACAGTACATCCCAGCCAGTAAGTCCAGCATAAACTTGGGAGGATCCTTACCCAGCAAATCCCTCTCCTTCCAGGCTAGGGGGACCTCTTGTCATGCTCACTCTGGATCAGCACTCAGTCCCATGGTTAAAATTGAAGAGTACAAGGTTCCCTTTGTCAGGCCTGAGCTTTCTCCTGAATAAATTGGGATACTGGAGTTGCAACATGGGCTAGCGACATTCACTGGTGGCATCCATGCTGGATTAATGGGAAGTTCTGATACAAGCTGTTGTGGCTCAGTAGCCAACCTCTCTCCCACCAAGCCTGGCCAATGGCCCCTTCTTTCCAGGGTTACAGGTACACAGCCAGTGTCTTTGGGCAGCTGCTGGGGAGTCATTGTAGGGAGACCAGGAGACAAATCACAATCTGGGGTACCCTCTGGCTCTTTGGTCTCTGGATCCTCAGGTGGAACCTCCTGACTCTCTCCATCTGAGACTGCCTGGTGTGTAGTTGCAGGCAGCACTTGAGAAGCAGCTGCTACTGCCTCTTGTTCAGGCTGAAGAACAGGGCTACTTTCTGTTTCTGCTCCAGGGTCTGTGGCTGGCTCCTTTACAATGGTCATCCAAGGAACCTCTCTACAATTTCCACAGTCAAATGGTAGGGCCCAGTGCTCATTAGGTTCTTCTCTTACACTAGGAGCAGAGTAGCTTTTCCCCAGTTCTTCCCCTGGGCCCGGCACTGCTGTGGTTTGCCACTGTCCCCATTCCTCTAACTGGGTGAGACTTAGCCCCCTAAAGATAGGGACCAGTTCTTCCTCTTCCCAGTCAACCCCATGGAGGCCGGCATCCTTGTTATTTTGAGAATCATGGATATCAAAATTCTCCCCACAGTCCATACATTTATTTTCTGACCCAGCCTCGGCAATATTTAGCTGGGTCTCTGTAGTACCTGTTTGGTTGTTCTGTTCCATGCCTGACTGGCATGAGCCCTCCCAGCTGGCTGGCCAACAACCATCCAGGGATGCTTCATCCAGTAAGTCTATATAATCCACCTCCAGCTGTAGCTCCTGCTGGATCAAAGGCCAAAGTAAGTTAGCTGTATGAGAGCCTGTCTCCAGTCCCAGCATGTGACAGCGCTATGCAAACAGACACAGCTTTCTTTTCTCTGTCCCCAAGCCACAGTCCGGATCCCCATGTACTATGTCCCAAAGTGCCTTTTCCAGCCCAATGAAAAATGATGATGTATCCCAACAGGTCCAACCCAATAAGCATATTGATCTTCCAGGGCGACCTCCTCATATACCAATTCTTCCAGCCATTCCATTAGCCTGTGACCTGGCCATAGTCCCAGGAATGCCATCCATTTATTTAGAAGGCCCATTCCTCTACAGTCCTTTCGAGTCACCAGAACATTCTCTGTCTCTACTGGGGATAAGCATTTCCCCTCCACAGGAGCTGAGACAGGGCCATTGCTTACCCTTCTCCTGTTCCCCTGTACCCCCTGTGTGATTTGTATCCGGAGTTCCCTCTGCTGATCCTTAGTAAAACCTGCAGGCATTACCTCCATCCATCTTTGATACCATCTGGACACTTCCTCCTCCTCTGCTGCAGACATCTCTTCATAAGCTGCCATCCTTCTGTGTTTTATACAGAGATCTCACCGCTGCCAGCCAAATGTCCCGATCTGCTTCTTCTTGGGGGCCTGATATGAACCTAGTTCAAACCTACCCCAGCAGAATCATGTAGTTCCTGTTCTCTGTGGCACAAAAGATGGCTTCTGAAGAGGTCAAGGCCCAAAAGGTACAGGCAGAGAATACTGGATCCAGGTTACTTAGTGGCCCATAGCAAGACCACTCCCCAAGTCAGGATACAACACACAGAAATAGTTTCACACCTTGTTTATGTGAAAACTATCCCTCAACAACCTTTATTTGGAAAACACATGTATATAAACTCTTTACAACATAGTAGAGGGAGGGGCTACCTGAGGTCAGCCCCTAATGGCCTCTGGCCAATCCCGTAGCTTTACACCGTGGGAAACATGAGACTCCTCCCAGGTCCGCCCACTAGGTGTGGCTACCTAATTTAGTTGGTCTCTGGCTCTCAAGGGAGACACATGTCCTTTTTGCTCTGCTCCCTGCACTGATAGTTGGGAGGGGACAAGCTGTAGACCCCCTGGAGATATGGTGCCTCTGGGTCTGTGGAGGTCCCTATTGTTTATGGCTATCTCTTAAGTGAGTGTATGTGTGATGTCAGACCATCTGGCTTGCAACCTTGGGCTATCACAGCTCTTGAGATCACATTCATTAGATATCTAGTGAACAAGCCTTTATGTTAAACTCAAGTGTTTGCCCAGGACCACTTGAAGCCCCTGCATCTGTCTTGACCCAAGGTCTGCATGTTTGAGTGTGCAATGATCTGCAGCTAACTGCTATGCAGAGCATTTCTACCAATTCTACATATGTTCTATATAACATTTTCCCTCATAATATATTATACCTAGGATACATAATAACCATGTACAGGCAACATATAACCACACAATAACACATAATCCCTCCCAGTGTAACAATGGCATGCTCCCTTGGACATACTCACAAACCACTGACAATATGAGTCCTTAAATAATTAAATCATGACATTATCCATAGTATTTTTTTCCAGAATGTGAGAACTAGTAACCTTGCATTATTACCTGTAAAATGTGTGTAAGGTAAATTAATAGAAACTTGACATCTTCATTCACATTAACTCTGTTTTGTTCATGCTATGATTGAATTAACCTGTAATAGATCAGCATATTTGCAAAAATGTGAGTTACTTTTGCTAAGACTAACTTTATCATAATTACTTATTGTACCTTGTACAAACCAAAATATCCAGCTAGCACAACACTTTAGCCTCAGGATTGGAGGTGAGGGTGTCTGATATAGAAAATCGAACTCAGTTTCTCTCTAATGAGTTACATGGTTACATTGTTACATAGTAATTGAGGTTGAAAAAAGTTCAACCTTTTAAGATCTCCTCTGATCTGCAAAATGCAGATTAGTTGTTAATTAGTTGAATCCAGAGAAAGGCAAACAGAAAAAAAAAAAAGTGAGTCTCAAAGAAAAAAAAAATCCTTCCTGACCCCAGATACTGGCGATCAGATCCCTCCCTGGATCAATACTCTCTCTAATTATTCAAGATAACCCTGAATACCCTTTTTGATTAGAAATAAAATTGATCCCTCAACTATGACTCCACTACTAGATAGAAAAAAATGGCAGTGCTCACTAGGCCAACAAGCAGTGGTGAAGACAGGAAAGCAATAGACCAAAGTAGAGTCTGCCTAAATGTAAGACTTTTTGTAAAAATATTTCCATGTGCATGATTTACATAGCTGCTGATGTTAATTTGTTAAATGCATCACAAATGTGTGAATTCCCCCCTACAAGTGTCATTTAATGCATAATATATAATAAAAAAATTACAGAAAGTACATTTATATCATACAGATACAGTAGTTTACAAATTTGGGCACAAAATACAGCAAATAATCTTGAAAACAATGTTCAAATCTTTGTCATATAGACTTCTAAGCATTAAAGCATGCAGTTTCATTATTTTTGTTGTTATTGGTGACATTCTTTTATTTAATTTTGTACTATTACTATATCTACTATGTAGTAGAATATATTAAGAAAGGAACAGAAGAACAGTAGGAATACTCTACGCTTGAATGCACATACACAGAGATATTAATATAAGTGAAGCCTTGTATTTTAGATGCTAATTTTTAACAATAACTATGAAAGAAGTTTTACCATTTTTTTACTTGAAGTTTCCTTTTTCATAAATTATTTATTTTATAGTATCAACTCATATTATATTGTTAATTGAATTCTGCAAAAATATATTATTGTTAACTATAAAAAGGAATAAACTGTGTTCTTGCACAACAACAGTGTTTTCCATCTTGGGAAATAATCTGAGAGTCTGTTGACCATTTGTTTCTCAAATAATATGCCTTACACCATAGTGATTATTTTTTGCCTTGGGCTTGTAACTTTCATGTAGCAGAATCAAAAATCCCTGTTCAGTATACTGTGTAGCTGCATTATATTCTGTTAAAATACTTTTGATCAATTTACTTAAATTGGCCTCATTTTATCATCTGGAACATTTCTCTCACCAGGGAATTTTTCTTTATATTGACTAGGACCTAAGGACACTAAAACTGTATAACCATGAACATTTTTACTTCATAATACTTATGCTTCTTGTACCTTACTATATCTTTACTAGTTTTATATTTAATCCAATACAGTGTTTCTGAAGCCCTGCACTAACAGGTCAGTTGTATAGATATCACAATTTAACAGAGATTCATTAATCAGTTTCTCAACTGAGCTAAAAGGGGGCCTTTTGTTAAAGCACGACTAGTTGCTGGCCATTAAAGACTAGTGATAAAGGGCCATGGTAAAAAAGGCACTTGTTTGGGAAGTATGTAACAAAAACTAACATTAGCAGCTGTGTAAGACATAGGTAATTCTTGAGAAATGTAAAAATGTTAGTCCTTGTTTAATAGTACACATACTTAGACACAGGGTCCCTATTGCTGTGCACACCTATTCATTTTCCAATCTTAAGTTTGAGACTAAAACATGATTAAAATGTAACCTTTTTTGAGTTATTATTAAAAAAACTTGTCTTTAAAAACTCCCAGACGCTGTTATCATAACAGGATAATAATAATAATAATGAATAATGTTTAAAAGAGGATAGGCAGTTTAAATAGGGCATTAAAAAAGAGGCTTGTGCAGTATCAGAAGTGCAAGTGCTCATCAGAATATAAAGTGCTAAGGAAATTGTCAGAACTGAATTTGACATCAATAGTTATACTAGAACTAATATGGTGAAGCTATTTATTTGTGTACTAGCGACGTGCCCATCAAAAATAACAGCAGTAACATTTGAAGGCTGGCAATGCTATTTGCCATACAATGCAAGGCTCTCCCCCCTCTAACTTGTGGACCTTGCGATGAGCAGCTTCGGTGCTCATAGCGAGCCTCTCCCGTTATCTACTTTACTGGCCTCACGATGAGCCACTTCTTGTCTAGCGCTCATTGCGAGCCTCTCCCCACTCTCTGACCCCTGTGTCTGTTTACCCCTCACCCTTCCATGTGTCTGTTTTCCCCTCTCTCCCTCCAGATGTCTCTTTGCCCCCTGTCCCTGCCCTTTGTTTTTTCCCCCCTTATTTCCCTCTCCTATGTCTCTTTCCCACCATCTCTCAGCCCTGTGTTTCTTTGCACCCTCTACCCCCTCTCCCTCCCCTGTGTCTTGTATCCTCCCTCTCCCTCTTCAAGTCTTGCATGCCGCGCGATGAGCGCCGATCAGGCTTTTTTCAAAGTCTTGCGGGTCTCGCGATGAGCACCTATGCCTTACGGGGTTTGGCCTCGTTGTGAGACTTAAAAATAAATAAATAATGCTGCCATTTTTTCCCTCGCTTAGCTGATTTCAATTAAACATCAAATTAGCAGGGGCGGCTGGTGCATAGGGGCAAATGGGCAGGTGACCCCCAAAAAATTATCAATTACTTTAATACTGTATTTTAAATGTATATAGATAATACAATTTAATGATATCTGTATATCAGCTTTCATGTCTTCTTTTATATGATTTTGTTAAAAATATGCATCTATCACTTTAAATTAACCCTTTGTGGGCCTTCTACCTTGCCTGGTCTCTCACCCCAGTGCTGCACTGCTAGATCATATTACTTTGTGAGCATTTGGCTGTTACTCCAACTTCCGTGATTATTAATTCACTCTGCTATAATTGTATCAATTTTCCTGACTGACAGCTTGCAGCATCAGCCAACCAGTGCTGTAGGCTGTCTGGTTGCAAGGAACATCCCCTCTGACCTTTCCCTCTAATGCCCCCAACCTATGAGGCTTATTGTTATCATATTACATCAGGAAGGCTTTATAAGCCAATTATCTCAAACATTCCTCACTCTGTCCCCTCTCTTTTTACAGAATGGAGCCTTCCATGCAGATCTCATAAACCAAGTAAGTTTGTTCAGGTAGTGATACTGAAGTGGGTTGCCAGTTCCTTCTCCAGTGGAACTGACTCAGATTAGAACCCATGTCAATAGCTGTGGAAGCACAGAGCGCTAACCCACTGCACCATCACTGCAGCACCAACAACTGCCCAATTCTTATATATATATCTGTGTATGTATTATCTGTTTCTGTACTCTGCATGGTGGGGCTTCTCTTGTACACTAAATGGTATTCCTATAGACACAGGGAAGGGAGAGGAGGGGGGAGAGAGACACAGAGGGCGGGAAGAGACACAGGGGATGGAGATGGGGGGATGGAAACACAAGGGAGGGAGGGGGTAAAGACATAGGGCAGGGAGTGGAGCGGGAAAGACACAATGGTCCCACTTGGTGTAATGTGGGTTTTTAAAGTCCGATTTGGGCCTATATAGTCCTGTTTGGTGTAACGTGGGTTTTTAAGGTCCGGTTTGGACCTATGTAGTCCCGCTTGGTATTTTAATGTTTTAAAGGTGCCATTGGGGCCTATATGGTTCCGCTTGGTGTAATATGGGTTTTTAAGGTCTAGTTGGGGCCTATATAGTCCTGTTTGCTGTAATGTGGGGTTTTAAGGTCCGGTTTGGGGGTATATGGTCCAGCATGGTATTTTAAGGTTTTAAAGGTCCGGTTGGGGCCTATATGGTCCCGCTTGGTGTAATGTGGGTTTTTAAGGTCCAGTTGTGCCCTATATAGTCCTGTTTGGCATTTTATGTTTTTTTTAGGTACGGTTTGGGACTATATAGTCCTGCTTGGTGTAATGTGGGTTTTTAAGGTCCGGTTGTGGCCTATATAGTCCCGCTTTGTATAAAATGTTTTTTTAGGTATGGTTGAGGCCTAAATAGTCTCACTTGGTTTCATACGTGTTTTTAAGTAAAGTTCGGGTCTTGCATTCTCTGATTTGTTTGCTTGTTTTCTATCACGCCCAGGTCCAAACACACTGCGGCTGCAGACTATTTTGGACTACTACACTTGAAGACACTCCGAGAAGGAGAGTCAACTGTTTGAGAGTGTCATTGCATTTATGCAGAAGAGAAATATTATTATTTGATTCTAGAATTTTTGAACAGTATTAAAAAATCAGTAGGTGGAGTCTATTTCAATAAGCGATGCAAGTATAAGGTCATTGGGTGGGACAAATAAAGATCAATATGACAACAGGGGGAAGAGTTTAAAAATGGGTATAGTCTATGTAAGGAGAGGAGCCGATACTTGCTTTGACGCTCCTCCAACTTAAATGTTCACCAGCCCCTACTGCAAATTAGCTTGCAACCTCACTAACAGGCTCCCTGTCTTTCCCCGTGTGCCGTGTGTGAGGTTGTAAGTAAATTTTTTAATTAATTTGGCGTCTTTTGGCAGTCTTCCGATGGCTTCCGAGTTATGGGCTTGAAAAAAAATGTGGCCATAAAAGCCGTAATTTTTTCAAAGACTTGCTTGCCTCGCGATGAGCACCAAAGGCCTACGGCATTCAGCGAAGATCACAGGCATTGCCATGAGTGCCTTTGGCAGTCATGTCGAGCCTTTTTCAAAGTCTTGCAAAAGTCGCGCTGAGCACCTTGAGAGCTCAACGTGAGGCCTACAATGAGTGCCTTCTGTGATCATTGCCAGCCTATTTCAACAAATTGTGGGCCTCGTGATGAGTGCTTTTGGCGCTCATTGCCAGCCTTTTTCAAAGTCTTGCGGGCCTCACAATGAGCTGCTTCGGCTCTCATTGCAGGCCCGTAACTTTTCACATATCGTTACCGTCAAACTCTCAATTACGACAACTATTATATGTGATATTACTATAGCACCTATTGTTCCCAGTCACTCTATTAAATAGTAGTCAATACATTCTAGTGGATTATTCTGCCACTGGGCTCTTATCCTGATAATTCTGCTATGTTGGTATATTAGTTTAAATTTCTAATGGCTGGTTTTCCTATTAGATATCTCTTGTTTAGGAATAGGAACCTTGTGTATCGCGGTTGAAATGCCTCGCAATAAAGTCATCAACCCGCGTACAATATGCACAGTGTCGCGACCCGATGCACGTTTCTGATATTTCATCAGGGATTACCTTTATCCACACAGGGCTTCCCTTTATAGGTTTACTGTTGTCATGGTGACGATAACTTATGTTAAAAACACTATTAAATTAACATTTATTAAAAATGACTGTCTCTTAACAAGTCACCTATAACTTAAATATGCATTAGAATTATAATTGTGTAATTAGACATGTTAGTATTATATACCTGAATTGTAATGCATAGGGGACTTATGGAGATTATTTACAGAGTATATACTTGTAACCATATTACAAGAATACACTTCCATCTCTATCACATATTATAATTGTCAAACTGCGATTAGTCATCACGCTTGCGACGAATCGCAGTTTGACAATGATCCGATCACAAAGGTGATCAAATCGCGTGCATGCGCATTGCGCAGCGTCAACATTGCGCATGCGCAGTGCATAAGGAGAGGGAAGAGACACAGAGGGAGAGGGGGGAGAGACACAGAGGGAGAGGGGAAAGAGAGACACAGAGGGAGAGGGGGGAAGAGAGAGGGGGGAGAAAGAGACACAGGGGAGGGGGAAAGAGATGCATAGGAGAGAGAGGGGGACAAATAGAAATGGGGAGAGGGGGGAAAGAGACACAGGGAGAGGGAGTAAAGAGACATGGGGGAGAGGGGGGAAAGAGACATGGGGAGAGGGGGAAAAGAGACACGGGAGAGGGGGGGAAGATACTTAGGGGGAGAGGGGGGAAGAGACATGGGGAAAGGGGTGAAATAGACACAGGGAAGAGACACAGGAGGAGAGTGGGGGAAGAGACACAGGGGGAGAGTGGGGAAAGAGACACAGGGGGAAGAGACACAGTGGAAAAGAGACACATGGGGAGAGGGGAAAGAGATGCATAGGAGGGAGAGGGGGCAAATAGACATGGGGAGAGGGGGGAAAGAGACACGGGGAGAGGGGGAAAAGAGACACGGGGAGAGGGGGAAAAGAGACACGGGGAGAGGGGGGAAAGAGACTTGGGGGAGAGGGGGGAAAGAGACATGGGGGAGAGGGGGGAAATAGACACAGGGGGAGAGGGGGGAAAGAGACACAGGGGGAAGAGACACGGTGGAAAAGAGACACATGGGGAGAGGGGGAAAGAAGACAAAGGGGGGAGATGGGTGGAAAGAAACAAAGGGGGAAAGAGACACAGGGGTGGTGGAAAAAAACACAGGAGGGAGAGGTGGGGGGAAAGAGATGTTGTGCAGGCCTCGCAATTAATTAATTGCACATGCGCAAGCCCGTATTTTTTAACATTGCATGACGACAACTCGCAATTACGACAACTATTATATGTGCCTAGCGACTTGTCGGTCAAAAATGATGGTAAATAAAATTATAAGCCATGGCAATGCTGTTTGGTACACAATGTTAAGCTTTTTATACTCAAAGGACCTTCGACGCTCATTGTGAGCCTTGCACTGAGCGCCTTTAGTGCTCATCGCGTGGCTCGCAATGTTCACCATCGGCGCTCATTGCGAGCTACTCCTTGCGTGTCCATTGGCTCCTCGCTAAAAAAAATTAAATACTAATTAAGAAATTAATTAAATAATAAATTAATATAGTTTACCTATTTCCAATTAATATATGTAACAATCAATAGCCTGAAGAGGTAGCAATGTATTTTTATTGTCCTGAAGCATATAATGTCCAGTTGGACTGTTGCTGGCCTGAAGAGATGGTGTCATGAATGTCACAACTGTGCATTAGAAATAGACTGTGTCCGCTAGGGCAAACCGTTGGTTTATTTGTGTAAAGCGCTACTTGACCTAAGCATTCGTGACTCAGTAAAGGACCACCCCCTAATAAATAATGACTCCAGACTCCAACTTGGGCATGATCAAGCCACAGCTTTATTTGTAAACCAAGTTAACATAAACAACCAGAAGTAGCTGCATCACCTGGATTAAGGAGCTTCTTCCTTTCCAAGTCCGACGTTCCTCAAGCCTATGGTGATCCCACATTTCCTAAGTGTTTGGAGGCTAAGTCCCGCATGTTTCAATGAGCGATTGGCCCGCCTAGCTTCACAAGGCTCGCAGGAGTACCATTGGCGCTCCTTTCTGGCTCAGTTCGTCGAGTTTCATTGCCTCCACTGCTCTTGCTTCGCTAGGCTCGCAGGCAATGAGATACCTTCAGCCAATCACCCTGTAGGGGTGTATCCCATTGTGATTGGCTGAAAGCAATAGTGCCGTCTGATTGGTTTAAAAAAGATTGATAGCTCCTTCAGCCAATCAGAATAGGAGATAGGGATGTATCCCATCCTGATTGGCTCACACATTGGCGCCTTCTGATTGGCTGACATTGGCTGAAAACTCTGTCTATCAAATGTCAGCCAATCAGAAGGCGCCATTGACTATCTCATTCCGGAAAAGGCTCTAGGAGGCTCATTTTTTAATAGAACGCGGATTCAGCAAGGGCCCAGCCGGGGCAGAAGAGAAGAAGGCCAGGGACATCGGGGACAGGTATGTTTTCAATGTGTAATGTTTATATTTATTTTCTTTTTTGTTTGATGTTGTGTATGTTTGATATTAATGGTATGTATCTTTTTTCCAGGGGCCGAGCCGGAGAACAGATGAAGATGGACATGGGACATGCTGGAAAGTTTAATACTGTATTTGTAATATCTATTTATTATATGTAATGTTTATTGTTGTAATAATCTGATGTTTCTTTTTTTCCTAGGGGGTGCAATCAGAAGAGACATCTGCAAAGGTAAGTGGTTTTATTTATTCTTAGATTTAGGGGGTTAGGTATGGATAGGGGGTTAGTTATAGACAGGGGTGTAGATTGGGGGTTAGGTATAGACAGGGGGTGTAGATTGGGGGTTTGGTATAGACGGGGTGGTGTTTAGATTGGGGGTTAGGTATAGACATAACGGAGTGTAGATTGGGGGTTGGGTATAGACAGGGGCGGTGTTTCGATTGGAGGTTAGGTATAGATAGGGAGAAATGTGTATATTTATAATGTATTCATGACTGTTATGTGTATTTTGTATGCCTTTTTTTCTTTGCAGGTGTGTCATTCTTTTTCTATTTTATGTAGTGTAGGGGTGGTGTTGTGATTTGTCCTGGAGGACCTGGAGGACCCTCATGGTGCCTATGGGGTTAATCATGAGCTTCTAATTGTCTTCATAGACCCTTATGGGACTGATTGGGTTAACTAAAGGCTTATGGGGTCTGTATTGACCCCCATGAGTTATAGGGTTAATTAAGGGATTATGGGGGTCTGTATTGACCCCCATGAGTGACAGGGTTAATTAAGGGCTTATGGGGGTCTGTATTGACCCCCATGAGTGACAGGGTTAATTAAGGCATTTGGGGGTCTGTATTGACCCCCCATGAGTGACAGGGTTAATTAAGGCTTATGGGGTTCTGTATTGACCCCATGAATTATAGGGTTAATTAAGGGATTATGGGGTCTGTATTGACCTCCATGAGTGACAGGGTTAATTAAGGGCTTATGGGGGTCTGTATTGACCCCCATGAGTGACAGGGATAATTAAGGCTTATGGGGGTCTGTAATGACCCCCATGAGTTATGGGTTTAATTAAGGCTTATGGGGGTCTGTATTGACCCCCATGAGTTATAGGGTTAATTAAGGGCTTATGGGTGTCTGTATTGACCCCTATGAGTGACACGGTTAATTAAGGCTTATGGGGGTCTTTATTGACCCCCATGAGGGACAGGGTTAATTATGGGCTTATGGGGGTCTGTATTGACCCCCACGAGTAATAGGGTTAATTAAGGGCTTATGGGGGTCTGTATTGACCCCCATGGGTGACAGGTTTAATTAAGGCTTATGGGGTGTCTGTATTGACCCCCATGAGTTATAGGGTTAACTAAGGGCTTATGGGGGTCGGTTTTGACCCCCATGAGTGAGAGTATTAATTAAGGCTTATGTGGTTCTGTATTGACCCCCATGAGTTACAGGGTTAATAAGGGCTTATGGGGGTCTGTTTGGACCCCCATGAGTGACAGGGTTAACTAAGGCTTATGGGGTTCTTTATTGACCCCCATGAGTTATAGGGTTAATTAAGGACTTATGGGGCCTGTATTGACCCCCATCTGAGTGACAAGGTTAATTAAGGCTTATGGGGGTCTTTATTGACCACCCTGAGTTATAGGGTTAATTAAGGGCTTATGAGGGTGTGTATTGACACCCATGAGTGACAGGGTTAATTAAGGCTTATGGGGGTCTGTATTGACCCCCATGAGTTATAGGGTTAATTAAGGGCTTATGGGGGTCTATTTGGACCCCCATGAGTGACAGGGTTAACTAAGGCGTATGGGGTTCTGTATTGACCCCTATGAGTTATAGGGTTAATTAAGGACTTATGGGGCTTGTATTGACCCCCATCTGAGTGACAAGGTTAATTAAGGCTTATGGGGGTCTTTATTGACCACCCTGAGTTATAGGGTTAATTAAGGGCTTATGGGTGTGTGTATTGACACCCATGAGTGACAGGGTTAATGAAGGGCTTATCTGGATTCTGTATTGACACTCATGAGTTATAGGGTTAATTAAGGCTTATGTGGTTCTGTATTGACCCCCATGAGTTATAGGGTTAATTAAGGGCTTATGGGGGTCTGTTTGGACCCCCATGAGTGACAGGGTTAACTAAGGCTTATGGGGTTCTTTATTGACCCCCATGAGTTATAGGGTTAATTAAGGACTTATGGGGCCTGTATTGACCCCCATCTGAGTGACAAGGTTAATTAAGGCTTATGGGGGTCTTTATTGACCACCCTGAGTTATAGGGTTAATTAAGGGCTTATGAGGGTGTGTATTGACACCCATGAGTGACAGGGTTAATTAAGGCTTATGGGGGTCTGTATTGACCCCCATGAGTTATAGGGTTAATTAAGGGCTTATGGGGGTCTGTTTGGACCCCCATGAGTGACAGGGTTAACTAAGGCTTATGGGGTTCTGTATTGACCCCTATGAGTTATAGGGTTAATTAAGGACTTATGGGGCTTGTATTGACCCCCATCTGAGTGACAAGGTTAATTAAGGCTTATGGGGGTCTTTATTGACCACCCTGAGTTATAGGGTTAATTAAGGGCTTATGGGTGTGTGTATTGACACCCATGAGTGACAGGGTTAATGAAGGGCTTATCTGGATTCTGTATTGACACTCATGAGTTATAGGGTTAATTAAGGGCTTATGGGGGCCTGTATTGACCCCCATGAGTTATGGGGTTAATTTTAGTTGCCTGGGGTTAATATTTTTTAGTGGGAGTCCTTTCAGGACCTTCACGGTCCTTTAAGGCCCGCGCGGCTGGGAATTTAAAATTTTAAGTGCAGCGAGGTCACAATCGGTGCCGATTGGGGACCCCCCATGCAAGGGGTTAATGGGGATCCCTATGGACCCCTGCATCAAGGGGTTAATGTAAGGACACTTCAGGCGTCCCAATGGGGACCCCCAGCATAAAGGGGGGTTAATTCTAGGTGCCACGGCCGGCATTGGCTAATAGTGTGCCGTGTGCACTTTAAGGAGCTGCGGCACAGAATTTAAACGTTTTAAATGCAGCGGGGGCCTGATCTTTGCTGATCGGGGACCTCCCCTGCAAGGGGTTAATGTGGTGATGTGTTTAGGGAGCAGGGGGGAGCATCACATGGCTGTCTCGGGCTGCTCCGAGGCAGCACGTATGTGGTTTAGGATCCCTTGCTAGCACTTTTTTGTGCCCGTAGGGATTCTTCCGAGGTCCGAGATTCACCTCATAGATTTAAGGCTGCATGTGACTTCGTAGCTCTCTTGGAGCTTATTTTTGGCCATTTTTCAGAGTCATCTCGCAAAGCAGGCTGCGAGAGACGTATTGGGGAATCGGTGCTCGCAAACAGCAAAAAACTGCCTTTTGCAAGGACCGAGGGAACTACGAGGGCTAATTTAATGAGGGCCTCAGTACTTTTCATTTTTGCTTAGATTTTAGGTAAATCCATTTAGCCTCCTTCTTCAAGAGTTCTTTATCCATATACCCTCTTTTTATGGTCCTTTCAATGTGATCAAAACGCCATAAAGGAGAGTACTTTTGTATCGCCCTTATGTTTGGTTTTAACATTGACAGCTACCGGCGTATCATATTCCCTATTGATATTTTATAAATGTCATTCCAGTAAGGCTTGTCAATACGTTGGGCCTGCTAAAACTCCTCCAATGGAAAACAAATCTATCCAGTAAAATATTTACTGACATGTAAATCAGAAATGGTTATTTATTTAATTTCTTGCAAATGTGGAATGAGATACATGGGAAAGACCTGTTGGCAATTCAGAAGAAGAATGTTGTTGTTTAGTCCACAGCACGCTAGGTGACCTCATCTATCCATCTCTGCCACTGCCGCCCCCTTCTTCTTGTGCATTCAATCTTTCCCAGCATCAAAAACTTTTCTAGGGAATTCTGCAGTCTTATAATATGGACAAAATATTTAGGCTTCAGCCTCATGATCATACCTTCTAGTGAACAGTTTGTCTTGATTTCCTGAAGTATTGATTTATTGGATCTTTTTGCAGTCCAAGGGACTCTAAGCAGTCTTCTCCAACATCATAATTCAAAGGCGTCAATTCTACGGCGCTCAGATTTCTTTATGGTCCAGCTCTCACATCCGTATGTTACCACAAGGAATATCATAGTACGAACTATGCGGACCTTTGTTGATAGTTTAATATCTTTACTTATAATTAGCTTGTCTAAGCTTCCCATAGCTTTTCTACCCAGAAGCAAACATCTTTTATTTTCCTGACTACAGTCACCATCTGCAGAGATCTTGGATCCAAGGAAAATAAAATCTGGCACTGCCTCCACTTCTTCTTAGTCTATTTGCCAGGAAGTGAGATTGCCGTTTGCAATGATCTTCGTCTTTTTAAGGTTGAGCAGCAGGCCAACTTTTGCACTCTCTTCTTTTACCCTCATCAATAAGTCATTTAGTTCCTCCTCACTTTCAGCCATCAGAGTAGTATCATCGGCATATCTGAGGTTGCTGATATTCCTTCCAGCAATATTGATTCCGGCTTTGGATTCATCCAGTCCAGCCTTACGCATGATGTATTCTGCATATAAGTTGAATAAATAAGGTGACAATAGTCAACCTTGTCGCACTCCTTTTCCGATCTTGAACCATACTGTTGTCCCATGTTCAGTTCTGATCGTGGCTTCTTGGTAGACATACAGATTCTTTAGAAGGAGGATGAAATGATCTGCAACTCTCATCTCTTTAAGGACATGCCCCATTCTGTGATCTACACAGTCAAAGGTTTTAGAATAGTCTATGAATCAGAAGTAAATATTTTTTTTGAACTCTCTCACTCTCTCTATTATCCAACGGACATTGGCAATTTCATCTCTTGTGCCTCTTCCTCTGCGGAACCCGGTTGCGCATCTGGTAGTTCCTGGTCCATATATTATTGGAGTCGAGCTTGTAGAATCTTAAGCATTACCTTGCTGGCATGTGAAATGAGTGCAATTGTTCGATAATTGGAGCACTCATTAGTACTGCCTTTTTTTGGTATTGGGATATAGACTGACGTTTTCCAGTCTTTTGGCCATTGTTGAGTTTTCCAAATGTGTTGGCATAAGGCAAGTAACACTTTTGCAGCATCATCCTCTAGAATTTTCAATAGTTCAATTGGGATTCCATCACCTCCTGCAGCCTTATTATCAACAAGACATCCTAGGGCCCATCTCACTTCACTCTCAAAGATGTCTGGCTAATTGGACAAATTATTGAGGTCATCACTGCTGTTAAGTTCCTTCCTGTATAGATCTTCAATGTATTCCTGCTACCTCTTCTTTATCTGATCTTCTTCTGTTAAGTGCCATTTTTGTCTTTTATCACTCCCACTTTTGCATGAAAGGTACCTTTTAGGTTACCAATTCTCTTGAAGATATCTCTTTATTTACCCATTGGATGTATATATTTACATTGCTCATTGTAGAATGTCACATTGTAGAATACTCGAACATATCTACAGTATCAATAGAGAATATGATACACCGGTTAAAATTTCAGGTACCTATATTAGTTATTCATATGCTTTAAAAAATTCTGATCACATGATATCACATGCTAAAAGATGGATCACTAGAGTGTGATTTTGCATCTATCAGTGGAGGGAACCAAGGGTGAGGAGGGAAGAGAATCTCAATGCAAGTTTACTTGTGCCTGCTTGGACTGGAAAACAGAAAGACATATGAAGATCAGCCAAATCTCAGGCAGAACTGCCCAGTATTCTAGCCATCATGAGATCACTGTGTGACATGTCTCCACATCTCTCCTTAGGTTAAGGGGGGCTGACTTGCTGTAAGTGTTTTTTTTATAAACTTGTATCTCTCAACAAAGCACAAAAACAGGTAACTGAGATGATTACTTCATCATTAAACCCAGTTAACTAATCTAACAATACATTTGTTGCCTATACAGTGGTCCTTTAAATACTTTTTTCATGCTTAGTCAAACATAGGGTTTTCAAACATATATTTTTTTCATTATACAGTGTTCCTTTTGATGACAGTGGACAAAGTTAATTATGCTTCAAAGCAGCTGCAAAGTAATTGTCCAACACTTTCTATATTCTATAGAAACATAAAACCAAAACAGTAAGACTAGTAAATGTTGGTCACTGTTCAAATACATTACCAATACAACATCTATACTAAGCATCCTTGTCTTGGTACTTGTAATAAAATATCACCTATTGTCAATGTAACCTGTGTCAGTCTAGCACTCACCTTACTTAATAAAACACATTTTAACACTAAGAGCCCAACTTACAGTAGCCTGTAATGGAGGCCATAAGTTATTTACATTTTGCAAACTACAAACAGGTTATGGGTTATGTCCTTGAAATCCGTGCGGTTGTTAAAACCGTCTCTTACAGCCCATCAAAGCCTTTGATCTTTCATGTTGCAAGAGTTCTGATCGCTAAAATGGCATTCATTTTATAGCATTTTGTGGGTTTGCGAGTCAGATCGGATATCGGACCCCCAAATACTAATTGATTCACATGTAGCCTCCATGCTTTACTGACCTAATGATGATGGTCTCATTTTCTATTGGCTGTTTCTAAATGGGTAGTTATGGCCTTGCTTAATCGATCATGTTCCTGCCCTGAAATGCTACATACGAGTGTATGAATTACGGTTTCGGCTTTTGCCCCCTAACTTGCGGGCTTATGCAATTGAATAGCACCGAAATTGTAGCTTAGTTTAAGCCCGCAGCAAGCTCACAGACATATGGCCTATATACCGCGAGATGTGGGCTTCGAATTGAATCAGGATCTTATCGTATTTCCCTAATCACAGTTGATGTACTTATCCATGTAAACAGTAATGGAAAATCATGTGAAACTAAATGTTCTGTTAGTAGACCCGTGTAAAATGTGTTATCGCTTTCTGTAGATTCTTTCAGTGGAGGTTAATCCTCGGCAATAACAATTGCAAAAATAGCAGAAGTATTCATGCAATTTTCTCAGAGATATAATTTTTGTCTAAGTCTAAATATACCTCTTTTAGTTTTTCACTTTTCACTCTTAGTTTTCACTTTCAAATGTAAGTTTCTCTCCCACTCCTTAGACCTTGGCAGGTGCTTGGGCAGCCTGCTATGTTTTTTTATGGTTGACTGTAACCTCAGCAACCTTGAGACCAACCTTTTAGTTGTTTGAACAAACCAAGAGTGAGCTTACATCTAAAACTTCTTGCCTCAGATACTGCCATTGTTACTGTGTACCTTTCAAAAAAGACATTTCTGTAAAAGAATAGCTTACTTTTTTAAATATTAAGAAAATTGCCATTTTCAAAAATCACAAATGTTTGTTTTTGTATATTTACAAATAGACTTTACTTGAATATTTATCAAAACAATATACGGTACTAATACAACAATTTTACTAAGAGGTCCATTCCAATCCTTATCTGTTTCCACAATCCGTAGCTGCAAGGAATGTCTGCCTTGTAACAGTGGGAGTTTTTTTCACTTACTCTGGAGCCATTGCAATGTAGTTCTCCTAAAACTGTCCTTAATGTAGCTGACACACATCTAGGATGACCTGCCATTGCTCTCAGTCTAGCATAGTGTGCACAGAGTCTGCTCACAGGAGAATCTGAGTCTGAAGCTCAGTAGTCTCCATAACAGTGCTACATACACTCCACTAGCACTAACACTTTCCCTATGTCTATCTATCTATCTATCTATCTATCTGTGACATTTAAAGTTAACCCCATACCATCAGAGTTCATCGGAGTCCTCAAACAATGGACCCTTATGGCACTGTACTTACCAAAATAGTAGTCCATAGTAGACCCCCATGGAAACTACCCTCCATGGGGGTTTGACAGGATCAACCAATAGCCCTGAATTTAACAGTATAAACAGAATGTAAAAAAAATATAAAAATAAAAAACTAATTCCATAAAATAAATAAAATACAATTATTGACCCATTGTAAGTGGCCACCGAAAAAAAATAGCGGCCCTATAAAAAAAGAATTCTTCTAGTGGAGCTCCTCCTAGGAGCTTCTGTGCCAGAAATTATTTCTGCAGTGCTTTTCTTCCTTAAATATAAAATACAACAATCATTTGCGGCGCGGGAGCTCTTCCTAGGAGAAGCTCTATTTTAAAAGCTTTTTTTTTTTTTTTAGTATGGCAGGTTTTTTAGGAGGAAGCCCCTTTCAATGAGCCAGAAGATGAGGATCCATGACTTCAATCAAGAAAGAAGAAGGCCTGAATCTTCATTCAACATAATAGCCCACTTATCTAGAGCAGAAGATTGAGGTCCAGGGCATCGTATATCATTGCTGTAGAGTATTACAGGCTTTTCTGTTTTATTTTATGTAAGTTTTTTATTTATTTGTATTGTTTTTCTATGGTCCTCCGTGACATAGGGATAAATTATAGGTGCCAAGGGGGCTGTTAGGGACCCCGTGGTGGGGGCAATTTTAAGCATTTCCCAATTTAACACGTTTATTTAGTAGATTTGCAATAAGTATGAAGTATCAAGTAAACATTAGGCAAACACAAAGGAAACACACAAACAAGTAGTGTCATTGTAACCACTTTAGATAACAAACCTTTAACAGGTTAAGGATTAATAACTGTGTGGAATATATTGAAAGCAAAATATAGCCTTGAGTAAAACAATTTCAACAAAATAAATCACAATGCATTAAAATGTCCAAAAACATAAATAACACTTACATTCTAAAGAGTATGTATATTCAGTACTTATTCTGTATTTCTGAGTTGTGGAAGATTGAAGGTCTTGGAAAGTTGATGAACTGTCTATAATTTAATACACTTCTGATAAATTAAACATAGGTTTTGTTGACACATTTAACCACTCTGTGTTCACTGCAGAACAATTTGTACTAGTGGGACAGACATAATTCCACTACTTTATATTATTATGTATTTGCAACTCTATGGAACATATTTGAAGCTCATGTAAATATTCATATACAAGAAGCTAGTTTTGAACTCCTAAAGTATTTATGTCCTCAATCGTATTTTAACTTTTAGGCAAAACTATATAGACAGTCAGATTGTATTTGTAATCTGAAATGGATCACATATTTCACTCTTCCAGTCTATATTGTTTTGATTCATTTGAGGAGAAGAAAGGTATTATAACACCTCTTCCATTGTTAGATTGCTGTTGTGCTGTGACATCACCCTTAAACGCTGTGTAAAGCATACTTTTTAATTTATTTAGGAAGTGCTGCATCCTTTCCGACTTGTGGTAATTCGGTAACACTTCAGGCACTTTCTGCTTATACCGGGGGTCTAGTAGCGTGGACACCCAGTACAGGTAGTTCTCCTTCATCCTTTTTGTACGAGGGTCCCTCAACAGGCACAACAGCATGAAAGACCCCATTTGCACAAGGTTGGATGCCGAGCTAGTCATGTCCCGTTCCTCGTCCTCAGTGATGTCACTGAAGGTATGTTCTTCCCCCCAGCCACGTACAACACCACGGGTACCAGATAGGTGACAATGAGCACCCTGGGATGCCTGTTGTGGTTAGTCTTCCTCCTCAAAGCCACATTCCTCCTCTGACTCCTCTTCCTCACAATCCTCTTCCAGCGTTGCCGCAGGTCCAGCAAGCGATGCTGATAAGGCTGTTTCTGGTGGTGATGGTGACCACAACTCTTCCTCTTCACGCTCATCTATGGCCTGATCCAGCACTCTTCGCACGGGCACGCTCCAGGAAGAAAACAAATGGTATGATGTTGCTAATGGGGCCCTGGGTGCGACTGACCAGGTTTGTCACCTCCTCAAAAGGACGCATAAGCCTACAGGCATTGCGCATGAGAGTCCAGTAACGTGGCAAAAAAATCCCCAGCTCCGCAGAGGCTGTCCTAGCACCCCAGTCATACAAATACTCGTTAACGGCCTTTTCTTGTTGGAGCAGGCGGTCGCACATTAGGAGTGTTGAATTCCAACGTGTCGGGCTGTCTAAAATCAAGCGCCTCGCTGGCGTATTGTTTCGCCGCTGGATATCTGTAAAGTGCGCCATGGCCGTGTAGGAACGCCTGAAATGGGCACACACCTTCCTGGCCTGCTTCAGGACGTCCTGTAAGCCTGGGTGCTTATGCACAAAGCGTTGTACAATCAGATTACACACATGTGCCATGCACGGCACATGTGTCAACTTGCCCAAATTCAATGCCGCCAACAAATTTCTTCCGTTGTCACAAACCACTTTGCCGATCTCCAGTTGGTGCTAAGTCAGCCACTGATCCACCTGTGCATTCAGGGCGGACAGGAGTACTGGTCCGGTGTGACTCTCTGCTTTCAGGGAAGTCAACCCCAAGACGGCATGACACTGCCGTATCCGGGATGTGGAATAGTACCTGTGGAGCTGGGGGGGTGCCGTTGATGTGGAGCAAGACATAGCAGCAGCGGAGGTGGCAGCAGGCCTGCCTGCAAGTCGTGGCGGTGTCACCAACTCCTCTGCAGAGCCACATATTCCATGCTAGGCAGCCGTCACCAGGTTTACCCAATGCGCAGTGTAGGTGATATACCTGCCCTGACCATGCTTTGCAGACCAGGTATTTGTGGTCAGATGGACCCTTGCCCCAACACTGTGTGCCAGAGATGCCATTACTTCCTTTTGCACAATCGAGTACAGGTTGGGGATTGCCTTTTGTGTGAAGAAATTTCAGCCGGGTACCTTCCACTGCGGTGTCCCAATAGCTACAAAATTTGAACGCCTCAGACTCCACCAGCTTGTATGGTAAAAGCTGGCGGGCTAAGAGTTCAGATAAGCCAGCTGTCAGTTGCCAGGCAAGGGGGTGACTTTGTGACATTGGCTTCTTATGCTCAAACATGTCCTTGACAGACATAGTTACATAGTAATTATAGTTACATAGTTACATAGTAATTAAGGTTGAAAAAAGACTTTCAGTCCATCAAGTTCAACCTGTTAAGATCTCCTCTGATCTGCAATATGCGGATTAGTTATTAATTAAATTATTGACTAAATAATTATTAATAGTATAGTATTGGAGAATGAATAAAGAGTTAGTCCATCAAGTTCAACCTTTTTAGATCTCTATTGATCTTTTTAATTTGGACTATTTATTATTATTGTTAATTGTTAATTATTGTTAATTGATCCAGAGGAAGGCAAACATAAAAAAAACCCCATTGAAACTTTGCCAATTGTCTCATAAGGGGGAAAAAAAGCAAAATTCCTTCCTGACCCCAGAAACTGGCGATCAAATTTCTCCCTGGATCAATATTCCTTCGCTAGTTATCTAGGATAGCCTTGAATGCCCTCTTTATTCAGAAATATATCTAACCCCTTTTTGAAGTTGTCTATCGAATTCGCTGTCACCACCTCCTTTGGTAGAGAATTCCACAGTTTAACCACCCTAACTGTGAAGAACCCTTTTCTTTGTTTAAGGTGAAATCTTTTTTCCTCTAACCTCAACAGATGTCCTCTTGTCAGTTGAAAATCTCTTGCTACAAAAAGCTCACTTGACAAAGCCTTATATGGACCCTGGATGTATTTAAATAACGTAATCATATCTCCTCTTAGACGCCTTTTTTCTAGCGAAAATAAGTTTAATTTTGCTAGTCTTTCTTCATAACTTAGCCCCTCCATTCCCCTTATTAGTTTTGTAGCCCTTCTCTGTACTTTTTCCAGCTCTAAGATGTCTTTTTTGTGAGGTGGTGCCCAAAATTGTACTCCATATTCCAAATGAGGGCGTACTAGAGATTTGTATAGTGGCAGAATTATATCTTCTTCCCTGGCTTCTATACCCTTCCTAATACATGCTAATATTTTATTTGCCTTTGCAGCCGCTGCTTGGCTTTGAGCGCTGTTACCTAGGTGGTTGTCCACTAGTACTCCCAAATCCCTTTCAATATCTGATACCCCTAGATTTGCTCCATTAAGATTATAGATTGCTTGGCTATTTTTCCTTCCCAAATGCATAACCTTACATTTATTTGTATTAAATCTCATCTGCCATTTAGCCGCCCATTTCTCTAATTTATGCAAATCCTTTTGTAGGGAAAGTACATCATTATCTGATTTTATTACCTTGCACAACTTAGTGTCATCAGCAAAAATGGAGACACTACATTCGAGTCCTACTTCAATGTCATTAATAAATATGTTAAAAAGGAGAGGACCCAATACTGAGCCCTGAGGAACCCCACTTATCACATTAGACCAATCGGAGTATGTTCCATTTACAACAACCCTTTGCTTCCTGTCTTTTAGCCAGCTCTCGATCCATGAGCAGATATTTACTGCAATTCCTGTATCCCTTAGTTTGCTCACTAGTCTTCCATGTGGCACTGTATCAAATGCCTTTGAAAAATCTAAAAAGACTACATCCACTGAGTTGCCCTGATCCAAGTTCCTACTAACCTCCTCATAAAAACTAATTAGATTGGTCTGACACGACCTTTCCTTCATAAATCCATGTTGACTGCTACCTATGATCCTGTTGAAATAGACATATTCTTGTATTCTGTCCCTTATTAACCCTTCTAAAAGCTTCCCAACTACAGAAGTGAGGCTCACTGGTCTATAATTCCCCGGATTTGCTCTAGATCCCTTCTTAAATATAGGTATCACCTCTGCTTTTCTCCAGTCATCTGGTAGAGACCCTGTAGTGAGCGAGTCTTTAAAGATTAGATATAATGGTTTGGCTATTACAGAACCCAGCTCCCTCAGTACCCTTGGATGTATTCCATCAGGACCTGGGGCTTTATTAACATTTATTTTCTCCAACCTCTTTTGTATTTCTTCCTGCGTTAACCAATTATTTAGTGAAGGTAGTGTAGCCCCATTATGTTGCAGTGTCCCAACCACTGGTACCTCCCTTGTGTAAACCGAAGAAAAGAACCTATTTAGCTCATCTGCCTTTTCCTGGTCACTAATTATCAGATGGCCTGTGTCACATTGTAATGGTCCTATCGATTCCTTCCTGGCCTTCTTCCCATTAATATATTTATAAAATATTTTAGGGTTAGTCTTACTTTCCATTGCAACTGACTTCTCATTTTCTATTTTAGCCAGTCTAATAGCCCTTTTGCAAGCCTTGTTGATTTCCTTATAGTCACATAAAGATGCCTCTGTTCCCTCCTTCTTGTATAATTTAAATGCATACTTCTTTTTCCTCATCATGATCTTTAAGTCATTGTTAAGCCACATGGGATGTGATTTACTCCTATTTATTTTATTTCCACATGGTACATGCTGATGAGTATGTTTATTTAGTAAGGATTTGAATGTTGTCCATTTATTTTCAGTATTCTTCCCTGTAAGTTCTTTGTCCCAGTCTATATGTTGTATTGCTGCCCGTAGCCCATTAAAGTTAGCCCTTTTAAAATTTAGAGTTTTTGTTGGCCCCTTACAACTCTGTTTTTTGTATTCAATCTCAAATGAGACTGTGTTGTGATCACTGTTCCCCAAGGGTTCCCCTATTTTTACATTTGATATTATATCAATATTACTTGTGATGACTAAATCCAAGATGGCCCCATTTCTAGTAGGTTCTTGTATTACCTGGGCTAGATAATGATCCCTGAGTGTACTCAAGAACCTGCTCCCCTTAGCTGAGCTGCTGGTCTCGTTTATCCAGTTTATATCAGGGTAATTAAAGTCTCCCATTATTAGAACTTGCCCATGCTTAGCTGCATTTCCAATCTGTAACAATAACTGTATTTCCTCACTTTCAGCTATATTTGGGGGTTTATAGCATACTCCCACCAATATGCATTTAGAATTAGCTCCTCCACTATTTAGCTCAACCCACAAGGATTCAATGATGCCGTTAGTGCCAGCATAAATATCTTCTCTAACTATAGGCTTAAATTCAGGCTTAACATAAAGACAGATCCCTCCTCCTCTTTTACCATTGCCCCTATCTTTCCTAAATAGGTTATAACCATCCAGATTAACAGTCCAGTCATGAGATTCATCCCACCATGTTTCCGTAATGCCTATTAAGCCCCATTTTTCTTGTACTGCTAATATTTCTAGCTCATCCATTTTCCCAGGCAAACTTCTTGCGTTTGCAATCATACACTTTATGTTGCTATGGCTCTGCTGATGTGAAGTGCCTGCCACTGTATTTGAGGCCCCTATTAATATCTCCCTACTTTCTATTGTAACCCTCCCCCCTTCTCCTCCCCCATGGGTAAATAATTCATCCCTTTCCCTCTCTACCCTATTTACCCCAATACTTCTATATAGTCCCTCCCCCCCACCTACAAGTTTAAAAACTCCCCCAGCCGTTCTACCATCCTATTCCCTAGCACAAAAGCGCCCTCATCTTTAAGGTGCAATCCATCCCTGCTATAGAGATTGTACCCAAGTGAGAAGTCAGCCCAGTGCTCTAAAAACCCAAAACCCTCTGCACTGCACCACTTTTTTAGCCACGCATTAACCTCCCTAAGCTCCTTCTGCCTCCCTGGGCTAGCACGTGGCACTGGTAGTATCTCAGAAAATACTACCTTGGAGGTCCTTGCTTTAAGCTTATTCCCTAATTCTCTAAAATCATTCTTTAGGACGCTCCATCTTCCACTAACTTTGTCATTGGTACCAATGTGTACCAAGACCGCCGGTTCATTACCAGCCCCTCCCAATAATTTATCCACCCGATCCACAACATGCCGAACCCGAGCACCCGGGAGACAGCAAACTGTTCGATTGCTGGGATCTGGGTGACAAATTACCCTGTCTACCTTCCTAATAATAGAGTCCCCTACCACCAAAACCTGTCTGTTGCACTGCCTATTCTGCCCTCCCTCTTCTCCAGTAGAGCTGTTCGCCCGGCTGTTAGAGGGAACAGCTCTATCTGGCATTGCCATTCCTGAATGGACATCGCCAACAGTTTCACTCAATCTGGCAAATCTGTTGGTGTTTGACAACTCAGAACTGGCCTGCCTCCTCCTGTTCCCCCTGCTTCCCCTTGTAACTGTAACCCAGCTACCTCCCTGGCCATCCTCCCTAGCCCCAGCTCCTCCCTCCATACTAGGCCCAGCTAAACTGTGCTCCGTGAGCACCAATTCCCTTTCCAGTGGAGCAATATCACTAAGTGCTGCAATTCTCCTCTCCAGATCTTCAATTTGAGCTTCCAAAGAGGCAACATGCTCACACCTGTCACAGAGGTATGGACCCTGGATCATATGTTCCAGTAGTGCATACATTTGACAGGATGTACACTGAATAAGGTTGCCACTGGACTGACTCATAATTATTATTATTGTCTACGAAATTTCAGTGGGAAAAATAAAGAATATAATATAATATATTTATATAAAGTTTTCCTCCTTTGCACTATAAATCTGCCCTCCCTTTTCTTTGAAGGCCCTCCTTTTATTTAAACTCCTAGGCTTTTACTAGAATTGCACTTGATACTGAAAATGTTCGCAAGCTCACAAGTTCCCCTTCTCCGGTTTCTATTAACTTCTGCCTTCTCGCCTGGGCACAATTAGTGCACTCTGCAATTTATCAGCCTTTACTTGTAAGGTAAATCCACTTGTAAACAGGCCCCAAACCAGCTCACAAACCTTTTATACAAGTTTAACAGTCAAGCCACACCCCTCTCACCTGGGCACAATTAGTGCACTCTGCAGTTTATTAGCCTTTACTTTTTAAGGTAAATCCACTTGTAAACAGGCCCCAAACCAGCTCACAAACCTTTTATACAAGTTTAACAGTCAAGCCACACCCCTCTCACCTGGGCACAATTAGTGCACTCTGCAGTTTATTAGCCTTTACTTTTTAAGGTAAATCCACTTGTAAACAGACCCCAAACCAGCTCACAAACCTTTTATACAAGTTTAACAGTCAAGCCACACCCCTCTCACCTGGGCACAATTAGTGCACTCTGCAGTTTATTAGCCTTTACTTTTTAAGGTAAATCCACTTGTAAACAGACCCCAAACCAGCTCACAAACCTTTTATACAAGTTTAACAGTCAAGCCACACCCCTCTCACCTGGGCACAATTAGTGCACTCTGCAGTTTATTAGCCTTTACTTTTTAAGGTAAATCCACTTGTAAACAGACCCCAAACCAGCTCACAAACCTTTTATACAAGTTTAACAGTCAAGCCACACCCCTCTCACCTGGGCACAATTAGTGCACTCTGCAGTTTCTCAGCCTTTACTTTTTAAGGTAAATCCACTTGTAAACAGACCCCAAACCAGCTCACAAACCTTTTATACAAGTTTAACAGTCAAGCCACACCCCTCTCACCTGGGCACAATTAGTGCACTCTGCAGTTTCTCAGCCTTTACTCTTTAAGGTAAATCCACTTGTAAACAGACCCCAAACCAGCTCACAAACCTTTTATACAAGTTTAACAGTCAAGCCACACCCCTCTCACCTGGGCACAATTAGTGCACTCTGCAGTTTCTCAGCCTTTACTCTTTAAGGTAAATCCACTTGTAAACAGACCCCAAACCAGCTCACAAACCTTTTATACAAGTTTAACAGTCAAGCCACACCCCTCTCACCTGGGCACAATTAGTGCACTCTGCAGTTTATTAGCCTTTACTTTTTAAGGTAAATCCACTTGTAAACAGACCCCAAACCAGCTCACAAACCTTTTATACAAGTTTAACAGTCAAGCCACACCCCTCTCACCTGGGCACAATTAGTGCACTCTGCAGTTTCTCAGCCTTTTTAAGGACACCTGACTGTGGGCAGATGAGCAGGGACTGCTCAGGGCGAGACACGGAGTTGCGGATGGTTGAGAGGGGGCAAGCAGGGCAGCAGTGGTTGACGTGGCTGAAGATGCTGGACCAGGAGGAGGATGGCGGCTTTGACTTTGTGTGCTGCTTGTACTCATGTGTTGATCCCATAGGCATTTGTGATGTGACATCATGTGCCTTTGCAAAGAAGTCGTACCTAGGTGGGTGTTGGACTTCCCACGACTCAGTTTCTTTTCGCACAGGTTGCAAATGGCATCGCTGTTGTCACAGGCAGACACACGAAAAAATTTCCACACTGCTGAGCTCTGCAATGACGGCATTCTGGTGGTGGCAACAGCATGCGTTGACTGGCGTGCTGTCTGGCTGACCCCAGGTGCCGATGCATGACTGTGCCACTAGCTACTTTCGACGACCTCCCGCTGCTTCCAACTCGTCTCCTCCTCCTCTCTGTCTCCCCATCTGAACTTTCCTCCTGTTCTTCTTCTCTTATAGCTGGCACCCACGTCACATCCACGAACGCATCGTCATCATCAACGGCTTCACTTGTATCTGACAGCTCAACAAAGGAAGCAGCACTGGGTACAACATCATCATCATCAGACCGTATGTCCATGTGTGTAATGCTGCCTGACTGGGACATATCCCTGTTATCTACATCCTCTGGCACTAATATTTGCGCATCACTCATTTCTTCCAACGGATGCGTAAATAACTCTGCTGACGGATCAAGTGAAGCGGCTGTGGTGCTAGTGTTGGTGGTGGCGGCAGGCGGGCGAGTGGTAACTGGAGAGGTGCCCGAAGCTAAGCTGGAGGAGGATGGTGCGTCTAGGTTCCAAGCGGAAGCTGTAGAAGATTGGGTGTCCTGTGTTAGCCAGTCAACCATGTCCTTTAGAACTGTTCAAGTTCAGGGTACGTTGCTTCTGAAAACTGGGCATTATTCTAGGGCCAAAGGGAATCACAGCACCACGACCATAACGGCCCCTGCGGCGTGGCCTGCCTCTTCCTGTATTTTTTTTTACGATTAGTGGTACTATGCGTGCAAGCTACTGTGACAGCAGATATGAGTGTCACTGTGCACTGGCAAAAGTTGGCAGAGTAGGCGCTGAAGGCCTCCACACATGCCTGTAAGGCAGGCAACTGATATTCAATCGATTATAGTCAAAAAAGGGTTCTTTTATGACACTGTACACTACGTTGCACCAGATATGAGTGTCACTGTGCACTGGCAAAAGTTGGCAGAGTAGATGCAATAGGCCTCACACACACGCCTGTAGGCAGGCAACTGTCATTCAATCGATTACAGTCAAAAAAGGGTTCTTTTATTTCACAGTAATCTATGGTTGCACTAGATATGAGTGTCACTGTGCACTGGAAAAGGTTGGCAGAGTAGATGCAATAGGCTTCACACACACGCCTGTAGGCAGGCAACTGATATTCAATCGATTACAGTCAAAAAAGGGTTCTTTTATTTCACTGTACACTACGGTTGCACTAGATATGAGTGTCACTGTGCACTGGCAAAAGTTGGCAGAGTAGATGCAATAGGCCTCACACACACGCCTGTTGGCAGGCAACTGATATTCAATCGATTACAGTCGAAAAAGGGTTGTTTTATTTCACTGTACACTACGGTTGCACTAGATATGAGTGTCACTGTGCACTGGCAAAAGTTGGCAGAGTAGATGCAATAGGCTTCACACACACGCCTGTAGGCAGGCAACTGATATTCAATCGATTACAGTCAAAAAAGGGTTCTTTTATTTCACTGTACACTACGGTTGCACTAGATATGAGTGTCACTGTGCACTGGCAAAAGTTGGCAGAGTAGATGCAATAGGCTTCACACACACGCCTGTAGGCAGGCAACTGATATTCAATCGATTACAGAAAAAAAAGGGTTGTTTTATGTCACTGTACACTACGGTTGCACTAGATATGAGTGTCACTGTGCACTGGCAAAAGTTGGCAGAGTAGATGCAATAGGCTTCACACACACGCCTGTAGGCAGGCAACTGATATTCAATCGATTACAGACAAAAAAGGGTTGTTTTATGTCACTGTACACTACGGTTGCACTAGATATGAGTGTCACTGTGCACTGGCAAAAGTTGGCAGAGTAGATGCAATAGGCCTCACACACATGCTAACAGGCAGGCATATGCAATTACATTACACAGAAAAAAATAATAAAATAAAATAAATGATGTTCTAGCCCTAAAAAGGACTTTTTGGGTTGCTGTCCTGGCAACAGATATCAAATGAGTCCTTCAGGTGTGTAGTGAAAGCTAAATACACAGCCTGGCTATCTATTTCCCTATTAAATCAGCAGAAAAAAATAATAAAATAAAATAAATGATGTTCTAGCCCAAAAAAGGGCTTTTTGGGTTGCTGTCCTTGCAGCAGATATCAAATGAGTCCTTCAGGTGTGTAGTGAAAGCTAAATACACAGCCTGGCTATCTATTTCCTTATTAAATCAGCAGCAGGTAGAATATATGTCCTCTCTCAACGAATGTAGCTTCAGAATGATTCTAAAATGGAGGCTGTCCTTTAGATGGAAGTCCCTGGAAAGGAGTGTATGCTGCTGATTGGCTGGAATGTGTCTGCTGACTATAAGGTGCAGGGTCAAAGTTTCCTCAATGGTAAAGAATAGGGGGTGGACCGAAAAGCGCATGTGTTCACCGTTCGTTGCGTCGTTCCAGCGAACTGTTCAGGACATCACTACTTATAATAAAACCTGATAATTATCGACAATTGCTCGCTGTTGAAAAAAGGCTGGCAAGTGCGCATTGTTAAAAGCGTGCATGCTTCTAATGTCTGAGTACCCTAATGCCCTGAACCCCCCTAACCATAAGACCCCTAAGCTTAACCCGAACCCTAAGACCCCTAAGGCTAACCCTAAAACCCTTAAGCCTAACCCTAAAATCTCTAAGCCTAACCCTATCCCTAAGACCCCTTAGCCTAACCCTAAAACTACTAAGCCTAGCCCTAAGATGCCTAAGCCTAACCCTAACCCTAAAATCTTTAATCCTAACCCTAAGATCCCTACGCCTAACCCTAAAACCTCTAAGTCTAACACTAAGACCCCTAAGCCTAACCCTAAGACCCCTAACCCTAAAACCTCTAAGCATAACCCTAACCCTAAGACCCCTTAGCCTAACCCTAAAACTACTAAGCCTAGCCCTAAGATACCTAAGCCTAACCCTAACCCTAAAATCTTCAATCCTAACCCTAAGATCCCTAAGCCTAACCCTAAAACCTCTAAGCCTAACCCTAAGACCCCTAAGCCTAACCCTAAGACCCCTAAGCCTAAAACCTCTAAGCCTAACCCTAA
Source organism: Discoglossus pictus (assembly GCA_027410445.1). Classification (NCBI taxonomy): domain Eukaryota; kingdom Metazoa; phylum Chordata; class Amphibia; order Anura; family Alytidae; genus Discoglossus; species Discoglossus pictus. Next base: position 273,963,077 of record CM050164.1, read on the forward strand.
AACCCCTAAGCCTAACCCAAACCCTAAAACCTCTAAGCCTAAGCCTAACCCTAACAACCCTAAGCCCACCTTACCTGCAGTCCGGGAGCGCTATTGTCGGCGCACACGCAAAGGATGTGCCACCAATAATATCAGCACCAATAATGAAAATTATGAAAAAGTTAAATAATACAAATGTGAATTTACAAAGTCCTGTTCAAAATATATATATACAGTATATATATTTGTGGTCAGATCCCTCTCCTTGGGCTACGCTTTCTTAGCCTGCTTGGAGGGCCAAGGGATAGAATAAAATGATGGAAGACAGGGCGATGGGGGTGGGTAATATGAAAACAGCGTGCAGGTAAGTGATGAGTGAGGAAGGGTTTATAAAGGAGATGTGGGCTAGGGCTCCTCCCACAATTCCAGGTAATTTAAGCTAGTAATTTGTGGTCGGATCCCTCTCCCTGAGTAGGTGGTGGTGTGGCCAAAGCTACACTTTCTTGGCCTGCTTACAAGGCCAAAAATCATCTGGGAGATTCTCTGATTCAGCTTTTGGAAGGCTTACAGCACTTCCGGTGGTTGAAAGGGAACATATCAACTGAAACTCTCCAGCTGCCTATGACCTTGATTATGTGCACTGGCATATTGTTTTTGGGAGCCCTTGAGGTTGCCCCAATACAGAATGAGTGCTATAGAAATAGGATAAAGGATTGTAGCAAAGTCTGGTAGGAAAGATTCTGACATAGTGAATGAAGGTAGTGGTGGTTAAAGGCTGGCTAGAGATGCTTAGTAAAGGGGTGTAAAATAGGTTTTGAAGTAGAGTGTTAGAAAGTGCAGAGAGTGGATACGAGACACCAAAGGTTGTGAGTGGGATAGAAGGTAATGACAACAGTGTGCGACTAGTCATTGAAGATTGAAGGGTAAGAGTCCAATGATTATCAACAAAAGTGAGGTCTTGTCTAGTGAGATATCTTGTTTATGAAGGTGAGATGGCGAACTCACTTGGTCTCAGGAACCTGTGGAAGGCCAGTTTGGTGGTGGCAATGATGAACAGTGAGGTGCTATAACCGAAAGGATCATGCAAAAGGTTTGTGAAAATGTTTGGAATAAGTCGCTTGTGATGATTAAACTGGAAGGAAGTGTATGGGTAGTCACACACGAAAGACTGAAGAAATATTTTGACAGGTGGAGAGAAGGGAAAATATTCATGAAGATACTAAACATGGAGTGAGAAATTATTTGAATAAGTTTTAAAGAAATTATCAATCTATTTATAGATCTATCTGGCGTAGTAGGTGTGGCAGGTTGAGCCGGTCTGGACGCTTGGAGCATCCTATGCAGCTCTGAATTTCTGGCAGGAGCTGGGTATTGAATACCATGATTTTGAATACCATGATTCTGCATTAAGAGCAGGTTGATCGAATGGGTGTTTGACTGCCACTGATAGTGCTCTTCCAGGAGATGAAGAAACTTGGGAAGGAAGGCTATCTGCGCCGGAATGATTGAGATTGGCTTGACGGGGGCTATTGAATTAGCTATCACGGAGACATTTCTTGGGAAATTATTTTTCTATCCCCTACATCATAATAGGAGATAAGTAAGGGCCATGATTAATGGGTAGAATAGTCTGAGTTGAAAGAATGGGTTAGTGATTGTCATGCGGAAGTAGCATTATCTCAACCTGATGATGGATTAGCGACTTGGAGCTATGTGCTTTTGGATCTGCAACTAGAATGGAGATTGAATAGGTATGACAAAAAAAAAAAACTCCTAGAGGTAAGTTATTTGAAAGAGTATGTTAAAATATACTTCTGGTTGGGCATGAAGGCTAAATAACAAGCTTAGAGTAAGTTTTAAAAACAGTGCCATGATGGAGTGTCTTGGTCAATGTATGACATGTGACTAGAATAGTAATAGCGAATAGGATAGTGAAGTCCTTGCGGTAAATAAGAAAATGAGGGTGAGAATATAGAAGTGAGGGGACACCAATGTCGAATGAGTAATGATAATGAATATACCCGAAGGAGGACAAGCGTGATGATAATCTGGCTTGAGGACAGTGACAAAAAAGGCACAGAACCCTGGAATGAGTGATACAAGGAGATTTGTGATTGAGTAACTGTTCCTTTACATCTATGGAGTAAGCATTTAAGAGGTTCAAGATGGTGGTTAATATTGAATTAATGACAGCGAAATGGGTAACATGGTGAGAAGGAAGTAGATGATAACATTGGACTGTCTCTTTAACAAGAGAGTTGGAGTAGTGAATAGTGCAACTTCATATGATGAATGAAAGAAGGAGACGAGGGAACTTTATTTAATAAAAGTGAGAATAGGGGTTTTTTAGTGGCCCATGGCTATCAATACTTGAACTGTTGTCTTGTTTATTTGGGCTACCCCAATATAAAGGATTGCCCAGAGTAAGAGAAATGATTGTAACCAAGTCTGGTAAGAATAATTCTGACGTAGTGAATGAAAGTAATGGTTGTAAAAAGGCTATCTGGAGATGGCTGATTAAAGGGGTCCGAATAGGTTCAGGAAGTAGAGTGGCAGAGAGTGCGGTGAATGGATATGGGTCAAGAAAGATTGTGAGCGAGATAGTAGGTGATGACAAGGGAGTGCGATTAGTCTTTGAATATTGAGGGGTAGGAGTGCAGTGATCATCAACAAGGGTAAAGGCTTGACTAGTGAGATACCTAGTTGTGAAGGTGAGATTGTGAACTCGCTTGGGTTGAGGAACCCGTAGAAGGCCTGTTTGGTGGAGGCAGTGGTGGATAATGATGTGCTTGGTCTGAAAGTATAATACAAAAGGGTTGTGATGATTATTTTGTAACCCTTACACTACCTGATCGATACAACATCATACCTGATGTTTTAAAGCATGTTATTCCAAACAATTTAGGAATGTTAGGTTATTTATGCCCTTTATGGCTTAAAACCAGACTCTGCATCAACTATGTAGTTTTGCCATGGATCCCCCTCCGGCATGCCACAGTCCAGGTGTTAGTCCCTGTGGGTTTTGAAATTCGCCTGCCCATTGAAGTCTATGGCGGTTCGCCGGGTTCGCCCGTTCGCGAACATTTGATGGAAGTTCGGGTCTGCTGTTCGCAAACCGAAAATTTGATGTTTGCGACATCACTAGTAATGATTAGTGACACTTTAAAGGTGCATTAAGTAATGATGTGGCTGAAGGTGGACAAGTGAGAGGATGATCTTGCTTGAGGACAGCGACAGAGACAGAAAAAGTGTAGTACCTTGCAAATGAGAGATACAGGGAAATTGGTATTTTGGGATTCTTTTCCTTTAAATCTATAGAGTAAGAATTAAGGGGTTATGACGGTGGATAAAACTGGATTTGTGACAATGGAATGGATAACGTGGTGTGAATGGAGGAAAGGATTTTAATAGCTGACTGTCTCTTTAAGAAGTGAGTTAGCTAGGAGTAGGCACTTTTAAGTAATGTGAATGTGGCTGAAGGTGAACAAGTGAGATGATGATGTGGCTTGAGGAGAGAGACAGAAAAAGTGTAGTGCCTTGGAAATGAGAGATACAGAGTGATCCGTAGTTGGTGGTTAATACTGAATTAGTGACAGTGGAATGGGTAATGTGGTGTTAATTAATGAAAAGTTGATAAATGGAGATAGTATTAAGAAGTAGATTAACAACTGCAGAAATGGGTATTCTAAAATTTCAATTTGGCTCCAATACCTTTAGAAATCATGTGAGAGGCGAGATTTGAGCATTGCTAGGCAAAAGGGCACTTCAAAGCGAGGCTGGTGTCCTGGCAGCCATGAGGCTGCCAGACAAGGCCAGAAGACAGCAGGAAGAGCAGAAGAAACCGACACAGAAGCGTGAAAGGCGAAGAGGAGCAGAAGGGGAAAGGAGGTAGAAAGGCAAGCCAGGAGGAGAAGAGAAAATGAGAGGGAAAGACAGGGGGTGCAGACGGGGGGGAGCGGAGGGACCGGAGAGAAGAAAGGGGGAGACAAGAGCAGGCACAGAAGGCAAGGAGGGAAGAGGCACAGAAAGAGAAGGAAGAGTGCAGGGGAGGCATACCAGCAGAGGAGCCACAGCAATGGAGGAACAAACGGCGTGGACATGAGACCAGCGTCTGAACATGAAAACAGCATGCAGGTGAGTGATGAGGGTTTCATAAAGGTTATGTGGAATAGGGCTCCTCCCACAATTCCAGGTAATTTAACCTGGTTATATATATACTAGGAAATTGCCCGTCAAAAATGACGGGAATAAAATTGTAAGGCTGGCAATGCTGTTTGCCACACAATGTGAGGCTTTTGCTCCTCTGAGCACCATTTGCGCTGGGCACACTGCCGGACGTTGTTTTTATTTTCAAAGTCCTGCGGGCCTGGGATTTGTTTAAATGTTAGTCTATTCATCGTCATGTATTTTCTAAGTCTTGCGTGCCTGTCGTTGTTCGTATAAGTGTCAGTCTGTTTGCCGTTGCGTATTTTCTAAGTCCTGCGTTCCTGGCATTGTTCGTCTAAGTGTTACTGTCTTCGGCGTTGTGTGTTTTCTAAGTTCTGCGTGCCGTGCCTTGCTGATCCTCGTTTTTATCCTGTTTCATAATTTTATAGTTTTTTCGACAGCCATTTTTTTCGTGCTTCGCCGATTTTTGATTGTTAAAAAGGACAAAATATGCCTCAAATTAACTTGTAACCCCATTCACAGGCTGCCTGGCCCTCCCCCTGTGCTGTGTGTTTATTTGAGGCTTATTATGTTGTTTTTGCAGGCTTTTCCAGTTCGGTGGTTCGGCCGTTGATGTTGTATTTTTGTGAGCCCCGCAGTCCCTCTACATGCTTTGGGTCCTAAGTTAAACAAGCCATAATTTTGCGTCCAGGGGCCTTGCAATGAGGCTTCAATGCAGCTAAGTCCTGTGTCCACCCCTGCAATGAGCGCCTTCCCCACTTGCCTCAACTATTTGCTTTGCTTTGTGAGGCTCGCAATGCAATGAGCACCTTCGGCACTCATTGCAGCCTAAGTCCCGCGAGGCTCGGAAAGCGTGACAACAACTCGCAGTACGACAACTATATAGCTGATATATTATATAAAAAAATAATGTATACTTTTTTATCAACAATTATTATTTCCATAAACTGGGATTAAATTACACTTTTGTAAATTAGATTTGTGTTGATGTAATGTTCCTCTTATACTGAGCTGCTTATGTTGTATGTATTACTAATATAAAAAGATTTTTGCTTAGTAAATTTTGAGAAATTTAATTTTCATGGTGGCTGCACGAAAAATGCCAATAACACACCTTAGCCTGCCCACTAAAACTCGAGATAGACCAGCTCACGATAACTCACAATAGACCCTGCTGTTATTGCGGAAAAATAAATCACACACTCTAGTTTTTATATTATGATTTTTTTGCAAATATGGTGAAATAGGATAACTCCTTTTTCAGAGGCTCTCCAAATGAATACCATGACATTTTAGCATGCAACAGCATTACAGAGGTGTTCGCTATCCATTCCAAAAAATATTCATAGTATTGTGATCCTGTCTATACTATTTTTCTTCAAACAAAAAAATAATTATGATAATAATAAATGTAATAGTCTTGAAAATGTTTGCTTTCTGTGATACATATTATATAATTAATTTTAACTAACATTGGTATGATTGCTTTAATATATATTAATGGATTGTTGGGAGGTTGTAGCACATATGAGCAAAGGAATATTCTTTTAAAATAAACAAAAATATTCTTATCTATACCAGTTTCTGTTCAATACGTTTGTTTTAAATGAAGCAATAGAATGTAAAACCTTTTTATACTTAATTGAAACTCACAGGAAATGCACAGAGCACAGATACATCTGTACATGAGCCATACAGATATATTACTAATTACTGGCTGACAGGGACAGGCCACCATGGGCGTTATTCAATTGCAAATTTGATACAGTTACAAAGTGATTCAATTGAACAAGCCCGCAACTACCTCGCAAAAAGTCTATACCGTAAAACATGCACCTGTAAGTAGCATTTTAGGGCATGATCATGATCAATTAAGCAAGGACATAACTAGCGATTTAGAAACAGTCAATATTAAAACATGGAGGTTCAACATCAATCAATTAGCATTTAGAAGTCCAATATGGGATCAGACTCAATTCCAGCAACATACAAATTAATAAAAAATATTATTTGCATTTACAGTGCTGCAATTAGGTTTTTAACCCTCATGCAAGTCCTATCTGGTACTCATAGGATTTTCTTCTACATTTGCCATTAATAGGTGTGAAAACATTTGCGCGCTTGAGGAATTGTAGCAATTGAATAGCGATTTGCGATTGTAACATTTACAGGCTTGAAAGATCAAAGGCTTAGCTGGGTCGGAATTACGATATTGCCAACTACAGTTGTTTTTCAGCCTGTGATCCGCAGATTGTTTGCGGGTACCTAAACGGAGCCAATTTAATAGCCGTAACTTTCGCAGGTTCCTTTACGGACCTCAGTAACTACAATTTGGAAAATTTAATAGGGCCCATAGTCTAATAAACTTGATTAGATTAACCACGTGTAGCAGGAAATGAGTGAGTGGTTAGCAGAGCCAATGGGAAAAAGAGCTAAAATGCTAATTAGTGTAACCAATTGAAACAGATCAATATCTGGATAAAATAAAGTCAGTAGACCCGCTATCAAATAAAATGTCAACCAAAAATTCTGTGCAGTTTTGACGAGGGCTACAAGGAGTTTTCAAATTACTGCACACTCTCATAACCCTAGGTAACAAACTAAAAAGAATGCTTAGCATGAAGGTGTGGGTTCCCTGGTGGTCCAGTGGTTAGAAGTCAGTACTTTAACTGCTGCAACCTGGGTTCAATTCCAGTCAGGGAACCAAGAGGTCACACCACCCTGAAGCCATGCGGGGCTGGATCTGGGAAGTAATTGGATGGGAGACCACCTAGGAATACCAGGAGCTGTATGCTGTGGCCCACTAGAGAAGGAAATGGCAACCCACTCCTGTATCTCTGTCATGAATACCATTGGATCAGCATGGTGTGTTGTGGTGCATGAGGTCACAGAGAGTTGGAAACAACTTAATGACTCAAACACACATGAAGGCATATTGTAAAAAATAATGTTATATTTTGCTAAGCAACTTGTAAACAATTAGCACAGTCTTACCATGGAGTGACTATATTTGAAGGTTTATTAATAACTCAAAGACTTGGGCATGAGAATAGTCCTATTAACTACATTAGATATATGGGATTACAAAATACAAAAAATGCAAAAATAAAATGGGTAATAAGAATAACGGAGCTAGATGGTTTAGTAGTAAAAATAAATAGTGAAAAAAACAATGCTACTGTGAGTAAAAATATTAAGAAAAAAATATGATAAAAATGTTGAAAAATGCCCAATTAGCACATGTTTATTTGATCAGTGCAGTAGGTGCTTCTTCCCTTCCCTCCTCTTCATCTGAAGACATTTCCTCAGTCACTATCTGTTTCTGCTCCCTTTGAAGTTCCTGCAGCTCCTCAATGCTGAGCTCTTGTGCTCCTCCGCTAACTCTTCAATGTCTTCATTACTGACCTACAGACCCATGGACTTGCCCAGAGACACAATGTATTCTACTACTGGGCTAGATTCAGCCACCAAGTTCCTCAGAGTTAATGCTTCTGGCTATAATTTCCTCCTGCCACAGTTCATGGTCTTGTAAGAGTCAGCACTCCTGGCTTATCTATGAGAGTCACACAGTGGAGGATATTGAAATGGTCCTTCCAGAACTCTCTGAGTGTAAACTCAGTATCTGAGGTCCTTGGTATACAATTTCTTAAAGTTTGAGATGAGCTGCGGATCTATGGGTTTAATCAGAGGAGTTGTGTAAGGAGGAAACAAATTCATAGTTATAAAATCAAAGACCTCCAGCAAGTTGCTCTCCAAGCCTGAAGGTTGAGCAGAAGCATTGTTCATTATTAACAGAGCCCTCAGAGTCAGTTCTATCTCTTAAAAAAAAAAAAATTGATAGTGGGATCAAACACTTAGTTCATTAATTTAATGAAGAACTGCCCGGTTACTCAGGCTTTGCTGCTCAAATCTTTTTATGTTGCATAATTGAAAATCCTGTCACTTTTTTAGGTTTTGAACTAGACAATGTGAGAATTAACCATTCCTATTTGTGACCATCTAAAGTGAAGTAAAGTAGCCATCTTTCTCTTTCTATTTGGACAATTATATATATATATATATATATATATATATATATATATATATATATATACAGTATATAGTGAATTGTTTGTCAATACAAATTCTTACTAGTAACTAGTTGAGGAGAATGAATATGATATAATCTAGCAACAGAAATGTCCACATAATTTTCCAAAATAAAATACAAATTACTGACTGGAAATATGACAACACTGTAATGCTAAATAGATGAAACATACAATCTTCTATCTAGTAAGTCTGGTCTGTGTTTTGAAAATCGAACTGGTCTATTTTTAAACTGTGTGATCATGATGGTGAACATTTTTCACCAACTATTCAAGATAACAGCCGAAATTAGACTATTTAAAGTAGATTTCTTTCATATAACACATTGAGAACTTTTGGATATAAAAACAGGTAATTATTGGTTATATTCAATTTATCTTTCAAATTGTAGAAATATTATATCACATTCAACAAAACATTAATCATAAGGCCCACTATGGCAATTCTCTTTGATTCTCATATTGTAAATTTTGGATCTGCACTATATTGCAGACAAAAGGTAGAAGTAAATAAACGTTTCTTATAACAGTGATGATTGTTCAAACCCTCCTCCAAGCAGATGAGTTTGTAAAATATATTTTATATTAATAAATAATGTGTACATTTTTAATTTCTCATCATAAGCACCTTTTATTTCCATGAAACTTGAAATAGACATATAAGATTGTATTGCTTGCTTTTTAGAACAGGCTGTTGCATTTTAAAAAGCTACATTTTGGTCATTTTTTTTCTGATGAAAAGCTTTTCATTCTTTTATCCAAGAGATCTTGTCCAGGTATAAGTAGCAGGAGCATTTGAATTATGTGGGAAATAAATAATTGTAATGCCTGTCGAAATTATATATACTGTAGCTCTCTATGTGAGTTAGTGTTCAGTCCTTCAGTCATGCCTGACTCTCAGTGACCAAATGGGCATAGCACAACCGGCACATGTGTGTCTGGTTGTGCTCATCCATATGGTTTTCTTGTCAAAGATACTGGAGTGGATTGCCAGTTCCTTCTTCAGTGGACCACAATTTGTCTGACCTCTCTGCTATGACGTGCCCATATTTGTGATCCTACATGGCTCACAGCTTCAATGAGGTACACAAGCACCTTCACCATGGCAAGGTAGTGATCCAGAAGGGTAGCTCTCTATGAGCTTGCTTTAAATAATAGAACATCATCTGTACAATTCTTAAATTTAGTTTCAATTTTACCTGTTCTGATTTCCCTAAATGTGTTGAGACTGGCCAAGGCAATCAGCACCAAATCTATGGCTAAATTTAATACAAAATTAGTTAAGGGGCACCCTTGGCCTGTTCTTCTATGAAGCAGGAAGAGTGGTGAACTATTTGTCCTCTGGAAATTCGCACATACCACACCCATGATATTAATGCATATATAAGACTGTGGTCTGTGTATATAATACATTTTATTGTTGTACAATAATCATTGTGTCCATGTGTTTCTAATGGTTACTAATTAGGGATATCAAGATAAATAACATTTACATTACAATAATAGTTATGCCACTATTTATTGCATGTCACTAAAGTTATGTTAATTAATAATTAATATTATCATAGACAAGTGTTTACACTTGCTATGTTAAATCTGATGTTAATATCATCATTATTTAACATCAATTCACATATTGGTACATACAACACCAAATATTTGCATTTAGTGTGACATCACAATTAAATATTTAACCTTATTTTCTATCAAAAACATTGTCATGTGAACAATACAGCCCATTACAGGTGTGGTTTAAGTGGGGGCACATGTATTAATATTAAGTGTATTCAAACACCACTTAAATGTTACTATAACAAAATTACAAACAACAGTAATACTGACACTGACATATTCACATTATGACACTTTTCTGGATCAACATTCCACTGAAGGGTTGGTAACCAAAACAATTGTAATATTAATAATTAATTAATACAATAACAGCTGTAATTTCACATATTTATTATTGGTATACATCTTGTCACATGCACAACCGTAACGGTGTGGGAATTCACAGGACAGGTGTACCCAAGATTCCTGGTGATGAATTACGCTTCCTAGGTCTTCTTCTGCATCTCCACAGGATTCTTGTTTTGTTGCTGGCCTTCTTCAACAGCTATTACACACCCTTGACATGATTTGTGCCTATATCCCAATGGCCCTGTGTCTTTAACACCCTGTTACTTATATGCTCCCTATTACAATCCTGTGCATGGCCTGTGCTATGTAGTGGTATACCTGTGGAATTCACCTCCATTTATATTTAGTGGCCTCTATTTAGCCACAATCAGTGTCACCCACTATCTCTCTTTAGGCCCAGTGTCTGCCCATGATGATATTTCCACACACCAGTGTACTGCACTCCACAGTTTTGTGTAGATGACATGAATGTGACGTACATCATTGCTCTCAATACTATGATGTGGTCAGGATTCAAAGTGTTGATGACTATTGTTTGGGGTGTGCTAATCCATTTAATAGACAATGCAGCTGTTGTAGGTCACATGGGTTTCCTGATTTGTATTAACCTCTTGTGTACTAGGGTATATGTTACCCTTGAGAGTGATATGTGTTACATGTCATTATTGCCAATAGTTGATGTTCCCAATATGTATAAGGATTCTAACATTTGAACAAAAAAATATTTTTGATATCATATTTGTGTCTATGAGACTGTTACATATTAATTTCTAATGCACTTTTTATTATTATTATTTTTCATGTTTGTTTGTACTGTCTCTTTAACTGATTTTGTAGATTTCAGCAGTGCTTTTGATGTTGCCAATATGTATACTGACTCAAACATATAACTTTGAAAATAACGGGTCCTATTCAATTGCAAGGCCGCAGATTGAGTCACACAGGCCGTAAGCCTAGCGGCTTGAGATTTGCTACAATTACGGTGCGATTCAATTGAACAAGGCCGCAGGTTAAGGGCCGAAACCCCAAGCCCGAAAACCCTGGTTTCATACGTAACGCTTCCAGGGATTTTTCCAGAATCAAGCAAGGTCGTAATTTGCGATCTTGTCACAGTCTAATTACCCAAATAGGAACCGTAGAACGCTAATTAACACTGCAGAAAACAACTTTAAAAGCCAGCGGAAACTGTAAGTCATTGACTGTGCTGCTACTGAGCAAGTGAACACAGATCTAGGTGTTGGTGGGTTTCTGAGCTTTGGAGAGAGAGAGAGAGAGAGAGAGAGAGAAAGAGAGAAGGATTTGTTTTGTGAGTTTTTGCTACACAGAGAAAATCTACATGAGGAGTGACAGCCTGCGAGATGATCTCGCAGGCTCCCACACCTAATCAATAGCTCGGGGGGTCCTAAACGGGACCTCCGTGGCAGTCCCACACATAAGCGCTGCCATGGGGGGTACTCCAACTATCTTCCGGCACCTAAAATTAACCCCCAACTATGCTGGGGGTCCCCATCTGGACCCCCAAACTGGCCCCACATTAACCTCTTGCTGCAGGGTTCCATAGGCACCCCCACAGCCCCCCCACATTAACCCCCCCACATTAACCCCTTGCAGCGGGGGTCCCCGATCGGCACCGATCCTGACCCCGCTGCATTTAAAACTTTTAAATTCCCTGCAGTGGCTCCTTAAAGGGCACACGGCACACTATTAGCTAATCCCGGCTGCGGCACCTACAATTAACCCCCCTATATGCTGGGGGACCTCATCAGGACCCCCCAAGTGTCCTCACATTAACCCCTTGCAGTGGGGGGCCCCGATTGGCACCAATCGGGACCCCACTGCATTTAAAATTTTACATTTCTTGCCTCGCAGTCCTTAATGGACCATAAATGTCCTGAAATGACTCGTGCTAAAAAATATTAACCCCAGGCAACTAAAATTAACCCCATAACTCATGGGGGTCAACATAGACCCTCATAAGCCCTAAATTAACCCTATCACTCATGGGGGTCAATACAGACCACCATAAGCCCTTAATTAACCCTAAAACTCATGGGGGTCAATACAGACCCCCATAAGCCCTTAATTAACCCAATCAGTCCCATAAGGGTCTATGAAGACCCTCACAGGTTAATTAGAAGCCTATTATTAACCACATAAGCACCATGAGGGTCCAGGACCCTCATGACACTAAGTACAAATGCTACACTACACTCCCCCCCCCAATAAACCTAAGGTACATAAAATAAAAAACAAATCACAACCCCCCACCCCACACTACATAAAATAAAAAAACCTAAGGTACATAAAATAAAAAAAAATCACAACCCGCCCCCCACACTGCATAAAATAAAAAACCTAAAGTACATAAAATTAAAAAAAGAATCACAACACCCCTCACACATTACATAAAATAAAAAAAGCTAATGTACATAAAATAAAAAAACAAATCACCCCCCCACACTACTTAAAATAAAATAACAATTACACACCAGCAAGGGAATACACAAATACACATAACAATCATGAATACATTATAAATATACACATAACTTTATGACATTTCCCCCTATCTATACCTATTTACCAATCTAAACACCCACCCCTGTCTATACCTAACCCCCAATCTAAACACCCCCCGTCTATACCTAACCCCCAATCTAAACAACCCCCCCTGTCTATACCTAACCCCCAATCTAAACACCCCCCCTGTCTATACCTAACCCCAAACAGCCAATCAGAAGGCGCAGATGCCTTCAGCCAATCACCCCATGGGGGTGTATCCCATTGTGATTGGCTGAAAGCAATAGTGCCTTCTGATTGGTTTAAAAAAGATTGATAGCTCTTTCAGCCAATCAGAATGGGAGATAGGGGTGTATCCCATCCTGATTGGATCACACATTGACACCTTCTAATTGGCTGAAATCTGATAGACAGTGTTTTCAGACGATCAGAAGACGCCATTGCCTATTTCCTTCTAGCTCATTAGCGTCGGGGAGGTCTGCGTGTGCGGACCTCCGTTATTTTTTTTTTTTTTAAATAGAACCAGGATTCAGCAAGGGCCCAGCCGGGGCAGAAGAAAAGAAGTCCGGGGATATCAGGGACAGGTAAGTTTTCAACGTGTAATCTTTATATTTATTTTCTTTTGAGTTTGATGTTGTGTATGTTGTGTTTGTGTTATACTAATGGTATGTATCTTTTTTCCAGGGGCCGAGGCGGAGAACGGATGAGGATGGACGTGGGATATGCTGGAAAGGTAAGTTTAATACAGTATTTGTGATATCTATTTATTATATGTAATGTTTATTGTTGGAATGATCTGATGTTTCTTTTTTTCCTAGGGGGTGCCATCAGAAGGGACATCTGCAAAGGTAAGTGGTTTTATTTATTATATTTTAGCTTAGATTTAGGCGGTTAGGTATAGATGGGGGGGTTAGATTGGGGGTTAGGTATAGACAGGGGTGGGGTGTTTAGAATGGGGGTTAGGTATAGACAGGGGGGGTGTTTAGATTGGGGGTTAGGTATAGACGGGGGGTGTTTAGATTGGGGGTTAGGTATAGATGAGGGGAAATGTCATGTGTATACTTTTTTTATTTTATGTAGTGTGGAGGAGGTGTGATTTTTATTTTATTTTATGTACATTAGCTTTTTTATCTTATGTAGTGTGGGGGGGTGTTGTGATTTTTTTTAATTTTATGTACCTTAGGGTTTTTTATTTTATGTAGTGTGTGGGGGGGGGGGATTGTGATTTTTTTTAATTTTATGTACCTTAGGTTTTTTTATTTTATGTAGTGTGGGGGGGGTGTTATGATTTGTTTTTTATTTTATGTACTTTATTTTTTTTTTTTTTTATGTAATTAGTAGGGTGGGGTTTTTATAGTGGGTTAGGTAGGTTGTGTTAGGTTAGGGTAGAGGGGGGTTAGTTTAGATTTAGTGGTTTATTGGGGGAAAGTGTAGTGTAGTGTTTGTACTTAGTGTCATGAGGGTCCTGGAGGACCCTCATGTTGCCTATGGGGTTAATAATAGGTTTCTAATTGCCCTATGAGGGTCTTCATATACCATTATGGGACTGATTTGGTTAATTAAGGGCTTATGGGGATCTGTATTGACCCCCATGAGTTATAGGATTAATTAAGGATTATGGGGGTCTGTATTGACCCCCATGAGTTATAGGGTTAATTGAGGCTTATGGGGGTCTGTATTGACCCTCATGAGTTATAGGGTTAAATAAGGCTTATGGGGGTCTGTATTGACCCCCATGAGTTATAGGGTTAATTAAGGGCTTATGGGGGTCTGTATTGAGGACTTTTTTTTGTGCCGGTAGGGTTTCTTCCGAGGTGCGAGATTCACCTCATAGATTTAGGGCTGCGTGTTACTCCGTAGCTCTCTCGGAGCTTACTCTCTGACATTTTTCAGAGTCATCTCGCAAAGCAGGCTGCAAGGGAAGTATTGGGGATTTGGTCCTCGCAAACCGCAAAAAAATGCCTTTTGCGAGGACCGAGGGAACTACGAGGGCTAATTTAATGAGGGCCTTTGTCGGATCTTCCTCTCCTCTTGTAATAAGGGCAGGCCTCAGCCTCGACGTAACTCTCTTTATTTCTTTAGCTTCATGTTTATCAGGACAGCATGGCAAGCTAGTGTCCAACTTGCAGTCTTCTTCTCTGTGCACAGGCAAAACGGTGACAAAAATATAAAATTCTTGCCCTCAAGACCTGTCATACAAGACCTTACATTCATCTTACAAACTTACATCCTCTCATCACACACACACACCAATTCTAAGAGTAATCCTCCCTAACTGACACTTAAATGTCACATAAGCAGAACAAATTAACAAGATATATTATACATAGGAATATACTACAATTCATAATGAAGTTAAGTTAATAATGTAATTTATCTCAAGACTAGTAAAATATATGTACTGTATAAAATGCAAAAGCAGCAATTAGTCTTTTACTCCTTACTCCCAAGTCATTAAGGTTGTCATTAGAACAGTTTCAATATTACTGTATTATGTTTCTAATGTGAATATTTAAACTGACATGTCGCAAGTTATGACATGGTAACATGAGGATAACTCCATTGTGAGCATATCCTCTACAGCTAAAAATATAAAAAATATCATGGCCAAGAAAAAACAGGTCAGCAAAACGTAAGAGCTAAAAAAGAAAAACTAAAACAGTACAATAATCATTCTAGGTTGGTTGACAAATCTGACCATCCTTACGTGCATAATATAATCCATAAAATATTGGAACTGGTTGGTTGCTTAATTTTAAAAATGATCATGTCTTTGAAACAAATAGCTGTGTTTTTAGATGTTAGTTTGAGTGAAATGTAATTTACCTCTTCTCTAATTCTACAAAAATTCATATCAACAATTTAAACCAATCGCTATTAGGTAATCAATCATTAACACATTTTGGGCAAGGGAAGCTGATTACCAAATTGGAAATATTGAGCCTGATTCAGTTGAGCAATTGTAACTGTAATGAAGGTTGTAAGTTATTTTTCAATTGGCGTCTTTTTGTGGGCTACAAATCCTTGCGGTTGTTAAAAACAGAACTTATAGCCCATGGAAGCCTTTAATCTTTCACGTCCGCAAGAGTTCCGAGCTAAAATCGCAATTCCCCAAGCCAGCAAATGTTTTCACACCCATAAACGGCCAATGTAGGAGAAATTCCTATGAGTACCAGATAGGACTAACAAGGGGGCATAACCGCTGTCTGTAGCACTGTAAATGCTCCATCGAAACCCGTAACTACGGGTTTGACTAATTGATTATGTTCATGTCCGCGCATCTAACCTTCAACAAATGGTTCATGGGTTTGCGTCTCAAGACCCTAACCCGCAGCATGTTCTAATTTAATAGCTCTGTAACTAGCCCGCAGCCGTTGCGGGTCTCACGTTACAAATATGGGCTTGGAATTTAATGTGGCGCTTTGTCCTTTACAACTAGTTGCCTGTGCTTGTGTTCTAAAATGTTATGCTTATACATGTGTAATCTGCTGTCCACTGTCATGGTGGCTTATTGAAGCTTGTCTATCCTACTAATTGGTCCCTGTTTATCACAGTGGATATATGATAAAGATTTTCAGAATCCCTACTTGGTGGAGTAATGCTAGGACTCTTACCTAATGAAATATTCTATTTAAGGGTTACCAAGGTTAGTCGACCTCGATGGTGTGGCTAAGCGCTTAAGGAAAGGTGGGGGTCATCCTGAGTATGGCGGTCGGACAAATCTATTTCGATATTTCAATTCTTCTTGTAAACAATCAAGGAACAATTCTTCTTGTTCTTATATTGGGGATAATTGCAGCTTCTCTGGTTTACACCAGTCACAACGACGCCTTAAAATATAGAAATAGAAAAAGGGAGATCTCCTAGTGCAGATTATCTGGTAAGTATTTATTGGATGCTCATAGTTCAATAGATGAAAAAACCTCACCTGGGTTGACCTCAAAACATGTGAGGCATTTTACGAGCCTAGATGGAAGCTATATTCAATCTCATTAAGTACCACGACCCCCGAAGCACCGTCAGTTCCGCGAGTATTGCTTGTAGCTTTTCTCTCAATTGATGAGGTGCTGATGTTTCTAATGTTATCTTATGTATAGTATATGTTATCCTAATATTATCTTATGTATAGTAGTGTGTGGTACTGGTACGTTATACAAATCAGTTTGTCCAACTCGTAGCATTTATGGTAATATCCTTAATTTCTTTATTCAATTTAAAGTATCAAAACTTGATAAAAGCTCTTATATAGGCTCTTTGCCAGAAAACAAATTTTTGTGTACATAAAAATGTCATGATAGATGTACTTCTATGCAAAATCAAATATTGTATGTGCAAGTATGTAGAATAAAAATGTATATGTATAAAAAATACTTTGGATAACAATTCAAATGTTCAAATGCGTTTCGAAGTTCTACTGAGGCTTGCTTAGTGAATTATCACCGTGGCTTCTGGGGTTTCTCCTTGTGGCTCGTCGGGTAAGATCTACGAGCATCCAATAAATACTTACCAAATATTCTATTTCATTATCTAGCACCCAAATCCAATATTTTTCAATAATCTAATATATTTTTTTTAGATGGAACTAATACTATAAAGGAAATATAAACAAGCATAAAAACCTTGCTTTTAAATCATTTCTGAAACACAGCTGACACAATGACTATATTTTACCATATGGTAATATTTAAAAATGAATGCATAGAAAACATCCAAAATCAAAACATACTTTTATTTCTGTTTTTCTTTACTAATATTGACAGCACTAACTGCAAAGTTTGAGTTTAAATTAAGAGTTACTAAGGAGCCCTCCCTACAGACATCATAAGCAAGCAACTTGAATCTACAGTGCCTTGCAAAGGTATTCACACATCCTTGGCATTTTTCATGTTTTGTTGCCTCACAACCTGGAATTAACATGGAATGTTAATTTACAGAACATGCCCAGAAGTTTGAAGATGTTTTTTATTTATTTATTGTGAAGCAAACAACAAAAAGGACAAAATAACAGAAAAAGTCAATGTTTATAACTGTTCACCCCCCTAAAGTCAATACTTTGTAGAGCCACCTTTTGCGGCAATCACAGCTCCAAGTAACTTTGGATAGGTCTCTTTGAGCTTGCCACATCTTACCACTGGGAATTTTGCCCATTCTTTCTTGCAAAACTGTTCCAGCTCCTTCAAGTTGGATGGTTTGCGCTTGTGAACAGCAATCTTGTGATCACAGATTTTCAGGGTGATCCAAAGAGTGGCCTTGGAACCGCAGATCGCTGGGAAATGCTACTGGACCTGGCTCAAGTACTTGGAGTTACCTCATGCTTCCCCAGCTGAGCTAGCAGAGGATTCACTGCAAGAAGAAATGGACTGTTGGTTACACCTCTATAAGGTGGAGGAAGGAAACAAGAAGGTACCTGGAGATCTGACTGCTACAGAACATGCAAGATCAGAGGGACTGCTCGGAAATCACCAGGATCGGGAGGCCGGGAGAACAGTCCAGACCCTGGTAGATGCAAGATTGGGGAGCAGTGTAAAGCTGCAGCAGCCACTGGGAGATGGCCAACAACCAGAAAAGTTCCAGCGGCTAACCAAGGCCGAGGAGCTTGAGACTGAACTGTTGGTAGAGAAAGGCACAAGCCCTGAGTGTCTGCCCAACTATCCATGGATTGTCACCTGTCCTGAACCACAGATGGCTGATGTCCAGGCACCAAGGCTTACAGTCAGGGAGAGTGTGATGCCGGAATGGGGCATGAGGTTATCAGTACAGGGGGCATCCCCTGAGACCCTGAAACTCGTGCCTGGCATGGATCGGGTTGATCCAGATAGGTGTAGCAGTTCAGGTGTGGGTACTGGCCCTGAGACCTGAGGAAGGAGCAAGTTGAGGCTCCACTCCCAAACCCTGCAGAGTTGCCAGCGGGGCTGACAGGGATTGCTTCATTCCTGGCAGCCCCAGAGTTAAAGAATATTGGCAAGTGTACCAGAGGACCTGACACAGTGTACCCTAGTTGCAGAGGTGATCGCAACCTTACCAGCCCTTGTGGATACCCTACCCAGAGAAGCTACCGACCCCAGCAAAGTCTGCTACCCCGTGTGTGGCAGCGTGAAAGTGCTTTTTACCCCCTCCTGAGCTGATCCCTAATTGGGATACCCCAGAGTCACTACCTGCCTGTGGCCAAGAGGGTAATATGCTCCTGGATGGGGTCCTAGTTTCCGAGACCCTGGATTTGTCCCCAAGATTGATGCCAGCAATGTGGGGTGGGTTATTGAAAGAAATGGAGATGGGGTTGGGCTGTGTTGCTACCTTGAATGCTGACAATTGGGATCCCAGATGTTGTGAAGGAAAAGGTGGGAGGGTGGCTGAGATGTGGCTACTAGACCAGATACCCTCTGGAAGGACTGTGTAACTGGATTATGTTCCCAAGACCCTAAAGAAATGGGGGTTAGAGACTGTGGACATTTTCCTGAAGGATGGGCAACCACCCACAGCCCAGGCCAATCTACTACCCTCTCCAGGAGGAGGTCATGCACTGGTACTTATGCAGTGGCCACTTGGGCCAACAACTTTTATTTGGATCAGAACTTGGTCTTGTGATATGGCTGCAGTTCAAGACTATCATCCGTTAAGGAACATATCCCCAGAAGTGCTGTCTGGAAGGGCGGAGTAATGTCACGGGACCCCTTTTTCCTGGCCTGTGTGTTGGCCCATTGAGCTCATTAAAGCACAGACTGCTTGGCTCCAGCCACTGGATTATCTGCATAAAAACCTCCATTGTTTTTGTAAATATTGTTTTGTCCTATTGTTTGTCACATATTATGTTTGATATGTGCTAAAGACGGCAGGATGTGTATTGGAGGTTAATCCTTTTGAACTCAGGAAGTTACTGTTAGACCCCATGTGGAGTTCATCCCTTGTGTTTGTCTGCCACACCCTCTCATTGTTGTGCTGTGTACACCCCCTCTGTATATATCCCCTATAAATACTGCTGTCATTTTAAAAATAAATCAGTTTACTCAAAGACATATAGAAATTGTATGTGCTCTTATTTTGTTCCTGGTGGCTGCGATACTGAACCTACAGTATATGCACCCTACAAGTAACCTGTCCTGGAAGTGCTGATTACTGATAGAGAGACTCTGACTGACACAGAAGCCAGATATCAGGGTGCTGGTGCCGAGATTTCAACAGTCCTTGTGGGTAGATGACCTGTAGTCTATAGCAGGTGGCCCTGGGCTTGTATATTCCCTACCCTCAGATTGTCACACTGATTATTTAAAAACATGCATGTCTCAGCCCTGAAAAAATATCATTCTAGAGTTAAGAATGAGAAATCGCAGTATCCTTGGATTCAAACCACAATTCCTTTGAGTGGACAATCATAAAAATATTAAACAAAGTTAATATCCTAATAATCATCTCAATGGTTAATTAGGTGAGCTACGGAGGTGACCTCTGTGGATAGGGGATTAATTTGAGATGCCAGGGAGGTTCTTCCAGGACTTTGGTGGCATAGCGGGTTAACTTTAAGTACCATGATGGTCCTTTCAGGACCTCCATTGCATATATGTTTAGGATAGGTGCCATCTTAGATATACATCCCATGGAGGTCCTGCAAGTATGTCATCTGCGCAAAAAAGCTGCCACAGTTGTGAGCAGCCTTTTTTGTGCAGATACATTAGGAATATTGATTGGGCCAATAATGTTTAAAGAGATCTGGTTGTAAAAATATTTATAAAGTGATAGGAGTGTGTAATATAACTATTTTTAAATTGTGTAATGAGGGAAGGGTTGTATGTATATATACATAGAGTATGTGTGTTAAGATAAGCAAGAATGTACACAAATATGTAATACTTAGGAGCTTACTAGATTTTCTATGAGCCAGATATAATGATACTAGGAACTAGGAAGGGATTAGGAAGGGATTCTTTTCATATTGATATATTACTGATATATTTCTGAAAAATATCTAGGAACCAAAGGTAAATAGCTGTCAAGACAATTTTTGCTACTTGAAATGACCGTTGTAGCCTGCTACAAAGCAAACAATCCTGAATATGTGCACACAGAAAGGGTTATGTCTTCAAGTGAAGATATTAAGATTATGATTTGTTGTCAGTATTTTATACCATCCAAAAATTAATTGCTTTTATTTAATTCAAAAAGATTGTTTTAGAATTAATTCTACTAAAGATAAATGTCCTCTGGATAAGGCAACTGTCAGGGTTAGTCAGCCTGTGCATAAACTATTTAAAGTGATATTTACAGGGGCAAAGTACATTTTTACACCAGGGCCCTCCATGCACTAGCTCCACACTGATTACCAGAGTCTAATTTGATTACTACCTAGGTCTTTTTTTTAAATTAAAATTGAAAAGAACATTAGTTAAATAAAAGCAAACTTCCAAAGTATATATCTATACATTGTATTAAAATATTTTATTTTAGATTTATAGAGGTTGTTTGCTTGTTAACTTAATAACACAACATATATTCTATTATATTAAAAAACAATTAAAGATGTTTTTGTCATGAAAGAAATCTAACACGTAACATTAGCTCCTAATATAATTATTATTTTTTAAAAATAATATATTTTGTATTACTAAGTAAAACAGTTTACAACCTCTAAAATGCAAATGCAAATAATAAAATTATATATACTTGGTTCAAGGAAAGGTACATATATGTTTATATAAATCTTATCTATCTATCTATCTATCTATCTATCTATCTATCTATCTATCTATATGTTTCTATATTTATATCAGGGGTTGAAAATTCCTTGGAGCCAAGACTCCTAAAATGTGTACTGCTGGCTCCTAAATATTTTTCTAAAGAATAATGTATTTCTATTAAGGGTTTCATTCCAGGCTCCTAGATATGTTTAATTTTGTGTCGGATCAATCTTGGGAATGAAAGGGTTAATTCATATCAGGCCACCCACATGGACTAGACCACTTACTTAATAAATTTTTATTGATTTTCACATTTCTGGATTACGGGTGTGATTGCATATCAGACTTCAAAAAACGAGTTGATTGACGTGTCAACCGCCATTATTTACTGACGTCATGCTGACGGTCTCATTTACTATTCTCTGTCTCAGTATCAAGTTACAGACTTGCCTGATTGATCACGATAATATACTGAAATGTAACATATGACAGCAGGGTTTGTGAGTTTAAACCTTTGGACTCGTACCTATGGGTTTGTATAATTTAATAGCTCTCTAACTAAGGTAAATTTCAAGCCTGCAGACTTTGAGGCAGCATCTCTTTACTTGCGGGTCTGGAATTTAATAGGGGCCTTGGCCTCCCTCTATAAACACTTACACTGGAGATGAGACACACTCCAAGGCAGTGTGTAGGCCCATGTTAATTCAATCACTGATCTTAGCTTGTCTTTAAAACTCAACTCCCCCCCGAATTATTTGATTTTCTACGACCTGGTCTATATCTCATATCCAAGTGATACAATTTTAGAAAGAAGTAAACTAGAGCTGTACAAAATATCCTTTAAATAAAACATGCATATACTTATAATTACATTCTTGAAAGTAATCTATGTATAGTTTTGGTTAAGTGCCATGTAAACTATGTGTCATTTTAAGAAACGTGAAATTAATTTGTTCTGAATCTGAATGCACTAGCTAAGGGAATTCTAGTCATGATCTCACTCAAGTGAATTTACAGAAGTTGCTGTTTTCTACCACCTGCAAAGTAGATTTGAAACATCATGATATATAACACAGGGTAAAGGAATTTAAGCATGCCTGTGATAAGCATAAGAATATCTTCAGGATTAAGGAAGCCAAGATTTTAAGTAGACAAAATGCACTCATTAATGTAATACTAAAGAAGAGAACATTATTGTAAAAAACAATTCTGAATTGGAATTCACTCTAGTTTAAGTTCAAAAATATAAATCAGATGTCAAATTTAGTTAATGAAAGATTAAATTATAAAGAAACACTGAGTAATTAAAAAATAAACTAAAAGATCATTAACAAAGAAAATTGATTTATGACTCAAAAGATTGTCAAGTTATACAGTTATTCCATTGCTGTCAGAACTGTTGGTCAAGATAAGGCAACTTCCTCTGAATACGAAACCTCTGATACTGACAATGAAAGTCCTGGTACATTACAGAAATTTAACCTACAGCAATCTTATCATAATGGAAGTTACAGAAATAGGCAAGAGGGGAAAACATTTTGGATCCCAGGGGGCAACAATTCCCACAAAGGAATCTGAGGGATCACAAGTGGGCCTACCAACCATTAATTTGTCTAAATTTTAACTCATTGAGGCACATATAAAGGACTTGCACCCCACTTAACAAGTGCGGGTTATTTTCTGCCTTCACAACAGACTTCACACTGGGGACAAAACAGCCACTTGAAATGGTTCCTTTTATTTCAGTCGCTCTCTGTGCCTTTGACTTTCTGTGACTTTGGTCAACCCTCTGGATTCCTGCAAAAATTATTTGTCTCTCTTTCAGCTTCCCAGCTGCAATGGATCACTGCTTTCTTTTGCTGCAGTTTCAGAAGTTTGCAAACTGATTGCAAGCTTTTCACACCCGCTTGCTTCCAGACTGCTTCAGCCCAGCAGTACACAAAATGGTTCATCTGACTCTCCAGTCTACTGCTTAAACAGGACTCTTTCCAACAGCACACATTTCCATGAACCTGTATGAATTCTTCATGCAAATATCCATCAGTTTGCTTTCACAGCTTTACAAGGCTCTCTGAAGTCTGTAGCAAAAACAGGCTATAAAAACACAAGTGATTTTTGCTTCCAGCAGTCCAAATCAAAAACAGCCTTCACGCTCACTGCCAGATTCATACAAACTTCCTTCCTTAAATTGCTTTCATGCTGCTGACTTACTCTGTTTTGGCCAGTAGTGCCTAATTGGTGCCATTCCCATTTCTATGATTCTGTGTCTTAAAGGTAGTTCATGCCTGGGCTTCAATTAGACTCTTGATCACTGCTCCATGAGTTAACTCTTTCTTTTCTGTGGAGAAATCTTCAAACATACAGCCTTATTAAATTGCAATTCGGCAAATTCTAAAAAGCTCTGTATAAGCACATAGCATATTTTTTTTTACATATTTTTTTAGTTAGTGAACTTCTATTCAAAAGCAAGGTCTTCACTAACTAAAAACTTCTGTAAAAAAAATATGCTCTGTGCTTATATAGAGCCTTTTAGAATTTGCTGAATTGCAATTTAATAAGGCTGTATGTTTCCACACAGACCTCTGGGGGTACACTTTCACAGTATCTATAAGTGAAACAAAGTCAAGAATATATTTGCTAAACACATATTAATTCAGTTTTAAACAAAGAAGACATTTATATTTCACATCACGTCAACACTCTACATGATAGAGATGTGATATGTTTAAAATATCATATCTAGGAATAGAAAAATAGATATAGATCAGAAAGAGAAGCAAGATGGATGTTTTATTTACATACCCTACCCCATTAGGTCTTAATGAGGGGTGTGTTTTTACTATATTCACACAATCATCATTTTGGATTTAAAAGTGTTATAAGAAGCATTTAGAAGTGACGGTAGTTGATATTAGTGGCTTGTATTAGAATTGTTGACTTTAAGTTTCACGTATCAAGTATAACATCAACTTTGCATACAGATATGGGAATTAATCTGTATATGATGAGTGAGCACTAGTGATGTCGCAAACATCAAATTTTCGGTTCGCGAACAGCGGACGCGAACTTCCATCAAATGTTCGCGATCCCGGCGAACCGCCATAGACTTCAATGGGCAGGCGAATTTCAAAACCCACAGGGACTCTTTCTGGCCACAATAGTGATGGGAAAGTTGTTTCAAGGGGACTAACACCTGGACTGTGGCATGCCGGAGGGGGATCCATGGCAAAACTCCCACGGAAAATTACATAGTTGATGCAGAGTCTGGTTTTAAGCCATAAAGGGCATAAATCACCCTCAACATTCCTAAATTAATTGGAATAACATGCTTTAAAACATCAGGTATGATGTTGTATCGATCTGGTAGTGTAAGGGTTACACCCGCTTCACAGTAACAGACCAATCTCCCCGTTTAATGCACCGCAAACAACCGCAAACAGTCCCTTTGCACAACCGCAAACTCCCCATTTGCACAAGGTTGGATACCAAGACAGCCATGTCCCGTTCCTTGTCCTCACTGATGTCATTGAAGGTCTCTTCCTCCACCCAGCCACCAAGGGTCCCCGAAAGGTGACAACAAGCCCCCTGGGACGCCTGCTGTGTTTGGTCTTCCACCTCCTCAAAGCCACCTTCCTCCTCTGACTCCTCTTCTTCAGACTCCTCTCTCTGTGTTGCCTCTGTCTGCATTATTATAAGGTGTGTACTGTTAAGTAGTACTATTCCTATCGGTTTAATCCCTGTTACGTCCACTATTAGGGGACGTGTATATGGCATGGATTTTTGGAAGCGGGAGATGGAAAAAGATGCTTGGTCGGTCCTCCCACTTCAAATTTGGGGCACTGCGCGTGCAATCTAAGGTGCCACCAAATATGAGTGTCCCTGTGCACTGGCAAAAGTTGGCAGAGTAGGCGCTGTAGGCCTCACACACACGCCTGTAGGCAGGCAACTGATATTCAATCGATTACAGTCAAAAAAGTGTTGTTTTATGTAACTGTACACTACGGTTGCACCAGATATGACGTATCACTGTGCACTGGCAAAAGTTGGCAGAGTAGATTCAATAGGCTTCACACACACGCCTGTAGGCAGGCAATTGCTATTCAATATATTACAGTCAAAAAAGTGTTGTTTTATTTCACTGAGCACAATATAAGCTGTGAGCCTGACACAGGCAGGCAACTGAAATTAGATTACAGGGAAAAAATGTTTTTTTTCAATGTATGGTACACCACCAGGTATGAGTAGTGAAAATAAGCACAATATAAGCTGTTAGGTGTTAGCCTGTCACACACACACACGCTGGCAGGCAGGCAGGCATATGCAATTAGATTACACAGAAAAAAATGATAAAATAAAATAAATGATGTTCTAGCCCTAAAAAGGGCTTTTTGGGTTGCTGTCCTTGCAGCAGATATCAGGTGAGTCCTTTAGGTCTGTAATGGAAGCTAAATACACAGCCCGGCTATCTATTTCCCTATTAAATCTCCAGCAGCTACACTATCTGTCCTCTCACAATGAATGCAGCTTCAGAATGATTCTAAAATGTATGCTGTCCTTCAGATGGAAGACTCTGGAAGGGAGTGTATGCTGCTGATTGCCTGGAATGTGTCTGCTGACTGTGAGGTGCAGGGTCAAAGTTTCCTCAATGATAAAGTATAGGGGGCGAACCAAAAAGCGCATGTGTTCGCCGTCCGCTGCGAACCCGAACATGCCAAAATCGCCGCGAATAGTCCACAGGCGAATTGTCTGCGACATCTCTAGTGAGCACACCTCCACCCCACCTCTTTTGAATGATTTAAAAATAGATATCCCTAGAAATTATAAACAATGAGGTAGATTGCCTTCCATTTCTACTTGATGCATTGTTCAAGATTATCCAACAATAATAATTAAGAAATTGAGATATTCTGCATAGATACTTACTGCTTATTATCTATGACAATACAAAAAATGTCTCATTGGTTAGCTACTGCCAATTTTGTATATTGTGTGAAAAGGAAACACATACATTCATGTCTAACGTCATGAAAGATTATAAATCAATAGATATTTATCAATCGTCTAACTTATGATTTGTTGGAAGAATCTAAGATATTAGAATTAGGAGTGTAATATTAATGCAGTGATTACCCTATTCAGTGATGTAACCAGTTAATGATATTTGAAAAATTGTTTTTTTAAGAGTTGCCTTATGACCCAGCACTTATAATCAGTGCGGATCTAATAAATGGAGGGCTCTGGTTAAAAAAATAAAATGTTGCCCGCTTCAACCAAGGGAGTAGAGTCCGGCTCAAAATATTTTTTTATGCTGAGCCCTGTGTACCATTTCACTCACTACACACAAATGTATATAACATGTAACTTAAAAATAATATATATAATAATATATAACTATAAATAATATGGTTGCATAGTTACAAAGTAATTAAGGTTGAAAAAGACTTTCTGTCCATCAAGTTCAACCTTTTAAGATCTCATCTAATCTGCAGTATGCGGATTAGTTATTCATTCATTATTTATTAATTAATTGTTAATGCATTATTAATCAACTATTTTTTTTAAATTATTTATTAATCCAGAGGAAGGCAAAAAGAAAAGAAAAAAAGTTAAATTTAGCCAATCGTCCCAAAGGAAAAAAAAAATTCCTTCCTAACCCCAGATACTGGCGATCGGATTTCTCCCTGGATCAATACTCTGTCTCTCTAATTATCCAGGATAACCCTGAATTCCCTTTTTAATTAAAAATAAATCCAGTTCCCTTTAAAAGTTATCTATCGAATCCGCTGTCACCACCTCCTCTGGTAGAGAATTCCACAGATTAACCACCCTTACTGTGAAGAACCCTTTTCTTTCTTTAAGGTGGAATATTTTTACTTTTAACATCAAGGGATGTCCTTTTGTCAATTGAAAACCTCTTGGCACAAACAGCTCCCTTGACAAATATTTATACTGACCCTGGATGTATTTATGTAAGGTAATCATATCTCCTCTTACACACCTTTTTTCTAGAGAAAATAAGCTTCACTTACATAGTTACATAGTAATTAAGGTTGAAAAAAGACTTTCAGTCCATCAAGTTCAACCTGTTAAGATCTCCTCTGATCTGCAATATGCGGATTAGTTATTAATTAAATTATTGAATAAATAATTATTAATAGTATAGTATTGGAGGATGAATAAAGAGTTAGTCCATCAAGTTCAACCTTTTTAGATCTCTATTGATCTTTTTAATTTGGACTATTTATTATTATTGTTAATTGATCCAGAGGAAGGCAAACATAAAAAAAAAACCCCATTGAAACTTTGCTAATTGTCTCATAAGGGAAAAAAAAAGCAAAATTCCTTCCTGACCCCAGAAACTGGCGATCAAATTTCTCCCTGGATCAATATTCCTTGCTAGTTATCTAGGATAGCCTTGAATGCCCTCTTTATTCAGAAATATATCTAACCCCTTTTTGAAGTTGTCTATCGAATTCGCTGTCACCACCTCCTTTGGTAGAGAATTCCACAGTTTAACTACCCTAACTGTGAAGAACCCTTTTCTTTGTTTAAGGTGAAATCTTTTTTCTTCTAACCTCAACGGATGTCCTCTTGTCAGTTGAAAATCTCTTGCTACAAAAAGTTCACTTGACAAAGCCTTATATTGACCCTGGATGTATTTATATAACGTAATCATATCTCCTCTTAGACGCCTTTTTTCTAGTGAAAATAAGTTTAATTTTGCTAGTCTTTCTTCATAACTTAGCCCCTCCATTCCCCTTATTAGTTTTGTAGCCCTTCTCTGTACTTTTTCCAGCTCTAAAATGTCTTTTTTATGAGGTGGTGCCCAAAATTGTACTCCATATTCCAAATGAGGGCGTACTAGAGATTTGTATAGTGGCAGAATTATATCTTCTTCCCTGGCTTCTATACCCTTCCTAATACATGCTAATATTTTATTTGCCTTTCCAGCCGCTGCTTGGCTTTGAGCGCTGTTACCTAGGTGGTTGTCCACTAGTACTCCCAAATCCCTTTCAATATCCTATACCCCTAGATTTGCTCCATTAAGATTATAGATTGCTTGGCTATTGTTCCTTCCCAAATGCATAACCTTACATTTATTTGTATTAAATCTCATCTGCCATTTAGCCGCCCATTTCTCTAATTTATGCAAATCCTTTTGTAGGGAAAGTACATCATTATCTGATTTTATTACCTTGCACAACTTAGTGTCATCAGCAAAAATGGAGACACTACATTCGAGTCCTACTTCAATGTCATTAATAAATATGTTAAAAAGGAGAGGACCCAATACTGAGCCCTGAGGAACCCCACTTATCACATTAGACCAATCGGAGTATGTTCCATTTACAACAACTCTTTGCTTCCTGTCTTTTAGCCAGCTCTCGATCCATGAGCAGATATTTACTGCAATTCCTGTATCCCTTAGTTTGCTCACTAGTCTTCCATGTGGCACTGTATCAAATGCCTTTAAAAAATCTAAAAAGACTACATCCACTGAGTTGCCTTGATCCAAGTTCCTACTAACCTCCTCATGAAAACTAATTAGATTGGTCTGACACGACCTTTCCTTCATAAATCCATGTTGACTGCTACCTATGATCCTGTTCAAATAGACATATTCTTGTATTCTGTCCCTTATTAACCCTTCTAAAAGCTTCCCAACTACAGAAGTGAGGCTCACTGGTCTATAATTCCCCGGATTTGCTCTAGATCCCTTCTTAAATATAGGTATCACCTCTGCTTTTCTCCAGTCATCTGGTAGAGACCCTGTAGTGAGTGAGTCTTTAAAGATTAGATATAATGGTTTGGCTATTACAGAACCCAGCTCCCTCAGTACCCTTGGATGTATTCCATCAGCACCTGGGGCTTTATTAACATTTATTTTCTCCAACCTCTTTTGTATTTCTTCCTGCGTTAACCAATTATTTAGTAAAGGTACTGTAGCCCCATTATGTTGCAGTGTCCCAACCACTGGTACCTCCCATGTGTAAACCGACGAAAAGAATCTATTTAGCTCATCTGCCTTTTCCTGGTCACTAATTATCAAATGGCCTGTGTCACATTGTAATGGTCCTATCGATTCCTTCCTGGCCTTCTTCCCATTAATATATTTATAAAATATTTTAGGGTTAGTCTTACTTTCCATTGCAACTGACTTCTCATTTTTTATTTTAGCCAGTCTAATAGCCCTTTTGCAAGCCTTGTTGATTTCCTTATAGTCACATAAAGCTGCCTCTGTTCCCTCCTTCTTGTATAATTTAAATGCATATTTCTTTTTCCTCATCATGATCTTTAAGTCATTGTTAAGCCACATGGGATGTGATTTACTCCTATTCATTTTATTTCCACATGGTACATGCTGATGAGTATGTTTATTTAGTAAGGATTTGAATGTTGTCCATTTATTTTCAGTATTCTTCCCTGTAAGTTCTTTGTCCCAGTCTATATGTTGTATTGCTGCCCGTAGCCCATTAAAGTTAGCCCTTTTAAAATTTAGAGTTTTTGTTGGCCCCTTACAACTCTGTTTTTTGTATTCAATCTCAAATGAGACTGTGTTGTGATCACTGTTCCCCAAGGGTTCCCCTATTTTTACATTTGATATTATATCAATATTACTTGTGATGACTAAATCCAAGATGGCCCCATTTCTAGTAGGTTCTTGTATTACCTGGGCTAGATAATGATCCCTGAGTGTACTCAAGAACCTGCTCCCCTTAGCTGAGCTGCTGGTCTCGTTTATCCAGTTTATATCAGGGTAATTAAAGTCTCGCATTATTAGAACTTGCCCATGCTTAGCTGCATTTCCAATCTGTAACAATAATTGTATTTCCTCACTTATAGCTATATTTGGGGGTTTATAGCATACTCCCACCAATATGCATTTAGAATTAGCTCCTCCACTATTTAGCTCAACCCACAAGGATTCAATGATGCCGTTAGTGCCAGCATAAATATCTTCTCTAACTATAGGCTTAAATTCAGGCTTAACATAAAGACAGATCCCTCCTCCTCTTTTACCATTTCCCCTATCTTTCCTAAATAGGTTATAACCATCCATATTAACAGTCCAGTCATGAGATTCATCCCACCATGTTTCCGTAATGCCTATTAAGCCCCATTTTTCTTGTACTGCTAATATTTCTAGCTCATCCATTTTCCCAGGCAAACTTCTTGCGTTTGCAATCATACACTTTATGTTGCTATGACTCTGCTGTTGTGAAGTGCCTGCCACTGTATTTGAGGCCCCTATTAATATCTCCCTACTTTCTATTGTAACCCTCCCCCCTTCTCCTCCCCCATGGGTAAATAATTCATCCCTTTCCCTCTCTACCCTATTTACCCCAATACTTCTATATAGTCCCTCCCCCCCACCTACAAGTTTAAAAACTCCCCCAGCCGTTCAACCATCCTATTCCCTAGCACAAAAGCGCCCTCATCATTAAGGTGCAATCCATCCCTGCTATAGAGATTGTACCCAAGTGAGAAGTCAGCCCAGTGCTCTAAAAACCCAAAACCCTCTGCACTGCACCACTTTTTTAGCCACGCATTAACCTCCCTAAGCTCCTTCTGCCTCCCTGGGCTAGCACGTGGCACTGGTAGTATCTCAGAAAATACTACCTTGGAGGTCCTTGCTTTAAGCTTATTCCCTAATTCTCTAAAATCATTCTTTAGGACGCTCCATCTTCCACTAACTTTGTCATTGGTACCAATGTGTACCAAGACCGCCGGTTCATTACCAGCCCCTCCCAATAATTTATCCACCCGATCCACAACATGCCGAACCCGAGCACCCGGGAGACAGCAAACTGTTCGATTGCTGGGATCTGGGTGACAAATTACCCTGTCTACCTTCCTAATAATAGAGTCCCCTACCACCAAAACATGTCTGTTGCTCTGCCTATTCTGCCCTCCCTCTCCTCCAGTAGAACTGTTCTCCCGGCTGTTAGAGGGAACAGCTCTATCTGGCATTGCCATTCCTGAATGGACATCCCCAACAGTTTCACTCAATCTCGCAAATCTGTTGGTGTTTGCCAACTCAGAACTGGCCTGCCTCCTCCTGTACCCCCTGATTCCCCTTCTAACTGTAACCCAGCTACCTCCCTGGCCATCCTCACTAGCCCCAGCTCCTCCCTCCATACTAGGCCCAGCTAAACTGTGCTCCGTGAGCACCAACTCCCTTTCCAGTGGAGCAATATCACTTAAGTGCTGCAATTCTCCTCTCCAGATCTTCAATTTGAGCTTCCAAAGAGGCAACATGCTCACACCTGTCACAGAGGTATGGACCCTGGATCATCTGTTCCAGTAGTGCATACATTTGGCAGGATGTACACTGAGTGAGGTTTCCACTGGACTGACTCATGATTATCAGTTACAAAAATACAGTGAGAAAACAAATCAATGTATTTGTATAAAGATTTATTTTCCACACCTTAAACCAAACAAAACAGAAACAATATGTACGTTTGTTTTCTGTTTTTTCTTATAATACCCCTTATTTGGATTTCCTCCTTTTATTTAATCTCCTACACACCAACTACACTTACACTAGAAATGATTGCAAGCTCCCAAGCTCTCCCTTCCCTTGCTAAAATAGACCCCGCCTACTTGCCTGTACAATGATAAAAGAGCACAGGATAGAAAACACGGTCCTGCCCCACAGAACCGATTCAACAGAAAACAACAAAATACACACAGATATAACTTACACAGTCCAAGCCACACTCACACTCACCTGTACTCTGAATAATGCAACAGACAGAAAACTCTGCACTGACTTAGAGCAGATTCAAACAGAACTCACACAATTTCACCCAGATATAACTTACACAGCCCAAGCCACACCCACTCTCACCTGTACTCTGATTAATGCAACAGACAGAAACTGGGCACTGACTTAGAGCAGATTCAAACCTGACCTCACACAAATGCACCCAGATATAACTACACAGGCCAAGCCACACCCACTCTCACCTGTACTCTGATTAATGCAACAGACAGAAACTGTGCACTGACTTAGAGCAGATTCAAACCTGACCTCACACAAATGCACCCAGATATAACTACACAGGCCAAGCCACACCCACTCTCACCTGTACACTGATTAATGCAGACAGAAACTGTGCACTGACTTAGAGCAGATTAGTCTTTTTTCATAACTTAGCCCCTCCATTCTCCTTATTAGTTTTGTTGCCCTCCTCTTTACCTTTTTCAGCTCTAAAATGTCCTTTTTATGAAGTGATGCCAAAAAATTGTACTCCATATTCCAAACTAGGGCGTACTAGAGATTTGTAGAGTGGCAGAATTATATTTGCTTCCCTTGCTTTTATACCCTTCTTAATACATGATAATACTGAACCCTGAGGAGCCCCACTTACCACATTAGTCCAATCCGAGTATGTTCCATTTACAACAACCCTTTTCTTCCTGTCTTTTAGCCAGCTCTCAATCGATGTGCATATATTTACTGCAATTCCTGTATCCCTTAGTTTGCACAAAAGTCTCACATGTGGCACTGTATCAAAAGCCTTTGCAAAATCCAAAAAGAATACATCCACTGAGTTGCCTTGATCCAGGTTCCTACTAACCTCCTCATAGAAACTAATTAGATTTGTTTGACATGACCTATCCCTCATAAATCCATGTTGAATCCTACTTAGATTTTTTTTCGAATAGACATATTCTTGTATATTATCCATTATTAACCCTTCTAAAAGCTTCCCCACTACAGAAGTGAGGCTCACTGGTCTATAATTCCATGGATTTGCTATTGCTCCCTTTTTAAATATAGTTATCACATCTGCTTTTCTCCAGTCATCTGGTAGAGTGAATTTTGAAACATTAAATATAATGGTTTGGCTATTACAGAACCAAGTTCCCTCAGTACCCTTGGATGTATTCCATCAGGCCCCGGGGCTTTATTAACATTTATTTTTTCCAACCTCTTTTGGATTACTTCCTGCGTTAACCAATTATTTGGCAAAGGTAGTGTAGCCCCATTATGTTGCAGTGTCCCAACCACTGTTAGCTCCCTTGTGTATACAGAAGAAAATAAGCTATTTAGCTCATCTGCCTTTTCCTGGTCACTAATTTTCAGATGGCCTCTGTCACATTGTAATGCTCCTATAGCTTCCTTCCCCGCCTTCTTCCCATTTATATACTTAAATAATATTTTAGGGTTAGCCTTACTCTTTTTTGCAATTAATTTTTCATTTTCTATTTTAGCCAGTCTAATAGCCCTTTTGCAAGCCTTGTTGGTTTCCTTGTACTCCCGTCAAGCAGTCTCTGTCCCCTCTTGTTTGTACAATTTAACTGCCTGTTTTTTACTCCGTATCTTGATATTTAAATCATTGTTAAGCAACATTGGATGTGATTTACTCCTTTTACTTTTATTCCCACTTGGTATATGGTGATAAGTATGTAAATTTAGTAAGGATTTGAATGTTGTCCATTTATGTTCAGTGTTTTTACCTATCAGTTCTCTGTCCCAGTCTATACTTTGTATTGCTGCCCTTAGACCATTAAAATCTGCCCTTTTAAAATTAAGAGTTTTTGTTGGCCCATTAAAGTTTAGTTTTTTTAATTAATTCTCAAATGTGACTGTGTTGTGATCACTGTTTCCCAATGGTTACCTTATTTCAACATTTGATACTATATCAATATTATTTGTGATGACTAAATCTAAGATAGCTTCACTTCTAGTAAGTTCTTGTATAACCTGGGCCAGATAATGATCCCTGAGTGTACTCAAGAACCTGCTCCCCTTAGCTGAACTGCTGGTCTCATTTATCCAGCTTATTTCAGGGTAATGAAAATCTCCCATTATTAGAACTTGCCCATGCTTACCTGCATTTCCAATCTTTAACAATAATTGTATTTCCTCACTTTAAGCTATATTTGGGGGTTTATAGCATACTCCTACTAATATTCTTTTGGAATTTGCTGTTCCGCTATTTAACTCTACTCACAAACATTCAACATTACCACTAGTTCCGCCACATATATTTTCTCTGAATATCGGCTTAAATTCAGGCTTAACATACAGACAAATTTCTCCTCCTCTTTTACCATTGGCCCTATTTTTCCTAAATAGGTTATAACCATCCAGATAAACAGTCCAGTCATGAAATTTATCTCACCACATTTTAGTAATGCCTATTACATCCAATTTTTAATTAATTGCTAATAATTCTATCTCTCCCATTTTTCCTGACAAACTTCTGGCATTAGCAAGCATACATCTTATGTCATGCGTTTGTAATTTGGTGGGACCTGCCACTATACTTGAGTTACTTAGTAATACCTCCCTATCGACTATACTACCCCTCCCCCCATCTCCTCTACCCTATTACTTATATCTAGTCCCTCCCCCACACCTACTAGTTTATAAACTCCTCCAGCCTTTCTACTATCATATCCCCTAGCACAAAAACTCCCTCATTATTAAGGTGCAATCCATCCCTGCTGTAGAGATTGTACCGAAGTGAGAAGTCAGCCCAGTGCTCTAAAAACCCAAACCATTCTTAGTGCACCACATCTTTAGCCATACATTAACCTCCCTAAGCTCCTTTTGCCTCCCTGGGCTAGCACGTGGCACTGGTAGTATCTCAGAAAATACTACCTTGGAGGTCCTTGCTTTCAGCTTATTAACTAGTTCTCTAAAATCATTCTTTTGGACACTCCATCTTCCACTCACTTTGTCATTGGTACCAATATGTACCAAGACCGCCGGTTCATTTCCAGCCCCTCCCAATAATTTTTTCTACTAGATCCACAACATGCCGAACCCGAGCACCCGGGAGACAGCAAACTGTTTGATTGCTGGGATCTGGGTGACAAATCACCCTGTCTACCTTCCTAATAATAGAGTCCCCTAACACCAAAACCTGTCTGTTGCTCTGCCTATTCTGCCCTCCCACTCCTCCAGTAGAACGGTTCTCCCGGCTGTTAGAGGGAACAGCTGTATCTGGCATTGCCATTCCTGAATGGACATCCCCAACAGTTTCACTCAATCTGGCAAATTTGTTGTTTGCCAACTCAGAACTGGCCTTCCTCCTATTAGCTCCGGATTCCCCTTCTAACTGTAACCCAGCTACCTCCCTGGACATCCTCACTAGCCCCAACTCCACCCTCCATGCTAGGCCCAGCTAAACTGTGCTCAGTGAGCACCAACTCCCTTTCCAGTGTGACAATATCACTAAGTGCTGCAATTCTCTGTTCCAGTTCTCCAATTTGAGCTTCCAGAGAGGCAGCATGCTCACACCTCTCACATAGGTATGGACCCTGGATCATCTGTTCCAGTATTGCATGCATATGACAGGATGCACAATGAGTGAGGTTGCCACTGGACTGACTCATAATTCATTGGGAAAAATAAAGAATATAAAATAATAATATAAAATAATATATTTGTATAAAGTTTTTGTAAAAAAAAAAAAAAAAAAAAAAAAAAAATATATATATATATATATATATATATATATATATATATTATTCTTCCCCTTTTGCACTATAAATCTGCCCCCCTTTTTCTTTGTACTCCCTCCTTTTATTTAAACTCCTACACTTTTACTAGAAAGTAAAATCCACTTGCATAGTGTGTATCTTTGGAACAGAAAAACATATTGTAATTAGATGTTTAGGCATTATTTTTATGTATTTAAAGTTAGAAATTATCCACCATAATTTGGTACAATTAGAACGGTATGATAGACCAGGACATCTAATATATTTATTTTTCAGAAATATAAATGATGTAACCTATTTCAGTAAAATAATAGCTGCTGTTTGTAGATTACAAAGTTTAGATAAACAAACGATAACACATCCAACATTTCCTCGAGAGACACATTAATTTCTTGGACAATGTTGAATAAATTGCTTAATGCGGTTAGCATACCTTTTAGATGTGAGCCAATTCATATTAACCCAGTTTTTCCACATATATGGTTAAATAGTCTTTTTTTGCAATGTAAACAAGTGATAACTGCCAAATGTTAAATTTTTATTAAAATAAGCAATAATTATTTAAAGAACTAAATATTGCATTTTTTTAAACTCAACACCAAAATTAAGTAAATCTTAAATAGCAAGTTCCATGTAAAATTAAGTTTCTGTTAAGGTAAAGAGCACCCCTAGAGAATATTAACTAAATATTAACTAAAAACAATTTTAAAAAAGGCCAAGTTTGGAAAATGCTCCTTACTGCTTGTTTAGAGTAGATGCTGACATTTTAAATTACATTTTGCCAACCACACTGAGCTCTGTGAGCTCACTGGGTCAAAAACTAAAGAGCCATTTTAACTGCATGTGAGTTCAAGATGTTACAGCTACATTCTTGTTTCTGTGTTCTACAACAGCTCACATCACACAACATACAAAGCTGTTATAGCAGTAAAAGGTAGTGTATTATTTCAGATAGGAGCAATTTGAGTTTATGTAAAAGGACACCTTTAAATTATTAATGTCTTGCTTTTGAAGGGTGAACCAATTGTGATGAATACTTACAAAGGTTGCAACATTTTCAATGTAACATATTTAAACTAATTTAACACTACCCACTCCACAAAACTGCAGAATTGTCAGTAAGACCAACGTCATTATCTGGTTATGTAAAATGTTTAATTAGTAAAGTCCTTAGAAAAACAGTTTATTTTGTAGAGGAAAAACTAATCAGCATCCTTGAAAGTTATAAATTGCATTTAACATAATGAAAGCCAAGTTTGCCTTCGCCAATTTTAATTAACCAATCATTGAATTCATTTTGGCCTTCTGATCTCATATTTTTCTCCAATTTAAGGTGTGTAAATAGTTTCCATAGTGGTCTGGACTTTATGCAAGTTTCTTCAATGTCTGTACGATTTCCATGGACAACTGGTAATGTTTGTTTGACATTACCACCTAACAACATCACCTTGGCTCCAAAAGGCAAATCATTAGCTATGACTTCACGTAACAACCAATCAATACATTTGAGTGCATGGCAAGACATCAATTTTGCCTCATCAATTATAATGAGTTTACTTTTTTAAAGATTTCTTGCTTGAAATGATGTAATTCTAATATCCGATACTGATGTTTCCAAAATGGGAACCGGACATTTAAATCCACTATGCACAGTTCTACCACCTTCCAACAAAAGGGCAGCAATTCCAATAGCTGCAAAGGGAACTACTATTTCACCTTGACTTCTAATTAAATTCATCAATAAATTATATAGATACATTTTGCCAGATCCACCGGGTCCATGTAGATAGAAATAACGCTCTTTGAGCATATCATCATTTAGTGCTTTTAGTATGGCATGAAATGCTTCCAATTGCAATGTTTTTGAAGGCTACTTTTTCTTCTGCTTTTTGTTTTTAAACATCATATTCTTCATAGTTTATGTCGCCTATAATTGCTGGATCTGGTAGATTAAAAGTTGCACAACTTAATCCATAACCAAGAAATATCTCTTGAATTTCCATTAAGCCTTTTAATTCTGCAATTGACTCACTGTATTTTTTCACAAAGTCTTCACACATGTTTGATTTAAATTTGTTCCATAAAGATAATGCATCAGGTACATTACAAAATATTTAAAAAGGAGTAACAAAAGAGCACATTTAAATCTGGTCTGAACAGGATCCTTGCTTAGCATCCAGAAATATATAATGGTGTGGGTAAAGAACCAATAACATACATGAGTAAATGTAAAAAATTACTTTTATTAATACAATAATAAAAAAACAAACGGTGTAGTAAAATTCGGACGTATAAAAAATAGCAAAATAAAAACAGTGGATGATATAGGGGACAATATCATTACAAACTGTGGATCTATCTAACGCTGGTGTAGTGGTGGTAGGGACCCACTACTTACCCCCTCATACTGCCTGGATAGATTAATCTACCCTACAATGCCTGGGACTAGTCCCAATATACATCCACATACCTGCACCAGGTACACTTAAATGGAGTAATCTTAAACTAAAACGTTCAATGTCTCTTGGACTAACAGTATATATTCTTGGGAAAATTCTATTGCCACTCCTTTTTCTTTTTCGCTATGCCCCTTTGATGAAAACGTAATGATATGGAAACTCAATGTATAACAATTCCTGTGCTTTAATGTCATTACAATTTAAGTTAAATATTAAATGTTTTTATTTTTGCATAGATATTTAAAAAAGCATACAAAAATAAGTTTTTTTACAAAAATGATGATATTTAACATCTTCAAAGGGAACAATTATATATAAAATCTAAAGAGAAGAAAGTAATCTAGTACTTTACATAATCTATACAAACAATACTTGTCTATCTTCTCAGGTATATTTATACATTCAGCATAAATAGATCATCATATATATAGCTTTACAGGAATACAAGGAAATCAACAAGGCTTGCAAAAGGGCGATTAGACTGGCTAAAATAGAAATGAAAAATTAATTGCAAAAGAGAGTAAGACTAACCCTAAAATATTTTTTAAGTATATTAATGGGAAGAAGGAGGAAGGAAGCTATAGGAACATTACAATGTGACACAGGCCGTCTGATAATTAGTGACCAAGAAAAGGCAGATGAAAAGGCAGATGAGCTAAATAGGTTCTTTTCTTCAGTATACACAAGGGAGGTACCAGTGGTTGGGACACGGCAACATAATGGGGCTTCACTACCTTTGCCAAATAATTGGTTAACACAGGAAGTAATCCAAAAGAGGTTGGAAAAAATAAATGTTAATAAAGCCCCGGGTCCTGATGGAATACATCCAAGGGTACTAAGGGAACTGGGTTCTGTAATAGCCAAACCATTATATTTAATTTTTCAAGATTCACTCAACACAGGGTCTCTACCAGATGACTGGAGAAAAGCTGATGTGATACCTATATTTAAAAAGGGACAAATCCGGGGAATTATAGACCACTGAGTCTCACTTCTGTAGTGGGGAAGCTTTTAGAAGGGTTAATAAGAGATAATATACAAGAATATGTCTATATGAACAGGATTATAAATAGGAGTCAACATGGATTTATGAGGGATAGGTCATGTCAAACAAATCTAATTAGTTTCTATGAGGAGGTTAGTAGGAACCTGGATCAAGGCAACTCAGTGGATGTAGTCTTTTTGGATTTTGCAAAGGCTTTTGATACAGTGCCACATGGGAGACTATTGTGCAAACTAAGAGATACAGGAATTGCAGTAAATATCTGCTCATGGATTGAGAGCTGGCTAAAAGACAGGAAGCCAAGGGTTGTTGTAAATGGAACATACTCCGATTGGACTAATGTAGTAAGTGGGGTTCCTCAGGGTTCAGTATTAGGTCCTCTCCTTTTTAACATATTTATTAATGACTTAGAGGTAGGATTGGAGTGTGGTGTCTCCATTTTCAATCCAAATTATAATCTTAATGGAGCAAATCTAGGTGTATCAGATATTGAAAGGGATTTGGGAGTGCTTGTGGACAACCACCTAGGTAACAGTGCTCAAAGCCAAGCAGCAGCTGCAAAGGCAAATAAAATATTAGCATGTATTCAGAAGGGTATAGAAGCCAGAGAAGCAAATATAATTCTGCCATTTTACAAATCTCTAGTACGCCCTCATTTGGAATATGGAGTACAATTTTGGGCACCACTTCCTAAAACGGACATCTTAGAGCTGGAAAAGGTACAGAGGAGGGCAATAAAACTAATAAGGGGAATGGAGGGGCTAAGTTATGAACAAAAACTAACCAAATTAAACTTATTTTCTCTAGAAAAAAGGCGTCTAAGAGGAGATATGATTACCTTATATAAATACATCCAGGGTCAGTATAACGATTTGTCAAGGGAGCTTTTTGTGCCAAGAGGTTTTAGACTGGCAAGAGGACATCCCTTGAGGTTAGAAGTAAAAAGATTCCACCTTAAAGAAAGAAAAGGGTTCTTCACAGTAAGGTTGGGTAATCTGTGGAATTCTTTACCAGAGGAGGTGGTGACAGCAGATTCAATAGATAACTTTAAAAGGGGAGTGGATTTATTTCTAATTAAAAAGGGAATTCAGGGTTATCATGGATATTTGGAGCGTGCAGTATTGATCCGGGTAAAGGTCTGGTCGCCGGTGTCTGGGATCGGTAGGGAACTGATTTATTTTTTATTTTTATACAACTAATTAATTAATAGTTAATCCACATATTGCAGATCAGAGGAGATCTTAAAAGGTTGAACTTGATGGACTGAAAGTCTTTTTTCAACCTTAAATTCTATGTAACTATGTAACTATCTATATATGGCTAACGTTCATGTAATTAATAATATATCTGTATCAAAGAAGGAAAAAAGAGAAAAAATAAAAAACAAAACAAACAACCCATCCAAAAGATGAAAAAGGAGAGAAGAAAAAAAAAAAAAACTACTCCTATTCTCCTTCCTCTCTCGTCCAAACCTCACTTCTCCCAGTATCTGGGCTACTAAAAGTATATTAATTATTATGGCTGCATCTGTTTTAGTTATATGTGCTGGAAATATATTATTATTATTATTATTATTATCGTTTATTTGTAACGCGCCAACATATTCCGTAGCGCTATACATAAGTTAAGTTACAGGCAATGACAAGTTAAAGATTCATACATTGCAAAGAGTGTATGGCCCTGTCTTTGAGCTTGGAATCCAGTGTCCATAGCGCTTTCCCTAAAGCACTGCGCAGGATTGAAACTCGCAGACTTACAATCTAAAGGTTAAAGTTTGTATCTGGTACAGTAGGGAGAGAGTAGTGCTGAGCAGCGCTGAGCATGTTAGGGAGGAAGGTTATAGGCTTCTTTAAAGAGGTGCGTTTTTATTGATGTTTTGAAAGATTTAAGGCAGGAGGATAGTCTGGTGAAGCGAGGCAAGGAGTTCCAGAGAATAGGGGCAGCGCGAGAAAAGTCCTGGAGGCGGGAGTGAGAGGAGGTGACAAGAGTGGTAGAAAGAAGAAGGTCGTTAGCAGAACGAAGAGGGCGTGTGGGGGAGTATTTGGAGATGAGAGCAGAGATGTATGGGGGTGCGCTGTTGTTGAGGGCTTTATAAGTTAGGGTCAAGATTTTAAACTTTATTCTGGAGGTTAAGGGAAGCCAGTGGAGTGATTGACAAAGAGGAGCTGCCGACACTGAACGATGTGTACTGAAGATGAGTCTGGCGGAGGCATTTATTATGGATTGAAGTGGGGAGAGGCGAGTGATGGGCAGGCCAACAAGGAGCGAGTTGCAATAGTCAAGACGAGAAATGATAAGAGAGTGTATTAGAATCTTAGTAGTGTCTTGTGTAAGGTAATGGCGTATTCTGGATATGTTTTTTAGATGGAAAAGACAGGATTTGGTTAGAGACTGTATGTGTGGGATGAAAGAGAGGGCAGGGTCCAGTAGAACCCCGAGACAACGGGCTTGGGAGGTGGGAGTGATGATGGCGTTGTTGACAGAGAGAGAGATGTGAGGAATTGAAGCTGTAGTAGAGGGTGGGAAGATTAAGAGTTCAGTCTTAGACATGTTGAGTTTCAGATGGTGGGTGGACATCCAAGAGGATATACTAGAGAGGCAGTCGGAGACCTGTGCTAGAAGAGAGGGGGATAGATCTGGTGCTGAGAGATAGATTTGGGTGTCGTCTGCATAGAGATGGTACTGGAACCCAAAAGAGTTTATTAGGGTGCCGAGTGAGGATGTGTAGATGGAGAAGAGGAGGGGGCCTAGGACTGATCCTTGGGGTACGCCAATAGACAGGGGGTGAGGAGAAGAAGATGTGCCGGAGAAGGAGACGCTAAATGATCGTTCTTGGAGGTATGATGAGAACCACAAGAGAGCAGTGTCTCGAATGCCGAGGGAGGAGAGAATGTGGAGTAGAATTGAATGGTCAACGGTGTCAAAGGCGGCAGAGAGATCCAGGAGAAGCAAAATAGAAAACTTGGCGGTGAGCAGGTCATTGGTGACTTTTATGAGGGCTGTCTCAGTGGAGTGTTGGGGCCGAAAGCCGGATTGGAAAGTGTCCAGAAGAGAGTTAGAGGAGATGAAACTGGTGAGGCGGTTATAGATGAGCCGCTCCAGCAGTTTGGAAGCCAGGGGAAGTAGAGAGATAGGGCGATAGTTAGATGCAATGTCAGAATCGGATGAGGGTTTCTTGAGAGTGGGTGTAATTATGGCATGTTTTAGAGATGATGGAAATGTGCCGGTGTTTAGGGAAAGGTTGAAGATATGTGTGAGAGCTGGGATAAGTGTAGTAGAGAGGGGAGGGATGAGCTGAGATGGAATAGGATCTGAAGGACAGGTAGTGAGGTGAGAGGATGATATTAGGATGGAGACTTCATCTTCTGTTGCAGGGGTAAAGTAGTCCAGAGTGGCTGTGGGAATGGAAGGGGGGGTAGATTGGGTGTTGTTGGTTAGTAGAGTTAGTTGAGAGAGTGAAGTGTGTGAGCCATGGTGGGAGGAGAGTTCATTGTGGATAGATTGAATTTTATGTGTAAAATGGTTGGCAAAGTCTTCAGCCGTGAGACAGGAAGGGATGGGGGGAGGTGGTGGGCGAAGGAGAGTATTGAAAGTGGCAAAAAGACGTTTTGGGTTAGAGGACAGAGTTGATATTAGTGATGTAAAGTACTGCTGTTTGGCCAGGTTGAGGGCAGAGGAGTAGGAACGTAGCATAAACTTGTAGTGAAGGAAATCTGCTGCAGAGCGTGATTTCCTCCATAGTCGTTCAGCAGTGCGGGAGCACTTCTGAATGTAACGTGTGTGTGTAGTGTGCCATGGTTGTGGATGAAATTGAGGGCGTCTGCGTGTAGTTATGGGGGCCAGAGTGTCAAGAGTGGAAGTGAGAGTAGAGTTGTAGTGTGTGGTGGCAGTGTCAGGGCAGTTGAGGTTGGTGATAGTGCTGAGAAGAGGTTGGAGCACGGTGGAGAGTTGGGTAGGGTCGAGTTCTAGCAGGTTTCTGTGGGTTATTGTGGCTGGGGTTGAAGAAGAGTGATAGGAGGAAGATGTGTTGAGGTTGAAGGTAAGGAGGTGATGGTCAGATAGAGGGAGAGGGTGGATGACTAGGTTGGAGGTGTGGGTAATATTGGTAAAAATAAGGTCAAGAGAGTGACCAGCATGGTGAGTTGAAGAATCTGTAAGTTGTGAGAGGCAGAGGGAAGAGGTGAGTGCAAGTAGTTTGGCGGCTGCTGAGGAGGTGGGGGTGTCAATAGCAATGTTGAAGTCACCAAGTATCAGTGTGGGAATGTTGGAGGAAAGAAAGTGTGGGAGCCAGGCGGAAAAGTGATCGAGAAATTGAGAGGAAGTACCTGGGGGGCGATAGATTACAGCAACACGTAGAGAGATAGGAGAGAAGAGGCGGATAGTATGAGCTTCAAAAGACGAAAATTGGAGGGATGGGACAGGGGGTATGAGGTGGAACGTACAGCGAGAAGAAAGTAATACACCCACACCACCACCTTGTTTGTTCCCAGGTCTAGGTGTGTGACTGAGGTGAAAACCCCCATGCGAGAGTGCTGCAGGGGAGGCAGTATCAGAAGAGGAGAGCCAGGTTTCAGTAAGAGCCAGTAGATTGAGGGAGTTGGTAGTGAAAAGGTCGTGAGTGAAAGTGAGTTTATTGCAGATAGATCGTGCGTTCCAGAGAGCACAGGAGAAAGGAAGAGTGGAAGGTTTGTGACAA
This sequence comes from Discoglossus pictus, assembly GCA_027410445.1. Taxonomy (NCBI): domain Eukaryota; kingdom Metazoa; phylum Chordata; class Amphibia; order Anura; family Alytidae; genus Discoglossus; species Discoglossus pictus. The sequence goes on from CM050164.1 coordinate 274,007,044, forward strand.
GTGATGGGTATCAAATTTTGTGTTTTTCTGGTGTTTTTTGCCCTTGGAGTAGAGCGTGGCTGAAAGCAGGTAGAAATGAGGGAGGGACCTGGGTTAGGGGATATGTCTCCAGCAGCTAGCAGAAGGAGGAGTGAGAGTGAGAGAATATGGGAGTGGGACTTACAGTGATGTTTCTGCTTATGAGTGTTGGGGAGGGGAGGAGATTGTGATTGGAGGAGAGAGAATAGCTCATGGGAGCAGAGAAGAGGAGAGGAAAGCAAGGAAGGTGAGATGGTTATAGTATTGGAGGTGTGATACGGATAGGCTGCAAATGATAGTCTGAGAGAGAGGCAGTAGAAGATGAGGAGGAGAAAAAAGTGAGAGAGCATTTCGACACAGTGTGTAGGTGTAGGGAGTAGATAAGATAAAGGTGTGAGAGTAAAAGAAAAATTGTTAGTGACCAAGATGGGAGAGTAGCTGGGTTGTGTGTAATTATATATATATATATATATATATATATATATCACATATATAGTTGTGAGCATACGGGTCAGCTCGACCCGTTGCTCACGCTCCATGCCAGCAACTGAGGCCCTCGCGAAGCACACCGGCAACTGAGTGAGCCCGCTACGCGCCCATCATCCTGTGTCCAAGGCCCAGTGTTAGGAGGCGGCGCTCCAAGCCTCTTCCGGGTCACTGCCTTTCTGATCGGCCGCTCTAGGTGCCCCCGTCCCGGCCTCATATGATGCTGCAGTGCCCGGACAGCACCAGGTGAGCTCAATTGAGGCCCTCGGAGCACACCGGCCTCTAATAGGACCTCCACCCTGAGGCACATAGGCCTGTAATATCACCCCCACACCGGGCATATACCCTCCCATCACCCTGTGTCCTTTCTTTTAAGGTATTTTTTCACACACCGGCCTGTAATAGGACCTCCACCCTGAGGCACATAGGCCTGTAATATCACCCCCACACCGGGCATATACCCTCCCATCACCCTGTGTCCTTTCTTTTAAGGTATTTTTTCACACACCGGCCTGTAATAGGACCTCCACCCTGAGGCACATAGGCCTGTAATATCACCCCACACCGGGCATATACCCTCCCATCACCCTGTGTCCTTCCTTTTAAGGTATTTTTTCACACACCGGCCTGTAATAGGACCTCCACCCTGAGGCACATAGGCTGTAATATCACCCCACATCGGGCATATACCCTCCCATCACCCTGTGTCCTTTCTTTTAGGGTATTTTTTTATTTGTTTAAATGTTTTGGGTATTTTTTAACAATATTAATAAAAGTTGCACTTTTTTAATTTGATTTTGGTCTGGTAACAATTCAGGGAAAGAAACAATGGGGATTTGCTGGTTTCATAAAAGCGTGCTTTTTTCACTTTGCTTCATGTTTAGTGAATCTAGCTGACAGTACAAATGTAAAGAAAATACGTCACATTATTCAGATTTTTGTTATTAATGGGAAGCAGCAAGTGGAGCATCCTCTATATCAAGTCACCAGAAATATTTTTTGAGTCAGATTGCAAAATTGCATTTTGAACTTTAGTTAATAAAGCTTTGTAATAAAATAACTTACAAATTAGGTTTCATCATTTACATTATCACATATCACATATATAGTTGTAGCGAGCCCTCGCGAAGCACACCGGCAACTGAGTGAGCCCGCTACCCTCCCATCACCCTGTGTCCAAGGCGAGAGAAAAAATGGCTGCCGAACAAAACGAAAATGAGGCTACAGCACTGTAAACACGCAAAACACCACAAGAAACACGCAAAACACCACAAAACACCTACGGATATTCCGCAAAGACGCATACCACACATTACCCGCCATTTTAGAACAATGCGGAAGTACACCACTACGCTAACGGTTTCGTCTCGCGCACGCACAGTATTACACTGCACACATTCATCACGCTTACACAGCAGCTCCACATCACTAATGCTGCAGTAACATCAAAACAGATTGTCAGCTCTTCAACACAATGCTTCCTGCATATATTACTTCAAAATAGGTAAAGTATATTAATTTATTAATCTATTAGTTATTTTATTATTATACACCAAACAGCATTAGCTCACTTACAATTTGATTGCCGTCATTTTTTGACGGGCAATTCGCTAGTATATATATATTTTCTTTTTTTTTTTGTGTGTATTAAATTAGTTGAATCATTTGAAGCAGGTGATGCTGAGTGAGCAGGTGTAAGTCAGATGAGTATCTATAAATTGAGACAACGCAAGGGTGAGTGGGGCAGGGAGGGAGGGCAGAGAGAGCAGTGTCTGTGGAAGCCAGGTGAGTTTTTTAAAGATGGATGCTAGAGGCTGGAACAGAGAAGAGATTGTGAGATATAGTTTGTGGCTAGCCAGTATTTATGCATTTAAAAGGAGCATTTGGTGCAGACAGATGAGAAGGTGTGAGGGGGGCGGGAGATTGTGGTGGAGAAATACAGTGTGAAAGCTTACAATTTAACAGAGTAGTAATAAAGTTTCTATGTGAACAAAAATTATATCAGATATGGATATTTATAATTAATGTTACAGGAGGATACAGTAGAGTCAAAGGTGAATCAGTCAGATGGCTGTAGATACCTTGTGGCAGTGTCTGTGGAAGCCAGGTGAGTTTTTTAAAGATGGATGCTAGAGGCTTGTGGCAGTGTCTGTGGAAGCCAGGTGAGTTTTTTAAAGATGGATGCTAGAGGCTTGTGGCAGTGTCTGTGGAAGCCAGGTGAGTTTTTTAAAGATGGATGCTAGAGGCTTGTGGCAGTGTCTGTGGAAGCCAGGTGAGTTTTTTAAAGATGGATGCTAGAGGCTTGTGGCAGTGTCTGTGGAAGCCAGGTGAGTTTTTTAAAGATGGATGCTAGAGGCTTGTGGCAGTGTCTGTGGAAGCCAGGTGAGTTTTTTAAAGATGGATGCTAGAGGCTTGTGGCAGTGTCTGTGGAAGCCAGGTGAGTTTTTTAAAGATGGATGCTAGAGGCTTGTGGCAGTGTCTGTGGAAGCCAGGTGAGTTTTTTAAAGATGGATGCTAGAGGCTTGTGGCAGTGTCTGTGGAAGCCAGGTGAGTTTTTTAAAGATGGATGCTAGAGGCTTGTGGCAGTGTCTGTGGAAGCCAGGTGAGTTTTTTAAAGATGGATGCTAGAGGCTTGTGGCAGTGTCTGTGGAAGCCAGGTGAGTTTTTTAAAGATGGATGCTAGAGGCTTGTGGCAGTGTCTGTGGAAGCCAGGTGAGTTTTTGAAATATGAAATAGTACTATTTCTGGTAGCAATGTCAGCTCTTTTTTTATGATTTTTTAAATATTAAATAAGCATACTTCCCAGAAGGAATTAACAGTTTACAGGCCCACCACATATGTAATTGGGTTCCTCTATCATGGCAATCCCTCCAACAAGATTTTACTCACATTTTTCAAGAAAGACCGGTATAAGTACCATCTTTGATATACTTTAAAGTAAGTTTCATGTAAATGAACAGCTTTAGTTACTTTTTTAGTTAGTAAAAACGCCTTAAACCAAGTAGAATTTTCCCATTCTTGTTCAAGATCTCTTTCCCACTTTAGTATTGCTGGAGTTTTATTCTTTCCTTCCTCATTTTTGATCAATCTCAAGCATTTAGATAGAGATAAATGAGTAGCTATCAAGTACATTTTTCAAATTCGGTGGTATCTCTAAGCTTCCCAAGATTGAAGTCAGAGTTATGTATAGTATTTCTGAGAGCAAGATGGCTTAAGCATTCAAACTTATTAGGTCTATTGTTTTCTAATAATTTCTCAAAAGATATAAATGATTTATTATCATATAAATCTATAAGATAGGTTAGGCCAAGTTTACTCCACCAATTCTGAAACTCCAAAGTAAGTTTAAGTTCTAGCTGTCTTATTGGAATAATCATTGATGGAAAAGGCAATAGGTTATACTTCTTATTACTCTTATAGCAAAGTTTCAATAAGTTTTGTATGACTTCGGGGAAAAAAGATATAGTTTTATGATCCAATGGTTTTAGCCATGGGAGAAAGCTTAAGTCTTTTGATGGAACTTTTCTTTGCTTTTTCTATCAATATAAATGTAGTCCTTTGTTCTTTACCTATAAGGCTACATAAATGTTTTATAGTTATTGCCTCCTGGTAAGTGAAAAGATTTGGAGATGATATACCACCTCTAATATAATTCCTCTGAAGAAACTCTTTATTTATACGCCCTTTTCCCTTTGTGAATGAAGCTACCTACAGCCATTGGATTTTTTTAGAATATATCTAGTGGTATAAGATAGAATACAGCTAAGCATATAACATATCTTGGACAATATTATAATTTTTATCGCTGAAATGTGTCCCATCCATGATAGTTTTTTTTTTCTTCCAATTGTTAAGAGAAGCAATTATTTTCCTCTACAGCTTCTCAGAGAGTGTAATTTTGCTTTCAATTGTTTCTATTCTAATTCCTGAAATTTCTGTATGATCTCTAATCAGTTGAGCCAGTGGTTCTATGTACAGTGTAAAAAGCAAATGTGAGAGTGGGCAGCCTGGTCCCATTCGACAAAGAAAAAGTCAAAGCCCATTCCAGAAACTGTTGCTGACCAAATTTACCAAGTCCAAACTTAACTAGAATTTTGTCCAGAAAGTCCCAGTTGACCCTGTCAAAAGCCTTCTCAGCATCTAATGACAGGGCAACTACTGGGACTTTACTTGGCATAAAATAGCAGATCTAAAAGTTTTCTAGTGTTATCTGCACAATTCTTCCCAGTTAAAAAGCCTGACTGATCAAAGTCTGTTAGGTCTGACAATAGAGGTTTTAAACGTGCTGCAAGTATCCTAGAATACAGTATATCTTGATAGATAGTGAGTAAAGCAATCGGTCTATAATTTCTAGGATCTAGTTCATCTTTATCTTTTTTAGGAATGTTTAGAATTTTTGATACTAGCATTTTATGATGGTGCTGTTCCCTTGGAACTAATTTCCTTGAAGGTATCTGCCATATATCCCAATAGTGATGAAGAACAAAAATAGTAATAAGTGTTGTCAAACCCATCAGGTCCTGGAGCCTTATTTAGTGGCAGGGTTACTATACACAATTCTACTTCTTCCACTGTTATTTCCATCTCCAAAGTGTTTAGTTGATCTCTAGAAATTTTAGGGAGATTCATTTTCTTGAGGAAATCCTCAGCGTTCTTATCTGTTGGTTTAAAAAATTTGGAACTTCTGCTAGTTTGTACAGAGACTTATAGTATTGTACAAAGGCTTCTCATATACCACATGGTTTAGTAAATAATGTTTCATATTCTCTTCTGAAAAAAGGGGTGATTTAACTTACTGGCCATCCATTTACCACATTTGTTACTACAGGGAGTGCAGAATTATTAGGCAAGTTGTATTTTTGAGGATTAATTTTATTATTGAACAACAACCAAAAAACTCATTAATATCAAAGCTGAATATTTTTGGAAGTAGTTTTTAGTTTGTTTTTAGTTTTAGCTATTTTAGGGGGATATCTGTGTGTGCAGGTGACTATTACTGTGCATAATTATTAGGCAACTTAACAAAAAACAAATATATACCCATTTCAATTATTTATTTTTACCAGTGAAACCAATATAACATCTCAACATTCACAAATATACATTTCTGACATTGAAAAACAAAACAAAAACAAATCAGTGACCAATATAGACACCTTTCTTTGCAAGGACACTCAAAAGCCTGCCATCCATGGATTCTGTCAGTGTTTTGATCTGTTCACCATCAACATTGCGTGCAGCAGCAACCACAGCCTCCCAGACACTGTTCAGAGAGGTGTACTGTTTTCCCTCCTTGTAAATCTCACATTTGATGATGGACCACAGGTTCTCAATGGGGTTCAGATCAGGTGAACAAGGAGGCCATGTCATTAGATTTTCTTCTTTTATACCCTTTCTTGCCAGCCACGCTGTGGAGTACTTGGACGCGTGTGATGGAGCATTGTCCTGCATGGAAATCATGTTTTTCTTGAAGGATGCAGACTTCTTCCTGTACCACTGCTTGAAGAAGGTGTCTTCCAGGAACTAGCAGTAGGACTGGGAGTTGAGCTTGACTCCATCCTCAACCCGAAAAGGCCCCACAAGCTCATCTTTGATGATACCAGCCCAAACCAGTACTCCACCTCCACCTTGCTGGCGTCTGAGTTGGACTGGAGCTCTCTGCCCTTTACCAATCCAGCCATGGGCCCATCCATCTGGCCCATCAAGACTCACTCTCATTTCATCAGTCCATAAAACCTTAGAAAAATAAGTCTTGAGGTATTTCTTGGCCCAGTCTTGACGTTTCAGCTTGTGTGTCTTGTTCAGTGGTGGTCGTCTTTCAGCCTTTCTTACCTTGGCCATGTCTCTGAGTATTGCACACCTTGTGCTTTTGGGCACTCCAGTGATGTTGCAGCTCTGAAATATGGCCAAACTGGTGGCAAGTGGCATCGTGGCAGCTGCACGCTTGACTTTTCTCAGTTCATGGGCAGTTATTTTGCGCCTTGGTTTTTCCACACGCTTCTTGCGACCCTGTTGACTATTTTGAATGAAACACTTGATTGTTCGATGATCACGCTTCAGAAGTTTTGCAATTTTAAGAGTGCTGCATCCCTCTGCAAGATATCTCACCATTTTTGACTTTTCTGAGCCTGTCAAGTCCTTCTTTTGACCCATTTTGCCAAAGGAAAGAAAGTTGCCTAATAATTATGCACACCTGATATAGGGTGTTGATGTCATTAGACCACACCCCTTCTCATTACAGAGATGCACATCACCTAATATGCTTAATTGGTAGTAGGCTTTCGAGCCTATACAGCTTGGAGTAAGACAACATGCATAAAGAGGATGATGTGGTCAAAATACTAATTTGCCTAATAATTCTGCACTCCCTGTATAGTAATATTGGTTATGTTGGTACTACTGCAAGATTTTTCTATCAATTTGCAGTTGTAATATTTTCTTACTTTGGAGTTGTAGATCACCTATTTGTGTAGCTAGAGTTTGCAAATGGAGATTGTTGATTTAGTTGTTGAGTTCTATTGAGAAGGATATCAATTAGTGATGTCCTGAACAGTTCGCCTGCGGACTATTTGAGCGCGATTTTTGCATGTTCGCGTTTGCAGCGAACGGCGAACACATGCGCTTTTGGGTTTGCCCCCTATTCTTTATCATTGAGGAAACTTTGACCCTTCACCTCACAGTCAGCAGACACATTCCAGCCAATCAGCAGCATACACTCCCTTCCAGAGCCTTCCATTTGAAGGACAGCAACCCAAAAGGCCCTTTTTAGGGCTAGAACATCATTAATTTTATTTTATAATTTTTTTCTGTGTAATGTAATTGCATATGCCTGCCTGCCAGCGTGTGTGTGTGACAGGCTAACACCTAACAGCTTATATTGTGCTCAGTGAAATAAAAAAACACTTTTTTGACTGTAATAGATTGATTGTCAGTTGCCTGCCTACAGGCGTGTATGTGAAGCCTATTGCATCTACTCTGCCAACTTTTCCCAGTGCACAGTGACATTCATATCTAGTGCAACCGTAGTGTACAGAGACATAAAACAACACTTGACTGTAATAGATTGAATAGCAATTGCCTGCCTACAGGCATGTGTGTGAAGCCTATTGCATCTACTTTGCCAACTTTTGCCAGTGCACAGTGATACGTCATATCTGGTGCATCCGTAGTGTACAGTGACATAAAACAACACTTTTTTGACTGTAATAGAATGAATAGCAATTGCCTGCCTACAGGCGTGTGTGTGAAGCCTATTGCATCTACTCTGCCAACTTTTGCCAGTGCACAGTGATACGTCATATCTGGTGCAACCGTAGTGTACAGGGACATAAAACAACACTTTTTTAACTGTAATAGATTGAATATAAGTTGCCTGCCTACAGGCGTGTGTGTGAGGCCTACAGCGCCTACTCTGCCAACTTTTGCCAGTGCACAGTGACACTCATATTTGGTGGCACCTTAGATTGCACCTGCAGTGCCCCAAATTTTAAGTGGGAGGTCCAACCAAGCATCTTTTTCCATCTCCCACTTCCAAAAATCCGTGCCATATACACGTCCCCTGATAGTGGATGTAACAGGGATTAAACCGATAGGAATAGTACTACTTAACAGTACACACCTTATAATAATGCAGACAGAGGCAACGCGTATAATCTTCCATGCTGTGCAGTTGAAGCCCCCAGACTCTGACCTGTGTATAATATTCCATGCTGTGCAGTGGAAGCCCCCAGACTCTGACCTGTTTATAATATTCCATGCTGGGCAGTGGAAGCCCCCAGACTCTGACCTGTGTATAATATCCTATGCTGTGTAGTGGAAGCCCCCAGACTCTGACCTGTGTATAATATTCCATGCTGGGCAATGGAAGCCCACAGACTCTGACCTGTGTATAATATTCCATGCTGTGCAGTGGAAGCCCCCAGACTCTGACCTGTGTATAATATTCCATGCTGGGCAGTGGAAGCCCCCAGACTCTGACCTGTGTATAATCTTCCATGCTGTGCAGTGGAAGCCCCCAGACTCTGACCGGTGTATAATATTCCATGCTGGGCAGTGGAAGCCCCCAGACTCTGGGAGTCTGAAGAAGAGGAGTCAGAGGAGGAAGGTGGCTTTGAGGAGGTGGAAGACCAAACACAGCAGGCGTCCCAGGGGGCTTGTTGTCACCTTTCAGGGACCCTTGGTGGCTGGGTGGAGGAAGAGACCTTCAATGACATCAGTGAGGACAAGGAACGAGACATGGCTAGCTTGGTATCCAACCTTGTGCAAATGGGGAGTTTGCGGTTGTGCAAAGGGACTGTTTGCGGTTGTTTGCGGTGCATTAAATGGGGAGATTGGTCTGTTACTGTGAAGCGGGTGTAACCCGTACACTACCTGATCGATACAACATCATACCTGATGTTTTAAAGCATGTACTTCCAAGGAATGTTAGGTGATTTATGCCCTTTATGGCTTAAAACCAGACTCTGCATCAACTATGTAATTTTCTGTGGGAGTTTTGCCATGGATCCCCCTCCGGCATGCCACAGTCCAGGTGATAGTCCCCTTGAAACAACTTTCCCATCACTATTGTGGCCAGAAAAAGTCCCTGTGGGTTTTGAAATTCGCCTGCCCATTGAAGTCTATGGCGGTTCGCCGATGTTCGCCTGTTCGTGAACATTTGATGAAGTTCGCGAACCCAAAATTTGATGTTCGCGACATCACTAATATCAATATATTTCAGAGGAGTTCCTCTTTTTTTCTTTGCGGCCACCGACCAGGAGATCAAAATACCTCTAATTACCGCTTTGTGTGTATTCCAAAGCATGGTCGGCGACGACACTGAATCAACATTTAATTCAATGAAGGCTTCTATCTCTTTCCTTAATTTATCCCTATCTGCTAAATCTTTAAACATGGTAATATCCATCTTAAATTTCATTGCATTGAAACCATGAATCGGATTCTCCAAAACAAGTGTCAAACTTGCATGATCTGACCAATTTAATTTGCCAATTTCGATTTTTTTTAACTATATACAGGGAATACTGATCTACCAAGAAATAGTCTATTCTTTTATAGGTATTATATTGACTCGAAAAATAGGTATAATCAAGTTCCTCTGGATGGAAAGTTCTCCAAGCATCATAAAAATTGTGGAGATATAAAGATCTTTTTATTAAGGTAGCTTTTTTAACCATGTATCTATCAGACTTACATTTTTTTATTGACTTCTGATCCTTTTGCGGATCAAAATAGATAGTTAGGTCTCCATAAAAAAATAAAAATCTCTTTTTCATTTTCATAGCCTTTTTTAGGAGAGTATTAATAAAACTATTTTGATTTTTATTAGAGGCGTATACATTTACCACAGTGTATAGTTTATTGTCTAATGTACCAATCCATATTATATATCTAGCATTTACATCTAGTTCCAGAAATTCCTCTTTAATATCAATTTTTTGTTAATTAATAACACCACCCCTCTAGATTTAGATGTATAATCAGCTGAAATACACTTGGAGAACCTCTTACTAAAGAGACTATTCTGTTTGTTCTTTTTCCAGTGTGTCTCTTGGATACAAATCAAATTAGCTCCTTCATTTTCAAAAAACCTCAAAGCTACCTGTCTTTTATACAAAGAATTCAGGCCCCTGACATCCTGGCATAAAATTAAAAAAAATTACGGTTTGAAAAAATAAAATGGCGTCGATAAAACGATAGAAAAAAAGTAAATGGAGCAAAAGAGGAAGAAGAACAGTGCAGGGGAGAAAAGAGGGAACAAATAAAGGGGAAAGGGCTAAAGGACAGAAGAAAAAACATACTTACAAAATAGAAAAACCATTACAAGATCCAAGACAAACATAAAACAATAATAAATTGGGAGATGTTTTCCCAATTGCCTCTCCAGACAGTAGGTCCGACAATATATACTGTCGGAGATTAAGGATGGTTATCTATAGACGGAATAGAAGCATATAATGAATGCTATATAAAATTCAAGTGGCTAAAAAAAAAAAAAAAACATTAAGCCATAGATGATCAGAGAGGGGGAGAACATTTCCTTTATCTTTGAATTTGATTCACAAACAAAAAAACTAAATAAATAGGTGAATTATGAAAATAATTTATTTTCTCTAAATGTATTCATATTAAGAAATCTTAAATGTATTTAAATATAGTGTAGTATTATCTTGTCTATGTGTAAATACAGTGAAGAAAGAAGAAATAAATAACAAAATAAAACACCTATATAACCAGTGTAGAATTCTTAAATATTATGATTAAGGCTGGGAATGTACCAGCTTAAATATGACCATATTCCTTTTCTTTTCCGCCCCTTTTTTAAAAAAAAATAGTTTATAAATGTGAATGTCTACTATTCTATAACTCATAATTATCCAATTAATATTTAACTACAATTTTAATAGTGGTAAATGTGATTAACTACTTATATGTTACTCTCATTAATCTTAATTCTTACACATAACTTTTACTTCCTTTTTTCACACCCTGTATTCCCTCTTGGGATCTTAGTTGTCTTCCCCTCAGACAGCCATGCCCTATCCCCCTTTTACATGGTTACTTTCCAATTTTATTAAACTTTCTCTTAAAAATGATTTGGGAATTATGTTCCCTTTCCCTCTTTTAATCTCAATCTCTAAAAAAAAGGCTTCTATTTTTTTCTTGCTGGGAGTGTCTCCCAGTCATATTTTCGTTTACCCTTAGCTATTATTGTAGGTGGAATCCTTTCAAATGGAATATTCCAACTCAACAATACGTTCTCGCCCTCACTGGGAGAATTTTTATAGGTGTTTCTTTAAACTGCAGATTTTATCATAGTGCCAAATTTCTCCAGTTGATCCTCCTGCGATCTCCTTAGTTATCAGGATGTTTCATTCCTCAGGGGAATCTTTCATATATTTGCTATTGCCTTAAGTTGCCATAATCTGAGAGTTTCCTCAGTCTTTCTCAGATTCAGGAGTATATCAAGTTGATCCTCATATTTAAAGATGTATAGTTCTTAAATTATTGCCAGTATATTTAATCAAGGTGGACATTCACTCCTCTTTTTTATCCCAAATAGAGTTATTAATGTCCATATTTTCCTTTCCCCTGTATATCTCCTGCTATGGGGAGGTTTAATGTCTCCTGAAGACTGATGGTCAGTAAAGGAGAAGCAGGCGTTTACACTTCTCTTCTTCTCCTCTTACCCTTCTATTATTTGCTTTAGCAACTTAGACATCCTTTCCAAAGGCAGATGACGTTATATGGCTAGATAAGCCCCCAAATATAATAGCAAATATTTCAAATTCACAATTATCTAATGGATTTAATACCGATGGGAGTTACCATTAGTCCCAGTTTAAGGTAGATGATTAAGTCAGCGTAATCCTTACTTTATGCAGTAAAAATAGCCACAAGTAGTAGCTAGAGCTGATGCTCTACTCTTTATGCTCTATTAAAACCCTGGGAAACAAGATTCAGTAAGTAGATTAGGATAATTGTTGGGGCCTGTTAATAGATCTCACCTGATAGAGCTACTACTCTTTCTGAAGTTATTTTTATCTAGTTGTTCTGTCAATGACATGCATAACTTAATCAATTGTGTAGGATATTGTCAAGCAAAATGTAATAGGCCAATCCCACACACAGTTACATTAAACTTGAATAAGGGAATCACCCAGGCCCCCAATGGGAATATCTCTTACCAGGCCATTTAATATTCAGATTTCCTGCTGCAAATATGGGCACATCCCATCCCAATATCGCTCTCAAGCAAAGGAGACAGGAAAGTAGAGACTCTCTAAGGACCCTCTGAGCAATTAGGAGATCTTCTACGATCATGTTTAGGGACTCAATCGCCTATGGCGAGTAGGCAGGAGTTTCACTGCAGACCTGCACAAACTGTTGTAAAGACAGCTCTGTCTATTCACCAGAACCACAAACTCCCAAAATCGCTATACAGCTCACAAGCGAGGAGTAAGGAGAGCCTCCGACTAGGTCAATTTAATTTAAACCAAGCAGTAAGTGTTGTTTCTTTATTTTCATTTTGTGTCAGAGCATTTCTTTCATACCCTGCATGAAAGTGAAGTAATTGTCTTTGTGGCTAACATAAAGCTAATCTATAGACGGCATGTGAGCGATCATGCATTTCAAATTTCAGGAGATGCCACAGTGCTTCTGGAGCACTTCCATACCAAGCATCTAGATAACATGAAAGTTCATCATGTCAAATTGGATTTTCTTGTTCGTTTTGTGCACCTTGCACAACTACAGTTGCTGCACCATATCCTTTGTAAATATATTTATACAAATATTTTATGGATTTAATTGAAGTGCAAGCTTCCACATTTATGTGTGCATTGTACTTCATCAGCAAATGTGGATTATATGGAACCACATATGGATTATCTACAATTTCCCCCCAAATAATTGCAGTTTGTCCTTCTCTTCTTCTATACAAAGGGTAAACATCACAATTTGCATAAGTCTGCACTCTGAATTCTTTTGGGAATTCTTTGGTGCTTTTCTTATTTTTCATACATGGTAAATGTGGGTTTATATCTCCACATTGCCCATGAATCATGCAATGTGTCACAGTTTCAAGTTTGCAATGTTTTTCTGGATCTGGTAGTTCAGCAATAATAACTGAATCAACTTTTTAAGCCATATTCAATTTAGCTTTTTATTGGAGTATTAAAAGTATGTGTGCATGTGGAAGTCCTCTTTTTTTTATTCAATAGTATAAACATAAGCCATACATTTCCCAAATAAATGGTTATGTCATGTATTAATGCTGTGAGTTTTATTTTGAAAACTCTAGCTTGCCCAGCTTTCGAATTTGTACTATCTCTGGCTATTGTGTATTACACATGGCCACATTTGTGTGTCCCAGCTCAACTTCCCAGAATACAGTGTAATAACTGTTTTTCTCAGAACTCTTAGCTGGAAGCAGGTTTTTTAACTTGCTTTAGACATTCAAATGTGAACACAGATGTACTTTGTATTTACTATACTACTGTACGGTGGAGGGCTTCTATCGCTCTTTTGCCCACCATATTATAAATGATTGTTGTGGTGAACTACCTACTCATAATTTCCACAACACAGGCTGAGATCCCGCTCCATGCTGATGATAGCAGTAAGCTTGAAACAGCTGTACATGGATAGGATACTCAGCCTGTGTTTATTCCAACCTTGGCTTTGCATTAAAGCTGTGTAATACAGCATGCATAAGCTTAAAGGAAGCCATGTTTGATGATGGCTACGGAATGAAAAGCGAGGCATTTGTGGCCACATTTGTGTGTCCCAGCTCAACTTCCCAGAATGCAGTGTAATAACTGTTTTTCTCGAAACTCTTAGCTGGAAGCATGTTTTTTAACTTGCTTTAGACATTCAAATGTAAACACAGATGTACTTTTTATTTACTGTACTACTGTACGGTGGAGGGCTTCTATTGCTCTTTTGCCCACCATATTATAAATGATTTTTGTGGTGAACTACCTACTCATAATTTTCACAAAACAGGCTGAGATCCCGCTCTATGCTGATGATAGCCAGTAAGCTTGAAACAGCTGTACATGGATTGGATACTCAGCCTGTGTTTATTCCAACCTTGGCTTTGCATTAAAGCTGTGTAATACAGCATGCATAAGCTTAAAGGAAGCCATGTTTGATGATGGCTACGGAATGAAGAGCGAGGCATTTATGGCTACATTTGTGTGTCCCATCTCAACTTCCCAGAATGCAGTGTAATAACTGTTTTTCTCGGAACTCTTAGCTGGAAGCAGGTTTTTTAACTTGCTTTAGACATTCAAATGTGAACACAGATGTACTTTTTATTTACTGTACTACTGTACGGTGGAGGTTTTCTATCGCTCTTTTGCCCACCATATTATAAATGATTGTTGTGGTGAACTACCTACTCATAATTTCCACAAAACAGGCTGAGATCCCGCTTCATGCTCATGATAGCCAGTAAGCTTGAAACAGTTGTACATGGATTGGATACTCTGCCTGTGTTTATTCCAACCTTGGCTTTGAATCAAAGCTGTGTAATACAGCATGCATAAGCTTAAAGGAAGCCATGTTTGATGATGGCTACAGAATGAAGAGCGAGGCATTTGTGGCCACATTTGTGTGTCCCAGCTCAACTTCCCAGAATGCAGTGTAATAACTGTTTTTCTCGGAACTCTTAGCTGGAAGCAGGTTTTTTAACTTGCTTTAGACATTCAAATGTGAACACAGATGTACTTTTTATTTACTGTACTACTGTACGGTGGAGGTTTTCTATAGCTCTTTTGCCCACCATATTATAAATGATTGTTGTGGTGAACTACCTACTCATAATTTCCACAAAACAGGCTGAGATCCCGCTCAATGCTGATGATAGCCAGTAAGCTTGAAACAGCTGTACATGGATTGGATACTCTGCCTGTGTTTATTCCAACCTTGGCTTTGAATCAAAGCTGTGTAATACAGCATGCATAAGCTTAAAGGAAGCCATGTTTGATGATGGCTACAGAATGAAGAGCGAGGCATTTGTGGCCACATTTGTGTGTCCCAGCTCAACTTCCCAGAATGCAGTGTAATAACTGTTTTTCTCGGAACTCTTAGCTGGAAGCAGGTTTTTTAACTTGCTTTAGACATTCATATGTGAACACAGATGTACTTTTTATTTACTGTACTACTGTACGGTGGAGGGCTTCTATCGCTCTTTTGCCCACCATATTATAAATGATTGTTGTGGTGAACTACCTACTCATAATTTCCACAATACAGGCTGAGATCCCTCTCCAAATGTGAACACAGATGTACTTTTTATTTAATGTAAATGTAATAAATAAATAAATAAATCAGCTTTGCCAAATTTCGTAACAATAGCCATTGTATCATTGTATCATTTTATCTTGCATATTGATAGGAGATCCTTGGAAAGAAGATGGCAAAATGATGTCTTAGCCAGTTGGAAGTACTCTGTTTGTAGCCAATTCAGCTACATAATCCATTAGTCCACAATATTGTTCTACACAAAGCTTATTTTGTTGAAATTTGATACAATTTAAATGATTTGCTTCGACTTGTAGTTATGAATCAATGATCCATTGTTGTGTAAGTTTTCTGCCATATAAAATTGGCTGAAATTCATATCGAATAGCAGTTCGTGACAGTTTATATTCCAACATTGAAATATTGTTTCTGACACAAATGTTACTATTTGGATAACTTTGAAGTATTAATTTTGGTTGCCATCCTGCCTTCCCATTTGGAAAAAAATGGGATATGTAATTGGATCCAAATTACTACTTAAGGTATTAATGTTTATGAAAGTTTGCTCTGGATTTCTGGGATATATTCTAATATCCCGCTCAAATGGGGGTTCCCCTTCATTATTTTGAAAAACCATGACAACCTCATTAGAAGTTGGTAAATTATAACGTCTTTGATCAAAATGGTGATCTCTTTTTACACACTCTTGGCATAGGCAACTGATTCTTTTCAGCATGACTCATTGTTGTTCTCTTTCTATCCCTGCTAATTTTTTGTATGCTTGAGTATATGGGTTGTTGGCCATAATGTTATCAAGCTACTGAAAAACTATGGGTATACATTTTGTATTTTGTAAAAGCATCATACTTTGTTCGACTGCTCCCATTGTATCTAGTACATATAGTTGAGCAAATTTTCTTTGCTCTCCTACTTCTGGGTGTAAATGTGAAGTACGGTGGTAAATTTGGCCCTGAATTTGAAAGCAGTACGGGCCATGTCCTGGTACATTAACAGCTAATGTTGCACCCATAGATGCAAATGAAATAGCACTATGAGAGCATATGTTTTGTTTGAAATTACTATCATTTTGAAATATCGGCTCACTCATGATACTTTGTAAATATGTTGGGAACTCGTATCTTTGTTGAAGTCTTACCTTTCCTTTCTGACAACAACTAATAAACTCACCATCTCGAGGTCTTTCCTGTTGAAAATGATAAGCCCCACAAAATTGACATACAGCATTCAACATACAATTGTGAGGCTCTACTGTTAGACATGTAAATAATGGAATATCCTATATCAATAGTACTATCAATATCAACATTACTATCGTGACTACATTGTTCACATGCATCTTTATCATTTTAATTTTTTTTGTTAGCTGTCTTACGCTGCGATTTTACTTGAACACAACTTTTTCTTATCTTGTCAATCCTTTGATTGTCTTCTTCTCATATTCTTTCCTTAGTTTCCAGGGACTGTCGATCTCTCCATCTTTGTCTGCATTCCCTTCCCAGGGTTTTTTTTTTCTTTGATGTTTTCTGCGTTGTCTGCCATTGTAATCTGTAATTGTAAATGTACATTTTATTTTTGTTATTTTTCTTCTTCAATTCAATCTTTTATTCGAAAGCAAACAAAGGCAAACATGACATTATTAATCTTTTTATTTGCTTACCTGAAGTTGTAATCGATTAACTTATTTTCCACTTCTGATGGTATTGAAATGGTATCCTTTTTTTTGCAATCTGTAAGAGAAATGTAAGTGTCATCATCTGTAACCTATGTAATTAATATATCTGTTAGGTCTAAACAGCATTTCACTTAGTTTTTATTTTAGTTTGTTTTATTTCAATTCTTCGCTAATTTATGGTATCCTTAGCTAATTCATGATATTAAAATAATTTTTTCTACAGCATATTCACTATCATGATTCTATTCTCAATTAATATATATACTTTAATTAACCCAATCTCTGACACATATTCACTATCATGATTCTATTCTCTATTAATAGATATACTTTGATTAACCTACAATCCACAACATTAATTCATGCTTTTCTAATTTGTAATCTATCAAGTTATTAATTAATTTGCTCTTATGTATTTTTTTTACATTTTTACATTTCTATAACTTTTGAATAAATGAGTATATTATACCTCTGATCTCTAAGTAGTTGCAGGTTAAATGATGCAGAGCTAACAGTCTCTCTTCAGCCCCGTCTTCAGCAATAGTCTTTTCAAATGTACAAAAAGCTGCAAACTGTAAAATTAAATAAAAACAATTATTTTGTTTTGACTAATAGCATCCTACATTTCTTTAATGTCTCCTTTTTTTTACAGTTTTAATTTATCTGTTATAAATATATGTTTTTTTTTAATCAAGCAACAATTTTCTTTCTTTTAAATATTGCTATACGCGATTAACACTATTACCCCTATTTTATTTATCTGTTAATTAAATTCTATCATTTTCTCACCTTTTTGTTGTAAATCTAAAAATGAATTAATAAATTAATATGAAATTAATGATACTTTACCTATTCTGTGTTATTTTCTGTAATCCAAATCCCAAAGAGCTTTCAATCTCTCTTTATAATGTACGCCAGCAGATAAATGTCCAGTTACACTGTTCATCACCTGAGGAGAAAGTGAGAAAGATCTAGAATTTTCCAGTATATATAGCTGCAGTCGCGAGACAAAACAGTTGGTTTTGGAGGGAAAAGCAGAGTTTACACTCTATTGCATTTTAGCTGCAATTTCCAGCCTTACAGCGTGTCTGAAACCATTTGCAAGCCTCGTGATGAGTGCCGTTGGTTCATTCTTAAAAAGTGTTGCATGCCTCACGATGAGCGCCTAGGTGTTACTGCTTTCAGCTTCGGTTTGAATCTTTTTCCAAACAATTAGTCTTTAAGGCCTCCATTTTTTTCCTTGCTTAGTCGATTTTCGATCTCCGAAAAAAACACCAATTAGGCCGCAAATTCGCTTGCAACCTCACTCAAAGACTCCCTGCCTTGTCGTAATATTTATAGCGTAAATATTAGAAAAAATATTTATAATGTATAGGTCAAGTAACATCAATTTATAGACAAATATCGCTTTTAAAATAAAACAGCATTTATTATCAATAACACAATCAACTTGTAATATAATAAAACTTTAAGCAGTGCTATAATTATTCACAAAAATAGTAACCTAATCAAATATATGGCAATATTAATATGATTAATTATTATGAAAATAAGCTATCTTATCGTTTATACCAATACAATCTTTCTACGATAATATTAATAATTAATAATAATTAATAATAAGATCACAATAAGATACTCTTAATTAATACCTCTAGATGATTTCCCTCTTTATCCTGTCCCTTTATCTTGGAATGTCCCTTTGTTTTCTTCCAATATATAGTCAGTTCATTAGAATTTACCATTTCATCAATGGCATGTATTAACTTACCATGTTTTCTTTTGGGCATTAGTCATATAATTTCATTTCCATACTGGTAAATATTCAACAAAACTATCACAGTCATATTCTGAATCAGTAATGATTACAAATTGCTTAATGTTATGCTCTATTGTGGTGTAAATAGCATAATATATAGCTATCAATTCTTCTATTTGACTTCTCTTGGGTCCTATTTTACACCACTTTGGAGAAATTGGAAAACTAGCTAACCATACATTTCCTATTCCTGCAAATAGTTTATTTTCTGTATCTATCTTTACATGATAGGCACATCTATCTAAACTGGGGGTAATGATTTACAAAATACCTGTTCATATATTTTGTGAGGTGACAATTTATATCCTATATTAGAATAATCTTCAATAAAGTTGTCTGGAGCAGTACAATCATGTAAATCTGCTAATCCTTGGGCAACTAGATTCCTTTTATTTTGTGCATATCTTATCTCTAAAGGCTATCCTTGTATGAACAAGGTCCAAGCAGTTATGTGGCTATTTGATCGATTACCAGACCAAATTGTATTGCTCTGAATATATTGTAACGGTTGGTGTGCTGTTTCAACTATTATTTTCTCATCTTGTATCAAATTATGAAAATTTTGAAGAGCCCATACTGTAGCAAACAGAGCCTTCTCACACTCATTACATTTTACCTCTACAGGTGATAGTGTCCTACTCGCACAAGAGATAATCTTGTTATGATGGTCATGTTTTTGATATAACACAGCACTTAAACAATTTCTTAGTATAACCAGTTTCTAAAAAGAAGGGTGTACCTCATTCTGGGTAAGCTAGGCAAGGGGCCTAACTTAGCTTCTGTTTTAAATCATTTACAGCTTGGTTCTGAATCTCACCCCATTTCCATGGCTCACCTTTCTTTAACAATCGTACTAGGGGTTGTGTTATTTCAGCATAATTCTCAATACATTTATGAGAATAATTAGTGATACCTAGAAATTATCTCAATTCTTTTGGAGTAGTAAGCATTTTAGTAGGTGAAGTAGGGCCTCTACCTTCTTTTTCTGTGGATGTACAGTATACCATCAGGCGTTATCTCATAACCTAAAAAGTTAACTTTAGTACGACACCACTGAGCCTTTTGGAGAGATATTTTTACTCCTGCATGCTTTAATTGTTCCAAAACGTTTTCAATTTCTGTGATATGTTTATCAAATTTGCTACTCTTAATCAAGATGTCATCCACATAGGTTAATGTCTCTCGCTCTTGAGCATCAGGCATTGCCTTGTGCAAGAAGATAGCAAATTCATTCCCTGAATTTATCAATCCAAATGGAATTCTAGTCCATGTATATTGTTAATTTCTAAATGTGAACACTAGTTTATGTTGATCTTCTTCACTGACTTTAATATTCCAATAACCTTGGGTTTTAATTATAGTGACATGTAATTCTGTCAAGCCACAATGATATGCATCTTTAGAAAATACATCTTAGTAATTAATTAACACTTGTCTTCATTTTTGGTGTTCAATATCATAAGAGCATCCATCAGCTAGAACTATCTGTTCCTCGACTCTTTCTTAAAACCTAGGGAATACCTCAGGTTGACTAATTTCATAGGCTTCATCCAGTTGTGTAGATATGTCAGTAGTAATTGAGCTTATCTGTATCCTATTAACCAAATTATTTTCATTCTCTTGTTCATCTATATTTTGATTAAAAATTAGTTAATATTCTGCATCTATGGCCATTCCTACTATAGATCCGCCCTTTATATGTATTGGATGGTATGCTATGTTTTTTACTAAAATGACAAAAGGTATTTGCGTCATAGTAATTAAAGGTGTATGGGTGATGTTGAGGCCTTTTTTGTTGGGTTTGATAACTAAGATTAACAAAAGCATCTGTGCCTTGAATCCTTTGTCCATTTTTACCTGTAAGGGTAGGGGGAATTTGACTGCTCCTTCTGGTATAGTAATAATTCGTTCCAACTGTAGGGTTATTGCATAAGACATATGTTGTGCATATTTCAATGCTTCTGAGTCATTACTGAAATTTTATGGTGATTCATTCAGCCTAGACCATAGAACATTATGGATGAAATCAATTTGAAAATCAAGCTGATGCAGTAAATCATTACCAATATAGATTGGATATTGGGAATCCCCTATCACCTGGAACAGGTGTGTGACCCTTTTATCTCCTAAAGAAAGGGGTATTAAACATCTTGCTATATTAGGATGAGTTGAGGTTTCATGATCTATCTTATGTATATATTGGCCATATGGTTGAGAATTAAAAATTCATTTTAGATTCTCTATTTGTTTCAATAAACTTTCATTAATGTAACTATGTTATTATTATTATTATTATTATTATCTTTATTTATATCGCGCCAACATATTCCGTAGCGCTGTACAGGGGTTGAGTACATAGCAGAAAACAAATTAAACACCTTGTAAAGAATGGAGGGCCCTGTTTTTGAGCATAAAATCAAATGTACATAGAGCTTGTTTCCAAGGCCTGACACAAGATTGAAAACTCGCAAACTTACAATCTAAGGGTTTAGGTGTGATACAAGAGGGTGACAAATACAATTGAAAGCAATTGGTTCAGTAAAGTGGAGGGGTCTGTGTGTTGTACTGTAGATTGTGGGTGTGAGTGTTATTAAGCGGTGGAATGTTCAGTTGTACATGTTAAGGCTGAAGATGATAAGATTTTTTAAACAGGTGTGTTTTTAATAATTTCTTAAAGGTTTTGAGGCAGGAAGATAATCTAATGGAGCGGGGCAAGGAGTTCCAAATGGATGGGGAAGCACGAGAAAAGTCTTGAAGACGGGAGTGAGAGGAGGTGATGAGAGAGGAGGAAAGAAGAAGGTCGTTAGCAGAACGAAGGGGCCGGTTGGGAGAGTATTTTGAAACAAGAGCAGAGATATAAGGGGGTGCACTGTTGTTGAGGGCTTTATGTGTTAGGGTCATGATTTTAAATTTGATTCGGGAAGCTATGGGAAGCCAGTGGAGTGATTGACAGAGAGGGGTAAAAGCTATTTTGGCTTGTTTAGGATTTCTCATACCTATAATATTTATGGGGATAAATATGCCCTCATCTCTTATTTCTATGCCATAATTTTGGAATGCCTAGTTATTTTAAATGGTTTAGTGGTTTTCCTATTTAGTGAAATGGTTATGACATTTCCCTCTATATGAGTGTTATCTATGTGGGCCTGATTAATTTGGATCACATTTTTATCATTCGTTCTATTTCTTGATACATATCTTGGGAAAGAACAGTTACTATTAACCCTTTAGGAGCCTGTATCTATTAACCCTTTGATATCCATTGAGTCAAAATCTTGTATACTAACAGAAACATAGTATGTTCCCTGATATTCCTCCATCTCACATAGGAAATGGGAATGTTTTAACATATCTGACTTCTTCCATTGTTCATTCATATTTAGAGAGTCAGACTGTGGGGTATTATTTATCCAATTTATGGTAATTTCTGGGGAGTTATTTGCCAGATTAGGTATATTCTCTATTTTACCTGTATTGTATTGTTCATTATCTTGACTAATTATTAACTCTGTTTTAATGATTTGTGGCTGGGTCTGTGATGTTTCCTGTAAACCAAAGGGTTTAACCTATATATTTTTCATACCGCTCCCTCTGACTCCATTGGTACCCCCTCCTTGACCTGTGGGAGTTTCTGTGTAAAGAGAAAATTTAGGGACAGAACATCTTATTATTATTTGTTTCAGGATTATTCATCACATTTTCATTTAAATTATGAGATTCGCATCTATCATCTCTGTTTGTAGTCTGACCTCCTAATTTATTTTTGTAAATACCATTCAGTCACTGATTTTGGTTTTCAGGAGTTTGGCCCCTTTGGGTTGACTGAGCTCTCAATGCTTGATTTCCTTACACATGCATTCCAGGCAGTCATTTGCTGTGTCAGTAATTTTAGTAACTCTTTGTTTTTCTGAATTTTCTGAAGTAGTGGGCCTTGGAGAACTCTCTCTACATTTGGGGTTTTAGGTTGCCCCCAATAATCCCTATTATGATTATTTCCTCTGTAATTTGGGTTTACATAAAAAGAGTTATTATTTCTATATTGGGGCCTTTCAGTGGTAACATGTATTGGTCTAGACTTCGGTGGCATATATTTCCGTTTATTTTGACTTCTAACCACATCAGCATAGGATGTAGTATTTGTTTCAAAAGGTAATTCTGGTTGGATAGATATTTCTGCTATTTTCTGGATGTGGCCCTTGTCCTTACATTTAAAACTATTTCCATCATCCTGTTGAATTTCATATATCTTGGAACATTCATTTACCAACCAGCTAAGTGGTTTAGAGTCATCATAAACTCTGTTTATATAAATGATGGTAAGGCATGAAAATATATCCTCTTAAACTCTGTGGACTGCCTAGAGTGCCTTGCAAAAGTAGTCACCCCCTTGACTTTTTACCTATTTTCTTACATTACAGACTTAAATTCAATGTTTTGTTATTCTGAATTTTATGTGATGGATCAGAACACAATAGTCTAAGTTGGTTAAGTGAAATGAGAAAAATATATATATAAAACTATTTTCTAGAAATAGAAAACAGAAAATTGGTATGTGCGTATGTATTCACCCCCTTTGTTATAAAACCCATAAAAAGCTTGGGTGCAACCAATTACCTTCAGAAGTCACATAATTAGTGAAATGATGTCTACCTGTGTGCAATCTAAGTGTTGCATGGTCTGTCATTACATATACACACCTTTTTTTAAAGGCCCCAGAGGCGGCAACACTTAAGTAAGAAGCATCACTAACCAAACACTGCCACGAAGACCAAGGAACTCTTCAAATAAGTAAAGGACCATGTTGTTGAGAAGTACATGTCAGGGTTAGGTTATAAAAAAATATCCAAATCTTTGATGACCCCAGGAGCACAATGAAATCTATCATAACCAAATGGAAAAAACATGGCAACAGCAAACCTGCCAAGAGACGACTGCCCACCAAAACTCACGGACCGGGCATGAAGGGCATTAATCAAAGAGGCAGCACAGAGACCTAAAGTAACCTTGGAGGAGCTGCAGAGTTCCACAGCAGAGACTGAAGTAGGACGACAATAAGCCATACGCTCCATAGAGTTGGGCTTTATGGCAGATTTACCAGAAGAAAGCCATTACTTTCAGACTAAAACAAAATGGCGAAAAGGCATGTGGGTGACTCCCAACATATATGGAGGAAGGTGCTCTGGTCTGATGAGACAAAAAAATTACTTTTCGTCCATCAAAGAAAATGCTATGTCTGGCGCAAACCCAACACATCACATCACCCAAAGAACACTATCCCCACAGTGAAACATGGTGGTGGCAGCATCATGCTGTGGGGATGTTTTTCAGCAGCCGGGACTGGGAAACTGGTCAGTGTTGAGGGAAAGATGGATGGTGCTAAATACAGGGATATTCTTGAGCAAAACCTGTACCACTCTGTTTGTGATTTGAGGCTAGGATGGAGGTTCACCTTCCAGCAGGACAATGACCCCAAACACAATGCTAAAGAAACACTTGAGTGGTTTAAGGGGAAACATGTAAATGTGTTGGAATGGCCTAGTCAAAGCCCAGACCTCAATCCAATAGAAAATCTGTGGTCAGTATTAAATATCTCTGTTCACAAGCACAAACCATCGATCTTGAAGGAGGTGGAGCAGTTTTGCAAGGAGGAATGGGCAAAAATAAAAATAAAAACATCTTCAAAGTTGTGGGCATGTTCTGTAAATTAAATGATGCAAAACCTCAAACAATCCATGTTAATTCCAGGTTGTAGGGCAACAAAATACAAAAAATGCCAAAGGGGAAAAAAGATGAATACTTTTGCAAGTCACTGTATATGCATGTTTTAAAGTGACTAAAAATTATTTTGGACTCTCGTCAGTTTGGCATTTTAGATTATGTAAGGCTTTTAAGGCAGCTTGTGGGTTTCTATACTCAGAAAAATACTTCCTCACCTCATCCTGATATTTTTCCCAGTCATTTCTGTCTCTTGAAGGGATGTAAAAAATGTTTTGTATGAATTATCAAATGACCAGGGGAGATATGATATTTTTGCATGAGACCCACCTACATTTAATTCAAGAAAAATTCTATCTAAAGTATCTAACTTTAATGGATAATTTAAATCCTTTAGAATAGGGCTTTACCAATTTTCTGATAGCCTGTGCTGTCTCATGGAAAGATAATCTTTTACTGGTGGGGACTTCTTCATCATGAATTTCCTCATATCTATGCCTGTCCAGAGCCCCTATAGGTGACTTTTTATGAGTATCCCTTAAAGTTGATAAATCAGTCATCAGAATGTCTGGGATGCCTTTCAGTTGTTATTTCTGGGACATGACTTTGTGCATTATTTAGATCTACTTTTAACCTGTCAATATCCTGCTGGTAATTTTGTATCTCTTTTTGGGCATTGTCAAATACATTTTGAATCCTTTTAACTTCCTGGTAATTTTCAACTTCCCTTATTGTCCTTTTTGTGATTTCGTAAGAATGATAAGCTTATTTTCTAATTGTATCTGTTTACTTTTTAACAACTCACAGTCTTGCAAATATTTTTGAGACATTCCCTCAGCCTGATCTGCATTTTGAGCTAAATGATTACATTGCTCAGACAAATCTTCAATTTGGCCAGTTTTTCTATCTCTGTCTATAGACAATTCATCCCATTTTCTTGAAAATGTATCACACATTGTTGCTAATCCCTCATATTCTTGTAATCTCTCCTTAGCATCTCCTAGTTATTTCTCTAATTCTCTCATTTCAACCACCTGACCCTCTGACATTTGAATTCTATCTTCATGTAAATCTCTAACTTCTCACATGCCTCAAATACCTCACTAATTTTCTTATTTAAACCATTTATAACCACTTCTTTTTCAATACTCTAATTCTTCCAGTATCTAGCGACTTCCCTCCAGCTAACCCCTAAACGTGCTAAATTCTTTTTAAGTCCTGAATTGTTCTGAATTGCATTAATGGTATACATAATAGTCTGTAATAATTCTGTTTCCTGACTCCAATTATCTGTGGTATTTCCATAAATTATTGGTTTAATGTTGCTAAAATATTCTGACAATTCTGATGGGTATTCACACAAAGGGTAAACATTTCTTATTAAAGTTCCAATTAATGTTTCAAATCCTGTCGCGCCTTGTTTTATCAATTCATCCAAAGACAACAACCCTGACTTATCTGAATTGTATTTACCTTCTCCTATTTTGTGTTTTAAATAAACGATATTGTATCAAAAAGTTTTAAAATAATAAATATCAATTCACTTATCTATAAAGACGTTATCTCAGATCAGTGCCTCCAATATAATGTTGCAGTATTTATAGCGTAAATATTAGAAATAATATTTATAATGTATAGTTTGAGTAACGTCAATTCATAGACATATATCGCTTTTAAAATAAAACAGTGGTTATTATCAACAATACAATCATCTTGTAATATAATACAACTTTAGGCAGTGCTATAATTATTCACAAAAATAATATTCTAATCAATTATATAGCAATGTTAATATGATTAATTATTATGAAAATAAGCTATCTTATCATTTATACCAATAAAATCTTTCTAGGATAATATTAAGATCATAATAAGATACTCTTATTTAATACCTCCAATAGCTGTTCAATATCACCACAAGATCAATTAAAATAGCAATTTTATAATATTTGGCAGAATCTATTTGCATACATCAATGATATTTTATAGTAATAGTGGGTTAATATTTTAGTACTAACCACCTATATGAATAGTAAAAATTATATCACAACAAAGACAATATATATTAGTATGATTATAACAATTTTATTAAGTCTTTAGGTATATTGGGAATGATCACAGAGAAAATATATATACAATAACATGTAATGATTAAAATATTTTTGTGATATTTAAAAAAAATAAAATTAAAATCGTATTTTATAGAAAATTATTAAAATCAGGAACCAAAATTAGCTGTACTCTTTAGAGCTTGACTAAGAGAGTGTCTCTGTGTGTCAGGATAGTGTCTCTCTGGAGTGTGTCAGAGTGTGTGAATGGTGCTGTGTATTTCTCATAGTCTCCTTAAATAGTAGCAAATCCCTATCTAATAGTACTATTTAATACATCCTGTTGGCGCTGAGTTACTGCTACAATTGAAATTGCAAGTATACAAACACTTTGTTTATTCCTATTGTCTTCCATGCCCTAATTTATCTCACATGAACACACAGGATGGTTCTCAAACATCTAGGAGGGGCTAACTGTATATAGAAAAAAGGCTAATATTTTATATATTATTATTAAATCAAAGGTGTAGAAATAAATGTAAAAAAATATATATTTATATTAAAAGTGAAGACATATCCTTTCAGATGATATGAAACACTGCTATTTTTCTAGGAATCTGTATATATATATGTGTTAATTAAATTAAGATTAAAAGGATATATTAACAAGAACTATATATTTAATATATTTATAGAAAAGCTCTGACAGCCTCTCTGTGCTGTGTGTGAGTTTGTAAGCATTTTTTTTTTATTAATTGGCGTTTTCAGAATTTCATGCTTGAAAAAATATCGGCCGTTAAAGTCGTAATTTTTTTAAAGTCTTGCGTGCCTCGTGATCAGGCAAGTCGTGCGGGCCCAGTGATGAGCGCCTACAATGCTCATAGCGAGCCCTGCAATGAGCACCTTTGGCTCTCATTGCAACAAAGTCACGTGAGTTGTGCAGGCCTTGCGATGAGCACCTACAGCGCTCATCGCAAGCCTATATACTATATACTAGCGACTTGCCCGTCAAAAATGATGGGGCAATAAAATTTCAAGCCATGGGAATGCTGTTTGACACAGAATGTAAACCGTTTTGTCCTGTGAGGACCTTGGGCGCTCATTGCGAGGCTTGCGCTGAGAGAGATATATATTTCTATGTATATGTAGTTAAGTAATAATGAATGATTTCTTAAATAAATTAATATACTTTAATTATTTATAATTCATATATGCAGCGAGCAATAGGCTGAAGAGCTAACAATCTGTTTGTGTTTTCCGTCTGCATAGAATACACATTTTAAGGGTTGGTGCCACTACAACGCGCGGGGCTTAGCTGAATAACACTTCCTAAACACGGGATCGCTTTGGCGTGCAAGCGGTTGATACTTAGAAAAAAAAAGATACGAGACGCAAAGAATTACGAGATTATTGGCCTAGCAACGAAATGCAAAAAACAAACAAAAACTAAAATTACAAGAACATCACAGACAGCACAGAGCAACAGCCAGGATGTCTGTGAGTGAGTTGGAACGCGAATTTAAATCGATTTAGACAATTTTCGCCACTCGAAAATCGCCTAAGCAAGAAAAAATGGCCCCGAAAAAATGAAATGAGGCTACACAATCATGGACTGTGCAAAACACTACAAAACATAGCACTTGGCACATCACACTACAACCTACAAAATACACTGGTACAAAAGCCGGAAAATGCTCACGAGACGCGTAACACATTAATAACATTACGACTATACAATGCCGCTTTCGACAATAAACCAACGGCTTTACCTCGCGCACGCAGCCTATTTAGAATGCACACTTGAAACATTCATGACACTTTATAAGCAGGGCACCAAGACTCAAAATGGATATTCTATGCAGACGCAAAATACAATTAGCTCTTCAGCCTATTGCTCGCTGCATATATCAAGTATAAAAAATTAAAGTATATTAATTGATTTAAGAAATTATTCATTATTACTTAACTACATATACATACAAATATATATCTCTCTCAGAGGACCAAAGGTACACGACAGGAGAGCCTCGCAATGAGCGCCGAATGTCCTCACAGTACCAAACGGATTACATTATGTGTCAAACAGCATTCCCATGCCTTGAAATTTTATGGCCCCATTAGTATTTGATCCCCTGCTGATTTTGAACGTTTGTCCAGTGACAAAGAAATGATCAGTCTATAATTTTAATGGTAGGTGTATTTTTACAGTGAGAGACAGAATAACAACAACAACAAAAACAAGAAAAACGCATGTCAAAAAAGTTATAAATTGATTTGCAGGTCAGTGAGGGAAATAAGTATTTGATCCCCCATCAATCAGTAAGATTTTCCCCAAGCAGCTTGGTGAGAAGGTGACAATGGTTGGTACGATTATTCGCAAATGGAAGAAACACAAAATATCTGTCAGTCTCCCTCGGTCTGGTGCTCTATGCAAGATCTCACCTTGTGGAGTTTCATTGATCATGATAATGGTGAGGAATCAGCCCAGAACTACACAGGAGGATCTTGTTAATGATCTCAAGGCAGCTGGGACCATAGTCACCAAGAAAACAATTGGTAACACACTACGCTGTGAAGAACTGAAATCCTGCACTGCCCGCAAGGTCCCCATGCTCAAGAAAGCACATGTACAGGCCTGTCTGAAGTTAGCCAATGAACATCTGAATGATTCCAAGGAGAACTGGGTGAAAGTGTTGTGGTCAGATGAGACCAAAATCAACTCTTTGGCATCAACTCAACTCACCGTGTTTGGAGGAGCAGGAATGCTGCCTATAACCCCAAGAACACCATCCCCACCGTCAAACATGGAGGTGTAAACATTACGCATAGGACAACTGCACTGCATCAAAGGGACGATGGACGGGGCCATGTACCATCAAATCTTGGGTGAGAACCTCCTTCCCTCAACCAGGACATTGAAAATGGGTCATGGATGGGTATTCCAGCATGACAATGATACAAAACACACAGCCAAGGCAACAAAGGAGTGGCTCAAGAAGAAGCACATTAAGGTCCTGGAGTGGCCTAGCCAGTCTCCAGACCTTAATCCCGTAGACAATCTGCGGAGGGAGCTGAAGGTTCGAGTTGCCAAACATCAGCCTCAAAATCTTAATGACTTAGGGCCTCATTCTATTAGCGGCCGCAGCCGTTGCAGGGCCGCAAGGACCGGCCGCAAGCTATTCTGCTATTCTATTCCCTTACGGCCGGAGGCTCCGGCAGGCTTGCGGCCGGTGCCTTGCTATCTCTTGCGGCCGCTCGCGCCGGAGGAAAGCCTTTGATCTAAAACGGCCGCAAGAGATTTGCAATTCAATTGCTCCGGGAAACCTCTCTGCAAGGCTAAAAGCGAGCCGCAGCTTACTTGCAGGAAAGAGGTCTCGCTAGCACTAATTAAGCACATAAAATAGCTCAAATAAAGCCATCCTGCACTTTGAGAAGACTATAAAGGGATTTTAGGTGTTAGAAAAAATAGCACATAATTATCCTGTACTCAAATCCATAAAATATTTTATTTTTAATATCCGTAAAATATCCATGTAAAAAGTCCAGAGTGCTTGGAGCACCTCAGACACACCCACGCCGCAGCCGGAAAATAAACAGTTAATTTGAACTCGGGTTTGGGCAGATGTGCAAGCTTGAGAGTGGGTTCCTTTTAATCCTCATGTCCCCCAATATGATCCCTAGCATTTACAGAGCTGTACAGTGCAGGCTTGAATTTATTTTTGAGTTTTTATATTTCTGAGATTACGGCCGGTTCCAAGATATGCGGCCGGCCGTAAAAGGAGATCCTTGCGGGGCCATATAATAGAATCGCGAGTTAACTGAACCCCCGCAAGGAATCGCAGCCTTACGGCCGATTTACGGCCGAAAATAGAATGAGGCCCTTAGAGAGGATGTACAAAGAGGAGTGGGACAAAAACCCTCCTGAGATGTGTGCAAACCTGATGGCCAACTACAAGAAACGGTTTGCACTGTTGTGGAGCTGACCTCTGTGATTCCCAACAAGGGTTTTGCCACCAAGTACTAAGTCAAAGGGGTCAAATACTTATTTCCCTCACTGACCTGCAAATCAAATTATAATTTTTTTGACATTTGTTTTTCTTGGGGGGGGGGGGGGGGTTGTTATTCTGTCTCTCACTGTTAAAATACACCTACCTTTAAAATTATAGACTGATCATTTCTTTGTCAGTGGACAAACATTCAAAATCAGCAGGGAATCAAATATTTTTTTATATATATTTTTTTATATTTTTTTTATAGTCACATTATTATGACCACCGACTACCAATGAAATATGGCATGTGTCATGAGTTGACTTGGTGGTGGGTATATAAGGTGACATGTAGGCATTCTGCAAACATATGAGTCATTGCTGTTATGAGTAAAACGTGCAATTTAACCAACTTTGAAAAGTTGATGGTCATTGGCTTTCATCCCAAGGGTCGCAGTATTTCTGAAACAGCGCAGTTTGTGAACTGTTCACATGCTGCTGTGGTTAAAGTGTACCGTGACTGGACAGTCAAAATTCTATAAGCCATAACAAGGTCTTTGCAATGCATATGGTTGCTGATACAATGCTTAGTAAAACTTCCCCCTTATATCACCCTTTAGAATGTACGTTTGCGAGTTTTCAATCATGTGAGGTGCTTTAGGGAAAGCACAGCATATATCTGATTGAAAGCTCAATAACAGGGTCTTCCATTATTTTCATTTTGGGGAAATTGTTTATACTTGTACCTAACCCCTGTATAGTGCTACGGAATATGTTGGCGCGTTACAAATAAAGGATAATAATAATAATAATAATAATATATTAATACACCTGGCCCAAAGTCTGTTAAAACTCCTTCAGTATTTTTTGAAATTGTATTGTTAAAAAATATTAAAGAACATTTAAAGTTAGTACTATAAAAATACAATATGATAAATCTGTTTCACAAGTATGAATATGGAAACTGAGGCAAATCTAAAAGGTCACATTTAATAAAGTTTCCTTTAAAATATGAATAAGAACTGCAAATGTAAAATAAGTTCCGAATGGACATTGCAAAGTTGCAAAGACTCTAAAAAATATGAATGGCCTCATTAATTAGAAACGTTATATATAACTATAACATGTTTTATAGAATAGAATGTAAAACTATATATATATATATATATATATATATATATATATATATATATATACATATATATATATATATATATATATATATATATATATATATATTGTCTCGACTTTAAGGGAGATTCCTGGTGCTTAACACCTCAATATCAGAAAATAATTTATTTTATTTTAGGAAAACTTTATTTTTAGAAATTAAAAATCAAATATATATATATATATATATATATATATATATATATATATAGTATGAATGATGTCTAAAAAACTTATCTACTTTACGCAAGATATAAATACATTTTGCATTTGTTAGCTAGATATTAATGCTGTCATACATCTGAAGATTGGTGCAAAATTATAGCAGGATCATTTACTAATCAATTTTTCACCTTGGGGGAAATTTGCTAAACAACTCAAGTGCATATAACATTATCTCCTTAATAACTATGCATTCTTATTATTATTATTTTTTTTATATTTTTATTTCAGTACCCAAAAGGTAAAATTTTAGCATACAACATAAAGGAAAACAACCATTACATACATTAAATATACAAGAAAAAAAAATACATTAACATGTACTTAAACAACAGTCATTCCACCAATCCAACCAATATTATTGTTTAATCTATATGGAAGATCTCAGAGAGAGAAAAAAAAAAAAGGAGATGGAGAAACCTTGATATAGAGCAACCCTATATATAGAATACCAATGGGGTGGGGGGGAGACTAGGAGCAACTATAAGAAAAAAGAACATTGGTACTCCTTTCTGCCAAAAGTAATAGAGGTGATCCCAAGGGAGAAAACAGTGATAAATTATTAGATCTTATTATCATCCCATTTTTCTTACTATATCATTTCAATCCTTTTTCCAACTCCCTATCCCGATCGACTATCCTCTCAATGTCAGACCATTTAGGGGTTTCCTTGGAATTCCACCTTTCAACCATACACCATTTACTCACTAATAAAATATGGGAAATTAACCACCTCTGATGGTGCAAACTTTGGTTCTCAAAAATATGAAATAACAGTGATGTTGGGCTTATGGGTATCCTTAAGAGTATTTCCAGAGGAAGAACCCCCATGAGATCCTCTTCTAATTTAAGCCATTTTGACTTTTTAGATGCTAAATTCCATCCAAGTAAATGGTTTGGCATAATGGCATTATGAATGTCTAGTAGAGAGGGGGTGGCTAATCCTCCCTTTTCAACAGATCTCTTTGTGATGTTCAATTTCAGTCGTGGTTTCTTATTATTATTAATATATTTAATCACAAAGTTTTGCTTATTGTTAATTGAATAAATGGGTGCCACTTGGGGAATACATCTCCAAATATATGTTATTTTAGGGACAATCAACATTTTTATCAAAGCGATCCTGCCGGACCAAGACAATTGTTCAGGTTTCCATTCTAGGATATCCTGTCTGATCTGTCTAAAAACGTTATCCATATTAATTTTCAGGATAGACCTAAATTGATGTTGTATAGTGTATCCCCAGATGGCATATACCCTGGCTGTTCCAATTTAATTTAAAATAATTTTTTAAATAATCAATATCTTCTCTACTAAGTCCAAAAATCAAAGTATCAGATTTCGTCTCATTAATTTTTAGATAGGAAACATTACTAAATTTCGTATCTGATCCCATACTGCTGGTAGAGACCTAATAGGGTCTGTCAAAGTAAGTATCATGTCATCCGCAAATATCATAACCTTATGTCGTTTTTTTCCCGATTTTTAAACCAGCAATGGTCTTTGAAGTTTGTATTATTTCAGCCAACGTTTCTAGGGTCAAAACAAAAATTAACGGGGACAGGGGACACATTAACATTTCTCGGTTTCATAGTCAATGCCTGTCACCTTCGCTCTTGAGTTTTTATAGAGTGACATAATTGCTTTATTGCCAAATTCCTCTAATCCCAATTTTTCGAAGACCGCCTCAATATATAGCCAATTTACCCTATTGAACGCCTTTTCGGCATCCAATGAGATAGTTAGCAAGGGTATATCCCTAACTTTAGCGTGCCATAATAGATTAAGCAATCTTCTTGTATTCTCTGGACCTTGTCTTTTAGGCATGAATCCAATTGACCAGGTTGGAGACATACCTTTTAAGCCTATCAGCTAAAATCTTGGCATACATTTTCGTATCAATGTTTATTAAGGAAATTGGTCTATAATTTTGATACGTTTCTGGGTCTTTCCCTGGTTTAAGGATATTAACAATATTGGCTTCTGTCATTTCGGATGGGAGCTGGCCTGATTTTTTAATTTCATTAAACATATTACAAAGGATAGGGATCAGTTCCTTAATAAATGTTTTATAATATATCCCAGTAAATCGATCTAAGCCAGGAGCTTTATTCATTTTTAAATCTATAATAGTTTGTTCTACTTCCTTCTGTGAAATCTCTTTATTCAATTCTAATAATTCTTCCTTAGTTATTCTAGGTAATTTTATTTGCCCTAGGAATTCTTCTAACCCTTTTTAGAGGGTTTTGAGAGGTTCTCATTTGTTTCAAGATTGTATAGGGATTGATAGTACGACTGGAAAACCTTACCGATTTCCCACAGATGATTTTGTTTCCTATTATTTATATCCCTAATACTTAGTATTCTTTGTTTGACCCGCTGTTTTCTAATTTTATTCAGAAGAAGCTTTCCTACCTTGTTACCCAAAATATAATGATCTTCTTGTAACCTGAGAATGGCTTTATCTGTTTGTTCCTGCTGGATTTTCTGAATTTGTTTTTTAACTTCTTTCATTTGTAGTATAGTATTAGAGTCTAGACATTTTTTGTTCTTATTCTGCAGAACATTCACTTCCATATATAACTTTCTCAATGTTCTTCCTCTATTCTTATTAAGATATGCACTTCTAGCTATACATAACCCTCTAACAAAGGCCTTATGTGTACACCAAATAGTTGTATCTAAGGGAACAGATTTTTCATTTAAATCAATGAAGCTACTAATTTCCTTTTTTAATTTGTTCACAAATTCTTCTGATTTCAACTGGATACTATCCATTTTCCATTGCTTAGGTTTATGTACATCTTGAGAGTCTTCCAGTGTCAAACTTATTACTCCGTGATCTGACCACAAGATGTCTCCTATTTTGGTGGACTTAACCTTTTTCAATGTTTTAATATCTGTCAAGAAAGGGTCTATCCGAGTGTAACAATGATGTCTTCCGGAGAAATAAGTATAATCTTTTACATCAGGATTATAGGATCTCCATACATCGTATAGTCCATTTTTGAAGGTTTCCAAGGAATTTTTTTTGCCATTTTCATTAAAGTATCTGGAATTCCTTTCACCTTGTTTAGGGCTATTCTATCTATTGTTGGATCACATATCATGTTAAAATCCCCTCCTATAATCAACCTACCCTTTTTAATCTGATTTATTTGTTTGAGGGTTTTCTTCAAAAAATTTGTCTGATTGAAGTTAGGAAGATATAGGTTTGCTATAGTATATATTTCTTCAATTACTTTTCTATGCCAAATAATAGTTCTGCCCTCTTTGTCTGGGACTCTATGATGTTCAGATATAATCACATTTTACTGAATAGGATAGCTACTCCCATAGATTTTGATTTATGAGATGATGTATTTGGATTGTCAAAGTGTCTACTAAAAAACATGTGTGGTTTACCTTCCCTCCAGTGTGTCTCTTGAAGGAGTACAATGTCTGCTTTCTCCTTAACAAAACTTGCAAGGGCAATCCTTCTTTTATAAGGGGCATTTAAACCCCTAGCATTTTGAGATATCACCTTAATTCCCAGCTATTTACTTGTTTATTCTGTTTCCCCTATGTACTATTTGGAATTTCCTAAGAAAAAAAAATCATTATTCCTAGTATACACCAATTCTATTTTTAGCATCTAAATTTTATCTTGAAAAATGTCCTTTGTTTTTCAAGCTTCTCCTATTCCTTATTCTCTTTCGTTCTCTCCCTAAATCTAACCATTGGTTGTCAACTTTCATACTTTCATTCAAACTCCTAATTGCATATGATCTCCTATGCAATTTCATCTTACAGGGCTATTACGCCAATGTTCAAAAACGAGGTGGTATCGAAGGACCCAAAAGGGTCCTAAAAGGGAGAGCCGTAATACATTTCTTCCTACTTGTCTCATATCTTTAATGTACATTACCTGTGTGTTATCTATAGAATAATATACAGTATATTGTTTGCTTTTTGCTTTTACTTATAGTTGTTACCCTACTATACTATCAACTAGTTGTCTTTTACTAGTGCTTTTTATTACTATCCTACTGACCTAATACGACAAGTGAATATAATTTATTTATCATTTTGACTTATACTAATATTCTTTAATATAAATAATTAAGTGCGTGTTTTTAGTCTCCACTAATCCTCTTCATATTATAATTAAAACTATATGTGTCTAAATATTAATGTTTTATTTATCAAATTTTCACTCACTAAGGGCTAATTAACTATTATAAACATCACTCTTTTATCTTACTTTTCCTCAGTGTGTTGTGTACATATACTAAGTGAATATATATTCTTCTACAATATTTCCAAATGATCGATAGTGAATCTTAGCACCCAAAATCTCTGATAACACCTACGTTACTCTAGAGAAAATATATATATATTTTTTTTTTTATTATACGAAAAAACAGTTGAAAAATCATCAGTAAAATTTTTTTTACAACAGCAAATACAAAAAAAACATACATTAAATATATTACCATTCATTCACTTTCAAACCTCATCCATCTCACCTGCAATATTATTATTATCAAGTAAATCTTGTTTTTTGTCCCATAATTTCCATTTTAATGGGTCAGCGTT
This sequence comes from Discoglossus pictus, assembly GCA_027410445.1. Classification (NCBI taxonomy): domain Eukaryota; kingdom Metazoa; phylum Chordata; class Amphibia; order Anura; family Alytidae; genus Discoglossus; species Discoglossus pictus. The sequence goes on from CM050164.1 coordinate 274,043,529, forward strand.
AATATAACCTTTTTGTGTAAAATCTTTTTCCAATTGTCGGATATGTTTTATTTTCCAAACGGTATCAGCAAAGATAGGGGCAGCCTTCACTTTCCAATTCGAGATTATTATATTTTTAGCTATTGAAAAAACTAAAATGGCGAAAGCTTTTTCCTCCATGCTGATAACATTTGGGAAGATATGAAGCAGACTGCATTCTGCACTGAAGGGAAATTGACTTTCAACAATAACAGATAGAAAATTATAGCAAGTTTCCCAAAAAACCTTTAATTTCGGACATTCCCATAAAATATGTAATAAATGAGCGGTATTATCACAATCTCTCCAGCACATTTTTTCCGAGGGATTATGAGAAATTTGTGCGATTTTAATAGGTGTAAAATACCAATCATTGATTACTTTGAAAAATGTCTCTCTATATGTCGTTTGTTTGATAAACCTGTTTGTTAATTTTAAAGAAATATCCCAGTCTTTGACTTCTAATGCTAAGTTTAAGGAGTTCTCCCATTGGCACATACCCTTGGTTTTAGATTGTTCTCCGAAGGATCTGGTAATATTAAAGCATTTTGATATTAGATGTTTTTTTTCCTGTTTGAGAATAATTTTTTCTATAGCGTTAAGTTCTTTGTTAATTTGTAAAGAGATGTTAACTTGGCGAGTTTCTAGTATATAGGCTTTGTACGTTAACCATCCCTTTACTGCGATATTGAACTTGTTTTTTATCTGGTCGAAGGAAGCAATAGCTCCCTCGACTATCGTATCTTTTACCGTCACCAGCCCTTTGCTGTTCCAATCGTTTATAATAGATTCCATATCTATGTGTAAAATTGCTTTTAATGGTGTAATAAGGCTGTCCTCCGGGATCAGCTTATTTATCTTATTAATTTGTCTCCAATTTCTTTAACCACCCTTGATCCAGTTATCAGATTCTTATAATGGAGATTTTCTTTAAATACCAAAGCTGATATGTGCCAATTTTGGATTAATGCTTGTTCTATTTGCATCCAAGGGAGTTTGTTTGCTGTTTCCAGCCACTTTAACCCTTGTACTATAACATTAGCTTCTTGATAGGGATATAATAAAGGATAGGAGATTCCTCCTTTTAAAAAGGGTCTTCCCATGGTTGTTTTTTTTAACCTTATATATTTAGAATGGTGTATGTAAAAATCAATCATACTTTGAAGTTTTTTAAGCCAATGTTTAGGAAACTTAAATGGGATACATCTCAAAATATAAGTAATCCTTGGGAGAATCATCATTTTAACTACTGCAATTCTTCCCGAAAAAGAAAATCTATTTTTCTTCCAATTGGTTATAATATTCTGACATTTGACATATATGTCTTTATAATTCTTATCAACCATCTCATGTAAATTAACCAGAAATACAATTCCAAGATGTTTAAAGGATTTTGAACTCCAATCGTAGGGGTATATAGAGCTAAGTTGAGACAATAAACTTGCTGTGAAATTAAAGAAAAGCGTTTCTGATTTCTTATAATTTAATTTATAATAGGAGACCTTGCTATACCATTGAATCACTTTTGATAATTGGTAGAGTGATTCTTTTTGATGAGTAAGTGATAGTATCACATCGTCTGCATATAGGCTAATTTTATGCTCCCTCTCTCCCACCCTCATCCCAGATATCTGAGGGCTTGATCTAATAGCTTCCGCTAATGGTTCTATCATCAGCGCAAAAAGGGTGGGGGAGAGGGGGCAACCCTGTCTAGTTCCATTGGATATTTCAAATGCTTTTGTCCTACCTCCCCAACCCGTTATTTCTGCTGAGGGGCAACTATATAAGGCCCCAATCGCCTTAGCACCAAATTCTCCAAACCCAAATTTAGCTAACGTCAATCGCATGTAGTCCCACCCTACCCTATCAAACGCTTTTTTGGCATCTAATGACAGAAATAGGGTGGGAGTACCTTTGGCCTTTGCTATTTCGCTTAAGTTCATAATTTTTCTAATATTTTCTGATCCTTGTCTACCTGCCACAAACCCCATTTGGTCTATAGTTATTAATTTTTCTATAAATTTCTGAATTCTACAGGATAAAATTTTCGCATATAGTTTAATGTCTGCATTCAATAATGAAATAGGTCTATAATTGGCACAGAATTGTGGGTCTAACTTGGGTTTTGGAATCATTATAAGTGCAACTTTTATCATTTCCTTTGGGATTACTCCTGTCCTCTTGATTTCATTGAACATATCTGTTAAATGTGGACTTAAAATTTGGTCAAAAGCTTTGTAAAACCCGTTAGTATATCCATCTGGACCTGGAGTGGTGTAAGGTTTCAATTGTTTAATAACTTGGAGAACCTCTTGAGTAGTGATTGGTCCATTAAGTTCTTCTCACTCTAGAGAAAATAGTTATTACGCTCATTATTCCCTTAATTACATTCAGCCTTTCCTTTCAAAATCAATTTTGCATCAGGTTATTTAACCATTTGCCACTCAGAGGCTTTTAATAATAAGTCCATCTTCATCTCTGTCTTCAGGGTTTTCTCTATTATTATATCCCATTTGCATAATAGATTCTCTCCTTCCTCTACTGTTGTGATTTTATGCCACAGTGAATCTTTATAAATCAGAAGGCCTTCCGGGAATCTCCATTTACAACTTATTCCTAGTCGTATCAAGGCTTGTGTGATGTATCAATATGTTTTGCTCTTTATTAGTGTGGCTGGTGCTTTATCTGAGCATATTTATGTCCTTATATGGAGCCGAAAAGGTTATTTGTTTGTAGCTTGTTCTCATAATATCTTCTTTATCTGTAATACTGTGAAATCTAACCAATGTATCTCTTGGCTGACACCCTGTTAATTTATGTGGTAAAGGAATCCTATGGACTGTGTCCAGAACATTTATTTCTTGAATGAGCCTTGGGGCTAAAATAGAAAAAAAGTCCATAATATACTTTTTCAGATCTTGTTCAGGGACCGATTCTGGGATTCCCCTTAATTTAATGTTTTTCCTTCTGGATTTATTTTCTATCTTTATTAATTTTTTTATGTTCAAGGTCAGTCACTTTTCTCTCTAGGGGAGTTGTAACTGTGATAGTATCTTTGATAAGCTTTTCCAGTTTGGTCTCCAGCTCCTCAATACTTGAGTGTGTCTCCTTAATAGCTTTGTAATTCTCCCCTATTTGTTCTTTTAAATTTGACAATTTAAATTGGAATTCTGTCATGATTTCTCTCATTTTTGCTGGTGATAGTAGGTCCTCTCCCATTATATTTGAATAATTAAAATCTGAGTATTCCGTATTACTTCCTCTACATTGATTTTTATCTTTCATAATCGTTTGGGATTCGTTTTGCGATTTATTTACTGAACGGGATTTTTGGGGAGAAAATGGGTGGAACTTTCTGTATTGTCTGTTTTTTCTCCTTGGATTACATTTTATTTGACATCTTAATTTCTTATCTCTGGGAGAGTACTCTGTTAATTTTCCTCTGGTGGGGTTGACTCTATTACCCCCCTATACCAACATCCGTCTTGGTCATCCAGATTCGGACTTTCACATTATATAAGGAGTCTTTTAACCTCAATTTCTCAGCCCAATACCTTGTATATAATATATACCCCTATTATAGATCCATATTATTTATGCCTCTGAATTCAGGCCGCAATAAATCTAAAAAAAGTAGATGAAATAAGTATCCATAAGTTATGCGTCTTATTAAAATTATTGTCACTTTTCTATCTATTATGCAAGATCAAGACTGTCCAGAGCCATTTAAGTATCTCCAAGCCGTCTGTTAAATACATCCTGTCTTTGGACCCAAGTAATAAATGGGTGCTCCATTGGAGCTCTCACCTCCAGATATATGCCATATGCATCACCTTCTCCCATATATACGATTCCTCCATTTTAATTGTCCACAGAGCAACTGGGCTGTTAGTAGTCACTCCTTCCCTACCTCCACCTTGGTATCTCTAACTCCGCCAGGGTTCTCACTGCCCCACCTTCAGCTGACTCTCCAACTTGGTGTTTCAGCAGTTTAGAGCCTCTATGGCGTCCCTCATATTAAAGGCCACCACCTTGTGCAGTTCTCACTCCCGCATCATCACCTTTGGAGCTCTCCCCTCCTTGTTTTGGGTCCGCTCCTAGCTGCTGTATCGGGTCAGATTTACCATGGGTGTGAAGTCATTGTCTTACACTCCATCCGGCTGTTAGCTTGTATTTACTGCCTTTATTCTTTTTCATGTATTGCTTCACTTGGCTTACTGTTCTTCTGCTGGTTCTCCCAGACTTTGCTTCAGCGCCTCAGAGCCTCTATGGCATCCCACATGAGACCACCTCTCAGGTACTGCTCTGACTCTTGCGTCTCACCCCTGGAGCTCACACCTCTATGGTGTCCCTCGTGTTGTAGGCCATGTACAGTTCTCACTAACGTGATTCACCTTTGGAGCTCTCACCTCCGTATTACGGGTCCGTTTCTTACTGCCATATCGGGTCAGATTTCCCGTAGGTTTGTAGTCAGTGTCTTAATCTCCATCCGGCTGATAGTTTGTATTTGCTCCATTGTTATTTTTCATGCAGTGTTTAACTTAGCATACTGTTTATCTGCAGGTTTTCCCACACATTGCTTCAACGCCTCAGGGACTTTATGGCGTCCCACGTGGGAGCTCCTCTCAGGTTCTGTGTCTAGCCCCTGATGCTCACTTCTCTAGGCATCCCTCTTATTGGAGGCCACCAGCGTGTACAGTTCTCAACCCTGCGTCTCACCTATGGAGCTCTTACCTCCGTGCTGCAGGTCCACTCCTAGCTGCTGTGACGGGTCAGATTTTCCATGGGTGTGTAGTCAGTGTCTTAAACTCCTTCTCTCTTTTAGCTTGTATTTGCTCCCTTGTTATTTTTCGTGCAGTGTTTCACTTATCTTACTGTTCATCTGATGGCTCTCCCACACGTTGCTTCAGAGCCTCAGGGCCTCTATGACTTCCCACGTGAGAAAACCACTCAGATACAGCTTTCGCTCACGCGTCTCACCCCTGAGGCTCACTCCTCCACACCACTGGTCTGTTCCCAGCTACTGTATCAGGTCAAATTTCCCTTGGGTACAAAGTCAGTACTTAAACTCCATCCAGCTGTTAGCTTGTGTTTGCTGTCTTATTATTATTTATGCGTTATTTCACTGAGCTTACTGTTCATCTGCCGGCTCTCCCACTCACCCCTGTAGATGTCTCACTTGTCTGCTCTGCACTACTCATTTCTGGTCACGCCCCTCCCAACTATGCATTATTTCGTATGGGGAAAAACAGCTCTACTCACATTATCTCAGCTCTTCTCACATCATCTCAGGAAACAAAATGCTTAGTCAATTTCCCTCCTGAGATGAGTTGAGAAAAGCTATGATAACATAGGAAATAGTACATAATAACTCAGGAGACCGCATGAGATGCACTTGAGATGCTTAGCAAATTTAGCCTGAATGTTATGGTGATCTCTGTATGGATGTATAAAAGCAGACAATACCAAGTCATGAATGGTCTATTGATTTTGTAAGCTTTCTCTTTTGACACCTCTCAATGAAAAAATTAAAAGAAAAGAAAATTAAGAAAATCAAGTTGAACTAGTTTTTATTTATTTATTTAAAATAACTATTTGTAAAATGCTACTTGGTTTTGATCTTAGTTTCTCAAGTCAGCCTAGGTGTAGAGATGAATTCTTTTTTTCAAAATTGTTGACTTAACCTTAAAGAATAGGTCAGTTCAACAAAATAAAGTCAAATTATTGACAAGTAACACCTTTTATGTGGCTATGTATTTTTGGTATAAAGTTTTAAACTTTAATATGTGGCAATGAAAAAAATGTATACAGCCACATCAAAGGTGTTACTTTATAATAATAATTTGACTTTATTTTGTTGAACTGACCTATTCTTTAAGGTTAAGTCAACAATTTTGAAAAAACTATTTGTAAAAGTATTTAAATTGAATTAATAAAGTACATTATGTAGCCATTTTTGAAGTTATAAACATTTATGTAATTTCATACTGTGACGAGATCAGTCTCGTCACTGCGAATTGGAGAAGCTTGGTTGCACACATTCTGCCGTTTGACTACGGCCCATGTTGACTTTCCCCCTACAAAGCCATACTCCATTTTGTCAGAAAGGACTGTGATCTAACTTTTGAACCACTGGACCAATTTGTATCATTTTGACACATGTTTGTATTTGGAGTATGCTGATTCTGAAAATGTATGTTTTATGTGAATGTGATGCATACTTTTAAAGTTATGAAAAATGTGTAGAAATGTGGTACAGATTCTGACCATCCCCCATTAGGTAAACACAGGGTGTCGCCAGGACTTGAACAAAGGGCCAGTGTATGGGGTTTCCCCAGGGGCATAGTCCAGGAGCAAACAGGAAGTGTTCACTGGGACAGTCTGGGTGAGAATGAGCATAGTAGCCACGCCTGGGGGTGGCCCATGGGAGGAGTCTCATGGTTCCTACCCTGTCTGATTGGCCATAGGTAATTAGGGGTTGACCAAAGGTAGTCACTGCCCCTATGGTGTATGTGGAAATGGTTTTTTATATATATGTTTTTTTTTAATAAAGAAGTGAGTTCACTGCTTGACCCTCAACCACAGAGCGTGTGTCTCGTGCTTGGGGGAATTCATGGGATGCTGTTGCAGACTGCCTGCCAGGAGTGGGGGCATCTTGGGGGTGCTTTCCTGTTCAGCTGCAAGCGGCTACTCGTGAGGTTCCAGTTGCAGGCTTGGAGTATTTTCCCCTTGGATCCAGTTCTTGGGGGATTGGGTGTCTTGCAGTAGCTGTCCCTATAGCACTGGACGGGCGGATCGGCTGAAACGGCCTGGGCGCCCCCTTCTATGTGTGGGGGGTACCGTTACACATACAAACTGTAATATCATACATACTGTCTAATATGTCTTTAATAAACTACAAAATATGGGCCCTATGCTAATCCCTGAAAAAGCCATTGTGAGTGCCTAACTACAGAGTAAACCCTACCTAGCTAACCATCCCTAAAACTGCTATGGGTCACTGCTATCAGTGAACTAAACTACACAGACGAAAAGCAAGGCATAAATCTCCATTAAGTTTTGCACTGACAATGAATGACGAGTTACTCCCTGACACTCTGACATCCGAACCCTATGCCAATAAGATTTTACGAATCACTTGCAAATCAGGATAGTGCCATAATTAAAAAAGCAGAAGAAAGATTTACGTGTACCAAACACCACTCGCAAATAGTGTTAAAACCTTTGCTGAATCTCCAGAAGCATGACAATATAGCACAAAAAGCACTTCAAAATTTCAAAATGTCAGCATTATTTGACACTTAACAATCCAATATCAACATATGTGTAATTAAAAAATATGATATGTTGGTATTAAGTCCATTTTTGATACAAAATCCAGAGTAACAAACAACCCAGTACTCAAGGGGTTAGCACACATCACAAAACCATATTGTCTAGAAACAAACACTATAATGCATTGTCTAGTAGTAAGTGTACAGAAATGATACTCTGCTACAATATAAAGTAGTAAGTGTACAGTCTGTGTACAGCCAGTGTAAAGTTGCTGTCCCTTCAAAATAACTCAACAAACAGCCATTAATGTCTTGGCAACAAAAGGGAGTACACCCCTAAGTGGAAATGTCCAAATTGGGCCCAAAGTGTCATATTTTATGTGGCCACCATTATTTTCCAGCACTGCCTTAGCCCCCATGGACATGGAGTTCACCAGAGCTTCACAGGTTGCCACTAGAGTCCTGTTCCACTCCTATATGATGACATCACTGAGCTGGTGAATGTTAGAGACCTTGCTCTCCCCCACCTTCTTTATGAGGATGCCCCTCAGATGCTCAATACGGTTTAGGTCTGGACATACTAGGCCAGTCCATCCCCTTTATCTTCAGCTTCTTTAGCAAGGCATTGGTCGTCTTGGAGGTGTGTTTGGGGTCGTTATCATGTTGGAATACTGCCCTGTGGCCCTGTCTCCAAAAGGGAGGGGATCATGCTCTGCTTCAGTATGTCACAGTACATGTTGGCATTCATGGTTCTCTCAATGAACTAGAACTCCCTAGTGCCAGCAGCACTCATGCAGGCCCAGACCAAGACACACCCACCACCTTGCTTGACTGTAGGCAAGACACACTTGTCTTTGTAGTCCTCACCTGGTTGCCCCCACACACGCTTGAAACCATCTGAACCAAATACGTTTATCTTGGTCTCATCGGACCACAGGACATTGTTCCAGTAATCCATGTCCTTAGTCTTCAGCAAACTGTTTGTGAGCTTTCTTGTGCATTATCTTTAGAAGAGGCTTCCTTCTGGTACGACAGCCATGCAGACTAATTTGATGCAGTGTGCAGCGTATGGTCTGAGCACTGACAGGCTGACCCCCCCACCCCCTCAACCTCTGCAACAATGTTGGCGTGCACGCAACTTCTTTGGTCAACCATTGCAAGTCGTGTACTGAGTGGAACCTCTCCTGTGACACTGTTGTATGGTCTTGCCTACTGTGCTGCAGCTCAGTTTCAGGGTCTTGTCAATCTTCTTATTGCCTAGGCCATCTTTATGCAACAATTCTTTTTTTCAGATGCTCAGAGAGTTTTTTGCCATGAGGTGCCATGTTGAACACCCAGTGACCTGTATGAGAGAGTGTGAGAGCGATAACACCAAATTTAACACACCTGCTACATTCACACCTGAGACCTTGTAACACTAACGAGTCACATGCCACCGGGGAGGGAACATGGCTAATTAGGCCCAATTTGGATATTTCCACTTAGGGCTGTACTCACTTTTGTTGCCAATGGTTTAGACATTAATGGCTGTGTTTTGAGTTATTTTGAGGGGACAGCAAATTTACACTGTTATACAGGCTGTACACTTTCTTCTTTACATTGTAGCAGAGTATAATTTCTTCAGTGTTGTCACATGAAAATATATAATAAAATATTTTACTTTATTTTAATATAATTTTTACTATATTTTACTATATTTTACAAAATATAATAAAATAATTTGTACTGTGACATACTGAAGCAGAGCATGATCCCTTCCCTTCGGAGACTGGGCAGCAGGGCAGTATTCCAACATAACGCCCCCAAACACACCTCCAGATGACCACTGCCTTGCTAAAGAAACTGAAGGTAAAGGTGACTGACTGGCCAAGCATGTCTCCAGACCTAAACCCTATTGAGTATCTGTGGGGCATCCTTAAACAGAAGGTGGAGAGAGCGCAAGGTCTCTAACATCCAACAGGTACGTGATGTCATCATGGTGGAGTGGAACAGGACTCCAGTGGCAACCTGTGAAGCTCTGGGGAACTCCATGCTAATGAGGGTTACGGCAGTGCTGGAAAATAATGGTGGCCACACAAAATATTGACACTTTGGGCCTAATTTGGACATTTCCACTTAGGGGTGTACTTACTTTTGTTGCCAATGGTTTAGACATTAATGGCTGGGTGTTGAGTTATTTTGAGGGGACAGTAAATTTACACTGTACACTTACTGCTTTGCATTGTAGCAGAGTGTCATTTCTTCAGTGTTGTCACATGAAAATATATAATAAAATATTTACAAAAATGTGAGAGGTGTACTCACTTTTGTGAGATACTGTATATAGCGACTTGCCCCCTTGCGCGCGCGGACTGCCATTGGTTTTATTTTCAAAGTCCTGCGTGCCTGTCGTTCATGTAAGTGTTACTGTCTTTTGCGTTGTTACATAGTACATAGTTATGTAGTATTTAAGGTTAAAAAAATACTTTCAGTCCATCAAGTTCAACCTTTTAGGATCTCCTCTGATCTGCAATATGCGGATTAACTATTAATTAGTTAGTTGTATAAAAAATAACAAAATACAAAAATAAAAAAATAAAAAAATAAATCAATTCTCTCCTGGTCCCAGACACCGGCGACCGGACTTCTCCCTGGATCAATACTGCCTCTCTAATTATTCATGATAACCCTGAATTCCCTTTTTAATTAGTCCCCTTTTAAAGTTATCCATCGAATCTGCTGTCACCATCTCCTCTGGTAGAGAATTCCACAGATTAACCTAGTTTTCATCCTGTTTCAGAATTTTTATGTTTTTTTGGCCGACGTTTTTTTTCCCGCTTCAGCAATTTTTGATCATTAAAAAAGACAAAATAAACCTTGAATTAACTTGCAACCTCACTCACCGGCTCCCTTGCTCTCCCCCTGTGCTGTGTGTGAGTGTGTAACTTTATTTAAGGCATATTTGTGTGTTTTTGCCGTCTTTTCCAGTTTGGTGGTTCGGACATTAAAGTCGTATTTTTACAAGCCCCACAGTCCATCATACGGGCTGTAATTTTGCGTCTTTCACAAAGTCCAGGGGCCTCGCGATGAGGCCTCATTGCAGCTACAGTAAGTTCTGCGTCTCTAAGGATGAGTGCCAGCTAATTCCTCCAGCGTGTCCATCCCTGCAATAAGCGCCTTTGCTACTCATTGCAGCCTAAGTCCTGTGTGCCTCAATTACTCGCCTAACTTTGTGATGCTTGCAGTGCAATGAGCGCCGTTGGCACTCATTGCAGCATAATTCCTGTGTACATCAATTGCTCGCCTCGCTTTGCGAGGCTCCCGGTCGACGGCTCGCCTCTCTTCGCAACTCTCGCAACTATATGTGTGATATATGTATATATATATATATATATATATATATATATATATATATATATATATATATTGTTGTTTTCCAGCACCACAATGGAGTACTCTAGAGCCTTTTTATGATTTAACAGAACTTGCGGTTAATTTGTCAGCAAATAGAAAATAATCAAAACAGAAAATAAATCCATAGCTTCTCTTTGAAGCAGTACCTATACTTTTTATCTGCAGTTCCCTCACTGCTCTACTGTAATTCATAATACAGTCCAAAACACAGGCCTGCACACTTGCCTGTTTTAGAGTCCACTCCCTTCACGATCTGCACTCCATCTGCAGAGGAGCTGTGTCTCTTTGACCTCTCCGATCACGCTGGACACTCTTCTCAATGTCTCTCAACTGCGCTGGCTGTACACTTCCGGGCAGCCAGACTGGCTTTCCAGGTCTCCCGGACATCTCTCTCACCACACAGAGCTGTCTCAGGCTTCCTTTGCCTCTTCCCAGGCTCCAAACTTCCAAACAATCCTCCAACTGGAGGTAGCAGCAGGCCCTGATTGCAGCCACACCCCTGCCTTTTGAGCAGGTTGTTAACTCTCTCACTCCTGGGGAGAAGTATTGAAGAACTCTCTTCTGCCCCCTGGTGGCACTTCACCACAACATATATATATATATATATAAATATATATATATATATATATATATATATATATATATATATATATACTGTAAATATATCTGTTCCCTTGCTGTAGCTAGTTACAGAAGTTGTTCCTGCACATCCCACTCATTATAAGATTTATGATGTTGACATTTCCTATTGGCTCCTAGGGCCGTCTCATCCATAAAGTTTGGTTTGCCTGCTCCCTGCACAGATATCTGTACAGAGCAGAATTTACGGATCTGAGCTGAGTGTCCTAATGTGGGGGATTAAATTATTTGAATTAGTGTAGAATTTAGAGAAAAAATGCTCCTGTTGCCTTTTACTGAATTCCCCTAAGTTAGAGCACCTAGTTAGCATAGGGCTCTATGTAAATATACTGCTGCTAAATTGTGGGCAGTTCCTCACTAGATTTTATTTGGCTGCTATCGTTTTGGCAGTTACCTACTAGACTAGATGACTCCTCATAATTTAACCTACTGTATGTACATATCTTTAGTTTCATCTGTGAGTCTCTCTCGACTGTCTGCAGACAATCAGACTTTTTACATATTCTATATACAGTAATGAACATTTCCTTAACTGTTGTGTGATCTAATTACCTTCCTCCCCTCAATTTTTTAATTCTGGTGATCAAAACCTGTAAATAAATATGTCAGATTCAAATTTTTATTTGAGAGTCTAAATCCAGTGAAGGAACCACAGTTTTTTAAAAGCTTTTTTATCATCACCTAACCATTAAAGGTGTAATCTTTGCACAACGCTTGTTATTTTAATGATTTTAATACTAAAAATACCTCTACCTATATCTATTATAATGGCTAACACATTATAAAATGTATGGAGATATGAAATGTTTAGCACTGCAGTCAATACATTTTAGCAAGCATTTAAAGATCATGCTTTAAACATTGCCAAACATTGCTTTTGTATAAGAAATAATTGGTGTATATAGTATAAATATTACAGTAAATATAGACATAGTGGGTTTATTTTCTTCTCTTCTGTCCTAGTGAGTTACAGAAACCAGAATGTCATAGAGACTTATGGAATTGTGAAATGCAGCATATAATGCAAATTTGATAAGAAAAAATACAATTAACAGGATCTCCCTGAAACCTTCTTTCCATTTCCTTTTAATTTACAGGTAACATAAAGGTGGATCAAACACATTGCTTTTTATTTGTTTTGTAATGTAATGTAACTTTTGTAATCTATAAAACATGCTCTTTTAAATATCATGACATAAAGTCTTGGACTACAATGTTCCTTTAATCCCTTTCTCTGTGACTAAGGTCATATGGTGGAAATGTCTCAAATCTCTCTCTGTGTCTAAGGCTGACTTCTGTATGTTCTGTATGTTCTCATTGCGAGCCTCGCGCTGAGCGCCTTTGGAGCTCATTGCGAGCCTCTTGGTTTGTGTATGTTTGGTTATGAGAGCTCCTTGGCGCTCATTGCAAGGTTTGCGCTGATGTGCTTTTGGCTCGCATTGTAAACCTCTCCCCTGGTGTAGTTGTGGTCCTGTAAACACCGCTGGTTGCCTAAAGCGTTTATTGTTATTTTTTTATTTTTTTTATGTGTATGTATTTTGTAATGTTAATTAATTAATTTGTAAAGTTATAAAGTAATATACTTTAACTATTTGTAATTAATATATGCATCAAGCAATATGCTGAAGAGCTAACACTCTGTTTTGATGTTCCTGCAGCATACAATGTAGATTTGCACTGTTGGCGAGCTGAGGTGTAAGTGTCAGCAATGTGTGCAGTGTGTAGTGTAAATAGGCTGCGTGCGCGAGGGGAAGCCGTTTGTTTAGCTGTATACTTCCGCATTTTGTAATGGTAATGTCATTAGGTTTGAATGATTGTGCTAAAATGGCTTCGAGTGTGTATGTTTTAGGCGGGTGTTGAGCATTTAGCGTCCTTCCAAATAGTGTATTTATTAGGTCGTACGGGTCTGTGTAAAAGGCGTATGTGCTTGGCGGTGTTTTGCGTGACATTTTTTCTCTCACTTTCAAGAGGCGAAAGTCCTTACATTTTATTTAAATTGGCATGTGCTATCATTCCCAGAAGTCCTGGCTGTCCCCCCTTGCTGTGTGTGTATTTTTGTTTTTATTTTATTTTGTATTTTGTGTGTTTTTCGCTGAGTGTGTTGAGGACGTTATGTTCGTATTTTTTGCGTCTCGTTTTTTTTTTCCCTCAATGGCGTTTTTATTTTTTAAGTGTTATGGACTGAAATTTTTATAGGCGATTTTTTCAAAGTGCTACGGGTCTCGCACTGTGAATTGTATATTTGAGTTTTGTGTTGATGTGTAGTTCCATGGGTTGTAGGAATGACGCGCAAGGCGTGTGAGCACATTCGGCGCTCCCTGCCTAAGTCGTACGGGGCCATAGGGATGTGAGCCTATCGCGCTCATCTCCACCAGCGCAAGGAGTGCCTTTGGCGATCCTTGCCTGGCCGCAACTGCGGCCCTCGCTTTGCGAGAGCCGCAGTTGCAGCGGGCTCGCTTAGCAAGCCTGCAGTTTTAACATTACGTTACCAGCAGATTTTGGCAAGGTCGCACTGCTGAGAACTATATACATGATGCAAACAACTTTCATGATTATTCTCAGTTTGAGCTACCCCCTTATTGGGAGGTTATGTCTTTTCTCTCTCCAAAAAAAGCATAAGATGCACTAATGAAGAGGATTTAAATGGAAATAAGCATTACACAAGGGTAATTTTACCATCTTGATTCAAAAGCATAGCTGAAACTGTTCCAATAATTTGCTGTTCACTAAAGCCTAACCACATATCTCTCACAATATTGTAGTATAGTTACATCCTGGGACTGGCAGTTCTCCAGACCATAGTTATGGAAAAAACTTAGATCATTCTTGGTGCCACTTAGATCTTCTTTAGCAATGTATTTTACAGTGTCATTCAGTATTTCCCCACATCACACCTTCTTGTTTTACATATGCCTTCATCCTTTTACTTTACTACCCAAACAGAACTATAAAGCTTCAAAGAAAACCATCAAGCATCCATTCAATTACTGGACTTCTCTGACTAAATAAATTCTCTCAAACACTTCTCCCATATACACCAGCAACTTGCCATAATCCCCCATCAATTCCCTTTTACTTTCTTACTATTTTGATAAATTTGTCTCCTTTTAGTCTGTAAGCTTTCAAGCTCTCAATCCGGCAAAGTGCTTTTTAGGGCTCTCAACTCCTTTCTATATTTTTGTTGAAATATTTATTGTCATTCCCATTTATTTACTATACTCCAGTGGTATAAAATATGTTGGCACTGTACAAAAAAATAATATTTATAATTTTATATAGAATATTGTTGCAGACACAACTATGAAAGATAAGCAAAATAAGAGAAAATGTAGTGCAGAATATAATGCACATTCAGTTTATATAATATTCATACTAATTGCCAACTAGCACATTTATGCCAAACAAGACATACCATTACTTTTGCTCTTGTGTTGGTGCCAATTAAGATTCTTTATTGAAGTAATTATTTAAATCATTTCCCATACCTAATTACAAAATACAGGAAAAATACATTGTCTGCTCCGTATTGAGGTTCATTCACTGAACTATTGAATATATGCAATATGTGAACATATGTGGCTGATGTTACATCTTAAAATGCTCCCCCTGCAATTCTCTCCAAGTGTTGCTATAGATTTATAAAGCCTGATCGATTAGCTGTGGGCACTTAGGACCAATATTCAGATCACATTCTGGCCAAGTCACAAATTATAAAACATAGCTGTCAGGAAGACTAGAAATTGAATTCACTTAATTGTTGCAAGTGCCAGGTGGCAAAGTATTAGACTAGCGACTTGCCTGTCAAAAATGACAGCAATAACATTTGAAGCCATGGCAATGCTGTTTACCACACAATGTAAGGCTTTTGCTCCTCTGAGGACCTTTGGAACTCATTGCGAGCCACGCACAAAGCGCCTTTGGCGCTCATCGCGTGACTCACAAAGAGCGCCTTCGCCCTCATAGCGAGCCTCTCCCCTCGTATACTTCAAGTTTCCTGCTTTGCATCAGCTTCGGCGCTCATTGCAAAAACAGATATATAAGTACAGTGTTAAGTACAATATACCATTTTTTATTACAGTGAATTAATAAATGAATATGAATTAATAAATTAATATACTTTACCTATTTATATTTAATATGCACCAATCAATATTCTGAAGAGCTAACAATCGCTTTGGATTTTAATGCATCAGAAAATGTACAGTTGGACTGTTGATCACCTGAGGAGAAAGTGTCAGCAATGTGGCAAGAGTGCAGTGTAAATAGGCTGCGTGTGCAAGGCCAAACCATTTGTTTAGGCGGGATAAGCGCCATTTTAGAATCATGTTATTATTTGCAAGTTAGTGTTGTAAAATGACGGCCTTTTTCTATGTGTTACTTGGCCCGTGAGCATTTTCCGTCCATTGTAACGTTATATTTTGTATCTCAAACGTTCCTGGCTAACTTGTATGTGCCTGGTGGTAATGTGCGCGCCTCAGTCTCCTTTAGCCTCGTTTTCATTTTTTTCAGCCCCCATTTTCTCTCTCGCTTAGCCGATTTTGGAGTGCAAAAACTCGGCAAATTCAGCTTAAATTTGCTTCCAACCTCACTCCCAGGCGTCCTGGCCTTCTCCCCGTGCTGTATGTGAGTGTTTTTTCTATTTTATTTATTTTATTTCCACTGCTGTTAAAGTCATATTTTTGCAAGGTCGTTGTTTTTGCCCCAGAGATTCTAAAGTTGGAATTTTTTTTCTTAATCCCGTGTTCCTCAACTGCTTGCAGTCATAGGCCCTCATTCAATTGCGATTTGGCCAATTGAATAGGGGTCAAAATAAGCACATAACATATTTTTTTTAAAGAAGTTTTTAGTTAGTGTAAACCTTGCTTTTAGATAGATGCTTACTAACGAAAAACTTATTTAAAAAAAATATGTTATGTGCTTATTTAGACCCCTATTCAATTGGCCAAATCGCAATTGAATGAGGGCCTAAGTAAGTCCCGTGTTTCTTAACTGCTTGCAGGCTAAGTCCTGTGTGTCTCAATGCCTCAACTGCTCGCCTCGCTTTGCAAGGCTCGCAGTAGCGCATTCGGCATTCATTTTGACTAAGCCCTGCATGTTTCAATGCCTCAACTGCTTGCCTCGCGAGGCTCACAGTACGATGAGCGCCTTTGGCGCTCATCGCCTAAGTGCTCCGAGCTCGGAAGGCTTCCATGCCTCATAGGTTTGCCTCGCTTCGCAAGGCTCACAAGCGTGATGACAACTTGCAGTTTGACAACTATTATATGTGATATAAAAAATGTAAAAGCAAGCAAATTAAGGATGTATTTCAGGTATAATCAGAAGAAATGCAAGTGATGCTAGCATACTGGAACATGGATTTAAAAGTAGGCAAAGTAAGGATAGATACTGCAATGCATAGTATAAGCTCTTACCATATGTGAATTCTTAAAAAACTACAATTGTGATATTCCACCCTGGTACGGCCCTTAAGATAGCACAAGAAGGGCAGAGAAACCAGCCCACTGGGGAAGATGTCTGTCTCTAATGCAGAATATATAGCTGAACATGATAATTTCAGGTACATCTTTCCATTTTTAACAAATAGTCTATACAACATATTGTTTATTTTTATGCATTATTGCTTTCTTATATTATCTGAGATATGAAATTACCCTGACTGAGTCAACTTTAATGCTGTAATCAGTGAATTTGTTTTGGGACCATCCCAGAATAGGGAAATGTAGGCGTGTTGTAAGCAGTTACCTAACACTTCATCATGCTACTTCGCAGAGATCATACATCTGCTATAGTCAATTGAATGAAGTCGCAGTGTATCTCAATAGATCACAGCACATCGCTATCACTCTTAGTAAATTCTCCCCCAATGAATGTGTCAAAAGAGTTTGAAATGAGGACTGGTAAGCTAACTTGATAAAAAAAAACACATAACATATGAAACATGAGCTCAATTACTACTCAATGGTATTAGTAATATCAATCTAAACAGGTTAAGACGGTAAATCTCTGTTGTAATGGTAAATTGCTATTTTGCTTTCAATGCTTTCATTTTCGAAACTCACTTTGAAAGTATTTTCTGAGCTCTTAGTGGATTCAAATTACCAAATAAATATTACATAGAGTATAAGAAATTATATTTTACTTTGTGACAAAATTGGGGCTTTTTTGTTTATGTAATGAAACCAAACGCTCCTATAATAGGGATATTTTATATGGTGACTATTTTGATGAGATTTTACAGTCATTATAGGCAGTTGATATTTAATCCTGGCTATGTCATGTGTAGACATTGATTTTGACTATCCCAGCAAGTGAGAAAATACAGTCTCTGAAGATAATCATACAGTATTCTAGCACTTATAGCAACACCATGAAATAAGCATTCTCTTTTTTCTTTTCTACAATGTTGGACTGTCTGACAAATTTGTTTATTTGAACATCATGCAAGAATCAGGACAAGTATTTAACTTACACATTATCAGCCTTATTAAATTGTGATTTGCCCAATTGAATAGGGCTCTATATAAGCACAGACCATATTTACTTTACAGAAGTTTTTAGTTACTGAAGACCTTGCTTTTGAATAGAAACTTCTGTAAAAAAAATATGCTCCGTACTTATAGAGAGCCCTATTCAATTAGCCGAATCTAAATTTTATGAGGTTGTATATCGTTTCATTTTAGCATATCTTACACACCAGGACATTTATTTTTTAATACATTTTATTGATACGAAAATAAACAGTAGACTAAATTATTCAACTATTGACTAAAATCAATGACAAGTTCCAAGCATTAATAAAATGAATACTTTACTGGAACATCAACAACTGCCTGGAAATAAATTCATTTGATATTATAAATTGTTTATACTGTGGTTTGGATTATAGAAGAAAAAACAATCAAGCCTCAAGTTTCAATAAAAAAATCAGGCAGTCCTTTACAACACAGGTTATTTCAAAGATCAAGGCGCAAAGAAACACCTAGTATAATTAATGTCCAATCTGCTTTTAAATGGAAAAAAGGAAAAGCTGAATCATTACACTTCCTATGTTGTTTAGGGAGCTTCATTGAATGATCCATCCTCCATAAAAAGCTTTTTTCGAAACATTTTTTTTCCCAAACACAATTGTGAGTATATCTTTACCTAGTTAATGCCATATGACATCCTTGTAAATAATATATTTCAGATATACTGTAGATAACATGATTTTATTTATCACTCTCATTATGTTTGTCGTGCAATGAGATAAAAATCATTGTAACAAACAACCATGTGCCAGTTAGGATTGTGTAAAGTGATCTCTTTGAACTGGGCCTCTGGGTTGGAGAATCACTGTACCTGATGCTGTGTGTAGCTCTGGGTGTAATAATTGTGCTATAGAGCTAGATGTTTTACTATACTGTAGCTCTTGTGCATTGTATGTATGAGTAACAGCTTGTCATAGTGGGTATAATCATGTTATATGCCTGATATTTGTGTAGTGTTGTGGTAATTTCAGCTATATTGTGTGACCTGGTCTGTAGAGGTGTAATTAAATTATTAGACAGATCTAAGAAGTAATTTATAAGTTAACACAAAGCCTCTACTATTTTTTTTAACAATGGGGCAGTTTATCATTGAAGGCATCCTGTGGTGTGATACAAACAACCACATATTAACCAGTGACATCTTTTGGAACAGCTCTGAGTAATGTTGTTTAATTGTTACACTGTTCAATTACTTGTTGTTAATGTGTTTAGTTACACTTGTATTTTTACTATAATTATGCTGTAAGAGATATTCTGGTTAAGACATAAGTGATAGAACTATGTTCTTTCTCTGGTTGCAGGGATTTCCATGCTCTGTTTGTGGCTATCTAATAAGATGAAAGGCTACCTAAATGCTGCTGTTTGATCCAGCTGGTGAGGTGTGGGAAGGAACTTTATGCACTGGCGGAGAGTTTATCCCTTGTCCTGACAATCACAGTATCAATATCATACTATCACACCGAATATCACATTAACAAAATGCATACAAAAATTGTGTTCATTACCCAGTAAAACTAAAACCATCATGATGCTGTACGGAAATATCAGATAGTTAATCGAAAGGAGAATGTTGAGTTTGACAAATTTGTAATTTATTGTCAAATGGTTTCTAAGCAGTTGATTGATATCCAGTTTCTCCAGAAAAAAATGGTAATCAATCAAAGCTTCAAAAGTCATAATGATTTTAACAAAAGTCCCAATTTATGAATAAATCTCATACATTGGTTTAACTCTTTTGCAGAGGACTGAAGCAAAAGAGAAGAATATTGACTAACTCATGTGTTCCTTTAATTAGATCATCTGGAATCCATAATGTTCATTATATAGAATTCGTATCACGTAATAAGTTATATAGATTTAAGGCACTAGACTAGAGTTTATGATGGAAGAAAATGGTAGCATTGATATTTAATGATAATGGTTATGATATGCCAGGACTTTAATAAACTTGACACGTATAGTTTTTGCTTTCTGCCAAAAATATTGTGAATAGCTGGAACATATTGGAACGCTTTGAGACATTTTCTTTATTCAGACACTATTTTGGCACTAAAGGGATCTCTAACTCTTTCTGTCAGGCCAAGGAAGAATCCTGGACCTAGAGTGACATACACACTGTGCAGGCTGAGGGGTAGGCCTAGGTGCTTTTTTTCTGCATCTTCACCTGTGCAGAGTGAGCTACTTCTGCGTAATTCCACTTCCCAGGTAATGTGTGTGTGTGTGTGGGGGGGGGGGGGGGGGAGGTCCTGGTAGGCATTCTCCTGTTGTATGTTTGGTACTGTGCAGGCTTCACTTCCTGGTGCTTTGCTCCATGTGTTATAAATTCTATGGCTCTCAGACTTCTTTATGGTCCTGCTCTCACATCTGTTTGTTACTACTGGGAACTTTGTTGATAGTTTGTTGATAGTTTAATATCTTTACATTTACTAGCTTGTCCAAGCTTGCCATAGCTTTCCTCCCCAGAAGCAAATGTCTTTTAGTTTCATGACTACAGTCACCATGTGTAGAGATCTTTGATCCCAGGAAAATAAAATCTGTCACTGCCTCCATTTCTTCTTCATCTATTTTCCAGGAAATTAGTTTACCATTTGCCACGATCTTCGTCTTTTTAACGTTGATCAGCAGACCAACTTTTGCACTCTCTTCTTTTACCTTAAGCAATAGGTCCTTTAGTTCCTGCTCACTTTACTCCATCAAAGAAGTATCATCGGCATACCTGAGGTTGTTGATATTTCTTCCAGCAATATTGTTTTTGGCAATTAAAGCACTCCTTTGCACTGCCTATTTTTGAGATTAGGATGTAGACTGACCTTTTCCAGTCTGTTGGCCGTTGTTAAGTTTTCCAAATGTGTTGGCATAATGCAAGCAACACTTTCACACCATCATCTTGTAGAAGTTTAAGTAGTTCCATTGGGATTCCATCACCTCCTGCAGCCTTGTTATCAGCAATACATCCTAGGGCCCATCTCACTTCACTCTCCAGGATGTCTGGCTTCAACTAATTGGAAAAGCTATTAAGGTCATCACTGCATTCAAGATCCTTCCTGTATAGATCTTCAGTGTATTCCTCCACCCTTCTTTATCTGATCTTCTTCTGTTTCGTCCCTTCCATTTCTGTCTTTTATCATGCCCACTTTGGTATGAAAGGTGCCTTTGAGGCCCCCAATTTTCTTTAAGAGATATTTTGATTGTATCCATTCTGTTATCTTCTCCCATCTCTTTACATCGCTCATTGTAGAATGTCTCCTTGTCTCTTCTTGCTATCCTCTGGAATTCTGCAATCAGTTGGACACATACAGTATTTTCTTAACTCCACTACTTTTCACTTTCCTTCTTTCCTGGGCTTCTTTTAAAGCCTCATCAGATGAGTTTTCCTTCTAATTTTCCTTCTTTTAGGGATATTCTTTGTTGCTTTTTCCTGGATAATGTTGGAAACTTCGGTCCAAAGTTCTTCATGCATTCTATCTTCCATGTCTAGTGCCTTAAATCTATTCTTTACCTCCACTGCATATTCACAAGGGATTATATTGAGTATCTACTTGCTCTGATGATTTTCCCTCTTTTTTCTTTTTAGTTTTATTTTGAACTTTGCAATAAGAAGCCGTAGTCAGCTCCAGGTCTTGTTTTTACTGATTGTACAGAGCTCCTCCATTTCTCGCTGAAAAGTATATAGTCAATCTGATTTCTATGTTGTCCACCTGATGATGTCCATGTGTAGAGTCATATTGGAGGCTGTTGGGAGAGGGTGTTTGCTATAACCAAAGAATGTTCTTGACAGAATTCTACTAATGTCTGACCTGCTTAATTTTGTATTCCAAGGACAAACTTGCCATTAATTCCAGGTGTCTTATGGTTCCCCACTTTAACATTCCAATCTCCTATTATGATACTAACATCTTTTCTTGGTGTTATATCTATGACGTGTTGAATATCTTCGTAGAACTGGACAACTTCAGCCTCTTCAGCATCCGTGATTGGAGCATAGACCTAATTCACTGTAATGTTTAAAGGGCTTGCCTTGAATTCAAATTTAAATTATTCTGTCATTTATTGGGTTGCAACCGAGCACTGCTGTGGCCACTCTTTAATTGACTGTGAGGGCTACTCCACTTCTTCTGTGGGATTCTTGACCACAGTAGAATATCTGGTGGTTGTCCCCTGCACCATAACAAGGTTGCGATCCAGTATAGGTTCAGCTAATTAGGTAATGCCAGTGCCTATATATTCTGGTACATTGCACAAAATCTGTTTAATTTGTGCCTTTGGTGTGGATCACTTCCATTCCTCTGAAGCTCTTATGTGGCTCTATCTGTTAGTTACCTGTTTTGTCAACATTTTCTTCAGTTTAGTTGTTGGATTTAGCCCAACCTTGGACTCTTGTAATTCCAATTTGTTCTGTTTCTCTATCAGCTCTGTTTTTATACCAGTTCAGTTCCCTGACCTGTTCCTTTGCCTGTTTGTATTAAAAAATTAAAAAGCTTTTATAAATCTAGCTATTTTCTTACAATTCAAATATTTAAGCAAAACCAGTAGAATGTGTTTAAGGCAGAAATAAGTCTTGTTAATTTTAGAGCCTCAGAATTGCAGAAAAACTATATAATTAAATTAAATATCACTATCTCCCAATATACTGCTAATTTGTTTATTTTTGTTTTGTGAAAATACTTATATAAGTCTCACAAAATCAAACTGTTCAAAAAGGATGTATAATGCTTTTTATTTATTTTGATATAAGTATAACAGTGAAGCAAATTTTAAATCTATCATCACTTTGAAAATGAGGATGTCTTACTACAGTAAATCTAAAATAGTTGAATTATCCCTGTGCTATATGTAAATTCATGTAAATTATTATAATGTTTTTCCTTGAACATGTTGAATAATTCCTCCATAACAACCTTAATTCCCTTTATTGCCGTCAACTATTTATTTTCCTTTTTGTTTTGATTGTGGAAACTGGGTTTTCAAATGTATACAGATTTGCTAAAGTGCCTATATTTTGAAGGCTAATATGCCACACAGTATTAACTTAGATTCCCGATTATGGGCCCAATGTTATGATTATGGGCCTGTAAAATCAATTGCGAGTTCCGTAGCAGCACTGACAATACATTACGAGTTACTCCCTTACACTTGACACTTGCAAATAAGCGCACAGCCGTAAATGCAAAAAGCAGAAGAAAGATTTACCAAAGAGCACTCGCAGGTGAAATAAACAGTTAACCCCTATTCCACTGGGTTCCTATAAGGACCCCTATGGCATGAAAAGCCTAATCAGCCATAAAAATCCTTGCAGGATCTCCATGGCATATATGAATCTGTGATAAATGCCATGATGGTCCTTGAAGGACCCCAACAGCACCTATCCTACCATAATATGCAATGGAGGTGCTGGAAGGACATCTGTGCCATGAAACATTAACCCCCACCCACAGGGGTCATGTAAGGACATCCATTGCAGGTCATTGTGATAAAACAAATATTGGTGATAGTACTCACATTCTCTTATGATGTGCCTCTTTCACAAATAACTTCTCCTTTGACTATGTTAACAGTGTTTAGTCCCTTAAACCTTCATGGAAACAGATTAAAAATGCAAGTTGTGTGTCTTAGCAGAACCTATACCATAACAAAATTGACTACATTGGATGGAAATTACTAAATGATCATGAGTGCATATGCAGGAGTGATAGCTCATGGTTATCTATAATTCAATATCTCAGGTCACTATTGTGTAATTGACAAAATTGTGTCTCTTCTTTAAAAGTTAGCCTTTAGCATCTCAATGTGAATGATCATTAATTGGGTGTTTAATGAGCATGTTGTGGCCAGCGCCATTCGATCTACAGTCAAACCAAAGTATGTATACCAAACTATGGTCAATAAAAATCCTAATAGCGGGGATGCTTTAATATCGCCACCTACAGAATCTCTCTATCCACAGTAAGATATTATTCAGAAACACCACCAAGTTCTGGATCACTGGTGTATTCAGTAACTGTAATCCGGTCACTTTCTTTCTAAATCCTTATATGAATTATACAATGTACCCATACAGGGCTCTTTTACCCCTATATTAGTGCATACAGCTATATATCTATATCTTTATTCTATTTTGGCCCATTTGGTCATTCCCTGTGGTGACCATACATATATTTATATTTGTATTATTTATGATAGTTTTTTTATGGATATATACATACACATTAATTATTGTTTTATATTATGATTATGTTGGGGATCTTACCCATTAATTAGTGGTCCATTTGTTTCTTTGTGTAGTATTCAAACCACAGCATTCTGGCACAAGAGATTGCTGGAGGTGTGATTGCTAGTAGGGCTGCACAAAGCTGGTAATTACTTTCACTTTAATGTCTGAGCTGCTGGGTGTTTCGCCATGCCCAGACAACTCGCGATTGGCTGTTTAGTTATTAAACTTGTGATGTAACAGGAAGAGATGTAACAGGTAGTGATGTAAAAGAAAGTGATGTAACAGGAAGTGATGTACACTCAACACCGGGAGTGATACAGTAGGTTACTCATTGAGAAAGCTCTTCACGTGGGAGAAATGTGTTTGACTCTTTGGGTTAGATGTATTTATATATCTTATATTATATAAGTTCTAGTGCTTATGTATCTCCACATTTTACTCTGTTTAAAGAGACACTACCTTTGCCAACAATTTGATTACCTACAACGTGTCAACATTTAATAACCATCTTGCAGAAATATGTTAAATTGATACAAAATGCCAAATTTTTTTTGTCTAAACTAAGTTTTTGGATCTGCGTTATGGTCATGATACGTTTCCTGGTTTACAAAGATTCTCAGGGGCTTAGAACTAGTTATATCATGGCTACATGGTTTATAAAGCATGCAGTCAAAATATAACAGTGAATCATTTTGCTACCAACGTTAACCTTATTGGGGTATAAAACATGCTGGAGGTATACTATGCATTTTCTAACACGAGATGAGGTTAGAAGGGCTAATAATAGATGAGAAGGGATGTTTTTCCCCATTTAAAATAGTAAATCAAAAGGTAATTTGAAATGCACTTGAGATGTTCAGTAGATTTCCTCTATGTAATGAAGATATTTGTTTAAACTCCACTTATTTGCTCTTTTTCTCTATTTGATAAATATATCCCAGTCAAGATACCCCATGGTGATGTTGCGAAACATTTTCCTAATATCATCCTTAAGTACAATATGCATTGTTCTTAAGGGTCTAAGCATTTGAAGTGTATCTTGTGTCATCCTTTGATTTTACTATGCACAATTTCATATGGGGAAAACAGCCCTTCTAACTTCATCTCACATGAGAAAATATGTATTCCCTTATTAAAGTGTATTTTCTATTAGCATTAATTAGCATTGTATACATTATATACCAGAAAGTCTGCATTGTATGCATGTGGGTTAAGATTTAAGTAATATTATTTATTCTTCACAGTAAAAACTGTATTAACCTATATAACATTCTGTACTTTTATATCACTCAATATGCAATTGAAATTTAAATTTGTGTTGCAATGCAAAACCTGTGACTAAGTTCAATATGACAAATCTAAAATAGCAGAAAAGCTGCCATTAAGTTTGCTGACTGCATGCTTCATAAACCATTGAGAATGTAGATTGAGGGCCAGATCCTGCAAAATATTCACCTCAATGCACCTTAAGTGTAAGAAACTCTTGAAGCAAAAGAAAGTGTCAGAACAACATAGCAATTGTGATAATAATAACAGTGATTTAAACTTGTACTTGGTCTCCTTAGTAGAAAACAATGTTTTAAATTTTATCATACATCAAAGAACTTACCATTAAATAACCATACTTGATTGTAAATCACTAAGCTATAACAAACAAAAATTATATTCTCTGGTTGTGGAATAAATTAATTTAACAATATAAGGACATTTGTCTAAGAATAGGAAATTGTATTGATGTATGGGTCTGAGTGTATGTTGTGATACAATTATAAAAGCTTCTAGATACCAATATCAGCAATATATTTCCCTAACATTAGTTGTACAAGGTATACAATAGGTCATAAAAAGTTTTTGTACTAGATGCAAGTAAAATATGAGGCAGGGAAAGAAATGTAAGGCTAAAAAGTTCAATGCCTGTTCCAGGTAAGATACTGAAATAAATCATTAGAAAAGAGATAACAAAGCAGTACCGTGAAGGGCAAAGTATAATTAGCCATATCGAACATGATTTCAAGAAAAATGGCCAAACGAACTTCATTAATCTTTTCAAGGTAGTTAGCAAAAAGTTATATGGTTATGAAAAATACAGGCGCTGCTCCCAAACATTTTTTTAAACGTTTTTGAAGTGATTGTAATTTTTTTGAAGTTATTAATTTAAAAATAATTAGGGAATTTTACTTCTTGTTTTAAACTGAGCATTTGAAAAGTGTGATGCTGAAATAGACATAACAAGAAGCATAAATGATGCAGTGTTTGGTTGTTTTGACACATTATAAAGTTCTCACAAGCGAAGACAAATGTGGGAGAGTGGGGGTTATTCAGAGAACATGCATTAATCCTCCATGTGCAAGCTTTATTAGATTACTTATGGCAGTTTATCATACATAAAAATAATCTGATTGTAACCGATATACTTATGATTATTGTTCCCTGGCTGCTATATCTTTGCAATTAACCTGCCCAACCGAGGGCCCTATTTAATTGTCCAAATCGTAATTACATGAGCCCGTAATGAGCCCATAAATGTTACAAATATTCAATTGGTTACTTTGAGCTACTCGCATTCGATTTGCGATTTACAAGCTCGAAAGCACTGCAGTTGTCAAAAATATAACTCCGTTCTATCTCCTCCTTTGAGGTTTCAAGCCCACATATGTTACCAGTGCTAAAGACACAAAATCGATACTCAATTACAACAATTCACCCAGTAAATGGCAAATGTATAAAAAAATTATACAAGTACTAGATAGGACTCGCAAATGGGTTCAAAATGCCTGTTCGTAACACTGCAAAAGCAAATAAACACACATTTCTGTACTACTGGGAATGTAAGGCATTATAATTAATTGCAAAACAGTCTCAAGCTCGCAAATCGGCAATAACAATGTAATCCTTTTGATTTTGTTATTCTATGGGTTACTACATATCATGGAATACGCGTGGACTAGAACAGTTGCTTTATTTATTTTTATTGATTTCTACATTTCTGGATTGTGAGTCTGATTGCGAATTGTACTTCTAAACACTAATTAATTGTAGTTTAAACTTACAGGCTTGCTTAATTGGTCATGCCCTGAAATGCTACTTACGGGTTCACGGGTTGCATGTGGCGGCTGTGTGCCAGTAATTGTGGGCTTGAGTCAATTGAATACATCTAGATACAGTGCCTAGAAAAATTATTCACCCCCCTTGGCATTTTTCGTGTTTTGTTGCCTCACAACCTGGAATTAACATGGATTATTTGAGGATTTGCATCATTTAATTTACAGAACATGCCCACAACTTTTTTAGATGTTTTTTTTTTTTTGTTGTGAAGCAACAAATAGGACAAAATAACAGAAAAAGTCAATGTGCATAACTATTCATTCCCCTAAAGTCAATACTTTGTGGAGCCACCTTTTGCGGCCATCACAGCTCCAAGTTGCTTTGGATAAGTCTCTATGAGCTTGCCACATCTTACCATTGGGATTTTGCCCATTCCTCCTTGCAAAACTGCTCCAGCTCCTTCAAGTTGGATGGTTTGTGCTTGTGAACAGCAATCTTTAAGTCTGACCACAGATTTTCTATTGGATTGAGGCCTAGGCTTTGACTAGGCCTTTCCAACACATATACATGTTTCCCCTTAAACCACGCAAGTGTTGCTTTAGCAGTGTGTTTGGGGTCATTGTCCTGCTGGAAGGTGAACCTCCGTCCTAGCCTCAAATCACGCACAGGTTTTGCTCAAGAATATGCCTATATTTAGCACCATCCATGTTTCCCTCAACAAGTTTCCCAGGCCCGTCTGCTGAAAAACATCCTCACAGCATAATGCTGCCACTACCATGTTTCACTGTGGGGATGGTGTTCTTTAGGTGATGTGATATGTTGGGTTTGCACCAGACGTAGGATTTTCTTTGATAGCCGAAAAGTTAAATTTTAGTTTCATCAGACCAGAACACCTTCCTCCATACATTTTGGGAGTCTCCCACATGCCTTTTCGCAAACTCAAAATGTGCCATTTTGATTTTTGCTGAAAGTAATTGCTTTCTTCTGGCCACTTTGCCATAAAGCCCAACTCTATGGAGCGTACGGCTTATTGTCGTCCTATGTACAGATACTCCAGTCTCTGATGTGGAACTCTGCAGCTTGGTGGGCGGCCGTCTCTTGGCAGGTTTGCTGTTGTGCCATGTTCTTTCCATTTGGTTATGATAGATTTGATGGTGCTCCTGGGGACCATCCAAGATTTGGATGTTTTTTTATAACCTAACCCTGACTTGTACTTCTCAACAACATTGTCCCTTACTTGTTTGGAGAGTTCCTTGGTCTTCATGGAAGTGTTTGGTTAGGGGTGCCTCTTGCTTAGGTGATGCAGCCTCTAGGGCCTTTTCAAAAAAGGTGTGTATATATAATGACAGATCATGTGACCCTTAGATTGCACACAGGTGGGCATCATTTCACTAATTATGTGACTTCTGAAGGTAATTGGTTTCACCTTTTAATTTCACTAATGATGTGACTTCTGAAGGTAATTGGTTGCACATGTCAATTTTCTGTTTTCTATTTCTAAAAATCAGTTTTATGTATATATTTTTCTAATTTCATTTCACCAACTTAGACTATTGTGTTCTGATCCATCACATAGAATTCAGATTAACAAAACATTGAACTTAAGGCTGTAATTTACCAAATAGGTAAAAAGTCAAAGGGGGCGGGATACTTTTGCAAGGCACTGTATGTAGAAAATGTGTAACCTGCAGCCAAAATGTTGAGTTCCCTGTAATTACAGGCTTGGAATTAAATAGGGCCCAAGTGTTTTGTAGCAACAGAGAGAATATAAAAATAATAATAATTATTGAGGTTTTAATTGTAATGGAAATATATTTATCTGAAATCTGACTTAGTAATACATATAGCAGTTTATTATTATAATAAATAAATCTAATCTTTGTTATTATTGGCATACAATTTATGTCAATATCACTCAATGGTGAAGGAATCCAAAGTCTAATTGATGTGAAGGGTGAGAACTAAAAGCATGATTCAAACTAGTAGCAGACTGTCAAAGATTGAATGATAAAACAATCATGTGCCATATGGAATAAATTAATGTAAATGTCACTTGTAATAATGTCCATCGCATGCCACATAACAACCTGCTGAGACTGGCATCACCACTGACATTTCTAAGCATTATTAGGATATCTGAAGAGGTGGAGTGTGAGAAACATTACAACCTACTATGTCATTTTTGGACAGGGTTAAGTATCAGAGTTAAATAACAAGCTGACTAGTATTTGATTGCCAGAAGTCTGAATTATCTGTACTATTATTGCCTTTGTTTGTATCTTGAAGTATCCATGAACTATGGTTTTCCCATTTAGACCCAGACATCACTAACTGGAATATACAGAATATAAATCAATATATTTTATTGCAACCAATCATAAATACATTGTTACAGATAATTACCTATATTATTAAAAGCCCATTACGCAGCAAATTAAGATAAACAAAAGAATATTGCATGGCTCCAATTATACTCCTCAGAAAAAAATCCTCCTGTGGGTAACTCTGGTTTCTATGACAAAATAAGAATACCCAATAGTTTCCTCGGTGCCTAACACCAAGATTCTGTGAATAAATATAATAAAGTATGTAAAGGAAATCTTTATTTAAGCTTAATAAAGTAATACGCTCATTTTTAGTCAAGAAAAATGCTTACAAAATAATGTTATATCACAGACATGGATATAACAATTGACCAGGGGTAAAGATGTTTCTATTATTACAGAACTGATCTGAAAGAATAAATTGTGATCTAACAGGCACTACTTAAAATATACCTAAATGTAGCCATACAAAGCAAAGGGTCCATACTGATATAATTAGGATATTAGAAAGGTATTGGTCCTCATATGTTGCCTTTAATCATAGGATCATCTAGATAAAGTATGTACAATTTTAAAAAGTAAAAACAGCCTGTTGTTACAGCCTGTTATTGTCAGTACTCATTGTGTCATAGGTTTATTAAGAATATTTGCCTTATATTTTTGACATATAAATTTGGGACTAGCATTTTGTTGTTTTGTTTTTACTTGTTTACATTTTGTGTTTGTTTTTAACTTGTTTAAATTGATACGTATCTGGATGATCCTGTGATTAAAGGCAACATATGAGGATCAATACCTTTCTGGTATCCCCATATTATTATTTACCTTAGGTTAATTGTCATATCTATTTCTGTGATCTAACATTTTGTATATATTTTAATTGCCTAAAAAAAAGCTTATTAATTTAAAACAAGAGGGACATGCATATATGGTTTAATGGACTTAAATAACGATTGTACTTTATTATATTTATTCATAGCTCTGGTTCAGCTTGATTCTGGATGTGACAAAGTTGAGGTACAAGACTTTTGCTTCAACACGTCAGGGCATGGATATGTGATATGTTGTATATTTCAGTTTTTGTTTTTTGTTGCTTTTTTTATTTTATTTTAGTAGATGTCATTATATATATATATTATAGGTCATCAGAGTGAACACCAGAAGTCAGTTGTTATAAAGACTGATGAGTGGGAGAACGAAGGACTGAATCCAGTTAGGTCCTTTAAAATCTCTTTTTACTCAGTTAAACTAGAGGATGCAATTTCACTTCAGTTTCAGTATATTCTAAAATAACATAAGTTCATGACACAAAATTCTGATAAATAAAGCAGAATAAAACCCTAATGCAAAATACGGTAACCAATTAAAGAACTAAAACTTGCTAATGGGAAACAATGGGAAACAATATCAAAACACTACAACAGGGGTGGGTAAGTTTGATCCTGGAGAGCCACACACAGGCCAGGATTGTGTACAGGTAAGACTATCGCTTATTCAGTCATCCTGATTGATTCACTAGTGCACAGATATGAAATGCTCAAATCCAGGCCTGTGGGTGGCTCTCAAGGACCGAACTTTCCCACCTCTGCACTACAAAAGTCTAACACATCCCATACATATATACAGTATATATATATATATATATATATATATATATATATATATATAAATATATATAACAGTGACACATATGCATATGGCTACCAGTTCCATTCTTACTATTGTAGGTATCAAAAAAGACCTGTGGGGGTATTTACTGTTGAAGAGAGTCCATAATTTAAATATTTTCAAAAAGCCAGTTATAGTTTTTCACTAAGAAAAGAAAAAATAAAATATGAAATTATATGTTACCAGGTGCATGAAATGTTGCAAAATATAGTATATATATTATACACATATGAATTTCATGGTAATAATATGTAACCATATTATTAATAACAGACTAACTGGGCTTTAAATATATTACAAATGCAAGGACAAGAGATATTTATAGGAAACTGGAGGGTGGAATATTTAAAAGTAATGTTTAAAAGTGCTACTTTACAGAAAAGATAGTAGATATCTGGAATATCCTTCTAGATAAAGTGATTAGGACAAGCACAATAAAGACATTCAAACATGCTTGGGTACACATAAGACCATTCTGATTAATTTTCATCCCAGGTTTAATAGGAGATAGACTGAGCAGACTAAATGGACTCTTTAGGTCTCATCTGCTGTGGAATCTATGGGCCCGATTCAATTTCAAACCTGTAACTCGATCGTAGTAGGCCGAATGTCTGTGGGTGATTTGCGGGCTCCCGTTCATCTCCGAATCCGGAGCTATTTAGTTGGTCAAGGGCGCAAGTTACTGCCCAAAGCCGACTCTGTAAGCCATGCACTGGTTTGTAGCATTTCAGGGGGGGAACGTGTTCAATTAATCAAGCCTGTAACCTCCCATTTCGAATCAGCTAATAAAAAATGAGACTGTCATTATTACGGCAGTATCACCTAGTGGTTACATGTTAATCAATTAGGTTCGGGGGTCCGATATGCGATCAGTCTCTCAAACCTGCAAAATAAAGCATTATAAAAATGAATGCCAATACTGTTCTAGTCCATATGGGTAGCCTGATATGTATTAAGTCATTGATTCATGAGATTGATTTAACCCCGAAATTAAATATAAAAATAAATGTTATTACCTGCCGATTTGCAGTTTGAGACTATTGTGCAATTAATTCTAATGTCTTTCATCGCTTTCCCGTTATTTACTGTGCAGTGTTGATTTTTTTTTTTCATTTACAGTGCTATGATCAGGTGTTTATCCCCCTTGCTAGTGTGTAAGTGAATTTGCAGCATATTTGTTGTTTTTTTCCGCTAAAGTATTTTTGCAAGGCCCACAGTCCATATACATGCCTATGGTGGAACGGGCCGTAATTTTGCGGCACCTGCTAAGTGCTGCAATGAGTGCCCTCGTCGCTCATTGCAGCCAAAGTCCTGAGTGTTTCAACTGCTTGCCTCGTTTTGGCGCTCATTACAGCCTAGGTTCTGCGTGCCTCAACTCCTCGCTTCGTGAGGCTCGCAGTGCAATAAGCACCTTTGGTGCTCATGGCAGGTTAAGTCCTGCGTGTCTCAACTGATCGCCTCGTTATGCGAGGCTCGCAGTACAATGAGCGCCTTTGGTGCCTATTGTAGCCTAAGTTCCACATGCTGCAGGTGTCAACTGGTCGCCTCGCTTCTCAAGGCTCGCAGTTGTGGCCCTGAGTGTGGCAAACGTCTCGCCACACTCCACGGGGCTCGCAAAGTGTGACCAATGGCCCGTATATTCACAGCTATTATATGTTATGCTGATTTTTGCTGGGATTTTTGGGGGTGTCAACATTGATCGAAAACAATTTGCAAATCAAGAAATTCTGCAAACTTCAGGGTAAAGGTTTAAATGTTTATTCTGGTATTTTTTCATGCAAACAAGTTTTTTTCATACACTACTAATTCTCCTCTATCAGATGCATTAATGACCCAGCTCAATTGTAAATACTGAAATTTTCCCACTACTCAAAGATGAGTAAGTGCTTAAGGAGAAAACATAAATAGTTTGTTTTCTTTAGTGAAATTAACTCATTTTCAAATATTTATAATATGTAAAGTTAAGATTTTTTTTTTCTAATTAGAACTAATATCGACAATATGTAAACATTACAATTATAGCCTGCTTGTATACTTTACAGATTTCATTTTAACGTGTGCAATGTTAGGAAAATAAGCAATTAAGTAAAATATAATACAGTAAAATTGACCTTCAAATAATAAATGCCAAAACTTGTCTGAGATATACAGGGACAAAGTGATTAAAGCAAATCTATATTAATAAAATATATCAGAAACTGGTTGCAACTAGTGATGTCGCAAACATCAAATTTTCGGTTCGAGAACCGCCCCAAATGTTCGCAAACCGGCGAACCCGGCGAACCGCCATAGACTTCAATGGGCAGGCAGATTTTAAAACCCACAGGGACTCTTTCTGGCCACAATAGTGATGGGAAAGTTGTTTCAACGGGACTAACACCTGGACTGTGGCATGCCGGAGGGGGATCCATGGCAAAACTTCCACGGAAAATTACATAGTTGATGCAGAGTCTGGTTTTAAGCCATAAAGGGCATAAATTACCTAACATTCCTAAATTGTTTGGAATAACGTGCTTTAAAACATCAGGTATGATGTTGTATCGATCAGGTAGTGTAAGGGTTAGACCCGCTTCACAGTGACAGACCAAACTCCCCGTTTAACGCACCGCAAACAACCGCAAACAGTCCATTTGCACAACCGCAAACTCCCCATTTGCACAAGGTTGGATACCAAGCTAGCCATGTCCCGTTCCTTGTCCTGACTGATGTCATTGAAGGTCTCTTCCTTCACCCAGCCACCAAGGGTCCCGAAAGGTGACAACAAGCCCCATGGGACGCCTGCTGTGATTGGTCTTCCACCTCCTCAAAGCCACCTTCCTCCTCTGACTCCTCTTCTTCAGACTCCTTTCACTGCGTTGCCTCTCTCTGCATTATTATAAGGTGTGTTAAGTAGTACTGCTCTTATCAGTTTAATACCTGTTACGGCACGTGCAATCAAAGGTGCCACCATATAGGAGTGGCGTGTTTGTAAGTACTACTCTTATCAGTTTAATACCTGTTACAGCACCTATCAGGGGGCGTTTATAAGGCCAGGATTTTTAGAACTGGGAGATGTAAAAAGATGCTTGGTTGGTCGTATCACTTCAAATTTGGGGCACTTTGTGACATTAGCTTCTTACGCTCAAACATGTCCTTTACAGGCACCTGACTGTGGGCAGATGAGCAGGAACTGCTCAAGGTGAGAGACGCAGTGGCGGATGGTTGAGAGGGGGCAAGGAGGACAGCAGTGGTTGATGTGGCTGATGATGCTGGACCAGGAGGAGGATGGAGGCTTTGAGTTTGTGTTGGTCTGGTGTCACCCAAACATTATGTCTCAACCTGGTAGAGGATAAGGGAACCAGGCTACTCTAGACCTCATTCATCATTACAGGTTTTGACAGATTGGTACTATGCGTGCAAGCTACTGTGACAACAGATATGAGTGGCACTGTGCACTTGCAGAAGTTGGCAGAGTAGAAGCTGTAGGCCTGACACAGACGCTTGCAGACAAGTAACTGCTATTCAATGTATTACAGTCAAAATGTTATTCTTTGTTTAAATGTGCACTACTGACTGTTACACCAGATATGAGTGGTGGCACTGACTGGGCAAGTGGGCACAGTATACAATGTAGGCCTAAGACACATACACTGGCAGGCAGGCAAATGAAATTAGATTACACAGAAAAAAAATGTTGTTTTTTTTAAATGTAGAGTGCTGGTACACCACTAGATTGGATTGGTTGAACTTGGCACAATACTTGTAAGCCTGACACACACACTGGCTAGCGGTCAGGCAAATGAACTTAGATTGGCGGTCAGGTAAATGAACTTAGATTTAAGAAAATAAAATTTTTGTTTTTTTAAATGTAGACTGCTGGTACACCACTAGATTGGATTGGTTGAACTTGGCACAATACTTGAAGGCCTGACAAACACACTGGCTAGCGGTCAGGCAAATGAACTTAGATTGGCGGTCAGGCAAATGAACTTAGATTTAAGAAAATAAAATTATTGTTTTTTTAAATGTAGACTGCAGGTATACCACTAGATTGGATTGGTTTAACTTGGCACAATACTTGTAAGCCTGACACACACACTGGCTAGCGGTCAGGCAAATGAACTTAGATTGGCGGTCAGGCAAATGAACTTAGATTTCAGAAAATAAAATTATTGTTTTTTTAAATGTAGACTGCAGGTATACCACTAGATTGGATTGGTTTAACTTGGCACAATACTTGTAAGACTGACACACACACTGGCTAGCGGTCAGGCTAATGAACTTAGATTGGTGGTCAGGCAAATGAACTTAGATTTAAGAAAATACAATTATTGGTTTTTTAAATGTAGACTGCTGGTACACCACTAGATTGGATTGGTTGAACTTGGCACAATACTTGTAAGCCTGACACACACATTGGCTAGCGGTCAGGCAAATGAACTTAGATTGGCGGTCAGGCAAATGAACTAAGATTTAACAAAATAAAAGTTTTGGTTTTCTAAAAGTAGACAACTAGTAAACAAGATTGTATTGGTTGCACTGTGCACACACAGTATAAGCTGTGAGTCTGACACACACACTTGCTAGCAGGGGCTAGCAGGGAGACAGGCAAATGAAGTTAGATTAGACAGAAAAAAAAAATTATGTTATAGCCCTAAAAAGGGCTTTTTGGGGTGCTGTGTTTACAGCAGAGATCTGATGAGTCCTTCAGCACTGCACTGGACACTGAATAAACTTGCCTAGCTATTGATTTCCCTATTCAATCAGCATCACCTATACTCTCCCTCCTCTCAGTAAGACTGCAAGTTAGTTATGATTCCAAAATGGCTGCTGTCCATGAGGTAGAAGGGTCTGGAAGGCAGGGTATGATGCTGATTGGCTGGAATGTGTCTGCTGACTGTGAGGTGCAGGGTCAAAGTTTGCTCAATGATAAAGTATAGGGGGCTGATCGCATATGTTCGCATGGAACAGTCCGCCGGCAAACTATTCGCGACATCTCTAGTTGCAACATAAGATTTATTTGAAGATCACTTCAAGGGTCTTTTAATTATCTTTTTGGACCCTAAAACCTACAAAAAACATCTGATAAATATGGGAAACAGTGTACTAAACAATAAGGGCCCCATTCAATTGCCAAATTTGTAAATGTATACACACTTAAAAGCACTCTTAATATTGCTACATATTCTGCAAATATTACTTAATGGCAATAATGAATTCTTAAGTCAATAAAATGTATATAAACATTTATTTAAAAAAAAAAAACACCCAAAGCCAAATTTATGAGTTCAAGGCATTTGAAAGTAGCTAATTGATAGCCATACATGTGGCTCTTAAGCCATAAGTGCTTCAAATTCTCCTGAGTTACGTTGCTATTAAATTAGAAGGGGTTGCGAGCTGCGAGAGAGAGAGGCAAAATTTTAAGCAAGTCTTCTCGCACGTTGGAAGTGCGATTATGCTGAAATTAATGAAGCAATTACGTAGAAAATGGTCAGAATTAGCCAATGGTAAAATAGATTGCCATCATGGCTAATGAAAGCCTGCGCGATCACACGCAGGCTCCCAATATCAGCCCTTGCCGCAGTGGTCCCGATCGGGACCTCCCCAACAGTTAAAAACACAAGCTCTGCCGCGGTGAGTACTACAAGTACCACCTTCAGCCCCTAAAATTGACCTCCCTATGCTGGCTGTCTGCATCGGGACCCCCGCAGTGTCCCCATATTAACCTGTGCAGCGGGTCCTGATCGGAAATTCCAATTTCCCGCTGCAGGTCCTTAAAGGGCCAGAGACACACTTTTGTGCAATCCCGGCCGCAGGGGTACTGTAAGTACTCCCACAGCACCTAAAATGACCCCCCCCCCCCCATCGGGCCAGCATAGGGGGGTTCATTTTAGGTGCTGTGGGGTACTTCAAGTAACCCCCATGGCAGGGGTTAACACTTTGAATGCCGCAGGGGAGGCTGCAGGGATTTGGATCGGGAACCCCACTGCAGTCAAAGTGTTAACCCCTGCCATGGTAGTACTTGAAGTACCCCTCCAGCACCTAAAATCATCCATCAGGACCCCAGTAGTATCCCCATATAACCCCTTGCAAATTTCCCACCATGGGTCCTAAATGTACCATAAAGGTCCTAAAAGGACCAACGATAACAGTAAAATTAACCCCTGTTGCTGGGGTACTATAAGTACCTCACCAGGCATTTAAAATTAACCCCATCACTCATGAGGGTCTATACAGACCACCATGAGAATAAAACTAACCCCCTCAGCCCCATAAGGGTCTATACAGACACTACTTAACACCATCAGTCCCATAATGGTCTATACAGACCACTATAGGACACTACTTAACCCCACCAGTCCCATAAGGGTCTATACAGACCCATATAGGACACTACTTATCCCATCAGTCCTATAAGGGACACAAATTAACCCAAATATTAACACTATAAGTGCCATGAGGGTCCTCCAGGACCCACATGACACTAAGTCTAAGCACTACCCTACACTACACTAGTAGCCACCCAAAAAAAACAATATATTTATATTAACCCCATCTAAGTAATAAACCAACACTCTAAGTAATAAACCTCCTCTAACTAATTAACCCCATCTAAGTAATTAACCCTATTTAAACCTCACCATATCTAATTAACAATATCACAAACCACTTAACTGCATCTAGACCTATTTACCCCGTCTAATCCTATGTAACCCCATCTAGTCCTATTCAACCCCATCTGGCCATATTTAACCCCATCTAGACCTATTTAACCCTGTCTAGTCCTATGTAACCCCTTCTAGTCCTATGTAACCCCATTTAGTCCTATTTAACCCCACCCAGCCCTATTTTACCCAGTCTAGTCCTTTTTAACACTATTTTAACCATGGAGTATATCCCATTCTGATTGGCTGAAGGCAATAGTGCCTTCTTATTGGTTTACAAATGATTGACAGGTACATCAACCAATCAAAATGGGATATAGGGGTGTATCTCATTCTGATTGGCTCACATCTTGGCACCTTCTGATTGACTGAAATATGATTGACAACATTTTAAGCCAATCAGAAGGTGCCATTTAACATTTGTTACCGGAGCATGCGCAAAAAGCCTCATTATTTTTTTACATTTTTTTAGAGCAGCAGATTTTTTTGAGGGGCCCTGTCGGCAAAGAATACCAATCTATCTAATCTTCTGTCATCACCTCCCTTAGTAGAGACTTACTTTGGTTACTCTTTCCTCATAACTTAGGCCCTCCATTGCCCTTATTAGTTTTGTTGCCCTTTTCTGTACTTTTTTCAGCTTTAAAATGTCCTTTTTAATGTAGTGGTGCCCAAAATTGTACTCCATATTCCAAATGAGGGCATACTAGGGATTTGTATAGTTGCAGAATTACATTTGCTTCCCTGGCAACTATGCCCTTCTTAATACATGCTAACATTTTTCTTGCCTTCGTAGATGCTGCTTGGCATTGAGCACTATAACCTAGGTGGTTACAAGTACTCCAAAATCACTTTCAATATCTAATACCCCTATATTTTCTCCATTAAGAATATAAATTGCCTGGCTATTTTCCCTTCCCAGATGCATAACGTACATTTATTCATATTAAATCTCATCTGCCATTTAGTTGCCCATTTCTCTAATTTATGCAAATCACTTTGGAGGGAAAGTAGATCATTATCTGATTTAATTACCTTGCATAACTTAGTGTCATCAGCAAAAATGGAGACAATACTTTCCAATCCTATTTCTAAGTCATTAATAAATATGTTAAAAAGGAGAGGACCTTATACTGAACCCTGAGGAACCCGACTTACCACGTTAGTCCAATCTGAGTATGTCCCATTTACAACAACCCTTTGCTTCCTGTCTTTTATCCAGGTCTCAATCCATGAGCAGATACTTACTGTATCCCTTGGTTTGCTCAATAATCCCCCATGTGGCACTGTATAAGTGTCTGTATAATATGTAAGCCTTTGCAAAATCAAAAAAAAAATACATCCACTGAGTTGCCTTGATCCAAGTTCTTACTAACCTCTTCATGGTAACTAATTAGGTTTGTTTGACATGTTCTATCCCTCATATAGCCCTCATAAATCTACAGTATTCTTTATTTTTATTTAACTTTATATTATTTTTGGAATAGTTAAGGAGGGAGTGGAGGAGATAGAGGTGGCTCTGGGGAGAGGTAGAGGAGGTGAAGGAGGAGGAGGAGAGTGGAGAGGTTGAGGAGGAGAGCGGAGAGGTTGCAGAGAGTGTAGAGGTGGAGGAGGTGGGAAGTGGAGAGGTGGAGTAGGAGAGTGGAGGATAGAAGGTGGGTTGTGCTGAGGTGCCCATAGAGATAGGCACTCAATGGTAAGTGTCAGAGGGGGAAGAGCCTGGGCCTAGGGGGTAGTAGTTCGGGGGAAGGGCAGCCCTTAGGGGCAGACAAAGAAACAAAGGATCCCTGCCCACTGTCAGAAGGGCAAGAGGCTGGGGGCAGGCACAGGACCCGGAACTACATGCACAAGGAGAATGTGAAGCACTGATTCAAAAAATTTCCGGCCAGGGTGAGGAGGATAATGGCCAAGGAAATCAGCCAAGATGCAGCACCAAGTGGTGGCCCCAAAGTGACAGTCCATTACAACGAGTGGGAGAGGGTCGCCAAGGTACTATTGAGCCAGATGCCCACTGCTGGAGCTTCAGACCAGATGGACCAGATGGATTCAGCCTCCATGTCAGGTGAATATCACATACACCAACATGCCACCACATGTACAGCACACAATACACATGCACATGATGACCAACAAGGACACTGACATGTCAGCTCTTTGGATTTAACTAGGGATAGATGGATCAGTCATGCATCATTAAATGCATGAGTCTAACAAATCACTGTCATTCATGGGCACAACAACAGTAATCAAGCAATAGAGAGTCCATGTATGGGTGTGCCCACTGCAGTGTATGCCGTTACAGACCGCTGCCAGTATCAAGATAGCGAAGAAAATGTCCAAACGCAATAATTGGAGGAAAAAATATAGATAACACGTATGTGGTGCCATATAATTCACATCTATTAATGAAGTATAATGCACACATAAATGTTGAAGCTTGCACTTCTATAAAATCAATTCAAAATGTCTACAAATATATTTATAAAAGGATATGATGCAGTAACTGTTGTCGTGAAAAATGGTCCAAATGACAATGACAATGAGTTACTAAATGATGAACTTGCTTCTCATGTAGATGCTCGCTATGTCAGTGCGCCAGAAGCAATGTGGCGTCTTCTTAAATTTTAAATGCATGATCACTCACACGCAGTATATTGATTAGCTGTACATTTACCACAAAGACATTTAGTTTATTTCCATAGTGGCAATGAAAAAAAAATGCTCTGGTCCCAAAATGAACACCAACAAAACCACACTTACTGCTTGGTTTACAGTAAACTGTAAGGATATTGAGGCAAGACAATACTTATACAATGAGATTCCATATCATTATATATTCGTCAATGGGTTATGGAAACTGAGAAAACAGGGTGGTAATAAAATTATACCCCGAATGTATACTGTAAGTCCAAGAGACGTTTCTGCTTATGTTTACTACTTTTAAATGTTCCTGGTGCACAAAGTTTTGAAGAATTGAGAACTGTCAATGACAGAATTTATGACACATTTCAATATAGAAACTTCCTTGCTGATTCCAGACATAGAAACTTCCTTGCTGATAAGACAGAATGGGAGAGATGTCTAGAGGAAGCAGATCTATGTAAAATGCCACGGCAGATGAGGGAACAGTGTGCGTTCATTTGCATATTTTGCAATGTTCCAAATGCATTAGCTTTGTGGGAAACATTTCAAATACGTATGTATGAAGACTTTTTGAAACTTTATAATGAGTCCATAGCAGAATTAAAAGCATTAAAAGCATTAATGGAAATTCAAGAAGTCTTATTACGTCATGGATTAATTGTGCCAGTTTGAATCTCCCAGATCCAGGAATTAGAGATAATATAAACTTTGAGGACTATGACCCTGATGTTGAAAAACAAAAAACAGAATAAAAATTGCCACTTTAAATTATTTGCAAAAGCACGCTTTCAATGCACTACAACAAGCACTAGATGATGACTTGCTCAAAGAGCCTTATTTTTATCTAGATGAACACGGTGGATCTGGAAAGCTTCAATTAGAGGTAAAGGCGAAATTGCACTACCCTTTGCAACAGCTGGAATTGCTGCACTATTGTTAGAAGGTGGCAGAACTGTACATAGTTGATTTAAGCTTAACCTCAAGCAAATAAATAAAAAAAAGCCAAATTGATTATCATAGATGAGGCCACTATGATGTCGTGCCATGCTCTGCAATGTATTGATCGTTTATTGCGTGAAGTCATGGGTAATGATTTGCCTTTTGGTGGAAAAGTAATGTTATTAGGTGGAGATTTCAGATAAAAACATTACCTGTGGTTGTACGTGGAAATCGCACAGACATTGTGGAAACATTTATAAAGTCAAGTCCACTATGGATAGAATTTACACACCTTTGAATAAAAAAAAAAATGAGATCTGAAGGCCAAAATGAATTCAATGATTGGCTAATTCAAATTGGAGAAGGAAAATCCAACATAATAAATAATTTACCGGATGATATTTTGAAATCCCAGCGGACATGATTTGTAAAGATTTACTCATATCAGCTGTATTCCCAAATAGAATAACTACAGATCATTCTTCGGACCTTGCACAGAAAGTAATATTAATAAACTTTTTC
The DNA here is from genome assembly GCA_027410445.1 of Discoglossus pictus. Taxonomy (NCBI): domain Eukaryota; kingdom Metazoa; phylum Chordata; class Amphibia; order Anura; family Alytidae; genus Discoglossus; species Discoglossus pictus. The sequence continues at coordinate 274,085,373 of CM050164.1, forward strand.
TGAGGCTGGTGCCTCAGAACAAGTTCATGTGTTGAATGAAACGGCACGTTGGCAATACTTTTTTCATTCTTAGGGCTAAGCATCTTGTTTCACCATCTTGGTCATTTGGAATATGTGTATTTTGGCATGGAAATACACACCAGAACTGCAAGTATCTCACTGCATTTTTTGCAGTTTATGTGATGCATTTATGCAGTTTATGTGCTGCAATTATGAAAGTGGAGTTGATTTTATTGACCTTAAAAGCCTATTCACATTATTACTATTCCTGACCTTGTAACTAATATACAAGAATCTTTTTGCTTTAGCCTTATTTTGTTCTTACTAGTATTTTTTGTTATAAAATTTATTCTAACCCTATGCACTCCTATGATCAACGGTGTATATGAGGAATGCATATATGATTATCTATCTTTGTTCTCTTTATAATTAATTCATTGTGCTTGGATACCTAGGGCCTCATTCTATTATCGGCCGTAAAACGTCCGCAAGGCTGCGATTCCTTGCGGGGGTTCTGTTACCTTGCAATTATATTAAACGGCCCCGCAAGGATCTCCTCTTACGGCCGGCCGTATATCTTGCAACCGGCCGTAAGCTCAGAAATCTTTAAAGTCAAAAATAAATTCAAGACAGCACTGTAAAGCTCTGTAAATGCTAGGGATCATATTGGGGGACATGAGGATTAATAGTAATCCACTCTCAAGCTTGCACATCAGCCCAAATCTGAATTTACATTAACTGTTTATTTTCCGGCCGCAGCGTGGCCGGGTCTGAGGTGCTCCAAGCACTCTGGACTTTTTACATGGATATTTGACATATATAAAAAAAAATTTTTTTTACGGATTTGAGTATAGGGGAATGTTGTGCTATTTTTGCTAACACCTACAATCACTTTATATTCTCCTCAGAGTGCAGGATGGCTTTATTTCGGCTTTATAATGTGCTTAATTGGTGCTAGCGGGACCTTTTTCCTGAAACTAAGCTGCTTTTCTTGCGGCCGAAACTCTTGCGGCCGTTTTAGATCAAAGGCTTTCCTCCGGTGCGTGCGGCCGCAAGGGATAGCAAGGCACCGGCCGCAAGCCTGCCGGAATCCCCGGCCGGAGGGGAATAGAATAGCAGAATAGCTTGCGGCCGATCCTTGCGGCCCCGCATCTCCTACGGCTGTTAATAGAATGAGGCCCCTAGGGTCTAAATATATAAGTTATTGATACTAGTGGCATACTTTATATTCTGGATTTTAGAAATATCCTATTAAAAATTCTATTTTTATACATAAATAGGTGTTTACACCAAGGATATACGAATGTAAGTCTACAGCCTATATACAGTATAATTCATAAAAAAAAAAAGTAAAACTTTGGACAAAAAAGAAAAGAAAAATTAAGCATAATAAATTAACATATATAGATACTTGAGTTTGGGGATTATAAGTATATATAAAATATTAGTAAAAAAGTACATAATATATTGTAAAATATTAAACTGAAGTTGTTTTCAGTGTTTCAATATAGCAACTATAGAGCTAGCAATATTCTGTGAAAACAAGTCACTCGTCAGCAGTTTTGTTTTAAAAGTGGACATGTATTTACAATCAGATTTAAAGGTTACACAAGGCTATATTATTATATGTAAATATATTATTTACTTTGATGTAATATATATTAAACCTATGCATATAAAAGCAATGGCTATCAGGTTTCTTACAGTGGAAAAATCTATTCAGTTAAGGAAATGTAAAATTGCCCAATTGATAGGATAACAACTGCAAACTAATAACATGTAACAACCATTTCCAGTTTCTAAAAGACTGAAGAGTACATATTTTGTCTAAAATCAAAGCTTTTTCTTTTAATGTGTTGCACAATGACAAGGACATCCTTAAATATATATATTTTTATCTTACATACAGTGTATGCATCACTGACAACTGATAGTAGTTCTGAGAAACTAAAATAATATATATATCTAAGGCAAAGGCTTGCAATCTCAACTTCTCTTCATGCACAGCTGGGGCTGAAGTTTTCAAGTCCTCTGCTCGACATGATTCCTGCTAGGGAATCAATTCAGCTTTCAGACCTAGTGAACATAAAAATCTATTTTTAAATCAATATGTATTCCTCATTATGACTTTTACAGCAGAATCACAACTTCTACAACCACTACCAATTTAACTTTTATTTCAGCTCCAACACTTAAGGAATGAAAGATGATGTATGTATTTGAACATCTTAAAATATAAATTTAAATGCTTAGTTGCGAAAAATGCTCTGTATAAACATGCAATGAACATGTCTTACATAAAAAAACTGAAAATCCTAGTCCCTAAAAATATTTTTGAATTATACAGCAAATAAAGTCTTATCCATTTATCTCTCATCCAAGAACCGCAATATAAAATAAGTACTGATAACTGTATTGTGGCATATATATATATATATAAAGTTGTGTGCAGAAGTTTGGCAAGTAACGGAAACAGAAGACGATAAAACCTCTACATAGTACAAAGGAAAACCTAACATTTGTCAGCAAATTATAATGCAAAATTGCTATTTAATTATCGGAATGCTTATAGCTTGCAATATCAGCTGTCAGAATCACAATAAAGAAATAGTTAAAGGGAACTGTTGAGGTTAAGGTAAGATCGGGAAAGAAGAACTATGCAAAATAAGGTCAGATCTGCAAAGCAGACCCACAGATCACACCAACAGGTATGCCTAGAGCTTATCTAACACTGGAAAAGGTGTTCACAATACAGTGTTGGTTTCTGAAAATTATCTGCATGGGAGAAGTGTCAAAACTAAGCCTTCCCTACAACCACATAACAAAAATCACTATACACGGAAAGATATATTTGGAGAAAAGCAGATAAACAGAGTTTGAAAACATGACATCTTCCCAACCATTATGCACTGGAGTAGGTTTATTATGCTTTGGGTTAATATGTCTCAGTGCCAGTCTATGTGTTAATCATCAAAGCCTGCAGTGAAAATTATCTGCATGGGAGAAGTGTCAAAACTAAGCCTTCCCTACAACCACATAACAAAAATCACTATACACGGAAAGATATATTTGGAGAAAAGCAGATAAACAGAGTTTGAAAACATGACATCTTCCCAACCATTATGCACTGGAGTAGGTTTATTATGCTTTGGGTTAATATGTCTCAGTGCCAGTCTATGTGTTAATCATCAAAGCCTGCAGTGCCAGTCATTTGTGGAAAGCAGTATGGGAACTATGATCATGGACTCTACCTTCCTAGGCAAGCTTTACATGGTTCTAGTAGGGCAGTTATGTAGGAATGATTGAGATCAAACATTATTTTCCGAAAATGACACATTCAATAGCCCCCAGCAAATGAATCTTCAAAACAGTGTGGGTGTAAGAGGTTGCTTTGCTTCTTTTGCATATGTATGTGTACCAGAAAAGGTGTATTAATTAGGGCTAACTGATAACCACTAATGACAATTACGAAGTTATTTCGCCCTATATGCAATGAGAAAGAACATTCACACATACCAAGATTATATTCAATAAAGTTTACCTTACTTCAAGCATATGGTAAATCAACAGCTTACAACAACACTCAGCAGTACGATGTAGACCAATATCAATCTTTTCTATGGCAAGCTCTACATTTCTCAGGATTCTTTCTCTGAGATGAAGGCATGTGGTAGCAAATGATTTTCTACAATGGCACTGTGGCCATTACTTTGAATTAATCTTCAGGTACTTTGGTCACATTGGTATTCACATGCATTCCAGAGCCTTCGTTGTGTAGGGTATGGTTTCGGACCCTATGATTAAATTAACTGAAAAGACAAGCAAGTTGGGGAGAGGGAGAACACTGTTTAGCTGTACATGTCAGACCCACTAACAGTACATGTGCTTAGACTCCTTGTCCCCAAGCAGTGCACATTTTCCCTCCATTTAGAAATCTACTTGTCTAGGGAGAGCACTGGTTATTTCCCTTGACAAAGCTCTACATCAATTGGAGGGAAACAACTTCACATCCCAATTAGGGGCTAGTGAGGATTCAAGAATGTTCTGTTCAGACTGTGCTCCCTAAACTATAATGAGGCATGTGGATTTAAAAAGGTAGGGTATTCAAAACAGTGAGTGGGACAGTGTCAGACATTACTTGACTTTAAGACTGGATTCCCTGAACAGGTTTGTGATTCTCTCTTTGTGAAATTACTTTTTGTATTGCACTGACTTGGCTTTTAGAATCATGGATATGAGTTAACTTGTGTGTTTCGCCTATTGTATTTGGCTGCAATTAACTGTATTGCTGTGAAAGTGTTGCTTACCTTATGTCAACAAATTTGGAAAACTCAGCAGTGTACAGTAGACTGGGAAAGTCAGTCTACATCCTAAAAAAGGCAATGCGAAAAGTGCTCCAAATGTAAACCAATTTCACTAATTTCACATGCCAGCAAGTTAATGCTTAAGATCCTACAAGCTCGGCTCCAACAATATATGGACCGTGAACTGCCAGATGTGCAAGTCGAGTTCCGCAGAAAAAGAGGCACAAGTTTAAAATTGTCAATGAAGGTAAGAGAGTTCCAGAAAAGCATAAACTTCTATTTCATAGGCTATTCTAAAGCCTATGACTGTGTTGATCAAAATGTGGCAAGTTCTTAAAGAGTACAAAATCATAAAAATAAAGAACTTTTATTAAAGGGACAACAGGGAAAACAACATTATAAAAGGATAAAAAAAACATATAGAATCTGGTATAAAATGCTAAGCTAACAGAAACCCATTCTGCATATGCAGCTGAAACAGGTTTATAACATATTATTACTGTATATACTTGATTATAAGCCGACCCGAGTATAAGCCGAGGCTCCTATTTTACCACAAAATACTGGGAAAAATTAGTGACTCGAGTATAAGACGAGCTTGGGAAATGTGCTGCCCCCTGTGTCCCTCTTGTGCCCTCTGTGTCCCCCTCCAGTGTGCCTTGTGTGTCCTCTGTGCCCCTTTCTTGTGTCCCCCATCTCTCTCCCCTGTGTCACTTCCCCCCTCTCCCTCCCATGTCGCCCCCCTCCCCTGTGTCTCTTCCCCTTCTCTCCCTCCGCTGTGTCTCTTCCCTCCCTCTCCCTCCCCTATGTCTCTCCCCCCCTTCCCTCTGTCTCTGCCCCCTCTCCATTCCCTGTGTCTCTTTCCCCCTCCCTTCCCTGTGTCTCTTTCCTTCCCCCTCCCTTATCACCCTCCTCAAGCCCCCTCCTCATCCACCCTCCTTATCCCCCCTCCTCAACCCCCCTTCTCAACCCCCCTCCTCAACCCCCCTTCTCAACCCCCCTCCTCAACCCCACTTCTCAACCCCACTTCTCAACCCCCATCCTCATCCTCAACCCCCCTCCTCAACCCCCATCCTCATCCGCCCTCCTCAACCTCCCTCCTCAACCCCCCTGCTCAACCTCCCTTCTAAACCTTCCTCCTCAACCCCACTTCTCAACCCCCCTCCTCATCCTCAACCCCCTCCTCATCCTCCCTCCTCAACCCCACTTCTCAACTCCCCTCCTCAACCCCCCCTCCTCATCCTCAACCACCTCCTCATCCTCCCTCCTCAACCCTCCTCATCTTCAACCCCCCATCCTCATCCTCCCTCCTCAACACTCCTCAACCCTCCTCATCCTCAACCCCCCATCCTCATCCTCAACCCCCCATTCTCAACCCCCCTCCTCATCCTCAACCCCCATCTTCAACCCCCCTCCTCATCCTCAACCCCCTTTCTCAACCCCTCTCCTCATCCTCAACCCCCCTCCTCATCCTCAACCTCCCTCCTCAACCCCCCATCCTCATCCTCAACCCCAATACTCATCCCCCCATTCTCAACCCCCCTCCTCATCCTCAACCGCATCCTCAACCCCCCTCCTCATCCTCAACCCCCCTTCTCAACCCTCCTCCTCCCTCCTCAACCTCCTTCCTCAACCCCCCTCCTCAACCTCAACGCCCCTACTCAACCCTCAACCCCCCATACTCAACACCCCCATCCTCCTCCTCAACCCCCCATCTCATCCTAAACCCCCTCCTCACTTCACCCCTCGAATTACTTCCCCCTCTCCCTTTCCCCTCACCTTCCATCTCCATCTGCAGCTGCTCCTCCGCTCCTCCGCGCTCCTTCTGGCTGCTTTGGGACCCGGCCAATGCTAATGATGTGACGTGCATGTGATGTCATGTCATTAGCATATGCCAGGTCCCGACACAGCCGGAAGGAGAGCGGAGGAGCAGAGGAGCAGCTGCAGATGGAAGTTAAGTGAGGGGAAAGGAAGAGGGGGGTGTAATTAGAGGGGTAAAGTGAGGAGGGGGGTTTAGGATGAGGAAGGGGGTTTAGGATGAGGAGTGGGATTTAGGATGAGGAGGGGGGTTTAGGGTGAGGATGGGGGGTTGAGGATGAGGATGGGGGTTAAGGATGGGGGGGTTGAGGATGAGGATGGGGGCGGGAGGGAAAGAGCCACAGGGATTAAAGAGAGCCACAGGGTTTAAAGAGAGCCATGGGGGGGTTAAAGAGAGACACTGGGGTTAAAGATAGACACAGGGGGAAAGCGAGACAAAGGATAGTGACTCAAGTATAAGCCGAGGGGGCCCTTTTCAGCCTTAAAAAAAGGGCTGAAAAACTCGGCTTATACTCGAGTATATAGTTTTTAGTTACAAATAACAAATTGCATATAAGCAATATAGTACCCAGACATATATTGAGACCTAAATTATAAGACCAAACCACAATACATGCTAATGGTACAATAGGAACAATTTGTACTATTCATAATATAGCTCCCAAACCAGGGAATAATGGCTGACAAATCAACAGTCAACATCTTAGGGCTATGGTGTGCCCTCCAAGCTTGCTTGATTCCTTATAATAATGAACCAAAAACATCACATATAAATGGTCTGAATAATAAGGTCAATTTAAAAACAAAGAACATTCATACAGCTAAAAGGTGAAACTTTAGCCTAATCAACCTCAAAAGGACAACGAACTAGAGCAGAAAACTCCCTACTATTTTGAAGTATAAGGATTCAATCCTATATTACAACATCTAAATAGGGAGATAGTGCTCTAACAAAGTATAAAACAGGTCTGACGGATCATATCCTGACCATTTTGTTAATAGTTGGCTTTATCAAAGGCTAAATAAGAAGAGACATTGCCCCAAATGCTAGGTTTAAAAACCTGCAGGTTAATGGAATCCCATCAAGGATTGGCTAAACAGACTTCATGTGAACTAACTCGTCACATCTGTGTAAATGATGCGAATGCGTAGGTTGCATATGTGTTCCAAGATTGCTCATGTGTGATAACCATGCATTCCAGTTCGCGCATGCGTAATAAATAGCTACATAAAGAAAATGTATAAGTGGCATGTTACAACAACTGCGCATGCACGTATCTCTGCATTTAGCGCATGTGCAATCAAGATGAAGACAGTGTTGGAAAAAGAAAGCTCTCAAAGCAGTCACAACTATTCATGCATACATCACATAGTGAAATGACGAGAGTGTGCACTTTGTGTCTGTATTCCAAGATAGCGCATGCGTGTAAAACCATGCGTTAAAGCTCACGCATGTGTAGTGAATAGCTGCATGTTCTCACATAAAGATAATTTATAAGTAGCAAATTACACCAACCGCGCATGCATATAGCGCATGCGCAATCAAAATAAAACACTGTTAGAAAAAGAAAAGGAAAGCACTCAAAGCAGTCACAACTGTGCATGCGTGCTTCGCTGCATTAAGCGCATGCGTAATGAGGCGAAAAACAGTGTTTGAACATAAAGAGAGCTCTCAGGCAATATAACCGGACAGAGTTGAAGATTTTAATATATGCTGGCCTTGCTTCCAGAATTATATAAATAACAAGTGTACTATATGCAAAAAAATATCCATAATATATACATCTACATGATTAATGAGTGCAAACAGAATCAGAAAAAGAAGGGGGCTTATAACTAAAAAATGCCCAAATATTTGTGATGTAAATAATACTTAAATATATAGTATATCTAGTATTTAATAAATTATTGAGCTATAACATAACAAAAAGTGAACTTATGATAATTGTAAATTGATAATTTGTGAATAGTGATCGCGCTACATATTTCTAAGTGGGATAAGTGTATCTTGCATCAAATGATGCTAATATAGAATAATATCAAAATATCAATATTAGACAACCATCCATCCAAATATTTTTCAAAAATAGAGATGGAATAAATATTAAGTGACAAAAAGTTATTGTGATAAATCAAAAAAATATTATTTGAAGTGAACAAAAACTAATTGCATGATAATGTCTCTTGTTAGAAAACATTATTATAAAAAAGTAGCAAATGAAAAACCATCATTTAGGGCCTTATACTCTCAGTTTTTAGTTGATAAATACATTTGGATTCCTTTAGGAGTAATACCTTGTCTAAATCACCTTTTCTTGGGCCTAAAATTATTTTGTCAGTAGCAAAAAATGTAATTCCTTCAACTTTATTATCATGGTACATTTTAAAATGTCTTGCAACTAGGGTTTCCAGTTGCTTTTGGACAGAATATACATGTTCTAGAATGTGCCGCCTCATTTGGCGTATAGTTTTGCCTACATACTACTTATGGCATGGGCACTCTTGGATGTTGTTTACCTTATGCCAACACATTTGGAAAACTCAACAGTGGCCAGTAGACTTGGAAAGTCAGTCTACATCCTAAAAAAGGCAGTGTGAAAAGTGCTCCAAATGTCAACCAATTGCACTCATTTAACTTGCTAGCAAGTCAATCCTTAAGATCCTACAAGCTCAACCCCAACAATATATGGACCTAGAACTGCCAGATTTGCAAGTCGAGTTCCGCAGAGAAAGAGGCACAAGTTGAAAATTGCCAATTCCTGCTGCATAATAGAGAAGGCAAGAAAGTTCCAGTAAAGCATATACATCTGTTTCATATGCTATTCTAAAGCCTTTGACTGTGTTGAGCTAAATATGGCAAGTTCATAAAGAGATGGGAGTCCAGATTATCTCATTCACCTCCTGAGGAATCTGTATGTAGACCAAGACGCCATGGTCAGAACCATGTAACAACTGAATGGTTCTTTATTTGGAAAGAAGTGGTAAATATGGTAAATTATCACCTTATTTATTCATCTTTCGTATTACATCATGCGTAAGACCAGGCTATATGGATCCAAAGTCTGAATAAATATTGCTGGGATAAATATCAAGAACTTTAGATACGTGGATGATACTACTACTAGCTGGCCTACTGTTCAAATGAAAAAGATGAAGATCATGACAAACAGCATTTTTAGTTCCTGGCAAATAGAGGGGGAAGAATAGAGGCAATAAAATATTTTATTTTCCTGGGATAAAAGTTCTTTAGTCAAGGTGTAGATTCTCAGGACAAGTTGCTAAAATTGTTATTAGAACAAAACAATTATAATAATAAAGGCCCTTCCTCTAAATGAAAAACACCAGGTGTTTGTGTCCCAAATAGTGCATCATCTTTATTTTTCAATTTATATTTTTATACAGTTTTTGGGGTTATTTGACACTTTGAATTTCCCCACATGGTGAAGGGAACTTCCATCAAGGGGCACAATGCCAGCATATCTATCTTCCTGTCTAGGTGCCGATAAGTCTATGGCTCTGAATGTCAGACAACTCCAGTTAGTGTTTGGGCACTGCCGGGGATGCAGGGGTACTGGGAATGTTAGAGACAGAAAGTCTGGGTGAGGGAGTCAGGGTGTTAACTTGAGTGGGGGACCATGGATGCACAGTAGACAAGCTTATGTTCCGTGGAGAGGGACTTCTAGTTGGGGGACCCAGTGGAGGGTAGTGGCCTGGCTAGAGGTCTCATGGTGCCTTGTGAGGGGGTATCCTTGGTGCTCACTATTCATAAGGAAGTTGAAGGTTATGTGTACCCATCCATAGCTGGCCTCATCTCAGGTAGAGATGCCTTTATTCAGTCGTAAAGTAGTTGGCTAGGAGCATGAGGTGGCTATTAGATTGTATGGGGGAGGGGTGGTCAGGAACAATGGCTAAGGTTAAGTGTATACTAATTAGTGGTTAACCGCAAGACAATGGATCAAAGCGATATTATTTGCAAAGCACTTGACATCACATTTTATTTGACAACCTGGTTAACTATATGGCTCAATCAGATCCATGGATCTCCCCATAGAAATCTATGGAGCCTGGCCCTGGGAATGGGAATGAACTGGGTATAGCGGCTGGTTATTGAAAGTGGTTACTGGTCAGCCTTAAGGTGATACTACCCTAAACATATTTTTTTGGCACAATTTTTTTATTTTTTTTGGCAATTGTACAAAAATAGTAAAATTGAAGTTAAGCTCCCTTGGCTCAGATGATTTGATGGAATTAGTTCTTCAGAGTCTCGGTAGGTAACCAGGTGTTAGAGGAAACATTAGGGCATACATCCCTTTTAACATTCATTTCTTGATCCTATACCATTAACAAAGTGATCTAGTCCTTTTATTAAAATTATCTTTTTGGCTATTACAACAGCCTTAATCTGTATGGTGATCCTTGGCACGTACGTAGAAGTCCAGTTGCCAGTTCCAGAGGCCTGATAGTTCCTGGTTGTGACAGTGATAAGCTATAGGTTGTGTGTTCCTGGGAATTGCATTGTGGACAGTTCCACTGTGACCTGGGTGAGATTAAGTCTTCATGTTAAAGGGATATGAAAAGAGCTTAGTATAGTAGAATTTGCACTAGAGATATATTGTTAGTTTACAGTGGCATTCTTGGGATCTCTTAGTGGCCCATAGTGTAAATCCTGATATTCATGTGGGTGTAGCAGGTAGTGTCAAGTCACACTGTGATCTCTGCAATCTGTCCCTGTAAAGTTTCAACTAAACATGTCTAGTGAACTTCTTAATAAACAAAGGAAGTTGGAGGTACTGATACCCTTCACAAAGTCCTTAATATTTTTCAGTGCTATCTTATTTTCTGAACCCCTACTTTCAGTTTCTGACTGTGCATGTCTTAACATGTAATTATTCTAGCTAAATATCTTTTCAAGTAGGACGACAGTGCAATTGTGACCTTTATTATGTTTCATTTTTACACCTTTATAAGCAGCTTTACAAGCAATTGCATTTCATTTCTTGCATAGCAGGACATTTCCACTTGTTTTTCAGATTAAAGAAAGTTAAACTGATTTAAGCACAGTATGTCTGATTCATGGTTTACTCCCCTTGCTGAACAATGGGACAGATGGAGGCACAACCTGTACCACAGCTGCATTTGTTGAAGTCAATTTAACAATAATCAGTCTCAGCCAATTTATAGCAACACACCACACAGCTGTGAATATAATTAAGTAAAATACTATATTTTAATCCAAATTCCTAGCTACATCAGAAAACCTGAAGGTGGGGTGGATTATGAGTTTGTGCTGCTCTTCTGCACTTGTGCAAAAATCTTTGTTCACATGAGTGTAGATCCACCCTTGGCTGACAGCAAACAGTCTAGAGCTATTCAATTTGTAGTGCCACCATATGAATTTGGGCTTGTTCTTGTATCAGCTTGTCAATAGTATCAGTAGTGTAATTGAGAGTTTCATCTATTATGTTGGCTAATTTATCATTGAGGTTTACAGCTTTGTGGACACCCCAGTTAAGAAAAAGAATTCCAATAAATGTCTCTGTCTCCCAAACAAAACCTCTCTTATTTCTTAAATGGCCTTTAGGTAACTGAGTAGTGTTATACATTGCTGGTAGAACCTGTCCCAAGTAACAAGTCACCACCTAATATGCAGATAACCCTCTACAGGCCTGGGTCCTACACAATATATACTATCAGAGAGTAACACAATTGGATATATCATCAAATTCATTTGCACTGGTATATAGGTTACTTACCGTTTTACCTTCAGAGGACTAAAGATGTCTAACCTACTTATAGGTACAGAGCTGTTGCTGCTGCCTCCTATGGCATGAGCAATCTGGCTACTGCATTTGTAAATGTGTACACTTCTTGAGCCTCTGGAAGTAGTAGTTTCTTTACCTATATTTGTACATTACTTGAGCATCTGTAAATAGTATTTTCTTTACCTATAAAGATACTGATACAGTAAAGTATTGTATTAATTTTAATCTCTGCTTTATGGCTTGGTTCACAGATTATCTCAGTTTTCTGCTTAATCACTGTAATATCAATGCTCCTTGTGTCTCTGGGTGAGTCCAAGGCTGTCCCACATGTGGGAATCTCTCATTAATACTGGTGATTAAAGTGATGCTTATCTAACAGTTTGTTAGATTGAAGCATGATCCATACATCAATGTTGCTTGGAGGTATCCAAGGTTTTACTCCTTGGATATCAAACTGTTAAAAGGAACTCCCTTTCAGCAACATAAGATAAGTAAACCAGTAGCTCAGTGACACAATTATTCTGCCTATGATTTACGCCCCAACTGGTAACAAATACACTTTATGGAATGCAAGAAAAATTGAGTCTGAATCACGCCATGTTAGCTTGGTGTGCACCTCACTGCTTACATGTGACTGTCCTGCTCTCGCTCCCTTCTCAGTGGTATTAGGCTTTTGATTGATCAATTGTGCTTCCCACCTGTAGATGCTCCCAAAAGTGACTATAGTTCCATGTCCCTGATCGCTATCAGTCCCCCTCCACCCTCTGTCCAGTAGGCTGTACTCAAGACGTAGATGTTCAGTCACCCCAGGTGTCTATTATTGGTAATTTCCCATCTGATACCAGCCTTAACTTGGTGAGGGGTAGCATGTTGAAGGACAAAGTTCTTTCTGTGATTGTCATTTCTGGTGTAGTGGAACCTATAGGACTGTTATTCAGTAACAGCAGTGCCTGAACTTCCCCCTTGTCCCACCGTTCCCGGATTCTCTTTGTTTTTCTTCTGTATTTGTTCTTTCAGTAGCCCATTTCTCCTCTCTACCAAGTCAGCTCCTTGTGTGTAATATCCACAGTATTCCAGTCATATTTACCCAAGCCTGGAACATATTCCAGTAAAGGTAGTATGATTATCACTCAGGGTTTCTTTGGGTACCCGATATCTGTTTACTAGATACTGTAACATCTTTACAGTAGCTGTTTGATCCATCTTCTGGGAAGGTAATGCTTGTATCATCCTTGAATATGTATACACTGCTATATAACAGTATTTCAGGTTTCCTTTTGCTACGGGCAGCTTGATTAAGTCTAATTGCCGAACTTTATTATTTATGATAATATGACTGATTGGGTTCCATGGGCCAATTAGTCAGTATTATGTTTCACAGGAGGCTATTGCTTTATTTGATTGGCCATCAATAGGGGTATGGAGAGGCCTCGCTGCTTTGCTATTTCATATGTAGCTTGGGTTCCTCTGTGCCCACACTTCCCGTGGGCCGTGTAGACCAATTTCTGTAGAATTGGGTCCACAACTTCAACATCCATTCCTTTGGGGATACAGGCTGCTAGACCTGCTGCATAATTTCCTGATTTGCTTGTATGATCATCCACATGACCAACATGAACATGTTTTGTACAAATGTTTTCAGATCTCAACTCCTCCCCACACTGGCTTCTGATGAATCATTCACTGTGCAGATCTCTAAGTAGATATCCAAGTAGTTAAGTTTTTATAGGAAGCCCAACTTTAGTATAGATAAACACAGGAGAGGGTGCTCTTATTAACACATTGACAATAGATTACAATTTAGCATACTGAGCTGATCTTTCTTTGCCATTCCTCCATATGGTTGCTTCTTATAAAGAGGCATAAGCAGCTACAGTGCACACTCTCCCTGAGTAAGACATTGTAGCAGATCCAGCTGTAAAAAAAAGGAGGAAGCTGCTGTTCAAGAGTCAACTGTTCAGGGGACTGCTTCCTGCAAAGTATATGGCCCAAACAGTGAATTAACTGTCTGTTGTGTTGTTGTGCTAGATAGATAACATATTTTACATCTCCAGTAGTCAATAATACTTCTTCCTGCAGATACACTTTAATTTCATTAGGATTTCCATTGGAGCAACAAATGATTGGGTTGGAAATTAATAATTCTCCGACCCAATCAGCTATGGTCAGTTGAGTTTTTTTACATTGAGTGGAACTTTGTTTTTTGCATGGTTCTACATACTGCAGAACAGTAGTGACTCTCAACAGGGTCAAATAAAAAGAAAGCATTACATAGTTACATAGTAATTAAGGTTAAAAAAAGACTTTCAGTCCATCAAGTTTAACCTTTGAAGACTCTGATCTGCAATATGCGGATTCGTTATTAATGAATTAGTTAATTAATTAATTAATAATAGTATAGTATTTGAGGTTAAATAAAGACTGTTAGTGCATCAAGTTCAACCTTTTTAGTTCTCTCTTGATCTTTTTAATATGTGGACAATTTGTTATTAATTGTTTATTGATCCAGAGGAAGGCAAACAGAAAACAAAAAAAACATTGAAACTTTGCCAATTGTCTCATAAGGGGAAAAAAAAGCAAAATTCCTTCCTGACCCCAGAAACTGGCGATCAAATTTCTCCCTGGATCAATATTCCTTCGCTAGTTATCTAGGATAACCTTGAATGCCCTCCTTATTCAAAAATATATATCTCCCCTTTTTGAAGTTATCTATCGAATTTGCCGTCACCACCTCCTCTGGTAGAGAATTCCACAGTTTAGCCACCCTAACTGTGAAAAACCCTTTTCTTTCTTTAAGGGGAAATCTTTTTTCCTCTAACCTCAAGGGATGTCCTCTTGTCAGTTGAAAATCTCTTGCTATAAAAAGCTCCCATGACAAAGCCTTATATTGACCCTGGATGTATTTAAATAAGGTAATCATATCCCCTCGTAGACGCCTTTTTTCTTTCTTCATACCTTAGCCCCTCTATTCCCCTTATTAGTTTTGTTGCCCTTCTCTGTACTTTTTCCAGCTCTAAAACGTCCTTTTTATGAAGTGGTGACTAAAACTGTACTCCATATTGCAAATAAGGGCGTACTAGGGATTAGTATAGTGGTAGAATTATATTTGCTTCCCTTGCTTCTATACCCTTCTTAATACATGCTAATATTTTACTTTTATCAGAGTTAATATACATCATTGCCTGTCATGGTGGGATGAATCTCATGACTGGACAGTTAATCTGGATGGTTATAACCTATTTAGGAAAGATAGGGGAAATGGTAAAAGAGGAGGAGGGATCTGTCTGTATGTTAAGCCTGAGTTTAAGCCTATAGTCAGAGAAGATATTTATGCTGGAACTAACGGCAACATTGAATCTTTGTTGGTTGAGCTAAAGGAGCTATTTCGCATATTGGTGGGTGTATGCTATAACCCCCCCAAATATAATTAAAAGTTAGGAAATACAATTATTGTTACAGATTGGAAATGCAGCTAAGCATGGGCAAGTTCTAATAATGGGAGATTTTAATTGACCTGAAATAAACTGGATAAATGAGTCCAACAGGCTTGAACCACGAGTCACGATCGGACCCACATTCCATTGGCTGATTCTAACTGTGAGTTATGGCCTTGCGTCAGCAATCATGTTTAAGCCCGTTGGACTTCAATGAAAAATGGAGGTTGGATTTCAAAGTCCTACGGGTTTGGATTATGAGTTACGATCGGACCTACATTCCAGATATACTGCAATATCGATAAAGCCGTAAATATGATATTCTATTACATGCAAGTTCGATTATATGTATTAACACATTGATTACCAGGATTGATATAACATGGAAATTTAACATGAAATCAAGTATTTTGTTGGGCCGTTTTGTGAGTTTGAGAATGTTGTGCTATTAATTCTAAGACCTAACATCACTTTAACTTTTAATATAAGTACAGTATTGATTTGTTATTTGTTCTTAAAGTGCTTCGGACATGTCATTTAGCCCTTTGCGAGACCTCCTTTAGTACCAGTGACAAAGTGGTTAGCAAGGGGGAACCAGAGCAATTGAATAGTGATTTGCAATTTTAGTGATCGAAAGTCTTGCAGCTGTGAAAGATCAAAGGCTTGGAGGGGCATTAACTTGTGATTTTAAAAATGGCAATGGATTGCAATGAATCGCAGCCCGGAGCCCGTAACTTGATGGGATCTCGCAAAATGACGCCAATTAAATATCAAAATAACTTGCAGGCTCCATTGCCGAGCCCGGATCTCCCGAAAGCCTCAGTTGAATGAGGCTCAGTATTTACACATTAGATGTATCTGGTCCTATAAAATATCCTCTTCTTTGTTATATCACATATAATAGTTGTCAAACTGCGATTCGTCGTCACGCTTGCAAGCCTCGCAAAGCGAGCCATTAACGCATAGAAGCCTTCCGAGGCACTCATCGTCTTGCGAGCCTCGTGTAGCGAGTCAAACATTTGAGGCATAGAGTTTGGAGCACTTAGGCGATGAGCGCCAAAGGTGCTCATCGTCCTGCGAGCCTCGTATAGTGAGTAGAGCAGTTGAGACATTGAAAAACGCAGGACTTAGACTGAAATGAACACTGAAGGCGCTCCTACGAGCCATTAAGGCATTATAACATGCAGGACTTAGCCAGCAATCAGTTAAGAAATGCGGGTCTTACTTAGGCAGTAAGCAGTTGAGGAAAGCAGGACTTAGTTAAAAAAAATTCCAACCTCGCAAAAATACAACTTTAATGGCCGAACTGCGGAAATCGAAAAAAATTATATATATATATATTTTTTTTTTTTCAAAATATAAAAAAACTCACACTCAGCATTGGGGGATGCCGGGATGCCTGGGAGTGAGGTTGCACGCAAATTTCAGCAGAATTTGGCAAGTTTTGTCACTCGAAAATCGGCTAAGCGAGACAAAAAATGGTGGCCAAAAAAAATTAAAACGAGACTAAAGGAGACCGAAGCGTGCAAATCAATGCCAGGCACATACGAGTTAGCCAGGAACGACCTCGGAATCTCAGAGGCTAAAATAACGACCTAGCAAAAATACAAATTTAATGGCCAAACCGTGGAAATTTAAAAAACACGAAAAATAAAAGAAAAACACGATAACACACAGCACGAGGGGAATGCCAGGATGCCTGGAAGTGAGGTTGCATGCAAATTTAAGCCAAATTTGCAGAATTCGGCATACGAAAATCGGCCAGGCACGTACAAGTTAGCCAGGAACGTAGGAGATACAAAATATACCATTACAACGGACGGAAAATTCTTGTGAGCCAAGTAACACATAGACAAAATCCTCCATTTTACAACACTAACTTGCAAAGCATAACATTACAATTCTAAAATGGAGCTTTACCTGCACAAACGGTTTGACCTAAAACACGCAGACTATTTACACTGCACACTTGGCACATTGTTGACACTTTCTCCTTAGGGGATCAACAGTTCAACTGTACATTTTCAGATGCAGGAAAATCCAAAGAGATTGTTAGCTCTTCAGGATATTGATTGCTGCATATTAAATATAAATAAAGGTAAAGTATATTAATTTATTAATTCACTGTAATAAAAAAAATTGTATATGTTACACTGTACTTCTATATCTGTCTTTGCAAAGGAGGAAACTTGAAGTACATGAGGGAGAGGCTCGCAATGAGCGCCAAAGGTCCTCAGAGGAGCAAAAGCCTTTCATTGTGCCGCAAACAGCTTTGCCATGGCTTCAAATTTCATTGCCATCATTTTTGACGGACAAATAGCTAGTATATATATATTCATTAAATGACCATGCAGAGCAATCCTTGGACTATAAGAAGTTTACAGGAAATTAAGATAATTCATTTTTTTTAGTTAGTTTGTAATACTTCATCAGGAGTAAAATGTGTTCGATACTTCCCAGTTTCTTACAACTTACTATAAAGCATTATTGAAGAATATTAGCACCTGATTTATTACACTGCAAATTTTCTTCACTGATTCTTTAACAGACAGAGGAACACTCTCTAATCTTACTCTATAGACAGAACTAGGCCATTTTACACATTTTTTATAGTATGTGGAAGCTAGTAATTATGCTTTATATAGTCTAATGTGTTCATAACCAATAAAACATTTATTTTTTTCAGCTACTTTAGTGTTCATTATGTTCTTTTACATTACCTCAGTTTCTATGTCAATGTACTGGATTTCTGTGTTATCGATGGGAAATCTTTTTTGCATTCTATTTTGAAAATAATCAATATAGTCCCAAGAAAAATATAAATTAAGCATACTGGGAAATAATCTGAAGCTGGCAGAATCAGACATATCAGACACACCAGAATCAGGTACATGTTCAGTCCAGAGATATAAGGTTTATTTTTTAGTAATACAAAAAAGCACTTTAAAAATAAATGAACCTGCTTTTTTATATTCTATTCAGAAAATATCTAAAGGTTTATCATGTAATTCATATTTGTAAAACTGTGAGCTCTAGTTATCTAGGAACTCCATGACTAAATATCAATAATTAATAGTCTAATTTCTACAAAACATAAGAATAAGCATAAACTTAGAAGCTTGGTGTGTATTTTTAATAATAGCAGTATAAATACTGGACAAAACAAATTAATTTCAATTTCCAATGGTTGTGACACTCTTTACTCTTAGAGGTCTATCTAGGGCTATAAAAATGTACATTTAAGTTATTGTTAAGGATTTTGACTGGGCTTGTATACATACATTTACATGAATTAATGTATGATAATCCTATCACAAAAATAGGTTATTTTAGCTCATCTCCATAACAAGACTGTGTAGTTCATAAAAGTTTACTGACTGCAATAATTTATCCTTTAAGGAATGTCTATAGACATTAATGGTCTAACATAAGATTTAAAGTCATAATGAATGAAAATATAAAATCAGAGACTGATGTTAATATGAATGTCGAGTTCAGTCTCTTTAACTTTCAGAATTTTCTATGGAGCTATTTTGGAAGGGCTTTTGCTAAGGACTTAATGGATAAGTACTGTACATTAATAATATGATCACTGTGAGTGTCCTGATAATAAAATGTATATTTATTTCACGTATTTGTTTGGAGAGTGCTTTTCTAGAGTTATACATTTCATAGTTTTTGTAAAAGGTGGGAAATCGAAATAACTCCCTACTGTTTCCAGTGACTATAACAAATCTCTTTCAAATAGTGTCTATATACATGTAACCCAGTTTTTTTTACAGATAAGTAAAACATTTCTGAGAGCCTCAGAATATATCAGAAGAGCTGCAATGTGTTTCTTTTTATACTTAGGGACGCTATTCAAAATGTTCAAAATATTTCTTTTGTTCATATCTATTTATCTTATTCCACTTTACATAAATGCCATTTTGTTCTCTGTATTACACTTCTGGACAACACACTCTCACTATTCCATCTCCATTCCTGTTTGCAACCATTGTATCAAGTATCATCATTATTCAAAGAAGTTAACATTTTATTACCTATCTTCAACTTCCATTTATAAATGTCTATATACAGTACATAAGCAGTAGCTGATTATCACTAATGGCAGTTAATCACCTCTTACTTAAGTTCTGATCCCCATAGGCAACAATAAACGAGAATAAACACACTTTGTGGAAGGAGAACTCTCTGAAAGACTCTCGGAAATACATCTGTGATGTCTATCAGAAGTTCGAGATAGAGACAGATGTTCTTGGGAGTGTGCTAGGCTCAGGGCAATCAACAGCCTAAATAACCTTTCATCTTTTAGAACCGATTTCATTATATTTCATGTTATGCTTAAGCTGCTCTGCTTGCTTAGTTCAGTTGCAACTTTTAGTTCTGCTTAAAACACAGCCAGTGACTTACAATGCTCTTGGTCCTTTCTCCTAGCATAGTAGTTAGTCAAATGTTAAGTGCCTTAAAGCAGTTGTTTTATTTCAAGTAGAAGGGGAAGCTGTTATTCTAGTTCAAGTAAATAAATACTTTCCAAATGTATGGTCTCATCATTCACTTGGACATGGTAATCAAAGGGATTATAAAAGTACTACTTGAACCATAGCTACATTAATAAAAGCCACACTTTGGGTAAAAACTGCATTACAATCAAGAAAAGAAACTCACAGCAATGATCATGACCAATATAATGGTAATGGTCTTTGAGTTTCCACAAATGTGTTCTTTGCTTCTCTAATAGCTGTGTCTGGGAGTAGTTCCCTATGTCCCTATGGTCAGTTGTTTCTTCAAACCCGCAGTAGAGTTGTTTGGGTCCAAGCCAAGCTCACTTCTGTTGTTATCCTTAATGGCTACAATTGATCTTACACATTTTTAAGTTGGCTCCAATACATCTAAATAATCACAGGCCACCTTGATCTTGATTAAATTTCCCTTTTTTCTGATCTTTCTCACAAGTCTCCCTTATCCAAATCCTTTACTACTAGATCTTGCTCACTGATGGCATATTCATGTCATCTCATGGGCAACTACAACCTCCTCCACAATCAGATCCAGATTTTGCCATTGGTTTATTTAATTTCATTCCTTTTTTCAACACCTGCTTCTTCTTTCTTAACCTGGTACATTTGTCTAACTCACTGTGTCCGTTTTCTCTAGCCTCTGGGGGAATACCTCTTTGGGAATGTGATGCTTTTGCTTCTCTGAGGACCTTTGGCGCTCATCGCGAGCCCTGAGCCCGCTCATTGCTGGGTTCATTAACCTGCAAGTTTTGTGGCAGGTGTCTCTTTCCAGCATCTCCCCCCTGTCCCTTCCTTGTGTGTTTCTCCTCTGTGTGTCTGCTGAATGTTTGTGTGGCGCGCGCTGACTGGCATTGTTGGTATACGTGTTAGAGTCACTTCCGTCATGTATTTTCTAAGTCCCGCGTGCCGGGCGTCGTTGGTGTAAGTGTTACTGTCTTTGCCGTTGTGTATTTTCTAAGTCCCGCGTGCCTGGCTTTGCTCAGCCTCGTTTTCATCCCATTTCAGATTTTTATACTTTTATCGTCCGATTTTTGAGTGACGAAACACTGCAAAAAAGGCTCTTAATCACTTCCTGGCTCTCCCCCTGTGCTGTGTGTAAGTGTCTTTTAATGTATTTTTTAGAATTTTTCGTGTTTTTTGTCTTTTTCGATTTCCGCGGTCCGGCCGTTAACTTTAGATTTCCCCTCCCCTCAAGATTCCGAGGCCGGATTGTTTTCCCTAAGTCCTGCGTTCCTGAACTGCTTGCAGCCTAAGTAAGTCCCTTGTTCCTCAACTGCTTGCAGTGTCTTTGCCTTTGTGTATTTTCTAAGTCCTGCGTCCCTGTAGTTGTTTGTGTAAGTTTTACTGTCTTTGCCATTGTGTATTTTCTAAGTCCCACGTGCCTGGCTTTGCTCAGCCTCGTTTTCATCCAGTTTTAGATTTGTTTACATTTTTCGTCCACCATTTTATTTCTCGCTTAGCCGATTTTCAAGTGATGAAACTCAGCAAATAAGGCTCAAAATCGCTTGCTGTTGCCCTGTGCCATGTGTGAGTGTCTTTTATTTATTTTTTTATTATTTTTAATGTTTTTCATCTTTTTTGATTTCCGTGGTTCTGCCGTTAACTTCATAATTTTCCGAGCTTGTATGTTTTTTGGCCCCGAGATTCCGTGGTCAGATTTTTTTTATCTAAGTCCTGCGTTCCTCAACTGCTTGCAGCCTAGGTAAGTCCCGCGTTCCTCAACTGCTTGCAGCCTAATTCCCGTGTGCCTTCAGCGCTCATTTCAGTCTAAGTCCCGCGTGCTTCAATGGCTCAACTGCTCGCCTCACTATGGATACTTTGCCATCATAAAGATGTCAAAGCTGTGAAATTATTATTGATATGTTGGCAGAATTTAGCATATACAATGGATAAGTTTGTGGTATACAAAAATACCTTCAGCATAACCCAATGCATACTGTAAGACAGAACTGTGAACCAGAAAACACATATCAGTTATAACTTAGTACATCCCAGGAATCACAAGAAGGCTTGTATTGCTAGAAAGTTCATAAAAACTAATAGATCAAATAACATTTTGAATAAATAATCTGCTGCATAAAGCATTACTAATGTATTTATTAAACATATAGAAATAGTATAACTAGAAGACACACTTCAATTATAAAGAAAACATCTTATACCTGTTAGTAAAAACAATAATCACATGTTAGTAACCATGTTATGCTTTGAACTTAACAATATCAGGAAAATACTAAGATAATAATGGCCTTAAAATATATACATAGAAATGTATCTGTAACAAAAAAACACAATCATATTATATAACAATTTTACAGCCACTTGCTGCCAAGTATGTAAGTTGCTATATGATGTTCTAAATATATTTTAAACTGACCCAGTTCACAAATGTATGCAGTTTGAGGTTGCAAATCTTCATGCACCTAATCATGTCAGTCTTTTTAATATATTCAAACGGGGAATACCAGTCAATGCAACCATGAATAAATTACTGTCTACAAAAATACTTCCATACATTGTTCTGCTTAATCAATCATAACATTTCAAATATTCCACTGTTTTATAAACATTATTTTATAATACGTAAGAAAAAAAAATATTCCTATAAAACTAATTCTTATGGGGAGGTGGGTAAAATACACAAATAAGTGGTAATATTAATTGACTAATACGCAAAAAAAAAATTAAGAGCTTTAGTAAAACACTGTAATCATTTTTGTTGCAGTAACTGACATGTTGTAAGTGAATATTTTGGAAATGGCCTACCATATTCAAGTATTCATTTTTAGTGCAGTATACAGTATACTGTATGCTATAGATTTTCAGGGTCGTTGAGTAAAAAAATATTTCTATTACATATAGCAACAACAAAGATTTATTTTATTTTTTAAAGTTTACTTTTATAAATACATTCATTTAAACAGTCTAAAAAGTTCTTATCAACATTTGGAAACATTTTGTTTACAATGAAATGCATAATATTAATTTTTAAAGATAAAAAAATAGCAGTTGCAATGCAATATCTTGAAGAACTTTATATACTAACCTTTTTTTAATTTTAATTGATTACATTTTCAAGAACACTTATGAATAATGAATTTGAAAAAAAAAACATTTTAAATGCAAATTGAGATGGACATAAAGTAAATCTGGAATAATAGGCAGACATAAAATAGAAAGACATTTCCAAAAAATATCTAAGCAGTGAATGTAAAGTAGGTAAAAATTACTGTGTTCTATAGGAAAGGCATGCCCCATGTAAAGCTTAGTGAATTTTGCTCATTTTTCCATCTTAAAATTACATGACTTTACAAAATGCTTTATATATTAGGCATAACCTTTACAACCAGTCATTCTTTGACACATATATTTATTGAATGGTAATTTAGGTAAAGTTAAAAGCACCTACTATCAGTTAAAATGTTACATAAAACAAATCATGTAAATTTAGGATGTTTCAAGATGTATATAAAAGCGGATTCTACAAGGCAGTAGAATCAATAATGTGTCTAATTCAAACTTAAAAACATAGCATTCATAAAAGTAGAGAGTTATATTCAAACAGAATATAAAAGGATATTAAAACATGCTCCCTTACGAACCGTAGCTCCTTGCAGCTATTTGAGTTTGGGAAAACAAATTTGCAGAGCTATTCTATGGCTCCTGCAAAAAAAGAATTCCTTAAATCTTACTGACACCTACCATGTGCTCACAGCCTGCTCTCAGGAGACTCCAATTAGCAAACCTCTCTTATACCAAATATAAATAATAATAAAAACAAATGCTTCTGCCTATGACCTACTACCCCCTATGAGCTGGGTATCCACTGGATGCCCCTTAGCACCTACTACCCCCTATGAGCCCAGTGTCCCCCAGGTTTCTCCAGAAAAAGAATAACCATACTGGTCCTTAGGAACCCTGTGACACCAAATATTAGCATGTAATCTAAAGTATAACAATTGGGGTCTCTATGAATGACCATGGCACCTAAATATAACTAATTACCTTGAGGATCCCTATGAATCCACATGGTAATCTAAATATAACCATGAGGAACCCTAAGAACTTCCATGGTGCATAATATTAACCCCTACACCTTTACGGACCCCCATGGTATACTAAGCTATGACCATGGGTGTCATCATGAACCTTCATCTAACACAAAATTAATCCCTATACCATGGGGTCCTCAATGACCCCCCTCAGCACCCTTCATACCACCACAGGGACCCATATTTGACCTCACAGACCCTAACCCATGCATGGGGGTCTATATGGATCTCCATAGTTACTAACATTAAATACATAAAAGAAACACTACATAAAGAAAAAAAAAGAAAAAAAAAGAAAGGGGTTAAATATACATTACCCATACATATGACTCCCTCCAGCTATGATCATCCATGTGCATGGTGTAAAAGTAAAAACTCAAGGAAATCATTTATGACTTAATGTGTATAACCTAAAGCAGTGACAAGTAGCCTATTTCACTTAAAGGGTAACATTTACAGGTAAATTCAAAAAATTTCTTAGATAAGTTAAAATATCTTAAATGGTTAATAAACATCTTCAAGTAAATAGAGAAATCTGTCACAATAAGATATCATGGCTGAACAAACTATGAAGAATGATGAAGGATAATGCCTCAAAGTCATTAAATAGGCTGCACAATAGTTATCATTTTTTACACATAGCAAAAATGATATAATCACTGTGGGCGAAAGATAATGATGGATTCAATGGTAATGGATGTATTAATAATAAGCATATGGAATACAAGAGAGAAAGATCTGCTAATTGTGACATATAAAATGATCCCTGTATTGATGAGAAGGAATTATAGCTTCCACTGAGATAACCATAAGTTGTCCTGAAGATTAATTGAGCCAAGCTTTTAATGCAGATAACATGGGTCTAAAAGGTGAATTCACTTCCCAATATGAATAAATAAATAATACACCAGGAGCAGGTGCAGAGAACCAAAGTGATGGCTGTCTGAATTACTGTTCACTAAAGAACTCTATTTATATATGTGGCAACAAAATCAAACAATGTTTATTAATTAATAAATACAAAACTATATTACACCAAAAAATGTATATATACAAATAATCAATAACTAGAAAAAAACTATAATGATAAAAAATGTTGCACAATAAATAAATGGGTAGCACTGTCTTCATTTGTGCAGGACACAAAATCTTTATTACAACGGCTTCAAAATGTTCAACTTGATTAATTTGTGCTAGTCAGTTTAGCTGTGGAAGCCCTTTATATCTTGATTCCACAGGAAATTGGTATGGAGGCCTGTAACATCTACCTCAATACAAGAGGTATACAACATCTAAAACAAAATACATTTTTGTTAAGGCTTCTTAATTTCATCTTGACTCAAAACTACTTTTTATATGATGAATAATTCTACCATCAAATCCAGGGTACAGCCATGAGAAGTGTTTTTTAGGGATGAGTTTGCCGAATTCACTGATATGATTGAATTATAGATAAGGTATATTGACAATATTTTTCTCACCTGGAAAGGCACAATTCCACAACTGGAACTGTTCATAAATAAATTTAATTCAAATCATCTAGGTTTGAGATTGATCCACACTATTAATTCCACAACAGTCTATTACTTGGCACAAGCCATCATCCATCTCACCTGATTAAAAGTATTCCATATACTGTAGTCAATACTTAAGAATCAGAATAAATTGTTAGTTAGAATCTGATTTCAAAATATAGACAAAGGACCTCTATTGGCATTTTAAACAGTGGGGGTTATTCCCATAACATCTTAAAAAAGGCATACAGTAGAGCAAAATTGAAACAAAGAGATGTATTACTTAACACATCACAATGTAGTGATGATAGTAATTCACAAGAGATACGTCTAATTGGAACCTTTAATCCTCATGTAGATAAAATCAAACATATTTTACAAAGACATTGCCACATACTAAATTCAGATTCTGATCTTAAAACAGTACTTGACGAAGGCCAGTCAGTAACATTTAGACGTAACAAAGACAAATTGGTCCACAGCCATTATAATGGACCCAGGAAAAAGGGATGTGATTGGCTCACAAAAGGCCCTATTGGCTCTGGACCTTGCAAAGGTTGCAAGGCGTGCTTACATATGCCAATTACAATGCAGTTCTCAAATTCATCTGGAACAAGAGAATTCACTATATTAGATATTATAGATTGCAGCACTACAGTGATAGTTTACTTGATCTTTTGCCGCTGTGGCCTCCAGTATGTAGGCAAAACCTCAAGACAACTGCGACAAACACATCCTAGAACACATCAACTCGATCAATAACAACTTAGATGTGGTCATTTCCAGACATATTAATAAAATACATGAAGGCAATGTTATGGCTTTGAAGTTTTCTGGAATTAATACCTCCAACAGAAGAGGGAATGTCGACATTAAATTATTACAGTGAGAGGTGTGGTGTATTATCCACCTTAACACCTTAGCCTCATTCGGTCTTAATGAGGGTTTTACTTTTGCCCCTTTCATTTAATGGTCATTTGACCTTTCACAATCTAGTCTTGTGAGCCAACCATTCACTCTACTTAGTAGAACCTTTTTGGTAAAGAGTGGGCAAGTCTACTCGGCCCAATTTAGTCAGCTTTTTATTTATTTATTTATTTATTTTTGATGGCTTTAGCATAGGAGTATCATCCATTCTATATAGTCACATCATATGTACATAGTTAGCATGATCACTATATAATTGGTACTAGGTTCAACCAATCACTCTGACTAGAGAGTCTCTTGAATTACTGTCTCTTTATGATCCTCTCTAGCTGATTCCATTTTTATATAGAATATAGGTACTTACTGTATATTTATTTTTGGCTGATATTTATTATTTTTGGTTATTATCTACCTAGTGGTTTGAGGGCTTTGTGTTTTGGATAGTGTATTGACCTATCTGCACATGGATTAGCCTCTATTTATTAGTGATATATAATCACACACTCCTCATGAACAGTATTCACTAAGTTCTTTGGTATTTATTTACTGGTTTTGGAATCTATACTAGTAATTACATATACTAATATCACTTTATACTATTTTTTTATTTTTTATTTTTCAGTTTTCATTATATATTACTTTGTTTCAGAAGTGCTCAGTTTCCTGTATTTCATTTATACTATTTTTAGTTGCATATATGATTAGCCTACCCTACCATTACCTGCAACAAGGTTGCTTCCTGGTTCAATACATTAGTCCCTATTGACGTAGTGATGTTGAGGACATCATTATGTGATTAAGTCATTACGTAAGTCACGTTACAAACATCAATTCACACTTAAAAACCCAGGGTGTTTTTTAAGATTTCCCCGGGTCTGCCGTTAAATTCGTATTTTCCGAGGTCTTATTTTTTTCCCTGAGCTTGCATGTGTGATGGGGCTGCTAACTGCTGCACGTCTGCTTAATTGCTCATTTCAGCCTGTCGCGCGTGCTTTAATGCTTCAACTACTCGCCCCGCTTCGCAAAGCAAGCAGGGCAATTAGTGCCTTCGGTGCTCATTGCCTATGTCCTGCAAGCTCGTAAGGCTTCAATGCCTCAACTGCTCGCCTCACTTTGCGAGGCGAGCAGGTCAATGAGCACCTTCAGTGCTCATTGCCTAAGTCATGCAAGCTCGGAAGGCTTCAATACCTCAACTACTCACCTCGTTTTGCGAGGCTCGCAAGCGTGACGACAAATTGCAGTTTGACAATCATAATATGTGATTATCTCACACCCACAGAGACAGCCATCACTTTGATTCTCTGGACCTGCTCCTGGTGTATTTTTAGTTTTGTCTCAACTCTATTCATTTTCAGGGTTGTATTTCCAAATAGATTTTATACACTTCCCAATATAGCCAGAAATCAGCTTTCTGCTGAATAAAAAAAATGACAGAGCATGAGCTATCAGGGTCCAATGGTCCAAGGGGTTCAATATGGAATGTGCAGGACACAAAAATCTGCTAAAATTTTAATTTTCTCTAAAATGTTTGCATTCTCATTACTTTCATAACTGCTAATAATGTTTGTTTCTTACAAAGTTAAGTAATTTGTAAAAAAGAATATTTGTAAATTTGTAAGTTTTTTAAAACTGTATTAGTCCTTTATTTTCCACCATTTCAGTTATATTAAAATAGACTGACAAAAAAAGCTGAATGGTTTTCTACACTCATTTTAAAAGAGCAAGTTATGGAAACACTTTTTTAGTGTTCCATATACAAGATAATAATATTTGCATTTGGCAATATATCTTTATATCCAAACAGCTGTGCTATCTCTGCTTAACAAGTAATGTTAATACGGTACACTTATGATTAGTCCTTATGCACATAAACATGTTAACACTGAATTCCCAGCTCAGCCTAACCAAATAGCTTCTGTTTTTTTAATACAGATACAAATTGCTTTAGTCATTAACATTACTTATGCAAACTGCTCTTGAGCCAGTTGTTCAGAACCTGTTCCTGTCCTGTGTGCTTTGGGAGTTGTGTATAAGGAACAGTATTAAATGTTATTCCATAAAATGTTGTTGTTTTAGTATACTATTCCCTTGAAGCCTATGCATAGAACTCTGAAACAATTCAACTGTTAATCATAGAAGCTATCACACTGTCAGTTAACATTGGGCCTATAAATCATTTAGAGTGTGGATTTACTGTTTGAGAATGCAATACACCAGTATTTTTTTGGTAAAAAAAAAAGTATGAAATTTGGCATGATGGATACAAATGTTTGGGTGTGCTTATTCATTTGACCTAAAGAAAGGATGTGGCAAAAAAGGGCATATACAGTGTCAGAACATTAACAAACAGCATTAACAAAAAGCCTGGTAAATACAGACATCTGAAAAGATAAGAAACAGGAACATTGGTTCAGGATTCCATGCTATTTTGTAATTTTTTAGATACTTAATTGTCTTCCCAACAGCTAGTTTCTTTTGAATCATTTAATGAACAACTACGGAGTAGTAAAAACATCATGTTTGTGTATTACACAACAAATTAACAATGTTAACAATTATGTAAGGTATGGATATATAAACATTTTAAGAGAAAATCTTAACTTTAGCAGACACATCTAGTGCATGGAACCTGCCATATTAACCATACCTTCTTTTCAAGGAACATGGTTGTAGCTACAGAGTAGGGCAAGCAACGCTTGCAAGTATACTTGCAAGCTGTCCTTTCTTTACTATTGGGGGGGGTGGATATCAATAACCTCCCTTTATCTTTCCTCACCCTTCTTCCACATTTGAATACATAATAAAAATCATAATAAAACACTTAAGAATTAGTTTATGCCCACAGCATACACAGCTGCTGATGCTGTTAATTTGAAATTTAAATTTTATTGGCATACCATAGTAAGAAATCCTGCAGGTAAATTCTTCATTACAATGGTTTTATTAAGATGAAAGTGAATAATGTTTAATTAAGCATACAATGTAAATATATGTTTTTATTTTATAAAGATAAAGTGTAATCAAATTACAAAATGTAAATATGTTAAGCAATTCTAGTCATATTCTTATCACCTATAACTATAACATATTTAATTATTTTCTATAATGACGCAAGCTACTTAAAACTAATTACAGGGCTATTTTATTAAAATATATTGAATAATGTTGTAAACAAAACTTAGTCATGATTATTTTAATTATTTCTATGTCAAAATTGTTTAGTATCTTCTTTGATCCTAGATGCATAGCAGACAAAAGCAAAGTCTAAAGGATGACAACATGTGAAAGCTGTTTACGGCAGATGCAAAAGGGAATTTATTGGAAAACAAAGCTTTTCACTACTAATGATATAAAATGAAATAAGGATTCATAAATTGTTTTGAAAGCAATGAAGCAAAAAAGTGTTGTTTGTTTGAAGAATGAATAAGCAAAAAATAATTAAAAAGTTTGATTTCCGCTTTTTTGGTGCTGTGCTTCTCAACTTCACTACACCGAAATATCGGTAGGCAAATCTGTTAGGTATATCAGCGTACAAACACAGATTAGTGTGCTGTGAGAAATGGAATTCGGTATTACATGTCTAATACACTAGTACAGTCTAAGCTTCTTAAAGGTGCTGCTCTAGGCCTACACAGATACAAAAAATCCCTGCCCAAAAACACATACATTTTATTAATAAAATGCGGTCTAATTTGGAAACCGGATGTATATCAAAATGTGTAAATGTGAGACAGAGTATGACAGTAATACTGAGGATACAGATAAGGGGCGGGGAAAGAAGGAGAGAAGGGAGAGAAAAATGAGGGAAAGAGAGAAAGATGATGAAGAGACGAAGATAATGAGGTGGAGAGAGGAGGAAAATGATGACAAGAGAGGAAAGATAGAGGGGTATTATAGGAAAGAGGTGAAAGCTGGTGAGAAAAGAGAGTAATGGAGAAGAAGGAAGAGGTTAAGGCGAGGGAGAGAGAGGAAGAAGGTGAAAGTTAGAGGATATGAGTAATGCAGATAGAGTAATACATGTTAAAGAGGATTAGAGGGGAGAGGTTGATAAAAACGAGGGATAGAGAAGTAGGGAGAGGACCATTATTGATAGGAATGGCATCTCACAAAGAAGTTTTTTTTTCTCACCTTTGCAAGACACTTTTGATTAAAAAGAACTGGTGCAGAGAGCAAAAATGTCCTATCCCTCTCCTGCGAAGTACATAGTCCTAAAGTAAGTGGAACTGGAATAATATTTAAAGTATAGCTTTCATTAAGTACAACTAAAACTGTACTTAGAGCCGCATAATAAAAACAAATCGAAGTGAAACAGAACAGAAAAAAAAACAGTGAAGAGGCAATGTCTTACATAATACAATACAGACCTACGTGCTTCAAATTTGGAAAAGTTACAACGGTATTAAATTAGACTGCTGCGATCATTGTGTGAGCTATGCAGCACGGCCGTTTGTGTCAAACACAGAGCAACATGGTAGGAGAAGTGAAACCCTGCGAAGGGGAAAATTGCCTAAGCAAGAAAAAAAAGGCCGGCAGAAAAATATGAAAACGAGGCTACATGACCCCGAAGTGCGCAAAACACTACCAAGAAGGACCGACTTTAAAAAACAACAATTATGACCCGCGGGACTTACAAAAAAATACAAGGTCGCAATAATTTGAAAGTTAACGGCCGAACCGTGCACATCGAAAAACACGAAAAGCACATCAACAAAAAAAAACCATAAAACAAGCATCACATACAGCACGGGGGGGACAGCCAGGACATCTGGGAGTGAGCTTGCATGCCAACTTAAGTTGCATTTAAAAAGTTTCGGCACTTGAAAACCGCCTAAGCGACAAAAAAAATGCTGGACAAAAAAAAATGAAAACAAGGCTAAAGGACACAGACCCACGAAAATCACCGCCAGTCACGTATGAGTTACCCAGGAACGTAGGATATACAAAATATACCATTACAATGGACGGAAAATGCTCATGAGCCAATTAACACATAGAAAAAAGCCGCCATTACACAACACTTACTTGCAAATAATAACATTAGTATTCTAAAATGCCTCTTTCGCCGCCTAAACAAACGGTTTGGCCTCTCGCACGCAGCCTATTTATGCTGCACACTTGGCACATTCTCTCCTCAGTCCAACTGTACATTTTCAGATGCAGGAAAATCCAAATAGATTGTTAGCTCTTCTGGATATTGATTGCTGCATATTAAATAGGTAAAGTATATTCATTTATTCATTAATAGTACTTTATTAATTCACTGTACACACATTTTTTTATATTTTACACTGTACTTATATATCGGTCTTCACAATGAGCGCCAAAGGTGATTGTTGCAAAGCAGGACACTTGAAGTACACGAGGGGAGAGGCTCACAATGAGCACCGAAGGCGCTCAGTGCGGGGCTCACAAGGTCCACAGAGGAGCAAAAGCCTTACATTGTGTGCAAGTCATTTTTGACGGACTAGTCGCTAGTAGAATAATAAAGGCCACTTACCTTGCCAGATGTCCCTTCAGCAGATCAGCCACCCCTAGTATAAAAGAAACATAAAATTAGTACGGAATTAAACACAACACAAACATCAAACAATTGTTAATATTAAACTTACCATTTCGCAGGATTCCCGTCCTTCTTCTTGTCTTCTCCGGCTGGGCTCCTGGAAAAAAATACACATCACATTAATACACAAATAAACACATCATAATCGTCTAAATATTAAAACTTACCTTGGCGCGATGTCCCTGTCCTTGTCCTCTTCTGCCCAGGCTGGGCCCTTGACAAAAAAAAAAAAAATAATAATAATGGAGCTCCTCACTGGAGGAGCTCCCCAATGCTAATGAGGCTTCTAGCGCCTCTTCCGGTAGACATTTGTCAATGGCTGCAATCTGATTGACAGTGACAACAGCCAATCAGAAGGCATGTCTCGTGAGCACCCAGAAAGGCTGACAAATGCTCGCACCCACACCAGCACGCCAGTTATGCACTCTGCACTTACTCTCTCCTTCTCCAGCTCAACCTCTGTCCCTCCAGTACTCACACTCTCTCCCCTTAGCTCTCCCTCCTTCCCTTAGAACTCTCCCTCTCTCCCCATCTCTCTCTCTCCCCACTACTCACTCTGTCTCTCCCCCTAGTACCCACCATCCAAACCCAGGTCTCTCTCCCCAGTACTCACCCTCTCTGTTGTGGGAGGGTGCCTTTGTCGGCGCGCCCATGATGTTGCACATGTCGAGCGCGCCCAAAAGGCGTGTGCCTTTTCTATGTAGTGTTATTTGTTTTTTTTTTACTTCTATTTAATTTTCAACAATATTCTTTGAGTGCCTGAGAAGATTCTTTCACTAGAAATTAAAACTGATGACATTTGATTTAGACTCAATAATTGATGCACTGTGAAGAGCTGCATTTAAATATATTTTAGTGTAGTTATATTAAGAAAATATTTATCTGGAAACATATCTAGTATTGCATTTTTTCGTTTGTCATGTCAGGTTCAATGACATGATAAACATTGCAGTGACAAGTGCAAACTATATAATAGATGTGAGCCTGATGAAAACAATGTACAGTCACAGAACAATTCAAACATTTAACACAAGTGAAAACTTAAATACTATTGTAGCGCAAATTGAATTCTTACTCTTAATTTGTAGGGATACGTGTAGCAAAAGTTTTAACCATAAGGAATGCACATTCAAGTCTATGGACATTCTTTACAAGTAATCAATTTATTAATAAGAAGAACAGTATACTAAAGAGAGGAGGTTCTCTTTAATATAACAGTAAAGGACTTTATTACGTCAATTTGGTTTTATCCACATATAGTAAATACTATTAAGACCCGCTCTTTGAGGAAAGTGAAAAGTAAATACACAATATACAAAAAAAAGACACTTAAAGATCCCCAAACTACCTCTTCTAGGATATAAATTTTAATATCATGGCAAAATTGCATAGACACAGCATGTAATTAAAAAAAAAAGTTTATTGCATAAAATTAAACAAACGCCAATTAAAAAAGTAAAAAATGAATCACAAATCACACAATGAAGAATTATAATCAAATATTCCAGACATTTTCACCAAGGAAAATTGATACTCAATAGTCTCAGGACCAAACACAGTGGGCACAGGAGAAGACACACAAAAACTATGAGCCTCATTAAATTATCCCTTTTAGTTCTCTCGGTCCTCGCAAAAGGCAGTTTTTTGCTGTTTGCGAGGACCGAATCCCTCGCAGCCTTCTTTGCGAGATGACTCCGAAAAATGGCAGAGAATAAGCTCGGAGAGAGCTACGGAGTCACACGCAGCCTTAAATCTATGAGGTGAATCTCGCACCTCGGAATAATCCCTACGAGCACAAAAAGTGCCAGCATGGGATCCTAAAGCCTCTACGTGCTGCCTCGGAGCAGCGCGAGACAGCAGTGTGAGGCTTCCCCCCCCTGCTTCCTATGCACATCTCCATGCTGCAAGGGTCCCTATCGGGACCCCTGGAGAACACCCACATTAACCCCTTGCTGCGGGGGTCCCCGATCTGCATAGATCAGGCCCCCACTGCATTTAAAAGTTTAAAATTCCCAGCCACGGCTCCTTAAAGGGCCAGTGGCACACTATTCACAATCCTGGCCACGGCAAATAAAATTAACCCCTCTCTATGCTGGGGATCCCCATCGGGACACTGAAGTGTCCCCACATTAAACCCTTGCTGCAGGGGTCCAGCCGCCCCCCCCACAATAACCCTTTGTAGTGGGGGTCCCCGATCGGCACCGATCGTGAGCCCGCTGCGCTTACATTTTTAAATTTCCCGTCTTGCGGTACCTTAAAATATTAACCCCTTAACCCTATAACTCATGGGGGTCAATACAGACGCCCATAATCACTTAATTGACACCATAACTCATGGAGGTCCATACAGACCCCCATAAGCACTTAATTAACCCTATAACTCATGGGGGTCAAAACAGACCTCCATAAGCCAATAATTAACCCTGTCACTCATGGGGATCAATACAGACCCCCATAAGCCAAAAATTAACCCTGTCACTCATTAGGGTCAATACAGACCCCCATAAGCCAATAATTAACCCTGTCACTCATGGGGGTCAATACAGACCCCATAAGCATTGAATTAACCCTATAACTCCTGGGGGTCAATAAAGACCCCCATAATCACTTATTTAACCCCATAATTTATGGGGGTCAATACAGAGCCCCATAAGCACTTAATTAACCCTGTCACTCATGGAGATCAATACACACCCCATAAGGTCTTAATTAATCCTATAACTCATGGGGGTCAATACAGACCCCCATAAAGCCTTAATTAACCCTATAATTCATGGGGGTCAATACAGACCCCCATAAGCCTCTATTTAACCCCATCAGTCCCATAAGGGTATATTACGACCCTTATGGGGCTGTTACAACCCTAACATTAACCACATAAGTGCCATGACGGTCCTCAAGGACCATCATGACACTAACTACAAACAGTACACTGCACTATACCCCCCAATAAACCATTAAATCTAAACTAACCCCCCTCTACACTAATCTATTAACACCTATACTACCTACCCCCTAATACCCCCCCCCCCTCCACTCTAATGACAGGGGAAAAAAACTACCTTACAGAAAATAAGAAAAACCTAAGTCACAAAAAAAAACTACATTACAGAAAATAAAAAAACTGTCACAAAAAATAAAAAAGGAACATTACAGAAAATAACAAAAATACATTACAACCCCCCCACTACAGAAAAATAAAAAAATACACACCTGAAAAGGAAAGACATACAAAATACAATACATACATACAATAGGGGGTATTGTATTCTATTTGTATGGTAGGTATTGTAATGTATTGTATTGTATGTAATGTATTGTATTGTATGTAATGTATTGTATGTATTGTAATGTATTGTATTGTATTGTATGCATGTATTGTATTGTGTATGTCTTTCCTTTTCAGGTGTGTATTTTTTTTTTTCTGTAGTGGGGGGTTATAATGTATTTTTTTTATTTTCTGTAATGTTCCTTTTTTATTTTTTGTGACAGTTTTTTTTATTTTCTGTAATGTAGATTTTTTATTTTTTGAAAGGTAGGGTTTATTTTTCTGTAATTAGAGTGTTGGGGGGGTTATTAGGGGGTAGGTAGGTAGTGTAGGTAGGTAGTATAAGTGTTAATAGATTAGTGTAGAGGGGGGCTAGTTTAGATTTAATGGTTTATTGGGGGGTATAGTGCAGTGTTTGTAGTTAGTGTCATGATGGTCCTTAAAGGCCATCATGGCACTTATGTGATTAATGTTAGGGTTGTAACAGCCCCATAAGGGTCGTAATATACCCTTATGGGACTGATGGGGTTAAATAGAGGGTTTGGGGGTCTGTATTGACCCCCATGAGTTATAGGGTTAATTAAGGCCTTATGGGCGTCTGTATTGAGCCCCATGAGTTATGGTGTTAAATAGGGGCTTTTGGGTGTCTGTATTGACCCCCATGAGTTATGGTGTTAAATTGGGGCTTATTGGGGTCTGTATTGACCCCCATGAGTGATGGGGTTAATTTTAGTTGGCCGGGGTTAATATTTTTTAGTGCGAGTCCTTTCAGGACCTTTACGGTCCTTTAAGGACCCGCGAGGTGGGAATTTTAAAAATGTAAATGCAGCGAGGTCACGATCGTGCCGATCGGTGACTCCCGCTGCAAGGGGTTATTGTGGGTGGGCTGTGGGGGTCCCTATGGACACCTGCATTATAGGGTTAATGTGGGGACACTTCAGGGGTCCCAATGGGGACCCCCAGCATAGAGGGGGGTTAATTTTATTTGCCGTGGCCGGGATTGTTAATAGTGTGCCGTGGGCCCTTTAAGAAGCCGCAGTGGGGAATTAAAAAGTTTTAAATGCATCGGGGGCCTGATCAGTGCCGATCTGGGACCCCCGCAGCAAGGGGTTAATGTGGGGGGCTGCAGGGGTCCCTATGGACGCGTGCAGCAATCGGTTAATGTGGGTACACTTCGGGACCCCTCATAGAGGGGGGTTAATTTTAGGTGCCGGGGGGTATTTGGGCCCCCCCCCCCCCACAGCAGGGCTTATGTGTGGGACTGCTGCGGAGGTCCCATTTAGGACCCCTGCACTAATTGATGAGGTGTGGGAGCCTTAATAATAACTTCATAAATTCATAATCCCCCCCAAAAAATCAGAATAACAAAAATAATATTATTCATGGACAGAAAAAAAATACATTATTTCTCTATACTAACATGGAAAACATATATAAATGATTAAAATTCATAAAATAATAATTACAAAAAAATACGTACAAGAGAACATTTCAAACACAGATCAAATTTTATGTGGAGAAGGAAAAGAGAGAAAATACAACATTTACCCGATGATACAGTGCACATTCCAGCTATGATTTGCAAACAGGATCTCATGTCAGCTGTATTCCAAAATACAATAAATACCGATGACTATGCAGAGCTTGCCATCAAAGTAATACTAACATGCAAAAATAAGGATGCATTACTCCTCAATAATGAAATATTTAAAAAAATAAATGCCCCACAAAAAATAATCATAGTGCTGATTCTGTACTAGGTGATGACAAAGAAAGTCAGACAAACTTTTCAACTGAATTAATTAACTCATTAATTCCCTCTGGAATGCCACCACATATTTTGCAGCTAAAGAAAGGTGCAATTGTCATGTTACTGCAAAATATGAAACCAAAAAAAGGACTATGTAATGGGACCAGATTAATTGTTCAATTCTAACTGGTACCCATAAAGCAGAGAGAGTTTTCATACCAAGAATATATTTGGCACCAAGTGAAAGTAGCCTCCCTTTTGTACTTAAAAGGAGACAATTTCCCATCATCATGGCATTTGCCATGACCATTAATAAATCACAAGGAAAACTTTCAAATCTGTGGGTATATTTTTAGAAGAACCAGTATTTGCACATGGCCAGCTGTATTTTGCATTCTCAAGATGCAAGAATCCAGAGGCTATTAAAGTTTACATTGAAAACAACCAAACTCAAGGTGATTTATTACATGATGGCAGCATTTTTACAAAAAACATTGTCTACTATGAGGTACTATAACTTCAATTCAACAAAATATAACAATACAAGACATGGCAAAGAACAAAAAAAAAATCTTTCACCTCAACGACAATTTCACAACAAAATAAAAAATAAAATAGAGCACAGTGGTTTGATTTCGAGAACAAACTATTTAGAGGACCACTATTTCAATAAGAAACTTTATAAAATGGAAAAAAAACATAGAGAACAGTGGTTTTACTTCCAGGGAAAAAAATAGATATCTCTGGGACTCTTTTATGAGGACTACTATTTCACATAGGAAACTCCATGTGCCATTTTCCAACAATACTTTCATCTCAAGAACAAATGCACAACAAGAAAAAATATATATATGGAGAACAGTGGTTTGATTTCCAGGATGAAATTTTATGTCACTCACACTCTTTTGAGAAAACCACTATTTCCATAAGTAACTCTATATAATGGCAAAAACCATAGAGAACAGTGTTTACACCCCGCGGACGAACTTTGATGTCTGGCGTTCTCTTTTTAGAGGACCACTATTTCACATAGGAAACTCTATGTGCCATTTTCACAAATTACAACAATAACAACAAAATGGCAATCATCAAAAATCAACAACGACAAAATAAGATATTCTAATTTTATGGAAGTGGCCTTTTGGCATGATTAGCCCCACAAAACACTTTGCTTGCATTTTATAACAATTAAAGTTTAAATGTTACTTCATTAAGTTAATGTTTATAATGTTACTATTTTTGGAAAAAAGTGTGCAAAGTTGTTTCATTGCATATATTTCAAAGTTCATGATAAGAGGAGGAGGTTTTTACTGTTTGCCTTCCTCTGGATTCAATACCTATTTAGTTTACCAGTTGTTAATCTACAAGTTGCATGTTACAAAACATTATGTCATGTTTACCATACTCATTTATGCAATGTTGATCTGTTCTTAAATTACAATTTTACTACTCATAAAAAAAGATAATTTACCTGTTGGTCACCTACAAGTTGCATGTTAAAAAAAATAAACATGTTTCATTTAATAATTTTACTTCTTTATAGATAAGAAAAAGGTTGAAAGTGTCAAACACTCATATTAAGTACAAAACAGAATTCAAAACATACAAATGTAATTGCCGTCATTTTTTGAAGGGCAAGTCGCTAGTTAAAATATAATTGACAGAAATTACAACCACATATGCGATAAAATGTGAAATAAAAAAAAAAATCTTCACTCACCTTGGATAAGATTTGATTCTATATACCATACATAACACCAAAGTTACAACAGCATATTCCAAGCCAGGCAGTGAAATCCCTAATTATTCCATACCCAAACCTATATAAAGCTCCCACTTACCACCAAATATCCTCAATTAGTGAGAATAGACTAGAAGGTTTGTAGGGACTTAATCAAACACTTAAATTAAGGACTGCCCACATCTAAATAATATATAATACCCAAATGGTATATTTAGACCATAATATACAGTGTACTTATATT
Organism: Discoglossus pictus; assembly: GCA_027410445.1. Taxonomy (NCBI): domain Eukaryota; kingdom Metazoa; phylum Chordata; class Amphibia; order Anura; family Alytidae; genus Discoglossus; species Discoglossus pictus. The sequence goes on from CM050164.1 coordinate 274,124,267, forward strand.
TTAAGAGCATCCGTACTAATGTCCATATACTACCATCTTTTCTTTCATGTCATATAAATATAGGTAGTCCAATTGTAATAACCCATCCAACAATAAACTTCTAATATTCTGTAAATGTCTATTACAATGCTGGGGGAACTTGCCCAACAATTAAGGGGAGCATAATCTATCCACAACTAATCAGACAGTCAAATTATATGTATTCTATACTTGTTGAGTGCCTGGACAAGTGTCCGATTACACCAACTAAAGATTGGCATGTGACATCATCAGTATGCGACGCACCATGCATACGTCAGCCAAGTGTCTAAGGTGTTTGTGAGATTGAGAAGAGATTGAGATCATTTGACTGTGAAAGTAAGTTAAAGACCCTGAGATATTATTACCACACATGATAGATTTAATTCCCAACTAAAGATTTATTATTTGAATTGTCGATATTTTATTTTTATATATGGGAGTTTTATATTATGATTAAATAAATGTTACTTTTTAATTTCCAGTTTATTGTATTAGCTATGTTTTGGGTATAACTAGTAACTTGAGTGTTCTTGTTCTGTCTTTACTAAATTTTGAATGTTTTACACGTAAGAATGAGCATTCATATCCAGCTCAATGTAAACTTGTCTTTAGTTATAGAACTGTAATAGTTAAAAATGTCAATGAACTCCACATCTTCCTCCACACATATTATTCAGAGAAATAGATAAATCATGAAAACTCATTCAGTTACTGTATGTATCCTACATGGAAATTATCCACCTTGAACCCCAAGCTCCTTACTTTTGTATTACCTTGTCTTAATTCGTGAATCCCACATTAGTGGTCTAAAAAAGTTCACCCAGTCCTTGCATTCTGTAACAGTTCTATGAATTCCACCCCTTTGTATGCTCCAAAAGAAGTGCATGACATTTTACTTTTTTTTAAATCACTGCTTCTACTTACATCCAATGGAGAACTGCTTGTGGAGCTTATATCATATCTCAGCAATTCCTACTGCTACTGGCTTCCAATCCAGGTCTTTCTGGTGAGCTACATCATTAAGATAGACCACTTATGTGGGGACAAATGCAGATAAACTTTGCAAGTCCCTAAAAAAGGGTGTGATCTTCATTCCCATTTTGTCCAAGAAAAAATAAATTAGAGCTTCCTTTGGTAAAATGTTATTATATAACAAATACAAACAGGTAAAAGCAGGAACATGAGGCAGATGTACCACCGATTGTGGTGGTTAATGATGTGCTTGAAAGGCTTGCTGCAATCACTGCCATGGGTCTTGCATTACTAATTAAGATTACCTTGTGACTACAAAGATATGAATCAAACCTCAACAGCACTAAGTTAAAGTGATTAATAATATTCTCATTGAACTTATGATTTTATTATTTTTTAAGAGATAATTCATGGCATACATTGCCATTCACTATCACATATCATTGGATTATGCAGGACTTTCATCATTCTGAGATGTGAAGCTGTTGGCTGTAGTTTTTCAGCATGTACTTTTTAGCCTAGTACATATAGAGAATACTAACACTCCCAGTACACATCCATTTCTTTCCTGAATATGAGAGAATAGCAATCAGTCCAAGAACATCCTGTTTGCATCCTTTTAAATCCTGTGATGTAACAAAACAGTCATTGCTGTCCTTTCATCACAACCTCAACCTTTAGTAAATCCTGGCATATGGGTTTGTATTGACAACATATTTAAATGAGTAGAAACATAATTTTATGCTCAGTATCAATTTGCAGATAAATATACACTTTATGCAAAACAATGTTTATTTATAATGGCAATACATAATAAACAATCTGTCAGAACGAGTAAAGTAATCCATATACAGATAATCCACCATATAAAATCAATAAAAGCATATGCAATCTTTTTCAAATTTACATCACATGAGTATCTATATGTATGATGTTAACGTTCCATTATATAACATATTCACAAATGAATAATCAATACCAAAATAACCAATAACAACATATGTAGAAAAACCCATGTAGCAATCAGAATATAAAATAATAATAAAAAATGAGAAATAACTAATAATAAAACTATTAGATTATAGTGATAAAATAAATATATTTAACTATATGAAGGCTAAATAAACGTGTCTATATGTATAATGTTATCATAACAGTGAATTTTGGAACATAGTTGAATAAATTGGTTTAACAAATCAATTAGTCTGTTTTTGGACAAAAAGAACACAAAGGCAAACTTGTGTATTGACAGCCATATTGGGATTTATGATTGGCAACACCCTTTAGAGCTTGTATCCTATTGTAAAATATATCAGAAAAATTGTATAAATACTATTTCAATTGCATTACAAAATATAATGAAAATCCCTCTATACTTTACCGATTTGGAGCTTATAAAGCAGACCCCATGTTGAATTGGAAATTACCTCAGTTGTATGAGAAGTCATCTATTTTGGTCTTCTTTTCAGGAGATAATAAAAAGAATATTCTTAGGAAATTCAAAAGAAAGATCTTCCAAAAATCTCCAGGCTTCCCCCAAATCTTTTCTCTTAGCCTAGATATATCAATTCTTATCTTGTGGCCACATTCTTAGATACGGTCACATGCTCTATTTCAACCAATGGTTGAATAAATTAGATCATCCTTGTACACGTGCATTATGGGGAAATACTTACATAGATAAGCTGTATATACCCCATATCCCCACTAGAGCTCATTCTTATTTCATAACAACTTAAACAAATATATATATAACACTAGAATAACCTAGTAACCTTAAACTATATGCCACTAAGTACCCTATATACGTTTTTCATAGCAGCTGTATATTTGTGCATTCCATAAAACTATTTATGAATCAGTGAATGTAAAACCCCAATCACATGCCTATCTGGTGGTACCTCCTATGTACGACTTGTCAAGAAGAAATATGAGAGTAAGAAGAAAAATCTCCTATAGTAGTAGAATATGTAATAAAACCCCAGGAGAGAGAAAAAACAAACAATGTATGTGCATAGAAGGAACAGAAAGTCCTTCATATAGTGAAAAACAGTTGTATATAAAAAATATATGATAAAGGATGACACCATTTTTGCAACTAAAAATGTCCCGAGGCCAACAGGCTTTTTTTGTTTCTTTTTCTGGACAAAAAGTATAAGTTGCCTATTCTGCTACACAGGTACAGGCAGAGAATCTAAATGTAGGTGACATGTTGTCTTAGGCTAATAACATATTTTTGGTGTAGTTATTTTACATTTTATTGTGTTTGAAAAAAAAAGAGAGAATACAGTGAATACACTGACAGTTGCTTATTCCAAATTCTAATTGTGTAGAAAAAAACGTCCTATGTATTTTTTTCCATTCCAAAATGTATACAGTCAATTGCTATTCAGAAGAGACTATTTTAAATGTTTGACCACTATTGTCTTTAATTAAAACACAAATGAAATATTAATATTTACTTAGGGCCCTATTAAATTCGAGCTGCGTATGAAATCGTATCTCGCAAATGCGCATCGTAACGCGATTTACGTAATACGATTCGACTTGCGATTGACTTGCGTAATTTCGGACTCATTTTCCGAGATTTGCCTCCGAAAAGCGCTACGTAGTAAGGAAAGTAATTCTTTGCGTAGACGCTCGTATCTCGCAAAATTGTTACGTGCACAAAATACACCGGTGAAATGGTTTACGCATTACGTACAGACAACTTAAAATGTAAAAGTGAGTTTAACAGAGGGAAAGCATGGAAGGCCATTACAATTGATTTCACCATCCCCTCCCCCCACCAAAGCAAATGCATTATACAACCAATTAGTTGTTACATTTGGAATGAAAAGCCATGCTACAGCTTACATAAAGCAATTAAAGACACACTACCTGATAACATAAAAACACAAAAACATCAAAATAATGCCATATTAATCCTGTTATTTTGTATACATGTTGCTCATCACATCTACATTTGGGAACACAAATATGGGGCACATGGAGTATGTGAATATGTCCTGTTTAGTCTTTCGGTCGTGTCTGACTGTCTGTGACCCTCTGTCACTGCTTTCTTACAAGGTTCGTATGCTGGTGATACCGGAGTGGATTGTCAGTTCCTTCTCCAGTGGTTTGGGATTTGGCCGTCCACTCTGCTTTCACTCTCCCACCCACAATGGCCCTTAATGGTATAGCTCACAGCTTCATTGAAATACACAATATCTCTTGTTTGGTCTTTCGGTCGGGTCTGACTGTCTGTGACCCTCTGTCACTGCTTTCTTACAAGGTTCGTATGCTGGTGATACCGGAGTGGATTGTCAGTTCCTTCTCCAGTGGTTTGGGATTTGGCCGTCCACTCTGCTTTCACTCCCCCACCCACAATGGCCCTTAATGGTATAGCTCATAGCTTCAAAGCCCCATCACTTATCAAACCACAAGGTGACCATGGGAACATACCCCGCAGTAACCCATCAGGAAGGGCAGCAAACACACACAGAGGGTTTGCAGAGGCACAATGAGCACCAGCCAACTCACCTCCAGCAGGGGTAATCGCCACTACTCTTATCCAAGGAAGTCCCACGCCATTGCTGGTGGCCATGTGCCAAGATGTCCATTCATTCCCATTTGTTGACCTCCCATTATGTTCTGCTATTCATCAATTTACATTATTTGGATTGCTAAGTGATGTTGGGGAAGTGCGGGTGAAAGCAGAGTGGACGGACAAATCCCAAATCACTGGAGAAGGGACTGACAAGCCACTGCAGTATCACCTATCATTATCCTGTTAGGCCCTCAGGGGAATGTTCCTACTCCACAGTATCGCTAATTGCACTTGGCCTGTGCATTAACCCTTTATTATGCCTAGATTGTAGATCTATTAGATGTATTATATGATATCTAATGCTATTAGGACTATTATTCCTCTTAGTATGTATGGATCTATTGCAGGTTAACTAGTGCACATTAGTTTACAGCTATAGTAATGGTACACTAATGTGATGCATGTGGATGTCCCATAACCCCAACCATTGAAAACACACCGACATGGTGAAAACAGTATAATACAGCTTTATTTTTGTACACAGACCGCAATCAGCAGTGGTCAAGACTGTGCGTTCACATAACGGTATACCAAAACTTTATTTTTGGACACAGACCACAATCAGCAGTGGTCAAGACTGTGCATTCACATAACGGTATAACAAAACTTTATTTTTGGACACAGACCACAATCAGCAGTGGTCAAGACTGTGCATTAATATCATGGGTGTGGTGTGGGCGGGTCCCGAGAGAGCAAGGGGCTAAATAAAACAAAGGGGATACCTACAGGGGTCAATCTAATAGTCTAGAATAATCATGATGCATAGCACCTACCAGGGTCACATGCGGTCAGTACACCGCTGCCACCGGAATATGATGAGAAAAAGGATCATCACAAATCACTCCATTTAACTGAAGAAACCATTAGAGTGCATGGCACTTACAACTTGTCTGGATCTGCTCAATGGAACACATGATTCAACCTCTGGACTGTGTAATCCAATCCAGTTTCACACATACAGTGTGGTGTGCGAAATTGCCCACAAAAATGAATGGTCAACAAAAAACAAGAAAGCGGAGGAGGATAGAAAAAACTAATGACAATGCATGTACAGTAAAGTGCTAAATACTGTACCAATATACCAACTCACCTGATTCACATCTGCAAGCATTACTAACTATTAACTACAGTAGGTCTCTGGATAATGAGTAATATGGGCAAATACCCATTAATATGGACAGGACACAAAGGTCAGCAGCCAGATTCACTGTTTCTTACATCAGAACCAAAGATCTGTTCTCAGACCGATATTGAGGTCAGGATCACATGCTTTATTAGTGCATATATTAATGCTGGCTGTCATTAACATGCCATTGTGAGACTTTGCAAGTCCACCGCCATAGCGGTATTAGTCTACATTTCAGCTAACAATAATCATGTCTGAGATATCTGGCAATATGATAGCTTTAATATTGTGGGAGCTACATGTTAAGGAGGGGGCTGTCATTGGAGTAATGTATACCTGAGAGGCACTGGGAAAACCTTACGCCTCATATAATTCCTCCACAATGCTTGCAGATGTAGGAGATGCCTTCATGGGCCTGAATTGTACCTAAAACAAAACAAATGGAAAGAAAAACAAAGAGAAAACCTAAAATCTAAGGGCCTAAAAAAAAGGGGACTGCAGCATCCCTTCCCAACAGCATTCCCCAGTGACCATCAATTGGTGGCATGTTCAACCGAACCCTACGTGTCCACAGAGAAGAGGATCATGGACCATGTGATGGGAGGTAGCCAACTGCATACAAAATATCACCATCACATAGGCAAAGTTCCAAAACTCTGTATCCAGGCTAGATGAGGTCAGCATTGTGACCAACAGATTGTCACTGAGGAGTGCTGTTGAGAAGGCACAATTATGTCCACAGCCCCTAGGTCCTCCTCCGCCTGGGCACAGGACCTGCATTGCCGGACGCCGTCTCCCTGTTGGTGGTGGGGGAGCGGGAGGAGGTAGTGTCACCACTGGTGGTGGTGGCGGAGGCATGGTGGAAGGAGAGGAGCGGCCAGGCTGCTGTTGGCTGGTAACCTGCCCCGTTCCCAGCAGCCTGACCATATGCTGCTCCATCATCCGATGATGGCTCCTCTCCTCCCTAAAGCGCCTGTCCAGGCTGCGCCTCATGCCAGAGATGTCGGCAGTCATCCTCCTCATGAGGGCCAACAACTCCGGCAGCGCAGCCTCGGTCATTGGTGGTGGGGGCTGGGGTACTGCTGGCAGGGCCGGGTGGGAAGATGGCGGGGAGAGAGTGGGGAGGATCTGGGACCCGGCTGGAGACAGGGGCTCTGATGTTGGGGTCCCCGGTGGCTCAGTGTGTGGGGAAGGAGGAGCTGTGGAATAGTCCACCACTAGTGAGGGCCCCGGCGAGATGGCAAGTCTTTGGAGGAGGGGGACAGTCGGGCTCTGTACAGGGGGGCTGTCAACTACCACGACCTCCCACTCCTCAGAGCCAGGGCCCTCCGATGAGCCTGTAGCCTCCTCCCCCTGAGCGGTCTCCTGTGGGGCGGGGGCTGACGGCACCGCTCCTGGCTCATCACTGGACCCAGACCTCCTACTGGATGCTGAAATAGAGAAAAGAGAGGTACATGTCATTAGTATGCTGATCAATACATTGATATGTTTTCACTCCTAACTATCAGACATCTAGGCCTGAACATGGATGATTCTCCTAATTGCAACTCAGATTAGCTGTCATTTGCTAGATTGGATCTATTCTTTGGTTTCTTGTCTTGACCTCTCCTGGCTCCTAATGCTGTCTGTATTTCTTCTGCGGTTTCACTCCTAACTATCTGACATCTAGGCCTGAACATGGATGATTCTCCTAATTGCAACTCAGATTATCTGTCTTTTTTTAGATTGGATCTATTCTTTGGTTTCTTGTCTTGACCTCTCCTGGCTCCTAACGCTGTCTGTATTTCTTCTGTGGTCTGTAACTGCATAGGCTGCATTGGGCACACCAGTACATGGACTCGATTGCTTGATTACTCTTGGGGTGGCCAGGAGTGATTTGTCAGCTTCATGGATTTAATGACACTTCCATCTATCCCTTGTGAATTCCATGGAGCTGACATGTCAGTGTCCTTGTTGGTCACCATGTGTAGTGTGTGTGATGTATATGTGGTGGCATGTTGGTGTATGTGATATTCACCTGAACTGGAGGCTAGGTCCTGCTGGGCCACTGGGGATGAAGCTCCAGCTGCGGGCGATGGTGTCAGAAGGTCCCTTGCGATCCTCTCCCACTCCTTATAGGTCACACTGTGTCCCTCTGCTTCTCTGGCCATCTTCCTCTTCACCGTGGCCCTGATATCCACATATATGTGCTTTAAGGACCTCAAGCCCCTAGGCACCAAGGACACCTCCTTCATCAATTCCACTACATCCTTCCAAGCCTGAGCCTTAGGCCCAGGCTTTGCTTCCCATGCAAGGATGACGGGACGGTCACGGATCGCACCAAGGAGGACCATATTCTCCTGGGGCGTATAATTACGGGCCCTGTGCCTGCCCTTGCCAATAGCCCCTTGCACTCTCGACTGTGCTCGGGGACCCTGGCCACCCAGCACTATTCCTGAGTCCTGTCCCTTCCCCAAACGATCTGCCCCCTGGGATCAGGCCCCTTCCCCTCTGTCACTCCTCTGTTAGTGCCTCTGTCTCCCTCCTCCTCCTCCTCTCCCCCCCCCCTCCGGGGACCACTCCTCCTCCTCCGGGGACACCTCCTCCTCCTCCTCCAGGGACACCTCCTCCACCCCCTCCGGGGACACCTCCTCCACCTCTCCTCCACCCTCCACTACACTCTCCTCACTCTCCTCACTCTCCGCTCCTCTCCTCACGTCCTTTCTCCACCTATCTCCTCCCTCCATGCTGAAATAATACAAAAATAAGGACAACTCAAAATAAGTGTAACTGTTATATAGGTGATGAAAAAAAAAGTGTATGTTCTATGTTTTTTTAATAACTGTTGGGGGATTCGGTGCAAAGGTTGGGGGGGGGGGAGGTGTGTGGTGTGTGTCCTAACGCTAAGTATGTCTCTATGTGTCTTTAATCTATGTGTCAGGCAAATATGTGTAATGTGTAAATATGTGTAACTCTTACGTGTAAATATGCTAGTAATAAAATACAAAACAATCAAAAATAGTGCGCCTACAAATCAATATAACGATAAAGAAATAAAAGTATTACTGGAATGTCTGTTGGAAAGAAAAGATGTGTGTGCTATGTGTATTTAATAAGTGGTGGGGGATGGGGTGTGTTGGGGGATGGGGTGTGTTGGGGGATGGGGTGTGGTGGGGGGGGATGGGTGTGTGGGGTGTGTGTCCTAACTATATATATGTCTCTATGTGTGTTATTTAGTCTATGTGTCTTGCAAATATGTGAAATCTGTAAATATGTGTATTTCTTAAATGTAAGGACTTATGAAATAGACAATCAAAAAGACCAAAAACTAATCTCCTTCTCTCCACAGTACTAATCTCAAAGACTCTCTCCCATCTGCTCCTGGAACTGCGTGCTAACTCCAATGGCTCTTACAACACAGTCAGCGCATGGGTTTGTATCAATCACATTTATAAGCTCCTACTGTCAATCAAATTCTTAGCTCGTACGTGATTGGCTGAGAGGCGTGTCTCGCTAGGACGTCCCCTTATCAGCTTGCAAGCGCGCCAACAGACTCAGCCAATTACATACGCACTTATAGTGTCAGGCCGCCAAGTGCGTATGTAATTGGCTGAGAGTCCCAACACGGGCCGCCAAGTGCGTATGTAATTGGCTGAGAGGCTTTTGGCGGGCCAACGTGGCAATGGCGATGGCGCAAAAACCCACCAAAAGTGTTATTGTAAGGGCTATGAAAGTGAGATGTCTTCAGAATTCATCTGATAGAGGAGAATTAATAGTGTTTGAAAAACTTTTTCTTGCATGAATATATCCCGGAATAAACATGAATTAGCTTACCTTGAAGTTATCAAAATCTCCAAGGTCTTTTGGCATTTGCGTTTGATCGTGTTCGCCCCTGGGAAATTCCACCTGAATTAGCATCACATTTACGTTCACAAGAATACACTATCATGCTTCACCTCAGACCTCTGGCATGTGCTCGGTACAAGAACTGCAACAGTGACTTCCTGTGCTCTCTACCAGAAGGGTCGCAATATGTACCCTGTTGTATTTAGCTTGTATATCCGCCTCATGTAAGCATCCTGCGGGTGTGACCATCTGGATTTGACATTTGTGGAAATCACATTGTAATTGAACTGAAGCTTCATATAGAATAATACACTACTAATTATCATATCAGATGCATCCATAATCCATCTCCCTTACATATATCTTTAACTGTGTATTAGCCACAGGGATGTGTTAATAGGTCATGATGACGATATTTGTGCATATGCTTTGTCAAACATCACAACATCCTATTCATATCAACATGTCACACTTTATTTCCACCAGGTGATGCAGGATATGGGTGTTTGCCGTGGTTGTTGACCCCTGTGAGCAATCCCCAGACTCGGGCAGAGGTGCGGTATAATGGTGCGCATAAAACCTGCCGGAATGTAATTGAGCACACCTTTGGTGTACTAAAGATGCGCTTCAGATGTTTACATTCCACTGTGGGTGCTCTACAATACAAGCCCCAGAAAGTTTGTCGCATCATTGTTGCCTACTGCTGTCTGCACAATATAGCAGTACAGGCCAACTGTCTGGGGGACATTGATGCGGCTCCACTACATGGGAGGAAGAGCCTTTACTTCCCCCTGAAGTGGATAATCTGCACGGGTCACAACAACGGACCCGCCTCATTCGTGAGTACTTCACATGTAAGTACATACCCAATATGCATGGAATACAGTCTAATGTATCTGGATTATGCCTAACTCCCAAATCCACCTTTATCCATCGTCCTTGTCATACAGAATTCCAACCAGTCCACGGTAGAGGAGAGTTCCCTGATGTTGTCAATGTTTGTACACTGGAACAAGCCACATGATCAGTTACAGGTAAGTAAGCACACATTCCCATACACATCTTAAGTACTGACGGTTATAAATATCAATGGCATAAATAATTTGAGTGGATTATATATCCCACTATGTCAATGTATATATTCCCCACGTTACATTGTTATCTAGTAATTTAGATTGAAAAAAGACTTTAGTCCATCAAGTTCAACCTCTATAGATCTATGATCTGCAATACGCAGATTTATTGTTAATTGATCCAAAGGAAGGCAAACAGAAAAACAAAAAGTAAAACTTTGGCAATTGTCTACACAGGGAAGAAAAATATAACATTCCTTCCTGACCCCAGATACTGGTGATCGTATTCATCCCTGGATCAATACTCCCTCTCTATTTATCCAGGATAGCCCCTAATGCCTGTTTGTTTTCTAATGTAAAAATATACCCAATCCCTTTTTAAAGTCACCTACAACCACTACGGACCAGTATTGTTCACATTGTATGATCCTGCCAAACCACATGAAATGAGATCAAAATGTTATAGATAAATACCATACACACATACTTTGGAGATCAAGAACCAGTCACGATAACACAAAACAGAGTCCTCTGGTTATTTCCTCATGATTCGAGTTTATTCAGTAGGATCAAATATGGATCACCAGCCAAACCCAACATGGTGGCTGCTGTTGACTGGCTGGAGAAGTGACTACTACTGAAATATATCCAGACACAGCTTTTTAGACTTGTTTACATGAGACCATGCCGAAATCCAGATTTTTTCACCCTGTAGCAACATGGCATAACTCACTAACCGGCAATGACTTCTTATTAATAAGAGATATCCAATACGAATAGAACACATACTTTGTCTAATTTGTGATTGTAATACTCACATCATATTAACCTTACAGAGCTGCTGTCATGTGTCAACTCTTCTTTCAACAACCTAGACATGACCAAGACCAGCAACAGAACTGCTACATAATGTGAACTACATAGTGAGTATTTGTGTAATAATATGGCCACGTATGATGAAGGACACAAATAACACATCAATCACTTTATTAATATCGGCCTATCTCTTTCCAGATTACATCAGATAGGTAAGCAGTGATAACTAATGCTGATCCACAGCGCACGTGTCCTGGTGGAACAAATCACCTCGTGGATGAGCTTGGGACTGCGTCCAAGGTAAAACACCACATTTGACTCTCCAAAGATGCATTAATGTGTAATCTATGTGATATTCCTACATCATTAGCCAGATGAGTAGCTCGTTTCATATGTAGGGAAAGAACAGTGAAGACGTTTGTATGAAATGAGCAACATATATTGGTACAGTGGATCGAAAAAGTCTAAAGTCTAAACACCCCTGTTAAAATGTCAGGTTTCTGTGCTGTAAAAAAATGAGAGAAAGATAAATAATTTCAGAACTTTTTCCACCTTTAATGTGACCTATAAACTGGACAATTTATTTGAAAAACAAACTGAAATCTTTTAGGTAGAGGGAAGAAAAAAAAAAAATAACATGGTTGCATAAGTATGCACACCCCTTAACTAATACTTTTGTTGAAGCACCTTTTGATTTTATTACAGCACTCAGTCTTTTTGGGGATGAGTCTATCCGCATGGCACATTTTGACTTTGCAAGATTTGCCCACTCTTCTTTGAAAAAACACTCCAAATCTGTCAGATTGCGAGGGCATCTCCTGTGCACAGACCTCTTCAGATCACCCCCACAGATTTTCTAACTGATTCAATTCTGGGCTCTGGCTGGGCAATTCCAAAACTTGAATCTTCTTCTGGTGAAGCCATTCCTTTGTTGATTTGGATGTATGCTTTGGGTCGTTGTCATGCTGACAGATGAAGTTCCTCTTCATGTTCAGCTTTCTAGCAGAAGCCTGAAGGTTTTCTGCCAATATTGACTGGTATTTGGAACTGAAAAATAATTCCCTCTCTCTTATTTAATTGAAGGCCCCAGTTCCAGCTGAAGAAAAATAGCCCCAAACCATGATGCTGCCACCACCATGCTTCACTGTGGGTATTGTGTTCTTTTGGTGATGTGCAGTGTTTTTTTTGCGCCAAACATATCTTTTGGAATTATAGCCAAAAAGTTCAACCTTGGTTTCATCAGACCAAAACACCTTTTCCCACATGCTTTTGGGAGACTTCAGATGTGTTTTTTGCAAAATGCAGCCTGGCTTGGATGTTTTTCTTTGTAAGAAAAGGCTTTCGTCTTGCCACTATACCCCATAGCCCAGACATATGAAGAATACGGGAGATTGTTGTCACATGTACCACACAGCCAGTACTTGCCAGATATTGCTGCAGCTCCTTTAATGTTGCTGTAAGCCTCTTTGTAGCCTCCCAGACCAGTTTTCTTCTTGTCTTTTCATCAATTTTGGAGGGAGCTCCATTTCTTGGTAATGTCACTGTTGTGCCATATTTTCTCCACTTGATGATGACTGTCTTCACTGTGTTCCATGGTATATCTAATGCTTTTGAAATTCGTTTGTACCCTTCTCCTGACTGATACCTTTTAAAAATGAGATCCCTCTGATGCTTTGGAAGCTCTCTGTGGACCATGGCTTTTGCTGTGGGATGCGACTAAGAACATTTCAGGAAAGACCAACTAGAGCAGCTGAAATTTATTTGGGGTTAATCAGAGGCACTTTAAATGATGGCAGGTGTATGCTGACTCCTATTTAACACAATTTGCAATGTGATTGCTTAATTCTGAAAACAGCTACATCCCCAGTTATAAGAGAGTGTGCAGACTTATGCAACCACATTAGTTTTCTTTGTTTTTTTTACTTCCCTCCACCTAAAAGATTTCAGTTTGTTTTTCAATTGAGTTGTACAGTTTATATGTCACATTAAAGGTGGAAAAAGTTCTGAAATTATTTTTCATTGGATCCTCCCTGTACATATGGGGAAGAGTAACTCTAGCCTTGGAACATAACTGTTAATGAGGTTCCGTTTACCTTCAGTTATGAATATGCAACAGCAGATAATAGAGATGCTTATTCACAGAACAGAGTACACCTCGAACTGGCCAGTTTGTTGTGAGTTCTACTAACACATGAAATTAGTTTGAACACACTGATATGGTCCTGGTCAGGTTCCCATCTGAGTGTCCAAACTTAGGTATGTAGAGTCTTCTCTCATAGTGCCATTTCCAGTGACATGACCTATGGGGGTTCTAACATTGACTGATTGAGCACTTCTACCTCTGCAGTTGCATAGAAGTGTGTGTTGCGCGCACACACAAGACTACATATCACTTCTCCCATGAGCATATCTCCTTCTGTATTGTTGGGTTTGAATATTGAATGTTATCCTGATATATTTAATAATATAACTGATATTGCTTCTTGTTGGATGATGCACTGTATATCCCCCCCTCAACTGATCATCTATACTAATGTCATCCCCCCTGCCTGCATTCTGTCCCCATGTCCCTATTTCCGTGTGTTACTGGAACTCTGTATCCTACCCACCTCAACCATGATACTAAGCAGGCCTGTGGTAATTTGTCACTGTGTGGCTTTGTGAACAATTAAACCTGTTTTTTTCACTCAATGTTTGCGTAATTCTGGATATTTACCATGTAACAAGTAAATTACCCTGAAAGTCAGATGTGCTCATCACCATCAGTTAGTGGTGTAACTATTCTGTTCAATCTGCGTTTACATTACTACATAATCATGAATGTAGATTCATATCATTCAAGTTGAGCCCTTCAAGTCATTATATACAACCCTGCATGTCTAAAGACATGATTTCAGAATTCAAACCCCTCGGGCTTGCACCTACATCTATATTGGCAAGGTACAGATTAATGTAGCATATGTATCTCTGTAAACACACACTGATATATGTATTGAACAATGACACTTCATTCTATCTGTATTCTCTCAACTAGAAAGCATGATATGGTACAAACACACAGAAACAGTGATAACAGTATAATATAATCATACTTTATTTCATACACAGAGCACAAATAGAAATGGACAAGACTGTGCATTAATATCATGTGTGTGTTGTGAAGAGATCCTAGTATGGCAAGGGGCTGTGGCAAATCTGAGGACATCTGAAGAGGAAACAGACAACATCATGAGGGTAATGCATAGCATCTACTAGGGTCACATGTGGTCAGGACCACACAGTAACCAACAGCATATAACACGACATTTAATCAACATAACCATTAATGCGCATACAACAACCATATGGTTGCCAGAATAAACAGACACTATAAAACAGGGATCATGTGATACTAAGTGATTTCACACACAGTGTGAATTGGTCAATAGATGATGTGAATCTGGAAAACAGAGATAGGAGTTGTTAGAACAATCATAAGCTGTTATTAGAGTACATTGTTTTTGCTCTTGACACTACCATAAACAAACTAACATGAACATCATCTCCGAGCAGTAATAACCATATTTATTCTATCATGTTCAGTCAGCCTTCCAGGAATATGCTTAGGATGTGGAATACGACAAGGCATGCTTCACTGTGAACACAATCCTTCAGCAAAATGTACTATCACTATCTATATGGAATAGTTGTGCCATGCTGATATCACATCTCACTTCTAAATGGGTGGTACCAAGGCCAGACAGATTACACTGTTCACATTACCCCTAAACACATGCACATTGATCATGATGTCAAACCAAGGAAATTGGCAGTTTGGTTTGGATGACATGAAATAACTGAATCCAATGTCATAATGTTAACGGGATGGAATGCTACAAAAACTTATGTGGAATTGCTGGTTTGGATTAGCACTGATAATTTAATGGAAAATCACACAGTCATGTTCCTTAGTGAAAAGTTATGTAGTCATATATTGCATTTCCGAGCCATTTGCAGTGGTGAATAACCCTGATAGAATGCCCGTTGTGAACTGGGTTGAGTGTTTACTCACATGATGGTATTGTACTGCTCGAAGATGAAGAAAATGTCTTCATAGTTGTGAGATTTGGCTATTAACACCTACAAAGACAAAAACAATGTATCAATCAGAACAATATTATGATTAAATACAGCATTAAATGGTCAATCCACATTGAACATCAATTGTTGAAATGTTAAACATAACCAGACATGTACACACTTTGTAGCCAGACAATACTATGTCAACATCTATAACAATCAGTATTCTGTGAGGAGTGGTCACGAGGCCTTCTCGGATGGTCCTAACACCTCCTACTCCGAGTTAGCGGGCCCCCACCGTCTCCCTCTTCCACGACGTGGTGTGGGAGCAGGGGGTGCCACTACAGCAGGTGGCTGGGGTTCATGGGTGGGCGATGTCTGAGATGAGGAGGCAGACATCTCAGGTTGCGATTGTACAACCAAAGGCTGGAGAGGTATGGGCTGGCGTCTGAGTTGACGCAACAACGCGCGTATCTCCAAGCTTGCACGTTCCTCATATCTCTCCATCCTTCGGTTGTGCCTCCTCATCTCAGCATATATACCACGGGTGGTTGCCGAGATCGCCCGGTTGCCAGCCAGGATGGCACTACTTATGGCCAACTGTCTCTCGCTGATTTCCAGCATTCTCTGTGCTCTCTGGCTTTGTGCCTGGTCCTCTTGTTGAATGTGCTCCATGATATTGCGTAATTGGGCATAGAGCGGTGGCAGAGGGCCTAGAGGTGTTTGTCTTGCGGCTACGGCCAGCGACTCCGCGGCCGGGGCACTTCCTCCCGGGGACGGGGCACTTCCTCCCGGGGCCGGAGCTGGGGCACTTCTTCCCGGGGCCGGGGCACTTCCTCCCGGGGCCGGGGCACTTCCTCCCGGGGCCGGAGCCGGGGCACTTCCTCCCAGGGCCGGGGCACTTCCTCCCGGGGCCGGGGCACTTCCTCCCGGGGCCGGGGCCGGGGCACTTCCTCCCGGGGCTGGGGCACTTCCTCCCGGGGCCGGGGCACTTCCTCCCGGGGCCGGGGCACTTCCTCCCTGGGCCGGGGCACTTCCTCCCGGAGCCGGTGCACTTCCTCCCCGGGCCGGGGCATTTCCTCCCGGGGCCGGGGCACTTCCTCCCGAGGCCGGGGCACTTCCTCCCGATGCCCAGGGTGGAGTTTAGGATGAGGGCGGTGCCCAGGATGAGGGCGGTGCCCAGGATGAGGGTGGAGCCGATGAGGGCGGAGCCGCTGAGGGTGGAGCCGCTGAGGGTGGAGCCGCTGAGGGGGGAGCCACTGAGGGAGGCACAGCATGGTGTGGCTGGTGCAGGCCCTGAGGTGGCCACGACGAATGGCAGGGGGCAGCATAGGAAGAGGGCCCGGGCATCACTTCCCGCTCTGTATGAGCCAGTGATGTAGATGGTCCCGGGCCCTCCTGAATGTCCTGGCCCACTTCAGCCTCTCCTGCCTCCTCCTCTTCTGAATCTGTGGATACTGCAATGGAATAAACATATATTTCAGTTGGTTGCCATACACAATTGACAGCTATGCATTTACATATCATTGACATCATGGTCACCTGTGAGTGACTGTGGTGCTTGTGTTACACAGATGAGCCACGGGCTGCATAATGAGCATTGTGGATCATGGCTCATATGAATGTGTACTGCATGTGCCTCAGACACGTGCTCTGCTGCATCTGCTGTGCAGTGTGTGAGACTGACCAATCTGACAAGTTTCCAGCAATGGTTGTTAATATGCAGCTGAGACATGGGCCTGGTTAGGACAGTATATGACACACATGCAGTGCTACAGAGTCTGTATCCACATATGCCGCACAGCCAGATTTTTACTCTATCGTAGTGGAGGCCAAAGTCAGGCCTGCATTTGTGGATAGCCATGCTGCACCCAGCTGAGAATATCATTCTCCAAGGCCCTCATTCAATTGCAATTTGCCCAATTGAATAGGGCCCTAAATAACCACATAACATATATTTTTGAAAGAAGTTTTTTGTTAGCAAGCATCTGTCCAAAAGAAAGGTTTTCACTAACTAAAAACTTCTTTAAAAAATATATGTTATGTGCTTATTTAGGGCCCGATTCAATTGGGCAAATTGCAATTGAATAAGGCCCCAAGTCATTAAGTCTAATTGACTCATCTGTTCACATAAAGGAAATCCACATATCCAGGCCTGTGCGCAGCTCAGCAAGTTTGACTTTGGACACCCTGCTCTATTGCAATCAATCTGGATATAATTAGAAATTGACATATCAGGGAGACAAATTATGAACATGATAGGTTTGCTACCAGGACTGAAATGGTTATTGTCGCCCCATATATCTTTAGTCAACCATAGGGCTTACAGTGCTATTGTATGTGAATTATCCCTGTGTGTGGGCAGGGGTGTAGGAGGCCATATAATTCTTGAGCAAGTGTGGGCAGGTTCGGTCCTGGAGGGCCACACAGGTGAGCCAATCGCCTTTTCAGTCATCCTGATTGACTCACCTGTGCGCAAAAAGGATATCTTGAAAGGCCGGCATGTATGTGGCCCTCCTTACCCACCCCTGTTCTAGAGGGATACAGCTCATTATATACAACAGCCAGAACACAAGCCTATTTATCCATACAAACATACATACATACATACATACATACAAACAGCATGATATCTTGAAAGGCCGGCATGTATGTGGCCCTCCTTACCCACCCCTGTTCTAGAGGGATACAGCTCATTATATACAACAGCCAGAACACAAGCCTATTTATACATACATACATACAGCATGTTATCTGCAGGCTTTTGGACAGCCCATCCCCCCACAATCTCATACAACCATGTGTGTGATATGATACTCACGTTGCAGGGTGTTAGGGTGATCTGTGTCCATCTGGCCTGGTATTCCCACCACAGATTCAGAAGGGATAAATCTCATCACTGTCCTCTCCCATTGCTTATATACAAAAGGGACCGCTGGCCCACCACCAGTCCTACGTGCTGCTGCTGCCTCCCTGGCCATCTTCCTTTTGACAGCCATCTTTAGATCATCAAACTTGTGACGCACTGTCCTCCAGTCCCTATTGGTAACCCCTACTGCCGACACAGCTCTGCCAATTTGGGACTAGGCCTGCTGCCTCTGGCTGGCATTAATGTCTCTCCCACCACATATGATCCCCTGGCGGGCACAGATTTCCCTGAGGAGAACCTGGATCTCCTCTGTGCTATAATTGGTGGCCCTGGGCCTTGCCTTACAGACGGTGCCTGCTCTTCCTCTTCTATCCCTGGGGCCCGCTCCCTCATCCCCACTACCTCCCACCAAGGGATCAGGCCCCTGACCGTCTGCCCCTTCAACTGGTATTCCTACCTCTGAGGGCACTCCCCCCCTGCTCTCCTCCTTCCTCTCCTCCTCCTCTCCCTCCTCCTCCTCCTCCTCCTCTCCCTCCTCCTCTCCCTCCTCCTCCTCCTCCTCTCCCTCCTCCTCCTCTCCCTCCTCCTCCTCCTCTCCCTCCTCCTCTCCCTCCTCCTCCTCCTCCTCCTCTCCTCAGATGTTCTCCTCACTCTCCTCCACGCCTCTCTTGCCTTACCGCCTCCCCACCTCTAAACTCCTCTGAAAATGAAGTAACGATAAATAAATATAAAATGTGTGTAGGTTTAGGAGGTAAAAAAAGATGCAAGTATTATGTGTAGTTCAGTAATTGTATGGGGGGGGGTCTTGGGGGGGGGGGGTGTAGGTGTGCAGTGGCCTACAACTAGGTGTAGCTATGTGTACGTATTAATCTATGTGTGTGAATTATGTGATATCAGTAATTATGTGTGTTGTAAACAAAGGGTTAAATTATCTGCTAGGTAAAAATATCAAAAATTGAAATGCTCTCTTCTCTCTCGCTCACTCTCCTTGCTCACCAAAAACCCACCAACGCCTAGACCTGTGTGTCTAATTGCAAAAGCTCCAGCACAGTCAATTATTTTCTGTATTGGCTCCCTTTTAAAGGCATACTGCCGTCTGGTTAAGTGGTACGTATCACGTATTTCGCGCTATTTTCCTACGCAAACCTTCATTGATTAATTGATACGCGCGGCCACGGAGATCAAAGTTATCCGAGATAGCGTGCCTCATGCGCAAATCCTAACGTGTACGAAATCGCATCCATCGCTCGTATCTCGCAGCACTTGGAATTTATGAGCGTCGGAAACGGTCTCATTTTTCAACTACGTAAGCCTTGCGTTTTCACCTATTATTTACGCAGCTCGAATTGAATAGGGCCCTTAGTTTGTTGTTGCTTATAGGCACTTATACTTTTATTTTCATATTATAATTTAATAAAGCTAAGTTGTAAAGTAAAACATTATTAATTAAAATATAAATTTATACTTATAAAATATTTATTTAATTAGTCAATCTGGTCATTTTTCTGAACTAATAAAAACAACTTAATGAACTGTAACATAAACAATTTGTCCTACTGTACATGTGAAACATAAAGTGTAGAATGATGCAAAGTGGCATAGAAAGATATGGCTTTCTTTTTTAGTTGTTTTTGTTGTTGTTTCTCACACTTGTTTACCAGTTAATTATATTTCAGTGAAGCAGTTCTAGCTAGATTTCCTGTGCCATGTCAGAGGTATCTGAAATAATAACTCTTAAGCACCACTACATTTAAAAATAAAGTTCATATGTTTGTTGGGCAGAGACTATTAAAAACAGTGTACAGCTTTGTTTCTTACTTTTTAATTATCTATTTTTTCCTCAAGAACTGCTTCTCTCCTCCCTGTGCCTTGTCAGTGGCATGACCATCTCTGGACCATCACGGAGCTTGGAAGCAGGCTGGACTATTATTTCAATGTCCCTGTCCTGTCACATTACCTCAGCCACAATGCCTACACAATGGTAACTGCTGGCCACACCCCCTGATAACCTCAGGAAGGTGGAGATAAGCAGCTCTGAATGAGGAAAACAATTACACATTCAAAAGGAGGAAAGAAAGAAAGAACAAATATCAATGTTTATTTATTTTGCACTGCATGAGGTTTACTTGTAAATGCACTACAGTGGCTGGCAAAGGGCCAGACACTTTTACTTGAGCTCTGTGGGCCCCCTTTACTAGGCAATTTTTTATCTGCTTTCTAACCCTCGTGGACACTTTAGAAGAGGGTTGCAACATCAAAATCAAGGAGAGAAACAACATTACAAAAAGTCCAGACAACAGGAACAGCCGGGGCACAAGTGATATATACATGCCTGTCAGATCAATGTAGCAGAGGGAAAGATAAGTCCACAGCCAAGCAGACCAAGGATTGGGGGGGACTACTTGATGAGACCAGGAGTGATCCAGATTACTCTACCCCACCGCTCCCAAGTGCTGATGATCAATCCTAAGACATGTGAGTTAGTATTAAAAAAAAAACAGAGTCAGGTATAATGGCATAAAAAAAATGAATCACTGCCTTTACCTCTGGGCATTTGCCATCTTTGAAACTACCTGCATCACACACTTTGCTATTAGTCATAGTGTAGGAATCACTACACAGTAGAGAAACGTTGAAAATGGTGAGTGTTTTTCTTCTAAAAAATGTAGGAGCCTTTCCAGGTATGTACTAAATAACAAGAAAAAGTATGTATATTCACCTTCTATTAAATTCAAAAAAGTCTCTCCAATAAGATAATAAAGAACCACCAGAAATTTAGCAAAGGAAGTTACTGATAAATTAAGAACTGTATATAAACAAATTATGTTAGTTCCCTCGCTATTCTCCACTAGAGACATCTAGAGACATCTCAAAGAACCAACTACTGTATAGTAAAAAGTAAAAGAAGGAAATAAAAGAAAAATAAAATTGATTAAGTAAAAAATATAATAAAAACAAGCTAACAAAATAAAGTAAAGAAAAAAAAGAAAAAAACAGAAAAGACAACAAAAAAGGGAGAAAAAAAACAGCAAATGACAATGAGGCAAAACAAAAATGGAAAAGAGGAGGACAAAATAAATCAAAATCAATCTAACTTGGGGGACAAAGAACAAAAAAAACTGCTAATACTCTATAAAATGAACATATTCATCCAGCCACATCCAAATGCTAAACCCAAAGAGAAAAGGTCTGTTTCAAGAGGAAAAAAAACAATATAACTTTTAAAATCTAGTTTGGAAAATAGCTTTGTTTCTTCAAGCAGATGGACTTTTCTCTACCTCATTGTAAAAATACCAGGGCTGAAAGAGGAACTCCCCAGAAAGTCCTAATTTTGTTCTGACAAATATAGAATTCTTAATGAAAAAACAACGTTGATTAAAAGAGTTTAAAGGAAAGATTAAAAACACTATGAACAATAGTTCCTTCGATGGCTACTGTAACCTCTATTATCACTCTTTTGTTTATCATTCGTGGAGTGTGGCTACATAGCAAATAGTTTTTCAGAGTATGATAAGGGCACTTGCTCAATCACTTCTGAGCTATAAAGTAAAGTCCAAAATGTACTATATATATAATGCTGTTAAGTTCATATGGGCCACCTGTTAGCTGTATTATGTAGGTGGTCCAGGACAAGGGGTATTGGAGATTATTGAGTCTCACTGAATACAAATCTATAAAATAAAATATGTGTATAATGGTGAATCAATTTATATTTTGGGAGGGTGGCTGAACATTTGCCCTCATTTGTCCACATGCACCAGCCACCCGTGGTTAGAAATCACATACCCGGTGTGACAAATGCAGTCTGAGGTACGGAAGAGTTATAGAGGGCAGATATGTCAGTACCAGGATGAATAGATCTATTTGTCCAGTCCAGTTCTGAGGGAGCTGAAATGAAAACAATGAACTGCACCTGAGGCTGGAGCAAGGCTGTCCTGGACAGGAAGTGTTGGAGTTGCGCGACACCAGTCCAGAGAGAGGCTGCATTTAGACTTTGCAACAGCACCCTTGTGAACAGGGAAGTTCACCTCCAGAGTTGCCTTAAAGGAATGCATTGCCTACAAAGCCAGAGAAACACTTGCAACCAAAACCTAGGATTTCTTTATTACACCCCCAGGGAAGGGACTGTATGTTGAAGCATATTTCTTACTGAAATGTAAGCATTACTTTTCAAGGGTCCCAGGGAAGGGAGCACTTAGAGAGACGGGAGGGCCAGTGTCCTACCCACTCTATTGGTGTGTCCTGCAGAAAACAGAGACTGAAATAGTGCATGCCGAGAATATACTTCTTTATTTTTTTTTTCTAGTTTTCATTTTTTTTCTGAGACAGACAAGCTGCCCAGGCATAGAGAGGGTTTTCCGTTCCTGCAAGTAAGTAAGGATGTAAATGTACATGTTTATTTTCATCAATTGTTTTGTTTATTTTGTTTATCTAGGCACATTAAATACTGTCTCCTGCACTTCACCTTTGCTACCTCAGGACAGATATTTCAAAGCTGGAAACAGCTTTTGTACAGCCATCTTTGCCACACAGGGTAAGTTAAAGGGATATGTAAGTGAGCTGGATTGAGAATGCATCTGATAGAGGAGAATTAGTAGTGTATGAAAACATACCACAATAAACATTTAACAGTTACCCTAAAGTTTGCTGAAATTCTTGCATTTGCAAACAGTTGGCTTTCAATGTTGACACCCCCTGAAAATCCCAGCAAAAATTAGCATACATAATACATTGTATCTTTTTTGTTTGTGAATTGAGCTTGCATCTTTCCTTTTTGATTTCTGTAATAACCAGAACAAGGTCTGTGTCCTGTAATTCACTGATTGTTTAATCTACATAACATACAAGGTGAAACTTTCCCCAGCCCCAGTGAATTGCCCCTGTCACCTACCCCAGTGGCAGTGAATTTTTCCATCACCTCTCCCAGCCCCAGTGAATTGTCCCATCACCTCCCCCAGTCCCAGTGAATTGCCCCATCACCTCCCCAAGACCCAGGGAATTGCCCTGTCACCTCCCCCAGCCCCAGTAAATTGCCCCTGCCACCCCAGCCCCAGTGAATTGCCCCATCACCTCCCCCAGGCCCAGTGAATTGCCCCTGTCGCCTCTCCCAGCTCTAGTGAATTGCACCATCACTTCCCCTAGCCCCAGTGAATTACCCCTGTCACCCCCCAGCCCCAGTGAATTGCCTTATCACATCCCCCAGGACCAGTAAATTCCCCCATGTAACCACCCCAGCCGTGGTGAATTGCCCCATCACCTCTTCCAGCCCCAGTGAATTGTCCCATCATCTCCCCAAACCCCAGTGAATTGTCCTTGTCAACCCCTAGTCCCAGTGAATTGCCCATCACCTCCCCAAGCCCCAGTGAATTGACCATCACCTCCCCCAGCCCCAGTGAATTGTCCCATCACCTCCCCCAGTCCCAGTGAATTGCCCCATCACCTCCCCAAGACCCAGGGAATTGCCCTGTCACCTCCCCCAGCCCCAGTAAATTTCCCCTGCCACCCCCAGTCCCAGTGAATTGCCCCATAACCTCCCTCAGGCCCAGTGAATTGCCCCTGTCACCTCTCCCAGTTCTAGTGAATTGCCCCATCATCTCCCGCAGCCCCATTGATTTGCCCTGTCACCTTACGCAGCCCCATTGAATTACCCCTGTCAGCCCCCAACCCCAGTGAATTGCCCCATCACCTCCCCCAGGCCCAGTGAATTACCCCAGTCACCTCTCCCAGCTCTATTGAATTGCGCCATCACTTCCCCTAGCCCCAGTGAATTGCCCCTGTTACCCCCCAGCCCCAGTGAATTGCCCCATCACATCCCCCAGGACCAGTAAATTCCCCCATGTAACCACCCCAGCCGTAGTGAATTGCCCCATCACCTCTTCCAGCCCCAGTGAATTGCCCCTGTCACCCCCCAGCCCCAGTAAATTATCCCATCACCTCCCCAAACCCCAGTGAATTGCCCTTGTCACCCCCCAGTCCCAGTGAATTGCCCCATCACCTCCCCAAGCCCCAGTGAATTGCCCGTCACCTTCACCAGCCCCAGTGAATTGCCCCTGTCACCCCTCAGCCCGAGTGAATTGCCCCATCACCTCCCCCAGGCCCAGTGAATTGCCCCATCACCTCTTCCATCTCTAGTGAATTGCCCCATCACCTCCCCAAGCCCCAGTGAATTGCCCTGCCACCTTCCTCAGCCCAAGTGAATTACCCCATCACCTCCCCAAGCCCCAGTGAATTGCCTGTCACCTTCACCAGCCCCAGTGAATTGCCCCTGTCACCCCTCAGCCCAAGTGAATTGCCCCATCACTTCTTCCATCTCTAGTGAATTGCCCCATCACCTCCCCCAGTGAAATGCCCGTCACCTCCCCCAGCCCCAGTGAATTGCCCCTGTAAACTTCCACAACCCCAGTGAATTGCCCCATGACCCCCCTCCAGCCCCAGTGAATTGCCCCTGCCACCTCTCCCATCCCCAGTTAATTGCCCCATCACCTCCCCCAGCCCCAGTGAATTGCCCCTTAGTATACATTAAGATATCTTAGTTTATAAGTTACTTGAAAGTTTGCAACACAAAAAAATGCCTTATTTCTTATCAAAAGCAAATATGAATTATTCTTGCAAATGGTTACATTTTATTTAATTTCCGCATAAGTTGCAGTTTGGCAGTCCTTGGGCCTCATTCAATTCAGGGCTGTTCCTTGCAAGTAACTTTCCAATTTGCTACTTTTGGGCTACTTGCTCCAGTAGCTTTACTTTTACTTACCTATTCAATTGGCCGGGCCCGCAAGTTAGTCCCCCTTCCCGATAATTGAAAACCATGCTATCAGCAGTGAGCATTTGCGTGCATGAACATGATCGCGGCCACAAGCCCGTAACTCATGTTTCAAACCCCTCAAACTCGGAGCACTGTAAATGCAAATATAAATTCAATACAGCACTGTCAAGCACTGTCACTTTTGGGGAACACAATGGGTGACATTAGAATTAAAAGCACAACATTCTCAAGCTTGCACATCGCCAAAATCAAATACTTTATTTCATATTTAATTTCCATCCAAAGTCCTACAGGCTTGAATGACCTCCAAGCCCGTAACTTGTTATTAAAGCCCGTAGGAAAATTGACCAAAATTGAATATGAAATAAAGTATTTATTTTTGCCGATTTGCAAGCTTGAGAATGTTGTGCTTTTAATTCTAAGACCAAACATCACTTTCACTTCTAATAAAAGTACAGGATTGCTTTTTTATTTGCTTAATTTGTAAGTAAGACCTTTGCAAGACCTCCTTGGTACCAGTAACCTGTTGTTCGTGTTTAGCCATTTACGGGCTTGACGGAAGGCTAAATTGGAGCAATTAATTAGTGATTTGTGTTTTTTGCGACTGCAACTCATATGGCCATAAAAGATCAAATCCTTTGAGTCAAGTAACTTTTGATTATGAGAAAAGTAAGGGATAGTAGTGAGCAGTAAGTAACGCAAAAGGGGCACTTAGGCAGAAGGCATTGTAATAGCAAAGTAACTTGATATCTCTACTTGGGGCCCTGAATCTCAAGTAAGTAGCAACTGAATGAGCCATATTGTGCTGCAAATTCTCACAAATATAATTTTGTTTATAATTTCTAATTATAAATTCCAAATATCCTTCCTCAAACCAAGCAGCGATAACTATATTTCAAGCTCTATCACGGGTTATAGATTAAAAATATACCTTAGTATAATATTTTATAGATGTTACAATATATAACCATACAGATTTCAATTTAAATAATAAGTCCATATACATAATGCCTCAATTATATAAAGATTTAGAACATTAAATAAATCTAGTTTCCTTACTTTTTATCAATAAAAATAGAAAACTACTAGGGTGCTTCAAAATGTAGTCTTTATGGTTATCTTAATACCATTTCTGTTATAATTACTAATCCTTCATATTTCCATAATCTAGGCTGTATCTCTTTAGAAGATTCCATCTTTAACCGTTATTCATTCTTTTTTACAATAAATTATAAATTATAAAGAAGGTAATTTTTAGAAGGTTATTTTAACAGCAGCTAGATTGATAATGATGTACTGAGCAAAAAAAGGGTAAATAGTAAGAAAGAGAGTGATTTGCTTAAATATATTTCTATCTATAGGTAGTCTACTAGGTTTTAGAGGTGGATTTTTGTACTAGGACCCTCACAAATGGTTTAACTAGAGGGGATGCCAGAAATTATTCTTTAAGATAATATACCTGTGATACATGGAATTGGACTCCTGTTAGGTAAGTCCTAACTGTGTTGGGGTTGAGATGTAATCTGCCATTGCAATGAGCATCATTCTCTAGAAAAATAAGTCAAGTAATCGGAGGGGAGATGTTGGAATTAGCCATGAATAACTAAAAACTATTCAAGGCTTTCTTATACTTATTTTTTGTATTGCGGTCAAAAAGATCTGCTTAGTGGAATTTGTGAGGTTGGCAAGCTGCTTGTAAAAGGACAGCATGAGGAAGAATCTTTGTAGCAAAAGTGATGTGACCAGGGAGATCTGTAGTTCTTTCAGGATACATCACAGAGTGGCTTGGAATAACTTGATGTAGTTCTGATTTGTTGTTGGGAGCCTTGCTTCCATCTTTTTCGTGTCAGGATGATGGCTCAAAACGCTATGGTGTGAGTATGGTCTTCTGTTTTATCTAAGGTATAAAGAATATTTAGTTCCTCAAATAGATCAATAGATTTCTTGAGAATTTGGTGTGTAGCCTACGGAAACTTGAAGAATAGAAATACATCAAGGTAGTGAATAATGATCAGGCATCTTTTGATGTTCAGAAGAATCCAGCATAATCCTTCAGTGAAAATTTTGGAACCACTTTTCAATCAAAAATTATATTGTGTAGCAAAATAATACTCATATTTACATTCAACGCATAGCTTTGGGTCTATAGGCAGTTGTTTAAAGGTATTGCCGATATTGGACTTATAGAGCCAACTCCATGGACCTAATTTGGTTATCGCATGATCAACTCTTGCATATTGCAACAAATATTCCTTCGGCAGAATAAATGAATCAATACTAGGAATAGGATGATTGTGAGGTGAAGACAGGTCTCTGTCTAACCTTTTCTTAAGTGAATATTTTCTTGTTGCAACTTCAATAGCGTTGACTCTCCATATCAGAATTAGGGGTGTTTTGAATGGTCCTAAAAAGTATTCATTAGGATTTCTTGCGCAATACATTTTTTTACTACCTCAGGCTACTTTGTAGCTATGAGCAGATTGTCACTAGCAAAAGAAACCTCAGGCAATGCAACCCCTTGGGAGAACCATGTCTTAAGTAATTTAACAAATTGTTTCGGAGGGATTTAAAAAAAAATTCAAAATCTATTGAATCTGCTGTCACCACCTCCTTTGGTAGAGAATTCCACAGATAAACCACCCTTGCTGTGAAGAAACCTTTTCTTTTCTTCTAACCTCAAAGGATGTCCTCTTGTCATTTGAAAACCTCTTGGCACCAAAAGCTCACTTGGCAAAGCTTTATATGGACCCTGGATGTATTTATATAGGGTAATCATATCCCCTCTTAGACACCTTTTTTCTATAGAAAATAAGTTTAAATTGGTTCAGTTTTTTTCATAACTTAGGCCCTCCATTCCACTTATTAGTTTTGTACCCCTTCTCTGTACTTTTTCCAGCTCTAAAATGTCCTTTTTATGAAGTGGTGCCCAAAATTGTACTCCATATTCCAAATGAGGGAGTACTTGGGATTTGTATAGTGGCAGAATTATATTTGCTTCCCTTACTTCTATAACATTCTCAATACATGCTAATATTTTATTTGCCTTTGCAGATGCTGCTTGGCATTGAGCACTATTACCTAGGTGGTTGTCCCCAAGTACTCCCAAACCCCTTTCAATATAAAATACCCCTAGATTTGTTCCATTAAGATTATAAATTGCATGGCTATTTTTCCTTCCCAGATGCATAACTTTCCATTTATTTGTATTGAATCTCATCTGCCATTTAGATGCTCATTCCTCTAATTTATGTAAATCCCTTTGGAGGCAAAGTACATCATTAACTGATTTAATTATCTTGCACAACTTTGTGTCATCAGCAAAAATGGAGACACCACTTTCTAATCCCACTTCTAAGTCATTAATAAATATGTTAAAAAGGAGAGGACTTAATACTGAACCCTTGGGGACCCCACTTACCACATTAGTCCAATCGGAGTATGTTCCATTTACCACAATCCTGTGCTTCCTATCTATTAGCCAGCTCTAGATCCATGAGCAGATATTTACTGCAATTCCTATATCCTTTAGCTAGCACAATAGTCTTCCGTGTGGCACTGTATCAAAAGTATTTGCAAAATCCAAAAAGACTATATCAACTGAGTTGCCTTGATCCAGGTTTCTACTAACCTACTCATAGAAACTAATTAGATTTGTTTGACATGACCTATCCCTCATAAATCCATGTTGACTCCTACTGATAATCCTGTTCAAATAGACATAGAGCCTCATTCAATTGCAATGCCACAACTCACAGTATACAGGCTGTATGTCTGCTGGCTTTATGTGGGCCCAAACTCGGCTACAATTATAGAGTGATTCAATTGAACAAGCCCACAAGTTAAGGGCCGAAACCATAAACCATGCAATTGTATGTAGCATTTTAGAGCGTGAACATGATCAGTTAAGTAAGATCTTAACTACCTAGTTAGAAAAATGAGACAGTCATCATTTTGTCAGTATAAGAGGCAAAAAAGCAAAATACAAAATAATAAAAATGAATGCCAATACTTTTCTAGTCCATATAGGTGGCCTGATATGTATTAACCCATTGATTCCCAAGATCAATATAACCTCGAAATTAAACATAACAATGTATGATTTTTGTTTGCCAATTTGCAAACTTGAGATTGATGTGTAATTAATTATAATATCTTTAATCACTTCCCCCCTCATTTACAGTGCAGTAACGATTTTTAATTTGTATTTACAGACATGTAATAGCCAAACCATTATATCTAATCTTTCAAGATTTACTCACCACAGGGTCTCTACCAGATGAATGAAGAAAAGCAGAGGTGATACCTATATTTAAGAAGGGTGCAATAGCAAATCTGGGGAATTATAGACCAGTGAGCCTCACATCTGTAGTTGGGAAGCTTTTAGAAGGGTTAATAAGGGATAGAATACAAGAATATGTCTATTTGATCAAGATCATAGGTAGAAGTCAACACGGATTTATGAAGGATAGGTCATGTCAGACCAATCTAATTAGTTTCTATGAGGAGGTTAGTAGGAACTTGGATCAGGGCAACTCAGTGGATGTAGTCTTTTTGGATTTTGCAAAGGCTTTTGATACAGTGCCTCATGGGAGACTTTTGAGCAAACTAAGGGATACAGGAATTGCAGTAAATATCTGCTCATGGATCGAGAGCTGGCTAAAAGACAGGAAGCAAAGGGTTGTTGTAAATGGAACATACTCAGATTGGACTAATGTGGTAAGTGGGGTTCCTGAAGGTTCAGTATTAGATCCTCTCCTTTTTAACATATTTATTAATGACGAAGAAGTAGGACTCGAAAGGAGTGTCTCCATTTTTGCTGATGACACAAAGTTGTGCAAGATAATTAAATCAGATAATGATGTACTTTCCCTACAAAGGGATTTGCATAAATTAGGGAAATGGACGGCTAAATGGCAGATGAGATTTAATACAAATAAATGTAAGGTTATGCATTTGGGAAGGAAAAATAGCCATGCAATTTATAATCTTAATGGAGCAAATCTAGAGGTATCAGATATTGAAAGGGATTTGTGAGTACTAGTGGACAACCACCTAGGTAGCAGTGCTCAATGCCAAGCAGCAGCTGCAAAGGCAAGTAAAATATTAGCATGTATTAAGAAGGGTATAGATGCAAGAGAAGCAAATATAATTCTGCCACTATACAAATCTCTAGAACTCCCTCATTTGGAACATGGAGTACAATTTTGGCCACCACTTCATAAAAAGGACATTTTAGAGCTGGAAAAAGTACAGAGAAGGGCAACAAAACTAATAAGGGGAATGGAGGGGCTAAGCTATGAAGAAAGACTAACCAAATTAAACTTATTTTCGCTAGAAAAAAGGTGTCTATGAGGGGATGTGATTACCTTTTTTAAATACATCCAGGGTCAATATAAGGCTTTGTCAAGTGAACTTTTTATAGCAAGAGATTTTCAACTGACAAGAGGACATCCCTTGAGGTTAGAGGAAAAAAGATTTCACCTTAAACAAAGAAAAGGGTTCTTCACAGTAAGGGTGGTTAATCTGTGGAATTCTCTACCAAAGGAAGTGGTGAATAGATAACTTAAAAAAGGGGTTAGATATATTTTTGAATAAAGAGGGCATTCAAGGTTATCCTAGATAACTAGCGAAGGAATATTGATCCAGGGAGAAACGTGGTCGCCAGTTTCTGTGGTCAGGAAGGAATTTTGCTTTTTTTCCCCCTTATGAGACAATTGGCAAAGTTTCAATGTTTTTTTTTTCTGTTTGCCTTCCTCTGGATCAATTAACAATTAATAACAATTAATAACAAATAGTCCACGTATTAAAAAGATCAAGAGAGAACTAAAAAAGTTGAACTTGATGGACTAACAGTCTTTATTCAACCTCAAATACTATACTGTTATTAATGAATTAACAACTGATTGATTAATAACTAATCTGCATATTGCAGATCAGAGGATATCTTAAAAGGTTGAACTTGATGGACTGAAAGTATTTTTTCAACCTTAATTGCTATGTAGCATCTTTTCACGTCCCATCTCATACCCGTAGGATTTTCTTCTACATTTGCCGTTTACGGGTGTAAAAACATTTGCGGGCTTGTGGAATTGTAGCAATTGAATAGCGAATTGCGATTTTAGCTATTGTAACTCTTGGGGACGTGAAAGATCAAAGGCTTATATGGGGTGTAAGTTACAGTTGTAACAACCGCAGGGATTTTCAACCAGTAACCCGTAGACCGTTTGCAGCTCGCAAAAAGACACCAATTAAGTAGCAAATTAGTTTATGGGGTTCATTATGGGCTCTAGGGACTTACAATTTTTCAATTGAATGAGGTCCATATTCTTGTATATTATCCCTTATTACCCCTTCTTAAAGTAGAGTGTATGGAGATTGTACAATCGTACATGTTAAAATAAAGAAGGAGCATATGAAGAAATGAGAGAGAAGCTATTTTCTAGTGGTTAGATGAGACCAATTGTCATGATTGCAAATAGCAGAGCTAATTTTAATGCTAATGTCATTCAGCGGATGGAGAGGTGTGGGTCAGAGCATGGGCAGGCAAAAGGCAAGAAAAGGGGAACATGATGGCAAGAGGAGGAAGCAACAGGCACGAGTGCTAAGCAGTATGCACATGGAAAAAAGTGACACTAGCGCGCAAGCATTGTTGCGCCTCCACCACGCTAGGACTACTACATCTACTTCATACCTTAAGACACAACGCAGCCACAAAGGAAGTGCGAGGGAAGGCGGACAAAGGAGGACATGAGAGGGCAGAGTTAGGCATCGGGAGCTGCACAGTGATTGTAGACCAAAGAAGGCGGCAATTGGAGCAGCCAGGAGGCAAAGGAGAGGGCACCTCAGAAGAAGAAGGAAGAGGCAGTGAAAAGAAGATGCAAAGATGCGAACGGGTGTGTTTAGGGACATGGAGGGTGGGGAAGGGAAGGTAGGTTTGTATAACAGCGTGAGAGAGGGAACCTCCCACAATTCCAGGTTATATCTAGCTATGTATCACCCAGGGGTATTAGAGTTTTATCCTGCCATAGGCCCATGCAGATTTGTGCATTCACCCCCTCAACCAAATATCACACTCCCTTTCCCATTTCCACATTCCTTATCACAGGGTTATGTGCATTTATTTATTTATGTATGCATATACAGTATAATGTCTGAAAGTGTTGAATTGTGTCTGAAAGTGTATATATCTCTAATATATCCATTTGCCAGAGCTCCTAAAATTGCATAATATAAAGCACAATACAGCCTAAAGGCACTCACACTTCCAGTGTAAAAACTTAATGCATGAATTGTAAACAGGAGAAAAACTGATTAGCACGTCAGGACCTTAAAACTTCTATAATAGCAAATCATAAACATTTCTAACCTATTACAAGGTTTTTGTCAAGATATAAACAAGTACAAATAACACATATTTATAGTCTCTCATGTAATAACACTTGAAATGATGTTGTACATGCTGCAGGCAAAAGTAATTGATCACAAAACAAAATGTATTCAACCCTACATTTTGAAATCTGAATTACACATCAAAGAATAGTTAACATGTTAGCTCTAAAAAGCAATGACTGCAATCGTTTAGTTAGTGCATAAATACAACAAACTAGAAAGCAACCAGGAGTCCTTTCATTATAGATCTTTATCACATATTACTGTGGCAACAATCACTCTGCAGACAGTATTCAGTCACTATTTATTAGTAGGTGATATCTATACCCTAGATTTGATGGCAGTTGGTGAGAGCACTGGGGACAGGGTGCCATGTTTGACCCTACCGCTTCATCTGAAAGACTTTTCAATGTACCTGCTACCCTTTCTGTAATGTGGTACTTCACACATTATCCCTAATTATTTCACTTTTCAATTTTAAATCATGACCTCTTGTTCAAGCATTCCATTTTTTTCTGAAATATACATCCCTCCTAAACTGAATTATTTAACATATTTCAAGGTTGTTATCATTCCAGCCCTCTCCTTTCTCTCCTTTCTAATCTACTCTGGGATTTTGTTTGCACTAAATGCATAGTTTTCCATGTATCAGCATTGCATTTTAGATTCCATATACATATCAATTGCAATGAATCATTACAATGTATACCTCCTGGAATGTCTACCTTGTTGTCATTGCTTGTGTTATCTACAAATAAACCTTCACTGGAATACCATTATTAATACTATTAATAAATAAACTAAAACAATAGACCCCGGCACTGATTCCTGAGGCACTCTGATAGTACCCACCCACCAGCACCTACATTAGTCATGTGAGGAACTCAAAATTGAAAACCGGAGGAAAAGTGAGTCCAACAAAGGGTGCTCTCATCAGACAATATCAAAAGGATATTTAATCAGAATAGTTATTCATTAAAGCATCAATATAAATACAACAACATTTGTTTGTAAACTTTTAAAACTACAAGGATTATTAAGCAGAAAAAATGCAAGTTTTGAGGGGGGAAAAAATGTGTTTTCATTTCTCTGCTGGGCCCTGGTGGAATTTATGATACATTGGTGGAAGCTGTGTTTGTGCGAAGGGTGATTACATTCCTGGAGATAAAGCTTTGTTTTAAATAATGTAAACAGTCCGTTTCTGGGTCAGTGAAGGCTAGGAGTGTTTCTATCTTATCCATTTATTCACTAAGGCTCTTTGTTCACTCTTTATCCACCCCTTGCTCCACTGAGACACACACCCATATGATACAGCTCTGAAGAAATGATGTAACAAACACAGAATAGATTTCTGTACTCATAAACAGTGAAAATATGTTTTAAGGCCATAACTTAGCTGCCAATATTGTTAGTTTGTTCCATGCCTGCCAAACAAGTGTCTTTTTTCTTGAACAGAACGATTTTTATTCTAGATTTTGATGATGTGTAGAGTATCCCCCTCCTTCTCTGTGTAGCCTGTTCCTTTTGATTTTTTGTGAGGTAATGCTGTTTGCACTGATTATGCTGGTAAGAGTATCTGGGGCAGTATATTTAGAAATTGTTATTTTCTCAGTGAATAAATCATGTAGATTGATATCCTTAGTACCTACACAATCCGTTGTTATTTAAAAAGTATTATCAGTATATCTGTGTCTCTTCCCCTCTCTTCCCCTCTCCCTTATCACCCTCCTCAACCCTACTCCTCAACCCCCCTCCTCATTCTCAACCTCCCTCCTCATCCTCAACCTCCCTCCTCATCCTCAACCTCCTCCTCATCCTCAACCCCCTCCTCAACCCCCCATCCTCAACCCCCCTCCTCAAACTCAACCTCCCTCCTACACCCCTCCTCCTCATCCTCAAACTTCCTCCTCATCCTCAACCTCTCTCCTCAACCCCCCCATCCTCAACCCCTTCCTCAACCTCCCTCCTCAACCCCCCTCAAGCCCCTCATCCTCCCTCCTCAATGCCCCATCCTCATCCTCAACCCCCTCCTCAACCTCAACCCTCCTCAACCTCAACCCTCCTCAACCTCCCCTCAACCCCAACCCCCCCTCCTCAACCTCCCTCCTCAACCCCCCATCCTCATCCTCTCTCCTCAACCCCCCATCCTCAACCCCCCACCTTAAACCCCTCCTCCTCGTCCTCATCCTCCCTCCTCAACCCCCCTCCTCAATCTCCCCATCCTCAACCCCCTCCTCAACCTTCCTCCTCAACCCCCCCATCCTCAACCCCCATCCTCATCCTCAACCCCCCATCCTCAACCTCAACCCCCCTCAACCCCCCTCCTCAACCTCAACCCCCCTCAACCCCAACCCACCTCCTCAACATCAACCCCCCTCAACCTCCCACCTCAATCCCCCTCAACCCCAACCCCCCTCCTCAACCCCCCTCCTCAACCTAAACCCCCCTCAACCCCTCTTCTCCACCTAAACCCCCCTAAATACCTCCCCCCTCTCCCTTCACTTACCTGCTTGTGCTCCGGCCTCCGCTCCTTGACCCGGTATATGCTAATGACGTGGCGTGCATGTGACGTCACATGTGCGCCGGCGCCAGGTCAAGGAGCAGAGGCCGGAGCACAAGCAGGTAAGTGAGGGGAGAGGGGGGAGGTATTTAGGGGGTTTAGGTGGAGGAGGGGGGTTGAGGAGGGTTTATGTTGAGGAGGGGGAGGGAAAGAGACATGGGGGGTAGAGAGACACGCGGGGGTGTTAGAGACACACGGGGGGGTTAGAGACACACGGGGGGGCTAGAGACACACAGGGGGGGTTAGAGACACACGGGGTGGTTAGAGACACATGGGGGTGTTAGAGAGACAGTGGGGGGTTAGAGAGATGGTTAGAGAGACACGGGGGGGTTAGAGAGACACAGGGGGAGAGTGACTCGAGTATAAGCCGAGGGGGCCCTTTTTTGCCTTAAAAAAAGGGCTGAAAAACTCGGCTTATACTCGAGTATATACTGTCTATGCTTTAGTGACTCAATAATTGATGCAGATCTGTGCTGCCTTGGGGCATGGGTTGGTCAGCCTTCCAGCATGGTGGAACCCCTTTGTGGGTCACATGAATCAGTCTGTTGTTTTACTATTAGGTTAACCACTTTATTTTTTAAGGGATCATTTCAATAATATAGTGTTAAGTCATTATAGTTTCAAATTTGTAGCCTGCAATAGTCGCGTAACAATCCAAATATCCAGGCCTGACGATTAACCAATAGGTCAAGGGACATTTGACTATTTTCCCAATTGGTTAATCCAACCTTACAGTATGCCAGGCGGCTGTGCCTGGGAGGATATAAGTTTTGTGTGTGTAACAGTAAAGGTAGTTGCTGTTCTTGCAATAGGTTACACACTGTTGCTGTATTTCTTTGGTGGTGAATAAGCATAGTTGTTTAAGAACTCCTTATTGTTTTGGTTCCTGTACAACATTTCTCTCATTTCTGATCTGAAGGTGGAATACAATACTTGCGGGAAGGTTCTGTTTCCTGAGTTATGCTACAGTAATTTATTCTGTCACAGATGCTTGAAAGACATACTTAGTGCTTTAGATTTACTTGATGTACTGACAATTGCTAGATCTTTGTCCCAGTACTACAAATAAGTATCAAACATCTAGTAACAAGCTCAGAAGCAAAGCTAACACAGCGCAGAACACAGATTTGGCCAGAGAATGTCACACCATAGTAATTTAAAGGGAATGTGTTTAGGAAGTCATGCCCAGAAGGGCCCCACTGGACTTTTGGGTTTAATTAGTTATTATATGTGTGTTTATAATGTGCTTTGTGCTAGTGACTTGCTTAATATTATGTGTGTATAGTTACTGTCATGACATCTTGATTGTGTATCTGTGCATTTATCTTGTTTTGTGAAATATGTTTATGAAATATATTCCCCAATAACACATATAAGCAAATAATACCTTTAAAACCAGATACAGGAATTTAGCAATAGGATTGCCCCCTTCCCCAAGCTAATTCATGCAGATGCATTGTCTCTGGCTCAGTAATAAAAGTAGAAGATAGTTTATTGCTCTAAGATTATAACACTAGATCTGAAGATCAAGAGAAATAAGACCCCCTCACCTAATGACAACAGAAACTTGCCAGACAGATGCTTGAAATATATACTAGTGCTTCAGATTTATTTGAAGTACTGTGAATTGCTAGATCTTTGTCCCCAGTACTACAAATAAGTGACAAACATCTAGTTACAAGCTCAGGAGCAAAGCTAACACAATGCAGAACACAAATTTGGCCAGAGAATGTCACACCTTAGTAATTTAAAGGGAATTTGTTTAGTAAGCCTTGATTTAACATAAGTGTTAAGAAAACTTACATTAAAGAAATAAAGCAATGCATATGGTTATTATGCAGTGCATATGGTTATTATGTGTACTACTGTATATAAGAGAATGGGTAGAGTAGGTAGTCCTTATGGTTCATACCTGCCCTTAAGCTATATACTATGTAATGTTTCTTTAACTTTTGTTTACCTATATATCAGTATACTTTGATCATTAAGAAGAGATTAGAACATAATAACTAAAAAATATTAATTTGGAACCTTTATTGAATTATTGTTCCTGGTTGCTTCTTCACAAATTGGGTACATAGCTTGTTTTAATTGTTGCCAACATTTCTACATGCTAGCATCCCTCTTAGAGGATATAACTTTAGATGCACACCAAGTACAAATGGCACATGAGTTGTCCTATTCAGATGCTTTTCTAAATACTTCCAAATTGTTATATTGACGAGAAACGTCTTAATAATTTTGCTTCCTAGCAATTATCAGTTATTGCCTTGTAGTAGCCTAGTATATAGTAAAGCAAACTAATGAATACAGTTTATTTCTGTAATTGGCTTAATTTATTTCCGTATTTCACAAACATGTTTATATTTCATAATGCCGCACATCAACAGAGTGAGTTACTTGCTGCCTGGGCTAGATAGTGTTTCTTATCTGGTGTGATCAACTGCTACATAAAATTTATTATAATTGTAAATATTCCATTTCCCCTAGAGCTTTCAGACAAATGATATTGCTGTTGATATTGCATCTAGAATGCTTTACCTATATATCCCCATAACCACAGGTTCATGAAATAGTTTTTTATATTGACTGGTCATCATACATTATTTGTCATTATTTGCTCTTTCTATATCTTTTTTCTTTTCTTTTTTAAGGTCTTACAGTGAAATTTGTATCATATATTACAATATAAAACATTCAGTATATATATAAAATAAATGTAAAATGTTAGTATTCTGCTTACACCTGTGAATGTATTTTAATATCCATAAATTTCTAAGCTAGCTGAATAGAAATGCTAGAGCTAGAAAGACAAACATGCTGAAGATGATTATGTATTCTAACTTTCATTTTTAGATCTTGAAAGTAATATTCCTGCTGGTATTGTCCCAAGCAAAGAGTTTCTAAAAATGTAATAAATATAGATTTTAATGATTTCTTTGCTTCTACTCTTGTATCTCATATTTTTAACATATCAAAAATAAAATCAGGTTTACATATGTAATGTTTTGAAAGAGTCAATATGCTGCATAAAACAGTTTAATATACCATTAACTGAAGCTCTGATCTGTATAACGGTTGTCGAAAAATAATGTTGTCCTTTACAGTGAAACATACATCTGAGACTTTAAACTTGTTTTGTTTCTAACTGTATAAATATATTTTTTACATCTTTTCTCAATAATGTACTCTCCTTTCAACAGCAAACAACCATTTATTAGAATCAAAGATGACCATGCACAACTTGTAATATTAAAACATATTTTAGAGTGTAACTTTTTAATCTTGCATGGCGCCATTGGGGAAAGCACTATGGACACCGTATTCTAAGCTAAAAGACAGATACCTCTATTCTTTGCAATGTGTTAATATTGAATTTGTCTTTGCCTGGAAATTAACTTACGTATAGCCCGACTGAATATATATGCGAGTTACAAATAAACTATAATAATAACAACATAATTCTGTGAATGGTAGACCAAATGATGTGTTTGATTGTTATTTAATCTTTTAAAATGAGAACAAATCATATTAGAGAATAAACCATTAAACTTTAATAATGCTACCACACAATCCAATTTTTCACAAATTTTCTTCAGTGCCACAGGTATCATCCACATTCCCTTCTACAGGATGTTAAAGAGGATCTGTCTGCAAAACTCTTCAATGCAAATATTCTTTCCTGTTCAGCCATGCAAGTCAAGTGAAATGTTGTAACTTTTGTCCTGGTATTTCTGCAATCATAAACACACTGACAGATTAGATCCTTTGCATTTTGGGCCATATGAGGTTGTAAAACTAATATATATGCTGACAGACAAAATAGAACTTTCTCCATATGCCAAACATTTTTTTGAGGAGTACCTCTTAGGTGACACATCTTTTGGACAGCTGAAGTGATAAACTTTCACAGAGTAAATATTTTATCTTTGCTTAAAGACAGAAAATATAATTCCACTTCCAATGAACTGGCTCTTAAAACACATATTTTGTTTTAAAGATACAACGTTTTACGTGTCCACAAGATCCACAAACTGTGTTGAGATGATTGTTGCTGAATAATCTACATTGATCTTCTTTCTCTAGTCCTCAGGTACCTTTTAATAGTACGTTCCTTAAAAAAATAGGGAGCTATCATGCAGAGGTGGGTAATTTAAGGATAAATTATTGGAGAAGCATTAAGAGAATTTGTCATATTGCTATAGTGCAAATACATTTTTGAACAACCTGGTAGGACTGGTGTAATAAAACTTTATATCCACTGTAAAATGCAAAAAAAAAAACAGCATTATATCACTTACACAAACAATCTACAGTGCAACATGCAGCCACCTCCACTTGCTTGAGCCTATTACCTTATACACTGCCATCTTGAATCTATCTCCCTCCTGTATGACACCCAAACCCTTTAGATTGTAAGTTTGTGAGTTTTCAGTATTGTAAAGTGGTGTGGAAACAGGCACTATGTATGTTTGATTGTAAGCTCAATGACAGGACCATCCATTATTTTGCAATGTGTGAATGTTGTTTTTGCCTTGTACTTAACCTATATATAGTGGTACTAAATGCTACAAATAAAGGATAATAATAGTTTGTTAACAGTTCCATAATTGTATGACTAATTAGTGCTGTTAGCATTAATTATTTAAAACAATGTCTGTGATTTCTGCATTATTCTTAATATTAACATAACTGCATAATTTTGTTTTTAAACAGAGTTACCTTTTATAAATTTAAATCCGTTGCTTTTTCAATATGTTGAAAATGTTTAACTTTTAATTTGGGGTATATAACAAGTGACATAGATGTCTAGTAATTTTAAATAAAATAGGAAGCCTGTTGTAGTGTCTGCACCAGTTCCATAGAGTTGGGAGTTAGTATAGCTCAAATAACGTTGGAAAATAATCAGTTTTCATTGTAATAATTGTAACAAAGATTAAGTTTATTAATCACATTAAATTGAAAAGTATCTAATAGTGCTCCTTTCTATTTTAACGTAATTAAGGATTTACCATGATAGTAGACCTTAAATATATTAAACCCAAGGCGAGTGTCTTCCCCCATGTCATGAATATAAATGCTTTATTTTTTATTTTTTTTCTTACCTGTACTTTTCCATGTGTTATTCCATTTGTATAAAAAAGGACAACAATTTTTGGAATAATTAGTCAATATATTTATTGTTATAACATGCAACTTATATCTTTATTCAACTCAAGAACAATAGTTTTTTGAAACATTAAATGTTTTTATTGTAACTTATAAATTAATATTTGAAGTATGTGTACATTTATTTTGAAACAATGTATAACTTATTTGCAATATTGAATCCAGAGGAAGGCAAACAGTGAAAATCCAAGTGAAACTTAGCCAATTGTCTCAAAATGGGGAAAATAAATAATTCCCTCCTGACCCCAGATACTGATGATTGGCTTATTTCCTGGATCAATACTTTCTGTTTAATTATACATTAGAAGTCCCAAAGAAATGCAATAATCCCCCTACTGACTTCCCATAAAAACACTAAATCCATACATTTAAACCGATAACTAAATACAATGCAAGTGTTAAGTAGATTCAATGGTACCCATATAGGTTGTAATATGAATGTTAGACTGTGTGAACGGAGTAATGCACAGGGCATTTAGCCTGTCTGTGCCTCACCTATGTTTACTCAGTGTTGTTTTCGTTTCTGAACGTGTTTGTTTCTTTTTGCCAAACTGTTTAGGAAGCACTGGGTAATAGTTTTGCTATTTTTATTAAACTTTCAACATCTTCTAATATACAATATTTACAAACAGTAACATCCTTTAATAACCGCTAAACTTGAAATGTAGGAAAATGTCACATATAGTTGTTGTGGTGCAAATAGCCTTTCACTTTTCCATCGTTTAATAACTGATACTCACTTCCAAATGTTCATTTGTAGAGCAAGTGGGACATCGAGTTGTCTGTGGTCAAATAGTGTTTACTGTAAAAAGAGTTCAACAGACTTTCCAGTTTGTCAATGTTAATTTCAAAATTCTTGTCACGCCTGCCAAGTTTTGGGAGGCTACGCTCACCCCACTTCTCTCTCTCTCTATGGGTCACAAACTGTTTGTTCAGATCTCGACACCAGCAGACACTTCTGATGACAGCATACTTTCTTAAGAGACAGGCACCATCAGACCCCTTTTCTTAGGATCTCAGAATCACACACCATGTACCTTTGATTAGTACAAGAAGACTCCGACACCAACTTTGTTTAGTGTGTCCAAAATCAGACTGGTGCTTCTTTATTTTTCAAAACACATTTTTAGATGACACAGAACACCAAAGACACTTCCCCCCAGTTCTAGCCCATCTTCCTAGGCAAATAGCTTGTTATCCCCCCTCACCCACATGATTTCTTCTCATTACACTTTTTATCCCCCATAAAACTAGCTCCCCCCTTCATGACTAAAGCCAGAGACTTCCCACGTGGCCGATCGCAGGGCCACATAAATTCTTTAAAACCGTTAACTCTTTGTTACATAAGTGACTGCATTACCTTTATTATTTAAGCATAGCCCACTATCCTATTTCTAACAGAGATACAGTATTCCAATGCTAATCAATGACAGCTCCACATGCACCCACCACATCCATGTTACAACTACATGTATGCACCACACCCATGATACAACTGCCAAGCAAGTCACCAGCACCCTCCAACCACACATATAACAACCGATTAACCCCAAACAGTCCAGTGGGAAATTCTGTTCATAACACCATGATGATGGAAAATTGTCTCCTTTGAAGGACAAAAGGCAAACCACTCTCACTTGGAGTATAAAAACTCGTTCATCTTTATGGGTACCATTCAGAACTTCT
This sequence comes from Discoglossus pictus, assembly GCA_027410445.1. NCBI lineage: Eukaryota > Metazoa > Chordata > Amphibia > Anura > Alytidae > Discoglossus > Discoglossus pictus. Next base: position 274,166,187 of record CM050164.1, read on the forward strand.
GCATGTATGAAATGTTCTTTTAAATCTTGCATGATTAATCTGGTCCCATTACAAAGTCCTTTCTTTTGGTTCATATTTATCAGTAACATGACGATTGCCCCTATTTTTAGCTGTAAAATATGTGGTGGCATTCCAGATGGTGTTAATGAATTGATAAATTCAGTTGTAAAGTTGGCCTCACTATCTTTGTTATCAGCCAGAACAGAATCTGCACTGTAATAATTTTTCTGTGTTGCATTGATTAATTTAACTATTTAATTATTCAGATGCAATGCATCTTTATTTTTGAATGTTACTTTTTGTGCAAGGTCTAATTCTTCATTGTGAATTAATCCATTTTCGAATATAGCGGATATTAGTGACTGTTTAAAAATCATTTCCTGTGGTATTCCCACAGTATCTTCAGGTAAATTACTTATAACCTGTGTTTTTCCTTCACCAATCTTAATTAACCATTCATTGAAATCATTTTGGCCCTCTGCTCTCATATTTTTTTCTAATTTAAGATATGCAAATATTTTCCATAGTGGACTTGCTTTCATACATGTTTCAAGAATCTATGTCCGACTTCCATGGACAACCACAGGTAATGTTTGCCTAAAATCTCCACCTAACAACATCACCTTTCCCCCAAAAGGCAAATCTCTAGACATGACTTCAAGCAACAAACGATCAATACATTGCAGGGCATGGCACAACATCATTGTTGCTTCATCTATTATAATTAGTTTTGTTTTTTGTAGTTTTTTAGCTTGTGATGATTTTATTCTAATATCTGACACTAATATTTCCAAAATGGGAACTGGCAGTTTAAAGCCACTATGCACAGTTCTCCCACCTTCTAACAATAGTGCCGCAATTCCTGTTGTTGCAAAGGCCAGAGCTATTTAACCTTTAGCTCAAATAAAACTCATAAGTAAATTATATAGATAAGTTTTTTGGACTGACAGTATACATTCTGGGGATAATTTTATTTCCACTTCTTTTCTTTGTCGCCATGCCGTATTTATGAAGATATAATGATATGGAATCTCAATGTATACACATTTTCTTGCCTCTGTGTCCTGTGAATTTAATTTAAACCATGCAGTAAGTGTTGTTTCTCTGTAAACTAATTGTCTTTGTGGCAAATGTACGGCTAACAAATACACAGCATGTGACCGATCATGCATTTCAAATTTGAGAAGACGCCACATTGCTTCAGGGGCACTTACATGGCATGCATCTAGATACGATGAAAGTTCAACATGAAAAATAGTATTTTCTTCTTGGTTTTGTGCACCTTCCACAACAACAGTTGCTGCATTATATCCTTTGTATATATATTTATACACATATTTTATGGATTTGATTGAAGTGGAAGCTTCCACATTTATGTGTGCATTGTACTTAATCAGCAATTGTGAATTATATGGAACAACATATCTATCATCTACAACTTTACCATGAATTATTGCAGGTTGTCCTCCTGTTCTTTTATAAAAAGGATATTCATCACAGTTAGCATAAATTTGCAGTCTAAATTATTTTGGGAATTTTTTCGTGCATTTCTTTTTTCCATACATGGTGATTGGGGAATAATATCTCCACATGGACCATGAATCATCCAATGTGTTACAATTTCATAGAGATCACAATATTTTTCTGGATGTGGAAGTTCAGCACTAATCAGTGAATCCACTTTCTCCGCTCTATTAAGTTTATCTCTTTCTTGGAGTACTGGAGCATACAAAGAAGGTGTGCATGTCCTCTTTTTTTTAAATTCAATGGTATAAACAAAAGCCAGACATTTTCCAAATAAGTGTGCGATGGTGATGTTATGGATTAATGCTGTTAGTTTGATTTTGAATACTCTAGCCACTAAATCTGGTCTATCAGAAGCAATCTGTATATGTTTCAAGTTTTCTACTATGTCTGGCCATTGTGGATTACATGTAAATGTAATAAATAAATCTGGTTTGCCGAATTTTGTGACAATAGCCATTGCATCATTGTATCTTTCTCACATATTGTGAGGAGATCCTTGAAAAGAAGACAAAATGATCGCTCTGCCAGTTGGCAGTTCTCTGTTTGTAGCCAATTCTGCTACGTAATCCATCAGTGCATAATATTGTTCTACACAAAGCTTATATTGTTGAAATTTGATAAAATTTAGATTATTGGCTTCAACTTGTAAATATGAATCAATGATCCATTGTTGTATGAGTTTCCCGCCAAATAAAATGGGATCAAACTCATCACGAAAAGCAGTTTGTGCCACTTTATATTCCATTGTATATATAGAGAGAAGGTTGGTAAATATATTTTGTATTTTCCAGGTGCATGAACACCAATGATTTTTAGCTTAAATGGAGATCCAGGAAAATAATAAACTTTAATAAATTCTTCTTAGGACAAACGCATTTTTTAAAAACATTCTTTTTTTAATTGTTAAAAACAGAGAATGCTTCAAATCCCTTTACTATTTCCATTGGGGTTTGTCAAGATGGGACACTAATCAAGGGATTTAATTCCTGGATGTCCTAATTATATCTTACCCCTAAATGTGGATATTATTGTAGATAGTGTTAGTGATGATATTTTAGTGGATGATTTTATTCACAGGCACCTTATAATGATTAAGTTATACTTGGTGCTAATTCTTTTGGTAGCATCAAAGGTTAAATTGTCTTAACATCAGATGAAAAATATATTTTTTTTATTTCAAACACTAGGGATCCTTATGGTAGCATCAAAGGTTGAGTTGTCTTATCAGAAGATGAAAATATATTTTAGATTCAATCTCTAGGCATTAGACACTAGAATTTATAAGGTTCTAATTCCCACAGGATTTAATATTGCTTAGTTATCAGGACTGCATTATCTATTTTATCTAGTTTTAAATTATCCCTGACTAGAAAACGTTTAAAAACACCTAGGCTTCAGTATATATGTATATAGACTGTATCATTAGTCTTTTTGCCTTTGCTTAAATTGATTAAGTCCATACAATTATCGTGGACTTACAGTATATGACACAGTGTATCTGTGTTACTATAGCAGCAGAGAATTCAGCATGTATCACACAGTGGTATTAGTTTGTTAGTTGATATCATGTATCTGTATATAGATTGCACGAGACAGTTTGATATCTTTCTAGGGGAAATGCTAGCCTTTGCAAAGGTTCCCTATCTATAACAAGCCCTTGTATAATAAACTACTATTGTTTAGTCCCTTTTGTAAGTATTTTGGCTTTCGATGCAGGAGCTATCTAGTTTCTAGTTTCTAGATATTTCCTGCACCGAAAGCCAAAATACTTCCAGAAAAGGGACTATACAAAGATATCAATCTCTCTCGTGTGATCTATACAGAGATACATGGTATCAACTAACAAACTAGTACCATTGTGTGATAAATGCTGAATTATCTGCTGCTATAGTAACACAGATACACTGTGTCATATAAGTCCATGATAATTGTATGGACTGAATCAATTTAAGCAAAGGTAACAAGACTGATGATACAGTCTATATACATATATATATATATATATATAAACCTAGTTGATCTTAAACATTTTATAAGCAGGTATAATTTAAAACTGGATAAAATAGATAATCCAGTCCTGATACCTAAGCAATATTAGATCCTGTGGGAATTAGACCCTTATAAATTCTAGGGTCTAATCCCTAGGGATTGAATCTAAAAGATATTTTCATCTTCTAAGACAACTCAACTCTTGATGCTACCATAAGAATCCATAGAGCTTGAAATATAAAAAAAAAAAAATATCTGATGTTAAGACAATTTAACCTTTGATGCTACCAAAAAGAATATATAGTAAAGAAGTATAACTTGGTCATTATAAGGTGCCTGTGAATAAAATCATCCACTAAAATATCATCACTAACACTATCTACAATAATTTCCACATTTAGGGGTAAGATGTAATTAGGACATCCGGGAATTAAATCCCCTGATTTGTGTCCCATCTTGACAAACCCCAGTGGAAATAGTAAAGGGATTTGAAGTATTATCTGTTTTTAACAAATTGTTTTTAAAAATGTTTTTAAAAAACACAGCTGTGCAAAGAACAATTTAGCAAAGTTTATTATTTTCCTGTATCTCCATTTAAGCACTTTATATTCCAGCATAGAAAAATTGTTTCTGACGTAAACTTTACTATTTGGATAACTTTGCAATTGTAATTTTGGTTGCCATCCTGGCTCACCATTTGGGAATAAATGGGATATTTTGTTGGATCCAAATTAGTACTTAATATATTTAGATTTATGAAAGGTTGTTCTGGATTTCTGGGATATATTCTAATATACCTCTCAAACGGTGGTTCACCCTCATCATTTTAAAACACCATGGTAACCTCATTGGATGTTGGTAAATTGTAACGTCTTTGATCATAATGACTGTCTCTTTTAAGAACCATATTTACTCTTGGCATTGGCAAATTATTTATTTGAGCAAGGGTCTGTTGTTCTCTTTCTACTTTAGCTAATTTTTTGTATATGGGTTGTTCTCCATAATCTTATCAAACTCTTTAAAAACTGTAGCTAAACATTTTTTTATTTTCAGGAGATGTTATTTCTTGTTTAACTGTTTCCATTGTAGGACATATAACTGTGCAAATTTCCTTTGCTCTACTGCTTCTGGGTGTAAATGTGAAGTGCAGTGATACATTGGCCTTGTACTTTTAAACAGTAAGGGCCATGACCTTGCACATTTTCTGCTAATGTTCCACCCATTGAAGCAAATTAAATGGCACTGTTATAAGACCTGACCTTTTTTTTGAAATTTTGATAATTTGGAAATGTATACATCATGATACCTTCTAAATATTGTGGGAATGTGTGTCTTACTGGCAGTCTTTTTTTGACATTTTTGACAGCAACTAATAAATTCACCATGTCTTGGTCTTTCTTTGTCAAATTGATACGCCCCACAAAATTGACAAACCACATTTAGTAACCCACAATAATGTGTTTCTACTGCTAAGGATGTAAATAAGAGATTATCGTAAGCACATATGTTACTATTATTTTCTACATTCACATTACTCACATTTCCCAAGGTTTCACATGTATGATGTGTTTTACTTTTTCTTTTCTTTGTAACTCCGTCATACTCATTTTGTGCTTTTACAGTCATTGCTCTTTTGTTGTCAACTCACTGACGGTCTTCTTCTCTTATCCTTCTTGAAGTCTCCAGTCGACTGGTTTTCTCTAGATCTTTGCTTCCGTTCCCTTGCCTTTTGTTTTTTATATTCTTTTTTTTTGTTCTGCTTTGTCCACCATTTTAATCTGTAATTGTAAATAGATATATCTTTATTATTTTGTTATTCTTTTATTAAAAGTTTCATTATATAGCAAACAATAGCAAACATGACATGAATACAATTTTTATTTTGCTTATCTGCTTATTTAAGTTGTATTTCTATGTAATTATTATATTTAATCTGTGTTAAGAGTATTTCAGTCCATGTGTTTCACATTTCAGTCCACGTATTTTTCCAGACAATGTATGTTATCTTTTGAATAATCTTTCTCACCTATTATGCGCTCATTTGTATTATTTTCGTTAATTAATTTATGACTAAACATTTTTATTTTATCCATTATTGTCATAAATGCCAAACCTAAAGAGTTAAACTTTTAATCATAAATGTGGGCATTAGAAAAATCAATCTGAACATTAACCACCAATCCTCCACATGAATTGGAAAGTTGTATTAATCATTACCCTGGGGGGGGGGGGGTAGTTTCTTTTGCAAATGGAAAATGTTTGAGAAGTTATCACAATATGGAGCTATGGACTATATCTGTTTAATAAGGTCATAGATTACAGCATATGAAGTCCTTGTTGACCTGAGCATCAAACTATGCATATTGTATGATGTTCTGTTATATGTGTGACAATAAAAACTATTGAAAATAAAGTTGTATTCAATATACCTCTGATGTAGTGTAGTAATTGCAGGTTAGATGCTGCAGATCACAAACTGTGTCTTTTTCCACATGGAGTTTTGAGAGACAGCTGCAAACTGTAAAAAGAGAAAAAAAAATGTTTTAAATATTTTTTTCAGAACATCGTGCTATATTTGTTAACTTCGAACATTTCGCACAATTAATAAATTACTAATTATTTTTATTTTAGGTCTTATGTTTAATTCTCGTCCAAATTACATTTTTTCATCAATTAATTAATATTTTTTTAAGTCATGTATTATGTTTAATTTTAATCAAGGCAAAACGTAAAGAGCTAATCTTCTATTCATAAATAAAGGCAACAAGAAATCTAAAATTTGATATACCTGTAATCTTGAAATAATTGCAGTTGAAATGCAACAGAGCTCACACTCTTTGTTCATCCAGGTGCAGTGCTGTCAGAGAGCTGCTCATTGTAGCCTAAGTCCTGCATGCCTCAACTGCTCGCTTTGCGAGGCTCGCAAAATGTGACGACAACTTTCAGTACGACAGCTATATATGTGATATGTGTTTAATATACACATATTGTATAATTAGACTCTCCTGTACTCTTATGTTCAATCCTGGTGTAGCTGCATTTTTTAATTATCTAATACTGTAATGTAATATTGTTTTCAGATTTTCTAGTTACCATGTTAACAGTGTTAAGAGTGATTTCAGTTATGTCTCACCAGTTACACATGATGTTCTAAACACCTTTCACCATTATATCAAATAGTGCATTCACTTGCAATTGTTAAAAGAGCTATAGGTCCTCAATAATTTGATAATTATCTTGCTTTCATTTGCTCGGTTACACTATTTATATATTACATATAACATATAATATACAATTCAGCATACAACTAATAAATCAGAATTGACCAAATTCCAGTATTGGAAAAACAGAAAGAACAGACAATAAGAACCCCCAAAGCAAAACTGATCACAAAAGCCAATCACTTTCACAAAAGAAAGTGAATGAAGTGAAAGATCTCATCTTTCTCTTTCTTTTTAATGCTTTTCTTCATCAAGACTCAATGTGTCAACATGCTCGCAAATATGACTAGAATAAAACTAGAACATGGTACCTATATCTCCCACTTACAAATACCAGAAGTTAAATACTTGTATCCCACCCCAGAATCCCAATAGAGACAAAGGCGCCTAACTTTTGTCTTAATGGAGTCACAATGTTAACATGTTTGAAAAACTGTTATATTGAATGCTTATTGTTTTTTTTATTATATGGTTATATGTAAACTAAGTAGTTTAGCAATGTAATCTAAGTAGAATACACCCAGATCCATAGAAACATCCAACTAGCTTTCTAGCTCAAGCAAGAAACACAGTGAACTATGCCTACAATGAATTTGTCCTCAAATTCCAAAAACAAGATCAAATGTAAAAGATTATGGCTCAAAAACCCTCTCAAAAGCAATAACTCTATCAAAAGAAAAATTGCATTTGAAGATGTATATACTAAAAGAGAAGATATCCTACTTTTGCAGGAAACATACTTTTTCAAATCGTCTTTTCCAAACATTTTACATAAAAACTCCTACATTCATATTTACTTCTGGGGAACAAAACAATCTGGCATGGAGGTATGCATGAAAATACACCCTTGCAAAAAGAATCCACAACAAAAGGCACATATAACAGATTCATAATAATAGTGGGATCACTGTATAACCAATCTGTAACAACAGTAAATGTATATGCAAAACACAAATAGAAAATAATTCTTCAATAGACTTGGTGAGAAGGTGGTAAAATGAAGCAAGGCATGTTCTTAAGTGGAAGTGATTTTAATGTTACTCTAATGTACAACTTAGACCGATCTAAAGACATGTTAAATAAACATACAATGGTAACAGAGCCAGTGGATATAGCATGTTTATCACACTGGTTACAAATACTGGAAATCCATGGTTCCTGGAGTTGCCAACATCCTACAGATAAGGCATAATAGTTGTTCAAGGATAGATTAAAAAATGATAGATCAGCAATTACTAACACAAGTTTTGAGTACTCACATTCATAATATAGAATACTTTAATTTTGAAGGGATTGCCTATTTGAAGAGTGCAGGAGGAGGAGCAAAAAACAAACAAACAATAAATATACAAATAAAGCAATGAAAATAAAGTAAAATGCACTCAGTTTTATTTTATTTTTTAATGATGCCTTTTCATCCATATACATCTGTGTTTCTCAGGACTTCTGGGGAACCTTAAAGGAATTCTCCAATGCCTTTCTTTAGTAAAGAACAGTGGTGTGAAACAGTTGCAGTCAAAAGGCTGTGGACCATGCAGCACATTGGACTCCATGGAGTTGGCTGTGATTAACAGTTCAGAGAGTTTGAAACACCCAGTATACTCAGAAGAGTGGCGAGGCCACTGTTAGGGGCTGCCTTTTACTTTAATACTCCAGAGACTGATTGGAGGATGCTTAAATCGTTGTGCTTTACAGCATCCTGCTTAGAGACATAGAAACTAATCTTTCTGTATATCATATTGCCTGGGTCTTGCAGTTAAAATGGAGAACCTAGTAAAAAATCTTGAACAGAATAACATATTAATATGTACATTTAGACAGCACTTTATATTTATATTGCCTAAGTCGTACATCTCAATGTGTAAAACCGTAGTCGTAACGTAGCCCGCAAGACTTACAGCTATTAAATTGGCCCCATAAAGCAACCTGCTAACGACTTGCGAATTACGGGCGAAAAAATCCTAAGGGATGTTGAAATCTGAACTCCGCAGCTAGTAACTGTTACATTTGAAAAACGCTATTAAATTGCTACAAATCCACAGGCGTTCCATCCTGTAACTCGCAAATAGAGCCAAAAAGCCAACGAGTACTAGAGAGGATCAGCAAGGGGGTTAAAGTCCTATCTGTAGCACTGTAAATGCAAATATACACACACTACTGTACTCATAATTAAAGGGAACGTGATGTTAGGTATTAAAATTAATATCACAACATTCTCAAGCTCGCAAATCTGCAATATAAAATACAGTATTTTATGTTTAATTTCCATGTTATCGATCCCGTCAATCAATGTGTTAATACATATAATGAAACTTGCAAGGACTTGAATATCACATTTACTGATTTATTAATATTGCATTATTTCTGGAATGCGGGTCCGATCGAAACTCGTAATTGAAACCCATAAGGCTTTGAAATCTAACCTCCATTTTTCAGTGACATAATGATGATGATATTAGAAAAAACAGGATAAAGAGTTAATGTCCAGGGTATCTCTAGGAAACAATTTATGATAATGGGATATGTTCACATATCTACCCAGTTATGATGTTGCTGAGAAAATATCATTGGCAGTGTAAAAATTGATAATAGTAGCAAGGAGAGAGAGAAAAGTACACCTTTAATTCCAATGATATTGTATACCCTAATAGAATGATCCTACATAAGTGATGGAAAAATCTAAATCAAATACCTTGTTAAAATATAATTTTATTAATGTACACAATATACACAAGACAATAAAATAGCTAAAAACACGGTAGTCCGGCCATCTACAAAATTGCGGTACAATTTGTGCAAAACCAAATAATATTGGAATTATTCTAACTTATATATATATATATATATATATATATAGTAAATATGATGCAAATCTATCAAAATACAAATTAGATCGACAATGTGCTGGTTAATACCAGTCTATATGATTGGTTACATATTCATACAATAAAAGGTATACGTTGGATATCTGAGTTGCATATAAATAATTTTCTATACAGTCATTCAGCAAGTGCCACCTTCATTCTGTAGTGGGGAGTATATAGGCAGGTAGGGGAGACTACAGTAGTACCTCTGTGGCCCTCTCTGTAAATACACTAGCAGATTAAGTATATGGAGGCCCGCTAGTTACCTCCCTAACTTCCTATACAAACTAGGTCTATACTATCTATACTGGGACTATGCCCACCACCTGCCCACTTACCCACTTCAGAATGACCTCTGTGGATTATATGCACATTCCCAAGACACAATAAAGATGTTATTTTTATTGTCCTGTCTTTCAGTTGATCACTCAGTATGTTTAGAGATAACTGTGATACTCATAAGTACTCTGCCTGTATGATTAATGTCTTTGATGTTAGTTTAAGTGAGCTTAGATTTACCTAATATTGATAAAATCATTAGGTCCTTTGTTCTGATCCTTTTATTTATGAATCACATAGTTCTGTGCGAGGTCTTTGATAAAGTGAAAATACTATATAGTTTGTATGATATTATCTTTATATCGGCATTTTTATATGTCCAAGACAAATACATGTAACTGCATAAGAATACATAAGTTAATAACTTCTTCCTCTTCCTTTAAGGTGTGATTCGGTAACCTCCTTTTTGATCCTGGCTAATTGAAGATTGAGCCACACATCTGATTTGAATAATGTCAATCACTTACCTTCAAATAATGGAGTGCCGCCTTCATCGTCACGATCCCTGTTGAAGCTGGCGCGAAACGCGCGCATCGGATCACTTCCGGTTCCGGCCGTCTACTTCCGGTTTTGACTCCATGCTGTCGGATCTCCGTTTGTATGGGATCTAGGCTCAGCTGCTGTTTTGAGCTGTGCATATAATCCACAGAGGTCATTCTGAAGTGGGTAAGTGGGCAGGTGGTGGGCATAGTCCCAGTATAGATAGTATAGACCTAGTTTGTATAGGAAGTTAAGGAGGTAACTAGCAGGCCTCCATATACTTGATCTGCTAGTGTATTTACAGAGAGGGCCACAGAGGTACTACTGTAATCTCCCCTACCTGCCTATATACTCCCCACTACAGAATGAAGGTGGCACTTGCTGAATGACTGTATAGCAAATGATTTATATGCAACCCAGATATCCAACGTATACCTTTTATTGTATGAATATCTAACCAATATTATAGACTGGTATTAACCAGCACATTGTCGATCTAATTTGTATTTTGATTGAATCTGCATAGATTTGCATCATATTCACTATATATATATGTTAGAATAATTCTATTATTATTTGGTTTTGCACAAATTGTAACGCAATTTTGTAGATGGCCGGACTACCGTGTTTGATTTAGATTTTTCCATCACATATGTAGGATCATTCTATTAGGGTATACAATATCATTGGAATTAAAGGTGTACTTTTCTCTCTCTCCTTGCTACTATTATAATGATGATGATCTCATTTGCCATTGGCTCCATCTAAACCCGTAACTACAGGCTTGACTAATTGATCATGGTAACGGCCGCACATCCAACGCAAGAATAGTTTCCAGGTTTGCGTCTCCAGTATGGTTTAATTTAATTGCTCTGTAACACTGCCAAATTTCAAGCCTGCAGCCTTCACGGGTGTGGCAACGGGCTTCGCATTTAATAGGGCTGTGACAGAATGTCTTTTTCCCCCTGAATTAGTTTTGAGGAACTTATAGCTATTGAGCTTAACTATCCATCTGAAAACAAATTATTACTTAGAGGGTTAGCTCACAGGGGAATCAATGGACCTGTTACCAAATACAGTGGATTGCAAACAATATATATATATAAATAGGTAATAACTGTGGAGTTTATTAGAATCAAACTATTAAAATACTGACAGATTGTACTATAAATCCTTAATATCCTAAATCAATGTGGTTTAATTTAAAAAAATGTATGAAATTATGATGTTGGTGATAAAGTGAATCATTAGACAAAACTTCTAATGCAAAATAATTGATTGAAAAAAATATATATTTTATATTCAAACTTGGTTATTATTGACCTAACACTTATGAATTAATATTAAGCTGACTTGTAGTCAAATAATAGTACTTGAACTATAGATCTATCCATCGAAATAGTTATAGTAATTTGTTTATTTAAATTTGTTTTAAACACAAAATTTAATTTTGGGGACTCGTTTTTATTGTCAGTTTACAGATGTGATTTAATAGAAGCAGGTAGAAAGTTTCATTGGATTTAAACATGACATCCAATCTCAATTCTCCTTGACACTTCATTGGGGCAATTTATAGTAATATAGTGATATAGTTTATAGTAATATTTTGTTTGAGGATACATCCTGAGAATAAAAAAAACCTCTATAATACTATTCCCAAGGATTAGAGTAAAAAGAATCCAATGTCAGAAAATATTAGAGGTACTGTGCTCTTGACCAACAAGAGCTTTCGACCAGCAGAATATTAGCCCTTCATTAATTATTGTTCCATCATTATCTTGAAAACAAATATTTAGTGTGTTTTTAATACTCTGTGCTTAGCACTTTGAAAATAAAGAATTATCTTGAAAAACAAGGTGTATAAGTAGAATCTTATTGTAACCATTATAATAATTTATTCAGATTAAACCATGTACTTGACTCATTATAAAAGTTGTCACTGATCACCTGCATTTAAGATAATGTGAATTGGGGATTAGAAATGTAAAATGAAAAAAAACTTGCTGACGTGTGTCACATCCCAGGTGTGAGGGGACAATATATCGAGCTAGCCCTCCTGCTTTAGCTTTAAGATAGGGGAATCAGTATACCAGCAAGTGATTAGCTCCCAGCTGCAACTATAAAACTTGCTAAGCTCAGGCAGCAAAACACCTGTTAACACCTAGGCCCTCATTCAATTGCGATTTGGCCAATTGAATAGGGCTCTAAATAAGCACATAGCATATTTTTTTTTAAAGAAGTTTTTAGTTGTGAAAACCTTGCTTTTGGATAGATGCTCACTAACTAAAAACTTATTTAAAAAAATATGTTATGTGCTTATTTAGAGCCCTATTCAATTGGCCAAATTGCAATTGAATGAGGGCCCATAAGTCTAAATCTAATGATGAAATTGTTAAAAAGTTAAAAGTTTATTTGTCAGCATATTTTGTGACAATTCCATTTTTAAATATATTTGTTACCATTTTATTCACAGCCACAGAATGATTTAATGTTTCAGATTTAGTGTATGATAACTAGCAAGTTGATTGTTTTTATTATTCAAGTTTACGCTATCCTTGACCTTATTTTTCTGGTCAAATAAGAAGGAACCTTGCACAATGAGAATACCTCAATAATTGTGTATTAAATCTGCACATTTTAATATAGAAAATTGATTTTGTTTGTCTGTCTGGCAGAGCAGGTAGCAAACTTGGAGTCTGAAATTTAGCAGCTAATGTCCTAACTTCTTGGAATCTGTAGCATTGATTACAACAATAAGGTTCGAGCAACTTTATTTTCCTCCTCAAATTATTAATTTATTTTCAGAAATCAAATGCAATATAAATGTATGATTATCAAATAAACGTTATTTAGTTAACGGTGAGAGCTACCTGCCAGCAACAAACATGATTGTTGTGTGGTGATAAAGATTTTCAACACTTCTTCATACTAGAAACTCATTTGGAAAAAATATTAATCTCTTCATAATTTCAGTTTTAATAATGTGCAAGTGAGAAAGATGAATACCATCATGATAACATTGCATTTGGGAGGATATGCAACTGTGGTAATTGAAAATGTAGCTGAAATCCCTACCAAATAATAGTCTATGTATAGCTATATGGCAGCAAGTTGAGCTAGGAACATAAGCAGCATATCTTGGCAGACTGATCTCGTTATTCCTTATCTAAAAACAGTATTATAGTCACTGACACAAAATTGTTATATATTTATTTCTAACTCTGTCTAAAAGTAGTGGTTGCTACAGCACTGTGCAAATAGATTATTGCACGTGGTCAGCATATCAGTTTTTCATTTAACAGAACAGAAATGCATGTGATAAAGCTCAGTCACCATTATTTCATCAGTGTGGTTTCTCAAACTGATAACCACCTCCACTGACTTGAGTAGAAAAGGGATGAGACGCTTACTTTACTTAACCTTATATAAAGATGAAGGATAAAGCTACACACCAACCATTCTAAGGCAATTAAAAGAGGACTACTATATATGTATTAAGTACAAATGGTCATGTGAACTGAACTTAAAATAATAAAAAAATTGAATAGTACTAGGAGCATGCACAAGGAGTATTCCCACTAAAAATAATAGGAATTAATCTATATAGAGCTTTGCTCCCAGAAGGGACTTGCTCAAGAATAGAACTGTTTTTCTGATGAGAGAATGTGGCACCCACATATGGAAAATGCTTAATTGGTTTAAACACATGATGCAGCCTTATTAAATTGCAATTTGGCTAATTGAATAGGGCTCTATATAAGCACAAAAGGATCTGCCCATGGGAACTGCCCTGATAGAGGTCTTTATTTGTATCCTAGATACAATAATTATGTCCTTCTTTCCCTGCAGTGGCTAATGCAGGCAAACCTACACCAGTCAGAAAAATAATTAGGACAGCTTTTTGAACAGATTCACTTTAACCACGGTACATCTAACAGGGGTGGAGAGAAGAATAATTTTAAATGTAAGTTTTAAAATGTACATTGTTTTTTACTTTAAAACCTGATTTTATTGGTAATCATTAAAAAATGTAATTCCTAATGTCTGACAACTACAATGACATTTTAATGTAATGGTAATCATCAACATATATACAGTATGAATGATTTACATTACTATGACAATCATGAGTATAATGTTTTATCCTAAGTTAAAATACTAAAGATGATTTTCATTATGACAACAAGTGCTGTTTAATTAGAAATGATTGTCTAATAATAGATGTAATTTTAGCTGTAAGAATAATAACTTGCAAGTTAATTTGCAAGTTATATTATAATGCAAGTCAATTTAGCAATGGAAATTAGATCAATGGTCGCCATTACTGCACAATAGATGCTGGTCCTTGTTATATGTATATACAGGTTCTTGAAAATAATAATTTAATTCATATTATATTTAATTCGCTAGCCTTCCTAATAGACTCCACATTCTATTTAACAAATCTGCACAATATTACTAGTACATGATGAGAAACAACTAAATGTTTAATATGTAATTTGTATTATGCATTTGTTTGTTTAGTCATTTAGTCAGGTCTGAGTCTCTGTGACCCTTTGGATCAGAGCATGCCAGGCACATCTTGTGTTTGGTTGTGCTAATCCATAAGGTTTTCAGGGAAATATACTGAAGTGGGTTTCCAGTTCCTTCTCCAGTGGACCACAATTTGTCTGATCTCTCTGCTGTGACCTGCCCATCTTGGGTGTCTCTACATGGTATAGGTCACAGTTTCATTGAGGTACACTTCACCACGATAAGTTATCTAGCCAGAAGGGGATTATAAATTTAGCTGATACAATATGGCATAACTATGTACTAATAATAATATATCAAATTTGCTAAACAGAATGTAGAATCATGCAATTAGTATTTTGAAACATGACTGGTACTCAAGAGTCGTCAGAAAGAAGAGCAATTGATATTTAATATGGATTGAATTAGTATCTTCATGGACTTGTATATACATATAACAATCACCTCTATATGCAGCTTGTGAGGGTGAACTAAATGAAGGGGTTAATACATTCCTGGTCAGCATATAAAAGGATTAGGCAGGAGGCAATCAGGTTGATCTTGACAAGGTGATATCTATTTCAAGATTGAAACACGCGATGGGCGCATAGCTATAAAGTTAGCATAGGCAGATGCAAGTCTAAGACACTTACATGGAAACAAGAAGCAGGGAACCTGAGGGATTGATACTGAAGAGGAGAGATTTTGTAATATGAAAGGAAATACAAAACTGAATATTAGGAAGATAAAAGTAATATTATTAGAACAAATAACTGAAAAACACTTCAGTCAAAAAAAGATTACCTTTTAGGAAAATCCAGACAAACAAATCATAAAATGTAGCTTTTAATAAATTGTAGCTTAAAAATAATTGTAAAAATACAAATGAATATAAAACTTTAAAATAAATTACCTATATTGTTTCACCAGTTATTTTATTTTTACAGACTTCAATATTAAAATGTTTTAGTAATCAGTCACTTACTTATTAGTGCTTACAGTGGTGTGGTGGTCACCTTTTTCAGAGCTATTATATAAATCTACATGATTAGTAAAGTTTCCTCAGTGTTGCTTTCTTCTACGTTATACTGAAATTCTGTGTTGCTAGATATAGGGCCAAGTCACATTATTATGACCAATTTTGACATCAGAAGGTTGTAGCCAATGAAATATGTCAAGCGCCGTAGGCTGGCTTGGTGGGTACATAAGATGACATGTAGGCATTCTGCAAACATATCAACCATTGCTGTCACTGGTAAAATGTGCGATTTATTCAACTTTAAAAAGGGGAAGATTATTGGCTTTCGGACCAAGGGTGGCAGTATTTCTGAAACAATGCAGTTTGTAAACTGTTAGGGTGCTGCTGTGGTTTGACGTCACCATTGCAAGTAAACGTTGTGGAAACAGTAGAGCACAATGTGCCATTGATGTCAGAGGTGAACGTCTGCTGTGAAGGTGTGTGAGTGTCAACCAAATTGCTACAGTTGAGCAACTCACCGTGCAAATGAACCAGGGGGCTACCAGACGTGTGTCTAAAATGACAGTACAGTGAACACTGTTGTGTATGGGGCTCCGAAGCAAACTGCTGGTCACTGCACCCATGCTGACAAGGGTTCATCGTCAGAAACGGCTTTAATTTGCACAACAGTAATGAAACTGGACATATTCTGATTGGTAAAGGGTTGCCTTCTCCTTTGAGTCACGTTTTCTGCTTCAACGGACCGACATTGGTGTATCAGATGTGAAACCTCCAAGAACAAACACTCTGCAACCAATCCTGAAAGAACACAAGCTGGAGGCGGCAGCTTTATGATCTGGTGAATGTTTTCTTGGAATTGTCTGGGTCCACTCATACCTCTCAGCTAATTGGGTCTATCCATCCTTGCATATTAAGTACACCAGTACATGTTGACTGTCTTCCCTGGAGCGGATGGGATCTTCTAGCTGGACAATGCAACATGTCATACGGGCCGAATTGTATGGTAGTGGTTTGAGAAGTGTGATGAAGACTCCAAGTACTTACCTGGCTTCCTAATTTCTCAGACTTAAACCCCATTGAGCACTGGTGGGACCACCTTGATCGCCATGTTCACCTTATGGATCCACCACTCCCAGCTGTTGGATGCACTGCAGTCTGCATAGCTCCAGATACCCTTGCCAATCTTCCAGTATCTTATTGACTCACTACTAGAGATGTCGCGAATAGTTCACCGGCGGACTGTTCCCGGCGAAGATAGCATGTTCGCGTTTGCGGCGAACTGCGAACATATGCGATATTCGAACCTCCCCCTATACTTTATCATTGAGCAAACATTGATCCTGCAACTCACAGTCAGCAGACACATTCCAGCCAATCAGCATCATACCCTGCCTTCTAGACCCTTCTAACTCATGTACAGCAGCCATTTTGGAATCATAACTAACTTGCAGTCTTACTGAGAGGAGGCTGAGTGTAGGTGATACTGCATCAATAGGGAAAACCATAGCTAGGCTACTGTACACAGTGTGCAATACAGTCCTGAAGGACTCTTTTGATCTCTGCTGCAAGGACACCCCTGTGTCTCTCCCCCCCCCTTATCATCATCCTCCCCTCACCTTAGCACCCAACCCTAACATCCCTCACACTTATCCAAAACACCCATCAACCTAACCCTAACACCCCTCACACTTATCCCTAAGACCTAACACCCCTCACACTTATTCCTAACATGCCTCACCCTAACACCCCTTACACTTATCCTTAACACCCCTCACCTTAACACCTAACCCTAACACCCCTCACACTTATCCCTAACACCTAACCCTAACATCCCTCACCCTAACACCTAACCCTAACACCCCTTACACTTATCCCTAACACCCCTCACCCTAACAATAACACCCCTCACACTTATCCCTAACACCCCTAACCCTAACACCCCTCACACTTATCCCTAACACCCCTTACCCTAACCCTAACACCCCTCATACTTATCCCTAACACTTAACCCTAACATTCCTCACCCTAACACCTAACCCTAACACCCCTCACCCTAACACCGAACAATAACACCCCTCACACTATCCCTAACACCCCTCACCCTAACCCTAACACCCCTCACCCTTATCCCTAACACCCCTTACGCTAACCCTAACACCCCTCACACTTATCCCGAACACCTAACCCTAACATTCCTCACCCTACCACCTAACCCTAACACCCCTTACACTTATCCCTAACACCCCTCACCCTAACACCTAACCCTAACACCCCTCACACTTATCCCTAACACCCCTTACCCTAATCCTAACACCCCTCACACTTATCCCTAACACCTAACCCTAACATCCCTCACCCTAACACCTAACCCTAACATCCCTAGCACCCATCAGACTTTGTAATGATGTAGGAATCACAAGGTTGTGGAGACCAGCAGCCAAGGTCAGCAATAATCCAGTTCAGCAACTTGTAGGTGAAACAGGAACAAGCTTTATTGAAGTGATCAGGAACCACACAATAACCTGGCAAGGATACAGAGACAGGAAGTGCCTTATATAGGCCAAGAACCAGACAGCTGACCAGACACAGCTTAAGAGAGTTGTCACTGATTTCATTGCTTTTAGAGTCAAGGTATCAGATCTCAGGCAAATCTGCAAGAGGCAGGCTGGTGTACCGGTAGGGAAGAGATTTAGCAACATGGAAACCAGGGTCCAATTCCCAGCAGAGTCAATTCCTCACATTACCCCCACCTCTATAGGTGCAGCCTCTGGATGCCCTATTACCAGGTTTAGCAGGGTACTGTGCATGGAAAAACCGAAGAAGATCAGGAGCGTGAATATTTTCCACTGGTTCCCACGATCTATCCTCCTCACCATAGCCTTTCCACCGAACCAAATATTGAAGCTTGTTACGGAAGATCCTGGAGTCAAGAATTTTTTCCACTTCGTACTCATCCTCACCATCCACAAGGACTGGAGGTGGGGCAGGCAGGGCTCGGCCAGGGAAAGTATTTTCATGAAAAGGTTTAAGCAGTGCAACGTGAAACACTGGATGTATTTTCATGGAATTTGGAAGTTTCAAATGGAAAGTGACAGCATTGATCTGAGCAATGATCTCAAAAGGTCCCATGAACCTTTGACACAATTTATGAGAAGGAATCCGAAGCTTAAGATTCTTTGTTGACAGCCACACCTTGTCACCAACATGATAAACTGGGGCCTCCTTTCTATGCCTATCAGCAGCTCTTTTGTAACATTCCTGAGCCTCCAAAAGAGTCTCTTTCAACAGTGCTTGGGAATCACGTAAGGCGGTTAGCCGGTCAGTGACAGCAGGAATGGAAGTAGTAATTGGGAGACTGACTAGAAAGGTTACCATAGTTGGCAAAAAAACTCCGCCGTGGGTAGAAAATACAGCCAGTCATCCTGCAGGTAACTAATATAGCACCGCAAATATTGCTCCAAAGTCTGGTTGGTTCGCTCAGTCTGTCCATTACTTTGCGGATGAAAAGCTGACGACAGATTTACATTAATACCTAGATTAGAACAAAAATGTTTCCAAAAACGAGATGTAAACTGCACTCCCCTGTCAGAAACTACTTCATCGGGCACTCCATGTAAGGGAAATATTTCCCGAATAACCAGGTCAGCCGTCTGTTTAGCTGAAGGCAGACCACGAGCTGGTATGAAATGACCCATCTTAGTTAACCTGTCCACAACAACAAGAATGGTAGTGTGTTCCTTAGAGGGAGGTAGTTCCACAATAAAGTCTATGGATATAGATCCCCAGGGACGATGAGGAATCGGAAGTGGCTGAAGCAAGCCAACAGGGGATGAGCGAGGAGTCTTATGTCTGGCACATACATCACAAGAGGACACATACTTCTTAACATCCTCATGATACTTCGGCCACCAAAAGGATCGGGCAAGTAGCTCTTGTGTCTTTCGGATTCCTGGATGACCTGCTGGTTTTGAGTCATGGTAAAGACGTAAAAGGTCCAGTCGCACTGACTCCGGAGCAAACAGACGTTGTTGAAAAATCCAAAACCCATTAAGCATCGTCATATGGAGATCCCGAGGAGGATCACGAAGAACTGGGTCTTCAGCGTAGCCCTTTTTAATGCGAGACATCAGATCAGAAGGAAAAGTAACTCCTATAAATATATCCTCCGGCAAGATGGTGGTCTTGGTTACGGTAGTATGGAGGGGGGCAGCTATTCTAGA
Source organism: Discoglossus pictus (assembly GCA_027410445.1). Classification (NCBI taxonomy): domain Eukaryota; kingdom Metazoa; phylum Chordata; class Amphibia; order Anura; family Alytidae; genus Discoglossus; species Discoglossus pictus. Next base: position 274,186,318 of record CM050164.1, read on the forward strand.
CAAGGCATCCGCCTTACCATTCTTGGAGCCAGGACGGTATGTAACCAAAAAATTAAACCTCGAGAAGAATAGGGACCAGCGTGCTTGTCTGGCTGACAGTCTCTTTGCTGATCGAATACATTCCAGATTTTTGTGATCTGTGAGGACAGTAATTGGATGGGTAGCTCCCTCCAAGAGATGTCTCCATTCGGTGAAGGCAGCTTTTATAGCCAATAGTTCTTTATTCCCTATGTCATAGTTTCTTTCTGCTGGCACCATCTGGCGGGAATAGAAGGCACACGGATGTAACAGCATCTTAGGTCCAGTCCTTTGAGACAGTATAGCACCAACAGCTGAATCAGAAGCATCAACTTCCACAATAAATGGTAATTCCGGCTGAGGATGTACCAGGACAGGGGCAGAGGTAAACAGAGTCTTTAATCGGGAAAATGTGGTATCCGCCTTATCGGACCACTGAAAAGAAGTCCCTTTACGTGTGAGTTCAGTGATCGGTGTAATAACGGCAGAGAAATTCTTAATGAAATGCCTGTAAAAATTGGCAAACCGCACAAATCTCTGAACATCTTTTTCATTCTTGGGGATGGGCCAGTCCAGCACAGCTTTAATTTTACTTGCGTCCATACTTAAACCTTTGGGAGTTATTACATACCCCAGGAATTGAATTTCTGTTTGTTCAAACTCACATTTTTCTAGTTTAATGTATAGGTGGTGGGTACGAAGGCGCTCCAGAACTATACAGACCTGTTTTCTGTGGTTTTCAAGATTATCAGAGAATATTAGGATATCATCCAAATATGCCACAACAAACTGATCCAGGAGATCTCGTAGTACATCATTGATAAGATGCTGGAAAGTTGCAGGGGCATTACACAGCCCAAATGGCATTACTAGATATTCGTAATGCCCGTACCTGGTTCTGAAAGCTGTTTTCCATTCATCATTTGGTCTTTTGCGAACCAGATTATATGCCCCCCGAAGATCAAGCTTCGTAAATATTTTAGCTGAGCGAAGTCTCTCCAAAAGTTCAGGAATCAGAGGCAAGGGGTAGCGGTTTTTAACAGTGATGTTATTAATGTCCCTGTAATCAACGCATGGCCGTAGGCTGCCATCTTTCTTTTCTACAAAGAAAATAGGAGCTCCTGCTGGAGAAGTAGATGGTCGAATAAAACCTTTGGCAAGATTTTCTTGTAGGTATTCACAAAGAGCTTTCAATTCAGGCTCAGAAAGGGAATATATACGGCCAAATTGGATAGCAGCCCCAGGCAACAGCTCTATTGGGCAATCATAAGGCCTGTGGGGTGGAAGCTGATCAGCATTCTTCTTATCACAGACATCTGCAAAATCTCGATATTGTAGAGGAAGCTTAGTCAAGTTTGTAGCAACCATTTCATTAATTGTTGTTGCAACAGGTGTTACCTTAGTGGGTTGACAATTCATTAAGCAGTGTTCTGAAGGTCTAAAAGAGCCCTGTCTTTCCAATCTTCTTTCAGAAAGTCCCTGATCAATACGGATAGCCAAACACACAAATGCATCAAAGTCAGCAGGAAGATCAACACGAACTAGCTCATCTTTTATAGCTTCTGAGAGACCTTTTCTGAAGTGGAACCTCTGGGCTGATTGGTTCCAGGTAGTATCAGCAACCCAATGTCTGAATTCAGCAGCATATTCAGCCACCGAGCGCCTCCCTTGATGCAAATGAAGTGGCTCCTGCTGTAGCACATCGATTTGGGTCATCAAAAACTAGGCACATGGCCTCAAGAAAGTCATTTAGATTACCCCTCACCCTAACCCTAACACCCATCACACTTATCCCTAACACCCCTTACCCTAACCCTAACACCCCTCACACTTATCCATAACACCCATCAACCTAACACCTAACCCTAACATTCTCACACTTATCCCTAAGACCTAACACTCTCAGACTTATTCCTAACATGCCTCACCCTAACACCATTTACACTTATCCCTAACACCCCTCGCCCTAACACCCCTCACCCTTATCCCTAACACCCCTTACCCTAACACCCCTCACACTTATCCCTGTGTCTCTTCCCCCCTTATCATCAAGGGAGGGGGGATGATGATGAGGGAGGGGGGAAGAGACACAGGGGAGGATGATGAGGGAGAGGGGAAACAGACACAGGGGAGGGTGATGAGGAAAGGGGGAAAGAGACACAGGGGAGGATGATGAGGGTGGGGGGGGGAAGAGACACAGGGGAAGATGATGAGGGAGGGGGTAACGAGATACAGGGGAGGATGATGAGGGAGGTGGGAGGATGATGAGGGAGGGGGGATGAGACACAGGGGAGGGTGATGAGGAAGGGGGGAAAGTGACACAGGGGAAGATGTTGATGGAGGGGGAAAAGAGACACAGGGGAGGATGATGAGGGAGGGGGGAAAGACACACAGGGGAGGATGATGATGGAGGGGGGAAGAGACACAGGGGAGGATGATGAGGGAGGGTGTAAAGAGATACAGGGGAGGATGATGAGGGAGGTGGGAGGATGATGAGGGAGGGGGGATGAGACACAGGGGATGGTGATAAGGAAGGGAAGAAAGAGACACAGGGGAGGATGATAAGGGAGGGGGTAAAGAGATACTGGGGAGGATGATGATGGAGGGGGATGTTAGGTTATTTATGCCCTTTATGGATTAAAACCAGACACTGCATCAACTATGTAATTTTCCGTGGGAGTTTTGACATGGATCCCCCTCCGGCATGCCACAATCCAGGTGTTAGTCCCCTTAAAACAACTTTTCCATCACTATTGTGGCCAGAAGAGTCCCTGTGGGTTTTAAAATCCGCCTGCCCATTGAAGTCTATGGCGGTTCGCCGGTTCGCGAACATTTGCGGCGGTTTGCGTTTACGGTTTGTGAACCGAAAATGTTATGTTCGCGACATCACTACTCACTACCACTCTGTCTAGCTGCTGTCCATGCTGCACAGAACTGTTATTAGGGATATTGGTCATAATAATGTGACTCAACCATGTATAATTTTACTTTTATGCCAAATTATGACAGAACGTTTCAAATGTTAAACTTAAGACTTCAGTCTTAAGTCTATTGCAACAAATAGTTTATTTAGTTGAAACATATTTATAAAAGTAAGCACAGACTGATCTATATTGATGTTTATAATAGAGATGAATCCTCTTGTATTGTTATATTGCTACATTGAAAAATAACATCGGTTGAGATGAAATAATCACTCTAATTCCCTCCAGTGCAGTATGGAGTGGCTATTAGAACAGCTAAATCCTAAACAGGAAAATAGTGGCCTAATCTTATAATGATTTTGTCACATGATCAATTCTTTATTGTTTTGAATTAATATCAGTTACAATTGTGGTTACAATCCACAATCTAATAATATGAAGTGAATACGGAATATTATACACTGCCTTTAAACCATGAATGACTACATTACATATTGAAAAGTGAAAGCTAAAGTGGATGGTGGGGAGATAAGGAGCTCAGTCTTTGAAATGTTGAGTTTGATTTGATGGGCAAACATCCAGAAGAATATGCTTGATAGGCAGTTGGCAACTTGTGCTAGAGAGAGGGATATATCTGGTGCTGAGAGGTAGATTTGAATGTCATCTGCATATAGATGACACTGAAATCCAAAAATGTTATTAGGGTACCAAGGTAGGATGAATAGATGGAGAAGAGGGGGAGCCTAGGACTGAACATTGGGGTATGGCAACAGTTAGAGGGTGATGCAAAGAAGAGATGCCAGAGAACGAGACACTTAATGTTCTAGGTATGATGTGAATCATGAGAGAGCAGTTTAATGGATGCCAATGGAGCAGAGATTATTTATAAGAAGAGGGTGGTCAACTATTTCAAAGGCAGCAGAGAGAGTCAGGTGAATTAGAATAGAGCAAGCCATTTAGTGACTTTTGTGATAGCTGTCTCTGTGGATTGTTGGGGTTAGAAGGCAGACTGAAAGGTTTCAAGGAGGGAGTTGAAGAAAATAAATTGGTTAAGGCAATTGTAAACAAGTCGCTCAAGCGGTTTTGAAGCCAGTAGAATAAGAAAGATAGGGCAATAGTTAGATTTAGAAGCTAAGACAGATAAGGGCTTCTTAAGAATGGGCATAATTATAACATGTTTTACAACTTATGGAAACTTGCATGCATTTAGGGAAGGGTTGAATATGCGTAGAGATCTAGGATAGGTGTGGTAGAGAAGGGAGGGCTAAGCTGTAATATATTTATTTTACAATGTTGAGGAGACTTTTTGCTTTGAAACCCTGGAATTCACCTCCTTTCTAACAGCCTTATTAAATTGCGATTCGGCTAATTGAATACGGCTCTATATAAGCACATAGCATACTTTCTTTACAGATGTTTTTAGTTAGTGAAGACCCTGCTTTTGGATAGAAGCTCACCAACTAAAAACTTCTGTAAAAAAATATGCTGTGTGCTTATATAGAGCCCTTTTCAATTGGCCGAATCACAATTTAATAAGGCTGTAAATGTCTAAAATGTTTTCATAAGTGATAATAAAGAGAATGTTCAGACATAGTAATTCTTTGCTAGGTTTTTAGTTGTCATTTTTGGAATCCAATTTTATGATATCCTATTTGATTTATGAGTGAATGGATGTTTTAACAGTATACCAATAGAGGTTACATTTGAACTGTATGATAGTTTTGTAAATATGTGTTTGTGTTATATTCTTTAGATTTTTTTACCCAATTTAAGACATTAACCTGTTGCTACACTTATTGATTTTAGTTAATCAATGGATCCTACAAATTGATTCAAGTTATTTAGTGTTGTGTCTTTCTAATGGTATTAATATATATGAGAAAAGGTCATTCTTATACCAGAATGCCATGCCAAGAACTCAAAGTTTCCCCCTTAGGATCATCCTTTAATAAACCTAATCCAGAGCCTTGCACTTTTTATACTTTTTATACTTCCATCCCTGAACATTTACTTTTATAAATTATATACTTTATGAGGCTTGATTTGTATATTCTACATGGAGGTTGATAAATAAAATGGATTAATATCTAACTTCAAGTTAAAACTTTAAACTTTCAGCTGTACTGCAGAGAAAACCAATTGTGATCCAACTGTGTTTACGGCAACTGACTTAATCAAAATGTGTGGACAGCCAAATAATGACAGCAGGACTGAAACAATTTACAGTCACTGAAAATGGTGCCTGTAGACTTTAAAAAAAGTATCAATTCTTTCAAATATTGCATTTCATTTTATGTTTTTACTTTTATATGTACACAGGCTGAAGCTCTTGTAAAGTCAATTATACGCACTGGCTGAGGAAAGCCATTGACCTGCACTAAATAAGTTGTCAACAGGGAATCATTGCTTTTTCTTTTCCAAAATATACATGAAAAATCTATCTAATTTTAAATTCATTCAACATGACTGTGTACTGAAGGTTTGAGTTATAATGTTAGAGGCGGTAAGAGTTTTCAACTTGTCTCAGGTTAAACAATTCTTATATTTACTTAAAAATATTTTTTTTTATTGACCTACCATATTTGTATGCATTTATCTCAAACGTCAAGGTTAAAGGTATGTAGTATATAGTATGTGTTGCTCTTGTTGTTATATTTTTATACAACATATTATTAATACTGAGACAAATTGCGACTTTCACAGCATATATTTCTTCCAAAACTGTTTCTTTCTTATATTCCCAATACTATATGGAGTATTCATGTAAAATATTTAGAAATGTAGTCACTTAATTTGAGAATGGATACATCTAATGAGGTATTACTATAATCTATATTCAATTTCTTTTTATGACTGATAATATAAAGTTATAAAATAATTTCAATTAATAATAAAATTGGTTAGCTGATTTTTATATACATGATTGCACATATGTGTATTTTTTATATAAAATGAGAATGCCCACTAAATGAGTGGATAACCCAATACATGTCATAGGTCATGTAACAGAAGACTTACAGATATAAAAAAGGACAATTGCAGTGATTACCATGAGCACCATTTAAGGTTAATTACTCATTGAATTATTTGTCTAAAGCATGAATAATTCAAGGATATATTTCTAGAGTTTCATTTTGAATGTAATCATTATGTTATGCTTACTCACAGGAATATTTTGTTATAAATAACAGAAAATTTAAAACATACTCACTGTTATTTTCATTTCCTGGATGCATTTCATGATAGCATTGGTACCAATCAGATGTGGATACCAACCAAATTCTTCCAATTTTTCCAAACTCCAATCCATCAAATGCAATTCTGCTGTAGAAGAGTAGTTGACTGGACCTTGAGATGTAATCAGTGATATAGGAGGTATTGGAGGTTCCAGGGATATGAGCTATTGTAGTGGTTACCATAGACTCATTTGACATGCTAGACTAATGCTGATAACATGTGCTTTGTCTAAATTATAATTGTTCTATTTTTATTTTTATTTTTTTTAAATAAAAGAACAGGTGGAAATAATGCATGTCAAGCTTGGTTCCCTATGATGCAAAACGTGTCATTATGGTTTCTACCAAAACTAAGCTCAAATATGAAACCTGCCATAATGATGCCATATAAGGAGTTCTCCAGATTTTCAAAATCTCTTTGATAGCTTGGGCAGTTTCATTTTCAATGTCCAGATTTACACTAATTTAATAGTGTGCTTACTTAGGGTCTCTTCTCAGCTCATTTGCACAATTACAGCAGAGAAATCTACTGACACATATCAGACTGCACCTGTACCCCTACTGACAGGCCAGAACAAAGATGCCAAACAAGTTTCCGCTGTATGAGAAAAAGGGTAACGCTTAGATGTAAATCTTTCTTTAATAGGAAGCTATACAACAAGAAAAGGTCTATTGTCCAGGTGAATAGAGACCAAAACTGAAAATAAGAAAAATAAGAAAAAAAGAGGGAAATATTTTATTATTGGAAAAAAAATAGCAGTTTAAAAATACCAAAAGAGTAAACTATGATCCCCAAAGGGATACCTCATAACCTGGAAGGCTTAACGGTTCTTAAAGCCTCAAATCTAGCACAAAGCCCCAAGCTTAAAGGGCCAGTTAATTCAGCACAATTTGCACCACAGTATTGATCTGCTAAAAGCATGTTCGTCGCTTATTGCAGCCCCATCAAGCCAGTCACGTACGGGCCTCGCGATGAGTGCCTTAGGCGCTCATTGCAGTCCCCGTCAAACCCATAACTTTTGGGACTCGCGATGAGCGCCAAAGGCGTTCATCGCTAGGCCTGCAATGAGCCCGTAACTTTTAACATAGCGTAACCTACAAATAGTAATTACAACAACTATATATGTGATTCCCTCCATATCAAAGCCTGATTGCCAATACCAAGGGTTCTAAAAGGTCATATGACAATTCTGCATGAGGAAGGATTACCTTTTGCTTCAGAAGTTACTATTTTCTAGAGTTTAGTAAATAAGTATGGTATCTACTAATATGTTCACTAGATACTCTTTATTTCTTACATACTTGGGAATCATTGCCACTTGCCAATATTTGGTTGCACCAGAGCATTTTATGGGCTTCATAACAAAGTGGGTGAATACATACACACATGCCAATTTTCTGTTTTCTATTTCTAAAAAATAGTTTTATGTATATAGTTTTCTCATTTCACCTCACAAACTTAGACTATTGTGTTCTGATCCATTAGATACAATTCAGATTAACAAAACATTGAACTTAAGGCTGTAATGTAACAAAATAGGTAAAATGTTAAGGGGGGTGAATACTTTTGCAAGGCACTGTAGCAATGTCTGAGCTCCTCTTTTTGCAGGGTAAAACAAGACTACAAATACCATGACACTTTGCTTCACAAACTACCTTCCTAGTCATTGAAAAAATGTTATAGCTACCTGTGACTGGCCAATACGAATTATGAATTTTCTACTAATGTAAGTAGGGTTTCAAGGGACATTCATTCTCAAAATCAAGTGGCAGAAACCTAAAGTAAGTTGCAAACTTTGGGGTAAGTTTAAATAAATGTTTTCATACACTACTGATTCTCCTATATCAGATGCATTTATAATCCATGAAACTTAAATATGCCTTTAAATGTATATACACAAAGAATCCAATGTTTGGCCAAAATACAAATAGTGGTTTCCAAATGAAAAATGGCTGATATTATTTTAAATGATTTCCAAAGAATTATGCTTGCTAATAACAATGATGGCCTCTGCCAAATCAAAAATGTCTTATCATCTTCTAGCAGGTTCCCAAAGGATCTTATATTTGCCCATAAAAAAGATGGCTGACAAGTTTATGTTTGACCTTAACAAAAATAGCTGATCAAGAAATTAAAATTGGCCATTGCTGTGAGGAAAAGTTTGAAATGTCCCTTGAGATTGTTCACGGTATTGCTGAAAAATATAGAGTTTCTTTGAATGCTGTGCAATTATGTCTTGAGTTTTGTGTGTTTTGTGAATAGGGATGTATTGAGTACCATTAATATATATATTTTGAAGAGCAAAGGACAGTAAGGCTTTAAATAAAAAAAAACTAATATCTTGTAGGCACACTGAGATGATGTCAGAGATATTGGAGAGATTTTAAAAAGGCTATTGTATATGCCTGATAAAAATAATTGAATTGACATGTAATGAATATTAGATTTTACTTCTTTTACAGTATGTTGTAATTCTAACATATGGGGCTACGAATGAAAATTAGCATTCTTATCCCATCAAAGAAAATTAACTGAAACAGTAATTTTAAAGTCAGATTTCATGTATGCACTTACAAAACAGTAAAATGTTATTAAATTCATCAGAAGGTATTATACGCATGTTATTGATCTGGCTTAAACCTCTTAGCGTTTTTCATCAAATTAATATATATATAAATTCCATACAAGAGAAGGTGATGGTACAAGGTGACAGGCACACATCTTGGGTAGATTGAAGAGAATGGTTTGGAATGTATCTGAAGGCAAGAGCTGAGATGTAGGTAATTTTGGTTCTGTTGGAGCTTGTAAATGAGGCTAAGGATTTTGCATTTTATTCTTGAGGAAATGGGACCCAGTGTATGGACTGGCAAAGGGGCGAAGATGATAAACATTGCATGAAGTGACTCTGAAGGAAGGTTTCAGAATTGACTGGAGTGGGGATAGGCAGTTTAGTGGAAGGAATTTAAACAAGAAAACCGGCATAAATAAGAAAACCTGCTTATACACTAAAAAATACATAGTATTCTGCCACAATAACAATTCCATTAAACACCAAAGATATACAAAAGCTAGCAGGAACAATGTTCACTCATTAGCTACATATTATGAAATCATTGATAGTTTGAAATATTTTGTGTTTTGTATATATTTGGGGTTTAGTGGAAGGCCAATTAGAATAGAGTTGCAATAGTCAAGGTGGGACCTTATGAGAGTGTGGAATACTGTCCTTGTAGTGCCTTAGGTGATAAAAGCATGCATTTTGTAAATGTCCTGGAGTTGGAGACAGCAGGATTAGGCTAGTAATATAATGTGGAGGATGAAGCATAGGTCAAGTATGATATCTAACTTGAGGCATGGAGGTATTTTGTTTTTTCTACTGTAAGACTGGATTCAGGTATAGAAGTGGATTAGGCTGTGGGGTGTAACAGCTCCATTATGGAGATGTTGATTTGTAGGTGGTCAACCAGGTCTGCAGAGGAGAGTAGTGAAAGAGAGTAGGTGACATGGTAGGTAACTCATAAGGAATGGTTAGAGAAATAGGACTCAAACCATGAAAGGGTTGTGCCACAGAGGTCTAATGAATGGAGTGTGTGCAGTGGTAGTTTAGAGGTTAGGGTAGTAGGGAGTTGTTACCAATGGATGAAGGATCAAGGGAGAGCTTCTTTAGAATGGGTGTGATGAGCATAAGTCATCTAGTTTGAATGAGGATAAGCCCTTATTTTAGTTTAGGCATTTTGTTTCTGAAACGGCTATGTGATTTATGGAGAAATTACATCACACATATACTAGGGAGGGGAGTGATAAAAAGCACACATTTATCCCTGTACAGAGATTGGTTTTTAAATTCACAGGACCCCCTCAAACAAATGATTAGATTTAGCCAAAGATCTTCTGTATGTGACAAGTTGTTATATAAAAATTACTTTGTCTATCAGTGGTGAGCAACTTGATTCTACAAGAATTTCTGCATTGTTCTGTTTGTATATTCAGGATCTTTCTGTTTTAGGACATGTGAATTTCTCAGTTTCAATCATTCGAACTGTTCCTCCTCTTTTAGTTAAAGAGGTATTGAAATCCTGGATAGTTGGAGGTCATTGCAGGACCTAGGGCCATATTAAATTCCAGTCCAACGTGAAAGACGTAACAGCTGCGGGCTTGAAATTTGGCCGAGTTACATTGCTATTAAATTGGAAGAGGCTGCGAGCTACGGGTTTGAGACGCAAATCGTAGCTCATTCGTAGAGCTTTGGATTCGCGGCCTTGTGGACGATCAATTAGTGTAGACCGTAGTTACGGGTTTAGGTGGAGCCAATGGAAAAAGAGATTGTTAGCAGTACATCACTGAAAAAGGGGAGGGTTGATTTCAAAGTCCTACAGGCTTCAATTACAAGTTGTGATCGGACCCACATTCCACAATAATGCAATATTAATAAAGCCGTAAATAAGATATTCTATTACATGCGAGTTACAGTTTATGTCTTAACACACTGATTGCCAGGATAAATATAACACGAAATACAAACATGCAATAAAGTATTTTTCGGGGCCGATTTGCGGGCTTGAGAATGTTGTGTCATTAATTCTAAGACCTAACATCACTTTCACTTTTATTACATGTACAGAAGTTTGTTTTTATTTGTGGGTTCTCTCGAGCACATGTTGGGCTTTGGGCTCCTTTTGCGTGTTACGGGCTTGCTCGCGAGTGACTTTGTTGCAATTTCATAGCATGATTGGAAACATACAGCCTTATTAAATTGTGATTCGGTAAATTTTAAAGGGCTCTATTTAAGCACACAGCATATTTTTTTACAGAAGTTTTTAATTAGTGAACTTTTATCCAAAAGCAATGTCTTCACTAACTAAAAACGTCTGTAAATTAAATATGCTCTGTGCTTAAATAGAGCCCTTTTAAATGTATCAAATCGCAATTTAATAAGCCTGATAGTGGTTACAGGCTTAACAGATCAAAGGATTTACTGCCCCGAAGTTCAACGTAGCTCAAATCGTAGGCTATTTTCGACCCTCCTGCGCCTTAACCCGCAATTCCTCTGCGGGCTGGGTTACGGGGCTAATTTAATAGCCGTAACATGTAAAATTGGAGTTACAGGCTACATTTCAAAACGTAGCCCCAATATAATGTTGCTGCACGTTACTACACTGATACGTTAATGGAGTAAGCCATGCAATGTCAACCCATGAATGAATGTGGGTCTATATATAGTGATATGAAGTAGTTGCTACTCTAAGGGTATGGTGCTTAACTGCAGTTGTCTGATCCCAACAATTCACCTATGTGAGGATATGTCTAGATGCTGTCCTAGCTATGGCATAAAAATAAATATACAAAGGATCAAAATTATGATAACTTACTTGATACCTGGGAAGTATAGTTGTATGGGTATTTAAATTACTAAGTAGCAATTAAAATACATTTAATTATCACACATTATCAATATACTGCAAATGGCATATTATTTGCACTAGCATTACCAATAAATCATAACCCCTTATACTATAGATGACATTTCAAGGCAATTTAAATTCCTCCAAATAAGCAGATCTCGATTTTTGTTGAATAATTGTTCAACGTTTTTTTTTTTTTTTTTTTTTTTTAACCTTTACTATATTAATTAGAAACATTTTACCTTGCATTTGGGAGTATTTAGCAAAAATGACATGTCTTCCAGCCCTTTAAGACAAAACCATTATCAGCAAATGCAAAGCCTTAACAACTTCAAATGGCTAATGAGAACTAATGGATTGAATAATGTGACCAAGCAAAGCATACATCACAGAGCAGAGATTTTAGTGAGCTTCAAACTGACATAGTTGGTTTCAGACTCAGTTCATTAAATGTAATAGTTTTACACTGTACAGGCAATCTAGTGTACTTTGTACAAGTCATAATGATTTGTCTACTACTATGTAGATTTAGAACTCTTGTCCCTTGCACACATGGAAAATAAAGGGAAATGAAGAAAAAACTTCACATAAAATGGCCTAAAGATATTGAAATAGTTATCTCTTGAAGGAATTGTTCACATTCTTAATGATATTCAGATGGATTCAAATAAATGTCCTGTGTATTAAATATTTTGTGTTTACTGTATATTACTATTTAGTGATTAAATTAAAAAAAAACAATTCTTCATTACATAAAGGTTTTACAAAATAAATTAAGTTTGAGAAATAGAAAGAAGGCAAATTAAACATTTTATGAATTAGTATCGTTTTGTATTGTTTTTAGTCCTATAGTTAAGTACAGCAATTTTAAGTAGGTAACATTTTTTAGGATGTAAAAATATAAATCAGCTTCAAGTTTATTACCATTCATTTGTAAGTGTAATCTATAATTTTGTTTTTTGCTAATTAACATTCTGAGTGTGAAAGAGAAAGCTTCTCTCTGCACAATGGAAAAGTGGCAATTAAAACTTCAAGCTCATTCAATAGGACCAATTGACCAATTGATGCTTATTATTTTACAAGGACACATCCTCATGAAAAACAACAAACTTTTATATGCAATTTTTCTGTACTGAAGATTTTGTCTAACAGTATGCTTAGTTTTTCAAAAGACAGTGCAGAAATGAATTGTACATGAATGTATACAGTTCTTGATTATTATCTGGAGCTTTGATAAGATGTGTAACCAGGTAGATCATATAATATTACATTGTTGAAGACAACATTTTTTTTTTTTCCAAGTAAAAAGCCTTTATTGATGGAACTTGCAAGATGACATGCTCCTTTATTGGTTTCTACAAGATGAGCAAACTCTTCTTTGTGACAAGGCATAAGCATTTGTGTTATGCCATGCTTCCTCTTGAACATTAAATCAATTCAGTGGGTTTTAGGTCACAAAAGCATTATTTCCTACACGAAAATAAGCTAGGTCAGGCTTTCTGACATAATTTCCAGACTTCAGACAGCTTGTAATTTTCAGATCTCAGAGAATTAGGCAACACGTCTGTGCAAATCATGTCTGCAATTGAATGCATTTAACTGTGGTCCGTATTAGCACAGGTTAAATAAGCACAAAAAATCTGCTCATGGGTTGAGAGCTGGCTAAAAGACAGGAAGCAAAGGGTTGTTGTAAATGGAACATACTCCGATTGGACTAATGTGGTAAGTGAGGTTCCTCAGGGTTCAGTATTAGGTCCTCTCCTTTTTAACATATGTATTAATGACTTAGAAGTAGGACTGGAAAGTATTGATGACACTAAGTTGTGCAAGGTAATTAAATAAGAAAAGTGATGTACTTTACCTCAAGAGGGATTTGCATAAATTAGAGGAATGGGCAATTAAATAGAAGATTAGATTTAATACAAATAAATGTAAAGTTATGCATCTGAGAAGGAAAAAAGCATGCAATTTAAAATCTTAATGGAGCAAATCTAGGGGTATCAGATATTTAAAGGGATTTGGAAGTGCTTTTGGACAACCACCTAGGTGACACTGCTCAATGACAAGCAAACGCAAGTGTAATATTAGCATGTATTAAAAAGGGTATAGAAGCAAAAAAGCAAATATAATTCTGCCACTATAGAAATCCCTAGTATGCTCTCATTTGGAATATGGAGTTCATGAAAAGGACATTTTAGAGCTGCAAAAAGTACTGAGAAGGGCAACAAAACTATTAAGGGGAATGGGGGACTAAGTTATGAAGGAAGACTAAACAAATTAAGCTTATTTTCTCTTGAAAATAGGCATCTAAGAATAGATATGATTACCTTATATAAATACATCCAGGGTCAATACAAGGCTTTATCAAGTGAACTTTGTGTACCAAGAGGTTTTCAACTGACAAGAGGACATCCTTTGAGGATAGAAGTTAAAAGATTCCACCTTAGAGAAAGAAAAGGGTTCTTTACCAAAGGAGGTGCTGACAGCGGATTTCATAGGTACCTTTAAAAAGGGATTGGATATATTTTTAAATAAAAAGGGCATTCAGGGTTATCCTGGTTAATTAGAGAGTGAGTATTGATCCAGGGAGGAATCCATCACCAGTATCTGGGGCCAGGAAGGATTTATCCCCTTTTGAGACAATTGGCAATGTTCCAATTATATAGTTTTTCTGTTTGCCTTCCTCTGGTTCAATTAACAACTAATCCGCATATTGCAGAGGAGATCAGAGGAGGTCTAAAAAGGTTGAACTTGATCGACTAACAGTCCTATTAAATTCCCCTAACGTGTAAAACCGTAGCACGAAGCATAGCCTGCAAGACTTGCGGCTATTAAATTGGCCCCATAAAACAAGCCGCTGACGATCTGCAGGTTATGAGCAAAAAAAGCCTACAAGACGTGGAACGGGAAACTTTGCGCCAGCAAATCTTTTGGTCTGTCAAGCCCGTAACCGCTACATACCAATTTAGCTATTAAATTGCAACAAATTAACTGGCGTTCAACCCCGTAACCCACAAATGGAGCCAAGAAGCCAACGAGTATACACACACTACTGTACAAATAATAAAAGGGAAATTGATGCTAGGTATTATAATTAATAGCACAACATTCTCAAGCTCGCAAATCGGCAATATAAAATACTTTATTTTCACTTTAACCCTCCTGGCGGTATGGCCTTGTTAGTACCCCCAAGTGTTAAAGTGGTACACTCGGGGATCAGACCACCTTGTTACACCCCCTGCTCCTACATTTTTTTTTTTTTTTAAGTATTGTCGTGGCCCCATCTCCCCCCCAGCCCCTGCAGCACATCATTCCCCCTCTCCTCCCACTTCTCTTCCCCCTCTCCATTCTCCTCCCCTTCCCCCTCTCCCTTCTCCTCCCCTGTCCCCTCCTTCCTCCCCCTTCCTCCATCCTCTTACTGTGTAACATGGTCATCCTTCCCCTGCAGCACATCTTCTGGCAGTGTCCGGGAGTTGCTATTAACGTGACGTCCTTGTGAAGTCGGGACTCCCCGACACTGCCAGAAGATGTGCTGCAGGGGAAGGATGACCATGCTACACAGTAAGAGTATGGGGGAGGGGGAAGAAAGAGGAAGTGTGTAATCCTGAGCTTGGCTTTAGGAAGAGAAAATTAACCCCGAGCCACACTGGGGATTACCGCTTAGTTAGTTAATTTCCATGTTATATCGATCCTGGCAATGTGTTAATACATATAATGGAACTTGCATGTAATAGAATATCATATTTACAGCTTTGTCTATATTGCATAATTTCTGGAATGTGGGACCCGTAAGACTTTGAAATCCCACCTCCATTTTTCAGTGATGTAATTATGATGATCTCTGTTGCCTACATCTAAAACCATAACTATGGGTTTGACTAATTGTTCATGTTCACTGCCGCGCATGCAACGTTCGACAAATAGTGTACGGGTTTAAGTCTCAAGCCCGTAACTCGAGCCCTGCTCAAACTTAATAGCTCTGTAACTCAGACACATTTTTAAGCCCGCAGCCATTGCGGGTCTCACATTGCACTTACAGGCATCAAATTTAATAGAGCAGAAAAAAACTTCTTTCAACCTTAATTACTCAGTCACATTAAATTCCAGCCCCATAAGTGCAACGTGAAGCTCGCAACGGCTGCGAGCTTGAAGAGTTGTTGATTTATGGGGCTTTTAAATTAGAACAGGCTACGAGTTAAGGGCTTGAGAGTCAAACCCGTAAACCATCCGTCCCTCATTGGATGTGCATTGGTGAACGTGATCAATTATTCTAACTCGTACAAGTTGGGATGGCGCCAATGGCAAAAGAGATTAGCAGAATTACGTCACTGAAAAATGGAGGTGGGATTTCCAAAGTCCTACGGGGTTCATTTACGAGTTACTATCAGAACCACATTCCAGGCATAATGCAATATTCATAAAGCCGTAAATATGATATTCTATTACATGTGAGTTATGGTATATGTATTAACACATTGATTGCCAGGATCGATATAACACAAAAATTATACATGAAATAAAGTATTTTTCTGGGCCGATTTGCGGGCTTGAGAATGTTGTACTCTTAGATCTAACATCACTTTCACTTTTAATAAAAGAACAGTAGTGAGTGTATATGTGCATTTAAACGGCTACGAGTTGGACTTTACCCCCCTTGCGAGTCCTTTCTAGTACCCGTTGGCTTCTTGGCTCCATTTGCAAATTACGAGATTGAATGCAAGGGATTTTGCTTAAAAGAACAAAGGATTATCGGCCGTGAAGTTCCAAGTTCCACGTCCTGTAGGCATTTCTCGGCCTTGCTGAGTCTTAACCCGCAAGTCGTCTGCGGGTTGCTTTAAGTGGGCAATTTAATAGCTCGACATCTTGCAAGCTACTTTACGAGCTACGTTGTTACACATAGCCCAAATTTAATGGGGCTATATGTAACTATGTAACTATATGATTGAATTTTAGCCATTTAGAAGTTATACATTTTAAGCATCTTATATTCTCTATAATTTAGGACTACTAAAGAGTAGCAAAATGTACCATTTAGATTTTATGCTAAAATGTGACCTTTGGGACATTTATACACCTATTTAGGCTTCAAAAATAATACAATAATACAATTATGTGACATGTAGCAAATGTAATGTAATGTTAATGTGAGAATAATTTGTATTAAAATACACAATGAATATATATGTGTACGCGTATTCAATGAAAAGTACTTTTTTTGCTTTACAAGCTCATTTAGAATTATTCCTCACCAAAGTAACAGTGCAGGCTTATTTGCAAGTTACTACAGAACAGAACTAAGAAAGTAAGTGGAGAGTTACAGGAGGTTTTATTTTAAGACACTCTTGTTGTGACTACAGTGAAGGTCTCCACTAATAATGGACCAACTTTCAATGGTTAATGCTGCAATTGTTAATGTGTGAAATTCAGAAAAGGGCTGCGATCATCTTTACATAAGGCAGCAATATCTATCACATATAATAGTTGTCAAATTACGAATCGTTGTCACGTTTTGCAAAGCGAGGAGCCGCATTTGCGGAGGTGGAGGCTGTACGGCGCCTAACACGCGGCACTTTACCAAAATGCATCTAACACTCAATCACTATATATGGACTTACACAAAAAAATACGAACCGCAGGTCTTGGAACGGCAAAATTGCGGACTTAGCATAAAAAAATAAGAGATGGGGGGGGGGCACCCAGGACCTCTGCAAGTGAAGTTACACCTCAATTTAAGTCCAAATTCTCGAGTTTAGACACACGAAAATCCCCTAAGCGAGAGAAAAAATGGTCGCAGAAAAAACGAAAACTAGGCTTCAGGACACTAAAGACGCAAAACACCACCAAGCACATACCGCTTTTCAAAAAAGCCGTAAGAGGTACAAGATACACCATTAACAAGGACGCTACATCATCGACAGCCGCCTACCACATACACATTCACCGCTATTTTACAATACTAACTTACACAACGCGGAAGTACACAGCTACAATAACGGCTTTTCCTCGCACACGCAGCCTATTTACACTACACACTGCACACATTGCTGTCACTTACACCTCAGCTCCTCAACAGTACAAACCGACATTGTATGCTGCAGGAACATCAACATGGATTGTCAGCTCTTCAGCACAATGCTTCCTGCATATATTACTTCCAAATAGGTAAAGTATATTCATTTATTCATTTATTAATTATTTAATTAGCATACAAAAACAAATATACAAAAAAAACAAAAAAACACTCTCACAATAAACACAAAAGCAATTCACTGAGCGACTCACAACAAGCGCCAATGCTGCTCATAGCACACAAAACCTTGCAATAAGCGCAAAAAGCAGATCAGTGCCGACAAAACAATAACAGCAAAAGCGCCGACCAGAAAAAAAAAATACAACAACCAACAGCCTCGCAATGAGCGCCTTCGGCGAGGCTCGCAATGAGCGCAGAAGGATCTCGGACCACCAAAAAAATTTATGTCTGGCCCAAACAGCATTACCTGCCTTACAATTTTATTGCCCCATCATTGTTGACGGGCAAGTCGCTAGTTTATAATAAAATTGCTAAGGGGAATGGAGGGACTAACCTATAAAGAAAGGCTAACCAAATTAAACTTATTTTCTCTGAAAGAATTCTCTTAAGAGGGTATATAATTGCCTTATATTCATTTGTCCAGGGTCAATATAAGGCTTTATAAGGGGAACAATTTGTGCCAAGAGGTTTTCAACTGACAAGTGGTCATGCTTTGAGGTTAGAAAAAATATTCCATTTAAAAAAAGGGGTAATATATGTTTTTTAAATACAAAGGGTATACAGGGCAATGTAGGATAAGTAGAGAAGGCGGGCTATTGATCTAGGAAATAATGAGATTGCCAGAATTTTGGGGTCATGAAGGATTTTTTTCCCTTTATGAGACAACTGGCAATGTGTCAATGGGGTTTTGTGTTTGGCTTCCTCTGGATCAATCGAAAAGAAAGAAAAGAACACATCCTCCATGTATCTATCCTAGTGTGTATAGAACAATATTATGTGAGAGTATCCATAGCAGACAATATAGACTAAAATATCATAAGTGATATAATTTATCTCAAAGTAGTGTAGGAGGCTCAAAGCAGGAATATATAGTGTACAGTCAGGATATAAATACCACCATTCATAGCATCCTGTATCTTATCAGTCAAAGCCGCACAGTGAAACGCCCATCAGGCTATAATACACCATGCGTGTTACCTGTTGGTGATGTCAAATGCTGAGGCAAGGACACAAGGAAAGTAGCACTCTCTTTAAATACTTGATACAGTTCAGACATGAACACGGTTAGAATTCAGAGCATTGGGGTATTGGCAACCAAATATTACACTTTAATCTTATCCTAATTTAGGTACAGCGCTACGGAATATGTCGCGCATTATAAATAAACTATAATAATAATAATAACTAGGTCTTTATAGAAGACATTTTTGGACAGCATTATCTGTGAACTTTATTAGGGTTTAGGATTTTACAATAGCGACTACTACTACTATTGGCTCTGAATCTATTGCAATAATTAATTTAAAGGACTAACACTTGCTTTATTATAAATCTAATCCTTAACTTTATTTGACCATATCACATTGTTAATAAGATACAGGATATTTATTTCCTGTTTGTATACCATATAGTGGCCTTTTCTTACTCTATTTTGAGATAGATTTACTCAATGATTCTTTCTTGACTCTATAACTGAGAGTCATAACTCACTGCATAGAATAATCACTTAATGTTATCTTAATAGTCATTATATTTATAATATCACTACACACTATGTTATATGTTATAGTGGGCCAAGGCCTTTGTCAGGGAAACCCCCTATCAATCTCTAACCTTGTAGGGCATTTTTTACTTATGCCAAAGATCCTATACCTCAATAAAAAATGTTTTGTTTATTTTAATATTAATTTTTTACTTTGTCGCTATCACACTTTTTGTCAGTAAGTTATATTTTACTATTATTTAATAAAATGTATATTTTAGTCTTATCTTGTCTGCTTTGGGATATTACTTAACTTTGGAATAGTTACTGAATACCATTATGTATAGAAGGAATTACTAATTTATTCAGTGTGCTTTTTTCTTCTCTATGTCTTTTATTTATTGAACTGTTTATTAATTCAGAGGCAGCACGCCTCTGTATTAATTAACAGTTCATTAAATAAAAGAATCAGAGGAAATCTAAAAAGGTTCCAACCTTATTAACATAGGGCATCATTCAATTTCGATTTGGCCAATTGAATAGGGCTCCATATAAGCACATAGCATATTTTTTTACAGAAGTTTTTAGTTAGTGAACTTTTATCCAAAAGCAACGTCTTCACTAACTAAAAACTTCTGTAAAAAAATATGCTATGTGCTTATATAGAGCCCTATTCAATTGGCCAAATCGCAATTGAATGAGGCCCATAGAGTTTGGGCGTCAAAGTGTCAGGTAGTAACTCATAATTTACTGTCAGGGCAAAACCCAATGGAGATTTATGCCTTGCTTGTTCAGTATGTATATTCAGGTACAACTTTTGCATCATGCAGTCATTACAGTGTAGCAGAAAAGTTGCCATAAATTGGATATACCTGAATATAAAAGGAAAAATGTAAGTTACGGTTACATAAAATAAATATGTTTTCAGTTCTAAGAAACAAAAACATAACAGCAGTGTGTGTATTATTTGCTCTGAATACATTTTCTTAAAATCACATGGAGTATCAGAGAACACTCTGAAATGTGTCATAATTATACTGTTTTAAAAGATGTTTGCAATTTTCGTATAGCTTAATTTTTTTAAGTTCTTTGTAAAAGGAATAGAAAATCAGTGAACCGAATTGTTAGTTGTGGGAGCATTTAGCAGAGTTGTTTACCAGGATTTTAGTAAATGCTATTTAACTTTAGTCAAAATGTTTTGTTTAGACTATTTAGACATGTCCCTTTAGAAAAGTGAAACATCTTTTTAAATGTGAAAACCGCAGACTATGAGGTTAGCCAATGCATTAGACTGCTAGTAAACATCTTTAATATTTTATTGATAATCTGCAGGGCAATAATTATGCAGGTGTTTATGCTTAGTTTATGAAAATGTGATGCATGCACTTGGGGCCTCGGAATCTGTACATAGTACTTTGCTGCTCTTTTAAGTCTTCCTGAATTCTCAGTGCTTCACTCTTCTGCTTAATATCCAGCATGCTAATTGAAAAAAAAATGGTATGGATAGGCACTACATTAATATATCACCTGCATTGCAACAGCTTGCCTTTTTTGATTTCTTCCTTTTTGAGATAAGATTTCTAATGAAAATTTGACAAAAAATCCAGAAAGTAATCTTAGATCTGCTACCAAAATGAACTGTGGAGTAAAATTGCAGATGCCTATTTAAACATGAGTATGTTTATGTTCCCTTTCTGGATCGTGTTGAAGGGGCTTGTGTACTAAAAAGAAGCTGTGATCTATACCATGTAGGTTCACCCAAGATGGGCAGGTCACAGCAGAGAGGACAGACACATTGTGGTCCACTGGAGAAGGAACAGGCAACCTACTCCAGTATCTTTGCAGTGAAAACCTTATGGATTAGCACAGTGTGCTCTGAGTGTTTATGTTGGGTATGTTTTATTAAAGTAATTGGTGTTCAGTGATATAGCTAGACAGTAGTTGCTTTGCTTACATATTTTTTAAGCAGTAAAGATAAGTAACAGCTTTTGAATTAGTGGGATCAAACATTATGGTCTTTTCTGAGAAATCACATTGAAAAAAAGCTTGTTTCCCTACAACCTTTAGGGTGGAGCTTCCCCAATTTTTACAAACTGATCTGGAGATCGAGTTGTTGCACTTATTTTGTGGCAGAGGGTAGATAAATGTGTGCCAGATTTGTTTTCCAAATGATTGGAGGAGCTTCAGCCTAAAGATGGTGGAAAAAATCAGCTATATTCAGGTTTTCAAATGTCTTAAGATCAACTTTATTATTCACAAGAAATAAAAATGCTGTTTTACTGATATTTACTCCTTAAAATATTAGCTTAATCTTTGCAATGGACATTTAATGTGTAATTCTATTAAAAATCAAGAAATTAATCAAGTAGCTGAAGGTAATGTAAATGTAAATGAATAAACTGAAATATTAGAGAAAGTAAAAAAGTATGTGATGTTCACAGTTCTCATTCATTATTATTGTATTTTTTTGTCCCATTGTTTGCCAGATAAAGATAGCATACTCCATTTGAGGTCTGGACCACTAGACATGGAGACACCATTATGTGTATTTGTTCACAGGTGCCAGACAGGATGCCAGACTATTGGACCCTATGTGGAGTAAATCTCCTATGTTTGTCTGCCACTCCCTGTAATTGTTGTGTTGTATACACTCCCTCTGTATCTAACTCTTATAAATATTGTTGACTTTACAAAAATGAATCATTTCACTGCTGAGGCATATAGAAATGGTATGTTCTCTTATTTTCTCCTGGTTACTGCTATACTGATCCTATCTCCACCCTCCAAGTAACTTGTCCTGGCTACTGCCACAGGAAGGTTACTCATGGAAGTGCTGATTCCTGATAGACACTAATTGATATCAGGGTGCTGGTGCCGAGCTTTTCAAGAACCCGAAAGGGCCTTGTGGGAAGTTAACCTGTAGTCTGTAGCAGATGGCCCTGGGCAGTAATAGCCCCTACCCAGAAGTACCTCATGCTCACAGTGTTTCAATTGGTACTAGCTATACTAGACTCAAACAGAATGCGCATGAGCTAGTGGGGGGGGGGTAGCTTTGTAGGGACTATTTTGAGGGTTTTAGTGAGTCAAACACTCCTTTTAAGCACATGTGAAGAATACTATTTTTAGATAGGAAAACTATTACTTAGTAGATTGTTCTTATTTTAAAAACATGGAACCTTCCATATCCATTAAGATGACATGGGTCTGGGGATTTACATAATATAGATTGTCATTATGCTGATATATAGATGGTTTGGCCTAAGAGATGTTTTGGCCCATTATAACGATATGGCCTCTTTAAACTATATTATTAGTATCAATATCACATCACACCTATTTATTGTTGTGTCCATTTCTTTGCACAATTATGAAATCCCTGTCATCAGCTGCATTGTATTTAGGACATTTATATTGCAGCTGGGTTCCAGAGCTATTGCTATATGATGTTGGCCATATCAATATATAGACATGTATGTTTGGTGCATGTACAGTGGTGTACAGTGGTGCATGTACTCACCTTGCAGGCTCTCATTCCAGTCAGTGCCCATTAGATCAGGGATGCCAGTGATCACTGTTATGGATATCCTGCCCCTTAGAGGTTCTTCTCACCCTTTTATTTTCTATCACTGTAGCTGGACTGTCACAACAGCCAGATTTGGGGGACTATGCTCACCCCAAATCTCTCTCTCTCTACGGTAACAACTTCAGATGACAGCATCATTACTGCAGTGACCGGCACAATCAGACCCCTTTTCTTAGGATCTAAGAATCACACACCATGTACCTTTGATTAGTACAAGCAGACTCTGACACCACCTGTGTTTAGTGTGTCCAAAATCAGACTGGTCACTTCTTTATTGTTACAGAGATATATAAAAAAAAAAAAAAGAAAAATGACACAAAACACCAAAGACCTTCCCCCAGTTCTAGCCCATCCCCCTAGGCAAATAGCTTGCTAACCCCCTCATCCACATGGCTTTCTTCTCATTACACATTTTGTCTCCTCTTACAGAGCCATAAAACTAGCCTTCCCCTTCATGAATAAAGCCAGAGCCTTCACACGTGGCCGATCGCAGGGCCATAAAAAATATTTTGAATTATTTAACCATTTGTATACCCCAGATATGACTGTTAAGCAAGGTGTTAGTACTTTCTAACCACACATATAATAAGTGATGAACCCAAACAGTCCAGTGGGCCCTTCTGTTCATGACATGGACCAACACCTGTGGCTCTTGCACTGGCCATCATATTTTTCTCATATTAGCCCAGCAATCATCATGTCTGTGCCTTATGCTTTTAACATCCCAAACGTCAACCATCACAGCTCTGACTTCTGCTGCCATCTTTTTTCATATCCTTGCATGCTCACCTACTCTGTACTCACAGCTACGATAAAGGTTCTGTAACTGGTCATGGATCACATTAAGAGGCACCATACATTTCTACTGGGAGTAAGTGGGTGTTTGTGCATTTTGTCTGCCTTATGACTTCCTGACTGTGCTTGAGGATCTCCTCACCACACTGACTTTGTAGCCTGGGACTTATCTACTTCTTCTCCCCTCACAAGCCCCAAAGGTTTCACCTAATGTCTCTACATCTTGTGTGCCTACACTAGGGGCACCTGGATCCCCCCCCCCCCCTCTCCACCTCTATTCCCCTTTTCATGCCTCCACTCACAGATAATAGGATAGAATGGGATCAGTAGCATGGGGTGCATGTGGGGGAATGTGGTGTGTGTTATGTGTTGTGTAATAGTGGAATGTGAGTTGTAAATGGTAAGGGAATATAAGCAAAAGTGTTTGAGTGGGTGGTATGTGTTAGTGTGCGTTGGGTATGGGGTAAAAGCTAAATAGGATCCGGATGGGGTAAGGTCTAGTAAAAGTGTAATACCTTTTAATTATATGTGGATATGTAGACTATTTGAATTGTTTATAGTTTATTTATGTTTAATGCAATACGTGGAAAAAATTCAAAATCTCCTACTCTCTCTAAACCAAAATCCCGTACTGTAGCTCTCTCAAAAATCCTGACCTCCGCCCCTGGGACCTGTGGGTTAGCTTAAGGAGCATGGTGCAGTCAGCGTTAGAGCAGGAAGCACTTAGCTTCTATAGACTCAGTGTTGCAATGTTTACTGATGTTGTATCAGTTTATTGGGGTTGCTATGGTTTTGACTCACTGCTTCATTGTGTTTGTTGCTTACGTACCACATAGACACCTTTGCAAGTACTCACAAGTATTCACTGATGTACAAAACGCCTAGTGATGTATACGTAAGACCTTATATGAATTAATCTATGAAAAGGATATAAAAGCTTTGAAAAATACTCTCAAATAACCTCTCTTAGGTATGTAACAGCCTTGCACGATTGTCTATGAATGCAATTAGATCTATACATATCACATAATAGTAAAAAAAAATGCATACAGTGTAGTATCACAGGAGCTGTGTATTTCTAATTATAGATGTGTTGTATCATTCTTGAAATGGAAACTCCAGCATATAGCGTTATTCACTACAATTTATAAAAGCCATGACATAGATAAATGAGACGTTTCATACTTTGTCTCTGACATTATTTTCCTAGTTTTAGATTGTAGTAATTCCCTAGACACTTCTTAAACTGTGCTTCTGTATATGGTTAAATTAGAAAAGAAAGATAATGATTGAAGCAGCACACTATTTTCCACACTGCTTAGAAAGGTAATTCATGAGAGTCTACTGTCATCTAAAAAAAAGATAAAAAGCATCAAAACCTTCTACTTATTAGGAAATGCATAGGAGTATATTTGTTATTCATATGCAGGATGAATGTGATAACATACATGAATCCCTTCAAATAAAGCTTTCCCTTTGATGTAAAATGTCCTAACATGAATAAGTGTCCCTGCAAAGTTATTTATAGGAAGACAAATATATGTAACCTTGATCCTACAGTGAGCTCGGTCTTAAGTACATAACACTACAGTTATTTCTATATCTCACTATCTATGGTTTCCTTTAAACTTTAATCTGTTCCTTGTTCAATGAAAGAAAGTGACCTTTCTGGAATACTGATGAATGCGCAAAATGCCATGGCCATTACAGGGATGTTAAAAGAAAAATGAAATAAATAATTGAAAATGTTATCAACATGCAATAAGGAATAAGAAAGGCAAAACAGGCCAAAATAAACAGGTTGCAATATAAAATTGTGGTATATCAAAATACTAGTGAAAGCTTGCTAAAATATTATATGGTTAGACAATTTAAATATACACCCAAAAATAAATAAAAATATCTAAACAAGATCAATTGAATGCATTTACAAAAAGTAACAGTTTGTATTACATAGACACTATGGTGAAACATTAAGCCTTGGTCTATTAAGTTGCATTCAGTATAAAAACAAAACTATTATCTACTCTATAGAGATATTTTAAATATCATTAATTGAGTAGAATATTTTCTAATGAAGCTGGATATGGTCACACAATGTGCTCCTCTGTCTCCACGAGTCATGTCCAACATATGATTCCATTCTTCTTTTAAAATATCCTATATCACTGTCATAATATCTCTTATTGTTACTTTATGCCCAGAAACCGTTTCCAAGATTAACAACAAACAGTATCTGCAGTTGCCCATGACGTTTTGCAATAGATCTTAGCATAACGCTAATGAAATATTTTCAAGTCATATCTACTATACTACAGGTATTGGGAAAAATCAGAGTGAAACATACAAATGCACATTTATCTTTTCTAGCTAAATACATAGGTTACTTGCTGAGCATATGTATATGATTACACGCACTGACTGCTGTGATGATGATTGCAAACAACCTCTAGTTAATGGTCGAGGATGCTCTGAAAATTGTAAACTCTGCAAAATGTTTCTGGTACTGAGAAGCTAGCACTGAACATCTCTGTTGCTAAATCTGTTGATTTCCAGTTTTATTTTATTTCTTTTATACATATGTGTTATTTCTTTTTCATAGTTACTGCAATATCTTGGGATCGCAAACAGCACTCTGACATATTCTCAAATCCAGTGTCTACTCTTTTCCAACATCCAACTGACTGTCAACATAAGCACAAACATAATTAATCATTTCTAAACAAAATGTGTACTAGGCATGAAATAACCAGGAGTATATAAGCCTGAACCAGGAGTATATAAGCCTGAACGTATTACTGAGAATTTCTACTGAAAATACAGTTCTCTTGGCCTACTTGAGAAATGTAAGCAGGCTCATAATGCAATTCTTTCCTTACTGGTTATAAAGTGGAGGGTTTTTCAATCACATTTCTACCCACCATAATATATTAAGGGCCTCATTCTATTATCGGCCGTAAAACGGCCGCAAGGCTGCGGGGGTTCCGTTACCTCGCAATTCTATTAAACGGCCCGCAAGGATCTCCTCTTACGGCCGGCCGTATATCTTGCAACCGGCCGTAAGCTCAGAAATCTACAAAGTCAAAAATAAATTCAAGACAGCACCATAAAGCTCTGTAAATTCTAGGGATCATATTGGGGGACATGAGGATTAATAGTAGCCCACTCTCAAGCTTGCACATCAGCCCAAATCCGAGTTTACATTAACTGTTTATTTTCCGGCCGCAGCGTGGCCGGGTCTGAGGTGCTCCAAGCCCTCGGGACTTTTTACATGGATATTTGACATATATAAAAAAAACGGATTTGAGTATAGGGTAATTATGTGCTATTTTTGCTAACACCTACAATCACTTTATAGTCTCCTCAGAGTGCAGGATGGCTTTATTTGGGCTATTTTATGTGCTTAATTGGTGCTAGCGGGACCTCTTTCCTGCAAGGAAGCTGCGGCTCGGTTTTAGCCTTGCAGAGAGGTTTCCCGTAGCAATTGAATAGCAACCGGGGCTTTCTTGCGGCCGAAACTCTTGCGGCCGTTTTAGATCAAAGGCTTTTCTCCGGCGCGAGCGGCCGCAAGGGATAGCAAGGCGCCGGCCGCAAGCCTGCCGGAATCCCCAGCCGGAAGGGAATAGAATAGCCGAATAGCTTGCGGCCGGTCCTTGCGGCCCCGCATCTCCTACGGCCGTTAATAGAATGAGGCCCTTAGTGTCTGGCCAGAGTCTGTCTCCAGCTTTTAGTACAGACTCTGTAGTAGTTTCTAACTAATGTCCTCCAGAGGCTTGCAGGCATAGAAGCTTTGCAAAAAAAAAACATGTACAATCAACTGGCTTCCAAGATGGAGGGTAATATATCTTCCTGCTAACAAACTTAGAGTGGTGCTTTCAGAAGAAATGAGAGAGAAGAAAGCTATATTTGCTGTGTAGAAAGGAGTTTTGTAAATCCTGCAAATATTTTTTTTTCTGCATGCAGGCTTTGAAAAGAAGGGCATGTATGATGTTACCTTTGTGGACAAGGTATCTCGTCAGACCTGCTATGCCAGAGCCATGAAGCACCTGAAAATTCCCAATTTGGAGGGGATGGCTTTTTTTTAGAAGTCAAAGCAGTCAAAGAAATCCATTGACAGTTCATGCTACAGCACATTTGTATCAAGTAAATACAATGAAAACTTCTTGAGGAGATTATGTGTAGAAGTCACAGGTTCCCAAAAGTTGCTAATCAGGTTTGAGACTTACAATGGTAGCAAGATATTCTGGGTCAAAATCATTCCTGCCTGAGAGCAGGGCCCATAGTCCTAAACAGATTCCCATGTCAAGTGGGCTAGAGGCAAACATTCGATACGTTTTGGTGATACGTCTCATTTGCATGTCACTACCCAGAATCCTCAGCAGCAGTGGAAATATTGTTTACTGAGAAGTTCTATGGGTAAAACAGGTCTCCTGGAATGCTTGAGACATATGTACTCAGAATGATCTTTTCATTCCTTCGAGACATTTAGAACTTTTTTGTGGAATAGGTGGTGAAATTTGTGTCTGGCTATAACTCTGTCGTCCATTTGGATAATTGTCTTTGTTTGTTGGCCAGTGTTTTGTCTGCTTTTCATGTAGTTGTAGCCTTATTTGGGGAGCCCCTGCTGCATGAGAAGACAGAAGTTCTATTTATCTTACACTTGGGGAATCAGTATTAATTCCATGGAAAGAAAAACATTTTGTATCTGAGGGTCTCTTTAATATTGAAGAGGGCTAAATCCCCCACATTATTTCGTTCATTTGATTCACCCTTTGAAGAGTGCATGTGTTTTTTGAAAATGTTAAAGGCAGATCTTTGATTAAAAATGAGAAGCAGTCTAATAGGAAAACTGCTTCTCATATTCTCATATTGAATTCTGGATTTTGGTATTTCTAGAACTTTTTTTTATTGTAGCACCAATTTTTATTTTGAGGGAGAGGTTTATGGATAATCAATTTATGTTTATACAGATACCATGGGATTGTCATGGCTATAAACTCCTTGTCAGTATCCACTTTGAAGGTTATAAAATCAGGCAGTTGGTTTAGCACTGTCTATGTATTAGTGCTTGTTTCAGAGTTTTTCATATTCCTAGCATAAACAATGACATTGCTGTGCTTTACAAATGCACAGGTTTTGTGAGTTGGGTCCATATGCAGACAGTGAGGGTACTCTGATCACATCACACCTGTGGGTGCTTGGGTGACGGGGTTAGCTGATCTGGTGCATTTTTTTGTGGCTCTGAAATCATAGGTAGCATATCAGAAAGTGAGTGCAACTGGATGGCTGGTTTGGCTGGGTTTGTTGTCTCTTCAGGCAAAGGTTTGCTCATCGCTGCAAAGAAGAATGTTTGTCTTCATGTGTTATTGATAAGAAACCACCAATAACATTGTTTTTTAAATTATTAGGATAAACTAGTTTATAGACCTTAAGATGGGTGATAATGATACAGGTAGCAGTTTGCCTATATCTTAGCAATTATTGATGGTTGGAGTTTTACATTTGGATGATTCTAGCTAGGCTTTAGATTTGAAAGGTTATGGATTATTGCCTTGTGAGTCTGGGCAAGCAGTCTGGGAATTTATCTTCCCATTAATTTAGAATAGGAGCACCCACTGAGGAGGAGGAGAGATTGGGATAGGATGAGGATGTAAAAAGATGAACAGGGAGAGAATCAAGTCAGTATTATTTTGTTTATCCATCTTAATCTGTTGTAGTAATTTATTATTTTTAAGTGATTTTCAGGTGATAGGGCAAGTGTTCAAATATGAGCAAAAGTTGGGCCTCCCTATATAGTAGTTTTACATGTAGAGGGCAACAATCTAGTTAATATGCTCATGAGGGATTTCATTTGGATCATGAAAAATTATATGAAGAAAGTGAAATAATTGTTCCTTACTGTTTCATTGTAATAAACATATTTTCTGCTCAGGTTTCCCAGAAATACAGTTATTGCACTGCACTCTGAGACACTGGGCGGGGTAATGATAAAGAATGTAAACAAATCATAGTTAGTTAGCTATAGCCAATAAGATGATATCTCACTAAAAAGCAGAAAAAAGTTGGGAAGAATAAGTTAGTCTTTAAATATAAAATGCTGTAGCACCAACCGGGAAAATCAATGTCTCTATTAGCAATGGCCAATAAGATGATATCACCCTAAGAAACAGAAACAGGCTGTGAAGGATATGATTTACATGTAAAATGCTGTAGCACTAAACGGCAAATAAATCTTATACTCAATCTATTTGTCCAATAAACAAGATATCACAATATATTACAATATTGTTATATTTATATATATATATATATATATATATATATATATATATATACAGACAGTCTACAATTAAAGGAGAGAGGAGAAGAGGAAAGAGGTGAAAGGAGAAGAAAAGTGTGTCAGGGGAATGGGAGACTGAGCAGAGTCGAAGCGTGTCGATCTTGCGCTCGTGCAGTGCCGTGACGACTGGCGTCACCACTCCCTGTACAAGCACTTCATTGGTTAAGAGTGAGAAATAGGAATGCACATGTGCTAGGTTGGAAAAATATGCTTATTGGGTAGTATGCAGTGCCTATGTAAGCACTGGGGGTGGTGCAAATTTAGTGTAAGTAGAATATTTAAATTTATCAATATTTAATCTCAATTTATAAATATAAATCATACAAATGATTGATCTGGCCTCCATAATCTGAAATATTTGAAACCCAGGAAACTTTGATATACCTTTTACAGTTGTGTTTTTGTATTATTTTGTGAGAGTTTTTTTTTTATTTGTGGGTTTTTATTTGCAGTTATCAATGTTAGGTTCATGAGAAAATCTGAAAATACTCCTATTTGCCACCTGCTCCAGATTAGTCTTTCTTTATGGAGGACATACAAATCACATGAACCTGACCTTTTAGCAACAAAACACAAAATGCCACCAACTCACCTGTCACAACCCAGGGGAGAGGACCACGTTTACCCCAAAACCTCCTGCAGAGTTGCAGGATACAAAAATGTTAAAAAGCATTTCCTCTAGAATGCAGTACAAATGTTGGTTATGTGTATTTAAACAGAGTGCATTGGAAAAACCACAACATACTTATGTATGGCAGTAACCAATCATGTGGGGCAAATAAATCCATTCACAGTAGTGTCTTCCCTGTCCCATGTGGTACTCATATCACTAGAGTGACAGGAGGGCTATGAACTCCCCCCTAGTGTGAGGAATCTATTAGTCTGAGAGAATTAGCCATGTGGTCATCCTTGCTTCTCTCTTCAGTTCTGTAGGGGGCATTTACCATAAAAAAGACATTAACTGTAAGGTGTGGGATGACATTTGAGTTATTTTAGAAACTTGGGTTAACCCCCAGGGCAGGGGAATGAATATTACAAATAAAGGTTATAATTATAATAATTAAAAAATAATAATTAAGGATCACTGTATTCTTTTGGAGGTTGGTTCTGCCAGACAATGTGATGTTCTTCATGAAGCTACATGGTAGTCTGTAGACCCCAATGCATTATACTACCCAGATTTGTACAAACCACCTCTGCAACCCAATCACAAATGGTGAATATTACATCAGATAGTAAACCCCAATATTCCTTACAACAGCCAATTACAGGAGAATGCACCATGAAAACAAAATAGCTCTTTAGGTGGTCCATACAGATACATACAGTATACAAAGTATTAAAGCTCTATTCAGCAACTTGCTGGCCATACAAACAATTTAACTCACAGCTACACCAATGCAATGCAGTGACATCTTAGTGAATAGTCTTTCATGATCCATAATTACATTCTTGTGGCACTGTACAGGATTAATAAATCTAACTCACCTTCCCTATTCTCTATTAACATACTCTCTTTGTCTTGTTAATCTCTAGGTTTTATGTTCCTTATTGATAATTAAAACATTCACTTGAGAGGGGTAATGGAAAAGTTAGTGTCCTGTTTCACAATATCGTGCTTCCTTTAACAGTATAGGCTTCCGGGTAGGTTGTGATAATGGTAACATTTAGATAATACATTCTTGTAGACTGAATGTCTGAGTGAGGGTCCTCCATATCCAGAAACAGTGATCAAAATAAAATAAATTAAACTATACTGTGGCTGTATACAATATGGCAGAAGTAAGATAAATGTATTTATGTTCCTTCACATGCTCTCTTTAGCTACTAGCAACAATATATCCCTGTCAACTATTTTTAAACTATCATTGCAATACATTGTATTAATCACAACTGTTGCTAGCTTACCCATGAATCTGAGGTCTGGCATTACTGAATTAGGGCATGTAAGCCACGTACGATTGAATATAGTACATCAACCATTTTGTTACTTTGTGGTTTATGAAGAATTAAACTTTGTTCTGGAAGACACAACCCCTCTAATCAAATACAAATCTCATCTTCCTTGGGAAGGCTGAAATTCCACCTATTGCTAAATTAATTTAATTGTAAAGATAACTGGATAAGATTGAAATAGACACCACAATCCTTTCCTCTCCCTGTCCCAGAACCAGACCCCTTGCATCATTCACTGCAACAACAGCTCTCCAGAAATGTAAACACCCCTCACACACACACATTTTCTATCAGTGTATCATAGAAAGCTCCAGACATCAAAATGTTTTTAAAAAAATTCTATTTATAGGTATGGCTTTTTGCCTTCTTAATTATGCTCAGACTTTAAGTTTTCAAATATTTCTTTGTGTGTGGTGGTGGTCCTTTAATGTGTTATTATTCGCTCAGATTATGCTAATGAAATAGAAGTAGGGACACAGGAAAAGCAGCAGGAAATAACAAAAATACTTAGTTTTTTTATAAATAAAGGTAAAACATAAAGCATCATTTGTGTAAGACTTGGACACAGAACTAAACAAAAGCCCATTAATTGGTACAAATTATTACATGGAGACAGTGTTATTGAAATATTAGAAGTAAAATAATTCTAAAGCCACAAACATTTCCCAGTGTCATATAATTATCCAATTAACAATCACAGTGCTAGATCTCTTAGCATGATACTAATACTAATATTGGAAATTCTGCCTTAGGATGCATTGTTTTAACAAGAAAGAGTGCATTTAAATGTCATTTTTATGTTTTTAAATAACTAAAAATTATATCAGGCAACATGTTTTTTTCGAAATCAAAAACACAGAGCCCGATTCAATTGAGCAATTGTAAGTTACTGGAGCCCGTAAGTGAGGCAGTAAGTTTATTTGCTATTCAATTGGAGTCTTTTTGCGGGCTCTGAATGGTTTATGTGTTACGGGCTTGAAAACTTTGCGGTTGTTAAACCCAGAACTTACAGCCTCCCGAAGCCTTTGATCTTTCCCGTCTGCAAGAGTTATGATCACTAAAATCGCAAATGGCTATTCAATTGCTACAATTCTCCAAGCCCGCATATTTTTTCACACCTGTAAACGAGAAATGTAGGAGAAAATCCTACGAGTACTAGAGAGGACCGGGATTTAACCCCTGTCCGTATCACTGAAAATGCAAATAAAAAATCAATACTGCACTGTAAATAACGGGGAAAGACATTAGAATTAATTGCATAACAGTCTCAAGCTCGCAAAACGGCAATGAAAAATTAATTGTATTATGTGTAATTTTGGAGTTATATTGAACTTGGGAATCAATGAGTTAATACATATCAGGCCACCCACATGGACTAGAACAGTAAGGCATTCACTTTTATTATTTAACATTTTGCGGTTTTGCAAGTCCGATCGCATATCGGACCCCTAAAACCTAATTGATTGACATGTAACCTCCATATTTTACTGGACATCATTATGAAGGTTTCATTTTCTATTGGCTGTTTCGAAATGGGTGGTTACGGTTTTGCTTAATTGATCATATTCCTGTCCTACGCACAAGTGCATGGTTTACGGCTTCGGCTTTCGGCCCGTAACTTGTGGGCTGGTGCAATTGAATAGCACCGGAATTGTAGCAAACTGCAAACCCTACAGCACACCCGCAGACATATGGGCTATATACCGCGAGATGCAGGCTTCAAATTGAATCGGGCTCAAAGGGCCTCATTCTATAACGGCCGCAAAGCTGCGATTCCTTGCGGGGCTACCTTTACCTTGCAATTCAAATAGATGGCGCCGCAAGGATATCCCCCTTACGGCCGGCCGCATATCATGCAACCGGCCACAAGGTCAGAAAACTTTAAAAGCAAATATAAATTCAAGACGGCACTGTAAAGCTCTATAAATGCTAGGGATCATAATTGGGGATATGAGGATTAATAGCAACCCCCTCTCAAGCTTGCACATCAGCCCAAATCCAATATTTCATTAACTGTTTATTTTCCGGCCCGCAGCATTTGTCCACGGATATTTGACATGAATTAAAATAAAAATGATTTACGGATTTGAATGTAGGGGAATGTTCTGCTATGAATGCTAACACCTACAATCACTTTATTGTCTCCTCAGAGTGCTGGATGGCTATATTATGTGCTTAATTGTGTGCTAGCGGGACCTTTTTGCTGCAAGTAAGCTGCGGCTCCGTTTTAGCCTTGCTGAGAGGGGTCCCGGAGCAATTGAATAGCAACCGGGATTTTCTTGCGGCCGAAGCTCTTGCGGCCATTTAAGATCAAAGGCTTTCCTCCGGCGCATGCGGCCGCAAGGGATAACAAGGCGCCGGAGCCCCCGGCCGGAAGGGAATAGAATAGGCAAATAGCCTGCGGACGGTCCTTGCGGCCCCGCATCTCCTACGACCGATAATAGAATGAGGCCCATAGTGTTTATATTCTTCTAATTTTATATGCCACTTTTCTTTACTGTGTGGCTCCAAGCTTTGTACTTAACCCCTGTATAGCGCTACAGAATATGTTGATGCATTACAAATAAAGGATAATGATAATTATAATATCAGTGATCCTTTAAAGTGATTATGTGATTTCATGTTTTATTTTGCCTTAAGTGCACTTGATTATATATTTTAATAATTTGTAAAAGTGTTATTTTAATACTCCTGTGGTGTTTCGTTATAAATTGAAATTTTTTCAGCTTAGAGTTTGGACCTAGGTCACTAATCATGTTTAAGTTTTGCCATTTTTTCATGTTGAAGAAATCTTGACACACTTTTGTACGTTAGGCCCCAGAGAATTTCATACAAATTTGAAATGAGATACCAGATTTGGTTGGTAAAATCCAACTTTGGCTTTGTCCAAAGCTTCACAAAATACTTAATACTGAAAATGGCAAATATTAATGGAGTTCCTGGAGTACTTGTCATCCGAATTACCACTGTATCTTTAGTATAATCAGCTTGGCTTCACGAACGAAGATGTAACAGGGATGTTGTCTACATGTGCTGGCTCTCAAGTGGCTGAGGAAGCCAATGTCAGTGGTTGCACGGGAAAACTTCCTCTGGGTTGTGTGCTGCAGTGACACGATTTTTCCTCCATCTCCTTTTGTCCTTGAGACCAGCCCTGATTGTGCTTTCAAAAAAGGAGACAACCTGGTGTATGGTACTTCTCCAAGCCTTGCGGTCCGAAGCTAAAGCCGTCCATTGACGATGGTCAATGTGACATGCATCAAGGGACTGTTCCAGAGAGTCCTTGTACCTCTTCTTCGGTCCTTCTCTGTCACGATTACCAGGGGTGAGTTCACCTTATAGCACAATTGTTGGAAGCCGATCATCCTCCATTCTAGAGATTCATTATAACTGAAATACAAATAGGTGCCTTTTACTCAGCAATACTTGGCATTGTGACATAAGTTATAATGTGTTATTCAAATTATATTACAATTATTAAACTAACTTCTTTGTATAATTATATATCTTGTGCTTTCTGGTTGTATTAGATGTAGTAGTGTGACAAGTCATATGAAATAATTCACATTTTCATTTTACAGTCTCTAATCAAACAGAAAATATCCAGAAAATATCCTTTTCATGCATTGTTTAAAAGAGATGCATATAGACCCCCACATTACCATTTCTCCTTCTTCCCTGAGAAATCCCATGTTTCCTCAACAGCATGTGATAAATGCTATTCCAAGGATAGAAACATTGGCCTTCCCTCCATAATAACACACACCATTACTGCTTGGCGGACATGGAGGTTTGACAATACATTTCATTTACTTTACTTATAATAATAATAATACTGTAAGTTTGCAATGCAGGGTACTGACAGTATTTTGTATTTACTGCCTGATCATCAATCAATTCTGTAATTACAAACTGTATACAGGGCAACATTACCTAATATGTGTCTTCTGTATAAAAAAGGATAATAATACTAATATATTTTTTTATAAATATCCAGACCATTTTAATACACAAAATGCTTCCTATACAGATTGAAATCAAATGTAAAAAGTCAATACTTTTTGCAAAATGGCAGTGTTCAAAAACCACCAAAACTGCATTGAAATAAAGTATTACTTGTTCTAAAATGGAGAACTTGAAATGCTTGCACTAGTATATATGCTGAATATATATATATATATATATATATATATATATATATATATATATATATATATATATATATATATATATATATATATTCTTCTCTGTAAAATAAATTATATTTAGTTTGTTTTTTTAAATGTTTTTTAAATGTTTGTGTGCTTGATAACACAGTGCCATAGTAATTGATAAAAATGATAAATGATAAAATAATAGTGAATGATCAATTTACTTCTGCATCCTACGGTTTGCTCCAGCTTTCTCCTACCTCCTGTTTCTAAAGCATCAATCAACAAGACATATGAGTATGAGGTGGATGAGGACCTTTTTCAAATTGAAACTGGCAAAGAGCATTCAAGAAGATGAGTGACCTCAGCACATCCTCTTTTGAGAAAGGCAAAGTACATTACTGCTAGTCTGAGAGGTGTGATTCAGATAAGACAAAAAATAACACTCCTGTGTAGAAACAAACAACAAACATCACTGCATCTGTGAAACAGCGTATTTGTTACCTGAACAGAACAAAATATACACATTTAAAAAAATAATCAGAAGTTGATGGCTACCAGGCATCTAAATGCTGTTTTTTAATTATTAAATGAATCTGTATTCTATTTTCTAAGTGCACACTGCCACCTAGTGGTCTTCATTTCCTTTAAAATAAACCGCACAAAAAACAAATGATCTCTTTCTACCATATTTTTCAATTTTACATTAAATGTCAAGATCTTGTTACAAAACACAACATCTTCTATTTTTTCAGTGCAATGAAATAGCTCATTTGGAAACTGTTCCAAGGTCACTTGTTATGAAGTGGTAATGGTCACAAGCAGAACAAATGTATGTATTGCTTGCTTTCCATTCAGAAAATGATTTACATAATAGAAACACAGGTAAACATCCAGAATGGTAGCTTGGAGATTCAGTTGGATATGATTAAAAATAGTTGTCACACATTGTTAATATTTACACTTCAGCTTTGCCATCATGTTCTTTTTTATCTCTTCTTTGTAGTTTAAAAAGTGCTTTTTGTGTTTTCTAAATTGTTGTTATTATGTCGTTCAGTCCTGTCCGATTCTCTGTGACACCATGAAACACAGCACGCCTGCACATTTATAGTTATGTCTCTGGTCATACTTATCCATAAGGTTATCTTGGCAAAAATACTGGAGTGGGTTGAAAGTTCCTTCTCCAGTGGTCTGCGATTTGTCTGAACTCTCTGCTATGACCTCCCCATTTTGGGTGACCCTACATGTATAGCTCACAGCTTCATTGAAGTACACAAGCCCCTTCACCACGATGAGGTGGCGATCCAGAAGGGTTTTTTCTCTAAATACATACATATTGAGAGTGAATAAAATAAAAACAAGTTCAAATACCAGGTGATAACAGCAGTCAAAATAATATATATAAATATTGATATGAGAGAGAGAGAGAACACCAGAGCTAAGTTTACAGAGCATCCAAAGCTGCCTCTTTTGTGTGAGCGCCATTAACACTTACCAGTGTTTGTACCCCTTAACCTTGCCCACAATCACATTTTGCCCATAGGTTAAATGTATGCTGGCAGTCATTAAATACATAGGCCCTCATTCAGTTGCGATTTGGACAATTGAATAGGGCTCTAAATAAGCACATAGCATATATTTTTTAAATACGTTTTTAGCTAGTGAAAACCTTGCTTTTGGATAGATGTTTACTAACTAAAAACTTCTTTAAAAAAATATGTTATGTGCTTATTTAGAGCCCTATTCAATTGGCCAAACTGCAATTGAATGAGGGCCATTGTATTTCCATACAAGTGGAGCTACATTATCTTGAGAAGCATATGAGGAAAACAGATTTGGTCAGGAAAAAATCAAATAAAATGTATTGTGGACCAGAATTTGCCCTTATCCTACAGTCATCAGAACTGAAATAGTTTGTCCAGAATATATTTAATTTTATTTCATCTGACTGTGGCCTAGATTAAGATGGTCTGGTCAGCCTCAATTAAAATCTTAAAAAAAATGTAATCTTTAAAATAGATTTAAAAATCTATTTGTGTCTATGAACAATCCAATCAAATACTCAATCAAATCCATGGTGGTGTCAACACATTTTCATGACCTAACATAGAGCCCTGAGCTTCACTAAGCCCAATGGCACCAATAATTTTACTTAGTGCTAAAATGTTATTCTACTTATATACCTATACCCTTGTCTGGCTCCTAAAAAGCGTGAATGACTCCTAAGTTTGATATACATTTCTCAATCTCTCCCTTACATCAGGACTTGATTTGCAGATTTAGGAGCCAACCCTAAAATTCAGTCAGTCAGTTATATTTACTTTTGCTTAAAAATGTAAAATAATATATAATAAATCAACGAGATCTCTGCTTTTTGTTTCATTATGATAGTCACCTATTTTTTGCTGCAATACTTACCAGCACACATTTGATTATACACTTGTTGTATCTCATCAATCTTTTACTAATTACTGACCACCGCCTAATTAACTACTCCAGAACATGAAATCCCGATCAACCCTCTCTACACTAGCATCCCCCTCATTACAGAAAGGCATATTAAAATGTCCTAGATTATAAATGCATCTGATAGAGGAGAATCAGTAGTGTATGAAAATATTATTTTGCATGAAAAAAATACCTAAATAAACATTAAATGAATTAACACCCGTGGAAATCCCTGCTAAAATTAGGTTAAAATTCATTATTTGATTTGGCCAATCACAGGCAGCTAATACATCTTATCAATCTGTAAAGCCAATTAGTGCACCAAAAAATCAT
Organism: Discoglossus pictus; assembly: GCA_027410445.1. Classification (NCBI taxonomy): domain Eukaryota; kingdom Metazoa; phylum Chordata; class Amphibia; order Anura; family Alytidae; genus Discoglossus; species Discoglossus pictus. The sequence continues at coordinate 274,225,235 of CM050164.1, forward strand.
GGGATGTGTAATAGGAAGTCAGGAGGGGCCCAGACATTGGGCCCAGACATTGCTGTGTGGATCTCTGCACTAAGCTGCTGTTGGCTTGAAGGTTAAAATATATACCCAAATCTAGTGCTTCTATTTGTAGGTACACTGTGCCTATGTGAGTAGTTCAAGGGGGCGGGGGGGGGGGGGCAAAAGTTTTATTTTTAGATAAAATAACTCTGTATGTGTAGAATGACACAATGTAATGTGTGTGTCTGATATAAGAAGCATGTGTTAGATTAGAAAAAGGAAAAAACAGGGAAACTTAGATTTACCTAGAAGCTTTCATTGTTCTTTATATTATTATTACCTTTATATACGTGCATTTATCTTCTAGTTCATCATAATGCCTTGATAACAGTTTTAATTGTCATGTCATCGCCTCTTCATATGCCACCCCTATCACCTCTAACTATTCCTCATCACATAAGCACACTTGTACTCACTGTCAGCCTGATATTATTAGATCACTATATTATCCTCTTACATTGAGTCAATCAGGAAGTCAATCAGGAAGCTTAGCCGTTTGAACAGTCAATAAGCCATAGGAATAAGAGAGAGAGAAGGGAGAAAGAGAGAGAACCCCAATAATTGTAGTGTTGAAAAATAATATGGTGCAGGGGGGCATTTTGATTACATCTTTTAATAGTCAGCTGGTGTTCTACTTTTATAGGCACATCTCTCCTATTTTTGTGTCAGCTATGCCCATTAATAGTGCAGTATAAACAGCACCTTATGAATGCAGGGGCTATAGTGACTTCACTATGATGTCCCACATGATCCGATGTGCTCTTGATTGAGTTTGATGGCAGTGAAAATGGTAATACTTTTGTGTGTCATGTCATTCCACCTCCTGACCTGCAGTGGGACCCAGTATGACATTGGAGAGGCAAATTGTTGTTGTTCTTTCCCTCAACCGCGTCCGACTCTCGATGATCATATGGACGCAGCACACCAGTCACATCTGTCTGTGTTTCTGGTTGTGTAGTGGGTTGCCGGCTCCTTATCCGAACGAGATTTGTCTGACCTCTCTGCTATGACCTGCCCATCTTGGGTAACTCTACATAGTATAGCTCACAGCTTAATTGAGCAACACAAGACCTTTCAAGTGACAAGATAGCAATCCAGAAGGGGTGAGAGACAAATGGCTGTACTTAAAATAAAAATAGATGGTCCTTTCTACACCTCACCAGCTGCAGCAGACAGCATCATTTTGGAAGCCTTTCCTCAGATCAGACAGCCCCAAAAACAGCACGGAAATCCCAGCATTCAGGAAAAGAAAATAGTTGTACACCTGTGTCTTAATCAGAAGATTATTTTTATTAAACAGGGTAAATAGGGAAAATACAATGGTAACTAGACACATTAACAAAAAGTAAATAAACAGTTGTGCCATTATACAATCTTACTTAGCAACATAGCCAAGATCATTAGATCAAAATGGCCAATTTTCCTAACTACTCATAGCCGTTGCTATTTATATATTATGTCTGGGTAGCATGTTGTTTGTATATCTCCATATGAAGTCTTCAATCATAAACTGTCCCAGCTGAGAAACCGTTCACAAAGGACCTCTTAGATCTGCCTTTGCAAACAATTCTTTGATACACCACCATAGACCAGATACACAATACTTTGAATAACCACAAAAATACATACAAATATCAGAGATGTTTAACATGACTATAATTACTATAGCATGCTGTTACCCAAAAATATAATGCACCTAGCATTATAGCACAGGGAAAAAAGCACCTCTATAGTACAGTGAACATGTTTTGACTGGCACATGGTGGTTTTGTGTGAGAGGAGCTCAGGTCAGAGAAGTTGTGTACTCTGTCTAGTGTTAAAATCCGGAACTGTCTGTTATTGTCAGTCCACCTGGATGCAGTTGAAGATACAAAGGAAAATATCTAATTGCTAACAGATGTCAGCACTCAAAGCATTTCTCAAAAGATCACTTTTTCATTGCCTTCTATACATATTATCTATGCTGATCTTTGACAATTTTTATTTCAAAATAGAAAAAGGATTAATTTAGCTGACAACAACTCTGCCGATGAGCCTTGATTATTTCTATTGCTGTTTGGTTATGTAGGCTCACCCAAAATTGTATGCATCAGTATACCTCTGGAGGTTGTAACATTTTTATTTAGAAGACAGTCTAACAATATGGAAGGCTGTGAGGCCCCTGCTTACGTGTTCATGTTTGGACCACACCTTAAATTATTCACGTCATTCTCTGGTCTCCACCATTCTTGTTCATTACTCATTTCTTATCTAGTCGGAAACCCTGGCTATAAGTTTAAGGCTGTTTGCCTGTATGTGTGGAAGGGCTTGGGACATTATATATATATATATATATATATATATATATATATATATCACATATTATAATTGTCAAACTGCGAGTTGTCGTCACGCTTTGAGGCCCTCGCTAAGCGAGGGCCGCAACTGACGAAAACTCAGTTTCACAAATCCCTCTGCCATGGCTCTCATCAGCCCCACTACAGCTCTTCAGCCTCTCTGCTCTGGTGGCGCGCGCCCACAAGTGGGACACGCGCAACTGAGGGGGCGGGACGCGTGCACGGGTAGCCGGGCATACAAGCGTGCGCGCGCACCCACGCGAAGACGTCACATAAGCAGGCGCGCGCGTCTACAGCATTGAGGGGAGGGAGGAGAGAGGGGAGAGAGACACACGGGGGGGAGAGAAGGGGGAAGAGAGACACGGGGGGAGAGGAGGGGGAAGAGATACATGAGGGAGGGAGAGGAGGAGGGGAATAGAGACACGAGAGGAGGGGGGAAGAGAGATACAGGGGACAGGGGAAGTGAGATACAGGGGAGTGGAATAGAGACACAGGAGAGGGAGAGGAGGGGGAAGAGAGACACAGGGAAGGGGGAAGAGAGGCACAGGGGAGCGAGAGGAGGAGGGGAAGAGAGACACAGGGGAGGGAGAGGAGGAGGAAGAGAGACACAGGGGAGGGGGAAGAGAGACACAGGGGAGGGAGAGGAGGGGAGGAAGAGAAATAGGGGACGGAGAGGTGGGGAGGAATAGACACAGGGGGGGGACAGGATGGGGGAGGAGACACAGCGGAGGGGGGAAGAGATGAGGGTCAGGGGGTGGAGAGACACAGGGAAGGGATGAAGGGGGCAGAGACACAGGGGAGGGAGACGGGGTGAAGAAACACAGGGAAGGGAGAAAGACACAGGAGTGGGAGAGGGGGAAGAGACACAGGGAAAGGGAGAGGGGGGGGGGAAGGAGAAACAAGGGAGGGAGAACGGGGAAAGAGACACAGGGAAGGGAGAGGGGGAAGAGACAGAGGGGAGGGAGAGGAAATAGAGGGCGGGAGAGGCTCACAATGAGTGCCAAAACCACACATTGCAAGGCCCAAGATGAGCACTGAAGACGAATAAAGGCCAGTAATGTAGAGGGGGGAGAAGTTCGCAATGAGTCCCTCCCGTCAAGTAAAGGGAGGTAGAGGGGTAGTGTAATGATATGGAATCACAAGGTTGTGGAGACCAGCAGCCAAGGTCAGCAATAATCCAGTTCAGCAATTTGTAGGTGAAACAGGAACAAGCTTTATTGAAGTGATCAGGAACCACACAATAATCTGGCAAGGTACATTTGACAGTAAGTGCCTTATATAGGCCAAGGACCAGACACCTGACCAGACACAGCTGAAGAGACTTAGGTAATGATACTATTGCTAGCAGAGTCAAGCTTATCAGATCTCAATGAAATTCACAAAAGGCAGGCTGGCGCAGTGGTAGGGAAGAGGTATAGCAGCCTGGGGACCAGGGTTTAAAACCCAGCAGAGTCAATTCCTCACAGGTAGAGAGGCTCGTGATGAGCGCTGAAGGCGCTCATCACGAGGCCAAAAAAGTAGAGGGGGGAGAGGCTTGCAGTGTGTGACAAACACCATTGCCAGGCTTCAATTTTGATTGCCTTTTATTCCTTTTTTCTGTCTAGTCTTCTGCTCTTCCTCTTTTTTTCTTTAACGCTTATGTTGCCTTTTGACAAATTTGTCAAATTAAACCATAAATTCATTATCCCTATGTCTGTTTGTTTAACCCCCGTATGGCCAATCCATATGTCTGTCTATTTAACTCTATGTTGTCATTGTCCATGTCTGAAAATTCAACTTTAGGAGGATAAAGGATTTTCATTGTTCTCACCTGTATTTGTTTGATGCTGGCTCTATTTGAACAAGGACAATCACTGTTTATAGTTAAATCTACTTCCTTAGGGCTTCATTCAAATTTGGTTTGGCCAATTGAATAGTGCTCTGTATAAGCTCAGAGCAACATTTGTTACAGCTGTTTTTAGTTAGTGAACTTCTATCCAAAAGCAAGGTCTTCACTAGCTAAAAACTTCTGTAAAAAAATATGCTCTGTGCTTATATAGAGCCCTTTTCAATTGGTCAGATTGCATTTGAATGAGGCCCTAAGACTGTATTGTTGTATACTCTGGAATGGAAGACTCGAGTGTACTGCAACTTTAAACAGGGAAACCTTTAAATCAGCTCATGGCCAATTTCTGTCACCGCTGTTCTCCAAATATGACTTAACAATACCCCTATCAACTCAGATGTTGAATTGAAAACTCACAGTTTTGTTGCTACATCACTTGCAATTATAGACTAAGTTCACAATATACTGTATATACTCGAGTATAAGCTGACCCGAGTATAAGCCGAGGCACCTATTTTACAACAAAATACTGGGAAAACTTAGTGACTCGAGTATAAGCCGAGGGTGGGAAATGTGCTGCCATCTGTGTCCCTCTTGTGCCCTCTGTGTCCCCCTCTTGTGTGCCCTCTGTGACCCTTTCTTGTGTCCCCCCTCTCTCTCCCCGGTGTCTCTTCCCATTCTCCCTCCCCTGTGTCTCTTCCCCCCTTTAGCTCCCCTGTGTCTCTTCCCCCCTCTCCCTTCCCTGTGTATCTTTCACCCCTCTCGTTCATGTCTCTTTCCCTCCCCCTCCCTTATCACCCTCCTCAACCCCCCTCCTCAACTCCCTCCTCATCCTCCCTCCTCAGCCCCCCTCCTCATCCTCTCTCCTCAACCCCCCTCCTCATCCTCTCTCCTCAACCCCCCTCCTCAACCCTCTTCTTATCCCCCTCCTCATCCTCCCTCCTCATCCCCCTCCTCATCCCCCTCCTCATCCTCCCTCCTCAACTTCCCTCCTCATCCTCCCTCCTCAACTCCCCTCCTCAACCTCTCTCCTCAACCCCCCTCCTCAACCCCCCTCCTCATCCTCAACCCCCCTCCTCATCCTCAACTCCCCTCCTCAACCTCCCTCCTCAACCCCCTCCTCAACCTCTCTCCACAACCCCTCTCCTCATACTCTCTCCACAACCTCAACCCCACTCCTCAACCTTTCTCCTCAACCCCCCTCCTCATCCTCTTTCCTCAACCCCCCTCCTCAACCCCTTCCTCATCCTCAACCCCCTCCTCAACCTCTCTCCTCAACCCCTCTCCTCAACCTCTCTCCTCATCTTCAACCCCCCTCCTCAACCTCTCTCCTCAACCCCCCTCCTCATTCTCTCTCCTCAACCCCCCTCCTCATCCTCTCTCCTCAACCCCCCACCTCATCCTCAACCCCCCTCCTCATTCTCTCTCCTCAACCCCCCTCCTCATCCTCTCTCCTCAACCCCCACCTCATCCTCAACCCCCCTCCTCATCCTAAACCCCACTCCTCATACTAAACCCCCCTTCTTATTCTCAACTCCCCTCCTCATCCCTTGAGGAGGGATGGTTGAGGATGAGGATGGGGGGTTGAGGATGAGGAGGAGGGTTGAGGAGGGGGTTGAGGATAGGGGGGTTGAGGATGAGGATGGGGGGTTGAGGATGAGGAGGATGATAACCTTACACAACTTTGTGTCATCAGCAAAAATGGAGACACCACACTCCAATCCCACTTCCAAGTCATTAATACATATTTTAAAAAGGAGGGGACCTAATACTGAACCACATTAGTCCAATCTGAGTACCGTATGTTCCATTTACCACAACCCTCTGCTTCCTGTCTTTTAGCCAGCTCTCAATCCATAAGCAAATATTCATGGCAATTTCTGTATCCCTTAGTTTGCTCAATAGTCTCCCATGTGGCACTGTATCAAAAGCCTTTGAAAAATCCAAATAGACTACATCCACTGAGTTGCCTTGATCCAAGTTCATACTAACCTCCTCATAGAAATGAATTAGGTTTGTTTGACATGACCTATCCTTCATAAATCCATGTTGGCTCCTACTTATAATCCTGTTTGAATGGACATATTCTTGTATATTATCCCTTATTAACCCTTCTAAAAGCTTTCCCACTACCAAAGTGAGACTCACTGGTCTATAATTCCCCGGATTTGCTCTTGCTCCCTTCTTAAATATAGGTTGACCTCTGCCTTTCTCTAGTCATCTGGTAGAGACCCTGTGTTGAGTGAATCTTGAAAAATTAGATATAATGGTTTTGTTATTACAGAGCCCAGTTCCCTCAGTACCCTTGGATATTGACATCTTAATGTGGTAACATTCTTTTTTGCCTTCAGTGTTAATCTGCTTTACATTCCCAGAGAGGACAAATATGATCCATATTGGATATTTGGATTATTAACTTTTTTTTATTATTAACTTTTATTTGTAACGCGCCAACATATTCTGTAGCGCAATACAGGGGATAAAAACAAGGAAAAATACAGCATTAACAACCTTCCAAAAATGGAGGACCCTGTTTTGAGCTTAGAATCTTTGCAGAAAGTGCTTTTTCCCTAAGCATCCTAGAAGACTGAAAACTTGCCACTTACAATCTAAAGGGAATGCAAGGGGCAGAAATCAGGGAAAGATTAAACAGATAAGGTAGAAAAAGGGTCAGAAGAGAAGTGAAAGTTTTTTCATTTAGAGGGAGAGAGAAGGAACAGAGGTGAGGGCTCTAGCATTTAATATGTTGTCTACCTCTAGTGGTGAGATAATATATGCAAGTAGGAAAGTCAGGTGATTCCCGTTCCACTATAAATTTAAACAGAAATAGGGTGGGAGGGTGAGGGGTAGGGAGGGAGGGCAGAATCTCATTTGTGTAATAGTGTGTTGTTGATTTGTTATTCTGTCTTTAAATATTTGACTGTTGTTTAAAAACCACTGTAATGTCCCAACAACAGAAGCTAGATGAGGGATATTTCTTTTGAAGATCAACGTCGGCTACTGATGGGATCCACATACTATAATTTAGCAATGCCTGATAGACACTATAAGTGAGGGCATTAGCTTTGTCTAGAAGGCAGTGCTACATTTTTAAGCACAATCTTACATAAACAGAGCTATTTCTCTCCTCCCGGCTTAGGTGTCCAGGGTATGGAAGGATTTGCCCAAGAGATTTTACTTTTTTTTTTTTTCTGACTGGACCAGGTTTGTTTGAATTAGCCACTGCAGTGACAAACTCCTGGACAGATATTCTCCCTCCCCTGTAAACATGATAGAAGTGGAAAAACAGCATACCAGCTGAAGTCTTTAATTGATACAATTGAGTTACACATATGGTATTATTTTGATATTGCTCATCACATATATAGTTGTGAGCATGCGGGACATTGCTAACGCTAACGCGAAGCGAGGGCAGCAGTTGCTGGTAAGCAGCGGCGAAGGCGCCCTTGCCAGCAACTGCGGACTTTTACAGACTTACGAGACACAAATACGTTATGACCTCGCAAAAATACGACCTTATCGCCTGAAAACCCGCTACAGCAAGGGGAGGCCCCCAGGACCTCGAAAACTGAAGTTACACCTTAATTTCACTCGAAATAAAAGAGTTTAGACACCCGAAAATCCCCTAAGGGAGAGACAAAATGGCCGCCGAACAAAACAAAAACGAAAACGAGGCTACAGGACTCTAAAGACGCAAAACACCACCAAACACCTACAGATTTTCCGAAAAAGTTGTACGAGATCCGAAAACAAGGACGCAAACTGTGCGACCCTAAAAACATTAGAAACACAATAAATACATACAACAAACACATACAAAGATTAACCACAGCAAGAAGACGCACCCAGGACCTCTGCAAGTGAAGTTACACCTCCCTTTAAGCCCAAATTACAGAGTTTAGACACCCGAAAATCACCTAAGCAACAGAGTAAATGGCCGCCGAACAAAATGAAAACAAGGCTAAAGTACCCTAAACACACAAAACACCACCAAACACATACAGATTTTCCGAAAAAGGCGGACGAGACCCGAAAACAAGGACGCAAAATCAGCCACAGCCGCATACCACACATTAGGCGCCATTTTAGAACACTAACTTACACAATCAGGAAGTACACAGCTACCGTAACGCCTTTTCCTCGCGCACGCACACTATTTACACTACACACTGCACACATTGCTGACACTTACACAGCAGCTAAACCGCACTGATGCTGCAGCAACATGAAAACAGATTGCCAGCTCTTTAACACAATGCTTCCTGCATAAATTATTTCACAATAGGTAAAGTATATTCATTTATTATTTTATTAATTATTCATTGGCATACAAAAAAAATAACACAACGCTGCTCATAGCACACAAACAACCAAGAGCTGAAGGAGCGCCGAAGGATCTTGCAACACCAACAAAATTAATGTTGCACACAAACAACATTACCTGCCTTACAATCTTATTGCTGTCATTTTTTGACGGGCAAGTCGCTAGTAGCATATAATTTCAAAAGTTTGATAATTACCCCCTTGGGCTCAGAATCTACTGGTATGTCTTCTGTTTAAAATAATGAGAAAAAGAATAGACAGGTAATTCTCAAACCCCAGGGAGGAAATTTTGTAATCAGCATTGTTACTCCATGAATTTTGAGCAGATTAAATATATATATGTACTATATATATATTTATATATATATATATATATATATATATATATAAAAAAAATATATATATATATATATATTACACTTCAGAAATTAATTATATTTATTTTACTGTTCGGTCAGTATTTGGGTAGCCCAGTTTTGGTTCCGTAACAGAAATAGTTTGGAAAACATTAATCATTTCAATGAAACAAACATGGAGAAATAAACCATGCATTCAAATTATAAAGTGTAATATACTAATATATACAGGAAGCAATACAAAAACATATTTCCATATTATTTTGATTTTACTTGTCAATATGATGCTATGATAGTCATCAAACCCTAATTTGCTTAGCATATTTTTTGAATTGATTTAAAAAAAAATAATTATGAGCACTAAAATAAAATGAATGCTCATAAAGTATATTTTAAACCACTTACTCAACAAGACACGTGGGGCCTCATTCTATTACCGGCCGTAAATCGGCCGTAAGGCTGCGATTCCTTGCGGGGGTTCAGTTAACTCGCGATTCTATTATACGGCCCTGCAAGGATCTCCTTTTACGGCCTGCCGCATATCTTGGAACCGGCCGTAATCTCAGAAATCTAAAAACGCAAAAATAAATTCAAGCCTGCACTGTACAGCTCTGTAAATGCTAGGGATCATATTGGGGGACATGAGGATTAAAAGAAACCCACTCTCAAGCTTGCACATCAGCCCAAACCCGAGTTCAAATTAACTGTTTATTTTCCGGCTGCGGCGTGGGCGGGTCTGAGGTGCTCCAAGCACTCTGGACTTTTTACATGGATATTTTACGGATATTAAAAATAAAATATTTTACGGATTTGAGTATAGGATAATTATGTGCTATTTTTTCTAACACCTAAAATCCCTTTATAGTCTTCTCAAAGTGCAGGATGGCTTTATTTGAGCTATTTTATGTGCTTAATTGGTGCTAGCGGGACCTTTTTCCTGCAAGTAAGCAGCGGCTCGCTTTTAGCCTTGCAGAGAGGTTTCCCGGAGCAATTGAATTGCAAAACTCTTGCGGCCGTTTTAGATCAAAGGCTTTCCTCTGGCGCGAGCGGCCGCAAGAGATAGCAAGGCACCGGCCGCAAGCCTGCCGGAGCCTCCGGCCGTAAGGGAATAGAATAGCAGAATAGCTTGCGGCCGGTCCTTGCGGCCCCGCAACGGCTGCGGCCGCTAATAGAATGAGGCCCGTGGTCTGTATTTATAAATCAAAGCTGTGGTTCACTAGCAGCAATACATCTATATTGTACTAATTTAATTGCTGGTTACTACTGCTTATTGTTTAATGTACCTATTTAATTTTCAATAAATACTTTTACAGACAGATTGCAACTAAAATATAAATGAAACATGATGGGCAAAACTTTGTATTATACAGTTCTTTTTATAATCTTCTGATCTTGAACAAATGTCTTCTCAATAAAAAACAAGGGCCCGATTCTATTGCCCAATTTGTAGATTCATATACACTTAAAATCACTCTTAATATTGCTACATATTCAGCAAATATTACTTACCAGCGACTTGCCCATCAAAAAATGACGGCAATGAGATGTGTATGTTTGGAAAGTTGTTTAATTATTAATATACGTATTTGACATTTCAGGAACAGGTTCTAAATCCTTTGTTTGCTTATTAGCTTTTTTTGGTGTATCTTTCTCGTCGAATTTCTTTCTACTCTGGTGTCTGCTGGTTGGCCCATCTCTGTTGTCGTTCTCTAGCTTGCCGTCTTATCTTTTCTTGTTTGCTCTTGTTAGTAGCCATGTTAATCTGTAAAAGAAAATAATGCATAATTAGTTTAGTTTGAGATGTTAAGTTTGTTTTTTACATTTTTTATTATCAACAGTTTGTTTATATGTGCTTGTAGTTAATTGTAGCTGTACTTTCTTTGTATTGTTAAATAACTGTTTTTCTTATTTTGGATATGATCGCAATGTTTTTAGCATTATCCGGTTTTGTGTCTACCACTTTTGCTATGCTAATTTAGGCTTCTTTGTAAGGCTTATAGCTTCTTAAACAGTAAAGAAGAATATTAATTTACTTTGCTATGTGTTTGTGTGGTTTTTGGTACAATCCTATTTGTGTCTACCATATGTTGCATACTTTATTTGCTTAATAAGTCTTTTTTATGAAGGTTAAATGTTTTTGTACAGTGAAATTGAATGTTTTTGCTATTTTGGATATGATGGCAATGTTTTTAGCATTATCCGGTTTTGTGTTTACCACTTTTGGTATGCTTATTTAGGCTTCTTTGTAAGGCTTATAGCTTCTTAAACAGTAAAGAAGAATATTAATTTACTTTTCTATGTGTTTGTGTTATTTTTGGTATAATCCTGTTTTGTGTCCACCATATGTTGCATACTTTATTTGCTTAATTAGTTTTTTTATGAGGATTAAATGTAGTTGTACATTAAAAAATGAATGTTTTTCCTATTTTGGATATGATGGCAATGGTTTTAGCATTATCCTGTTTTGTGTCCACCACTTTTGGTATGCTTATTTAGGCTTCTTTGCAAGGCGTATAGGTTCTTAAACAGTAAAGAAGAATATTATTTAACTTTTCTATCTGTTTCTGTGATTTTTGATACAATCCTGTTTTGTGTCCACCATATTTTGTCTACTTTATTTGTTCAATTAGTGTTCTTTATGAGTATTCAATCATGTTGGACAGTACAAATCAATGTTAATTGCTTTTTCTATGTCATGTTGTGCTTTTTTTTTTTATCCTGTTTTGTGTTCACCCCTTTTTGGTTACTGCATTTGGCTTGTGGGTGATGGTTGGAGGTTATTTTACAGAAAAGAGGAGGAATACTTTTGTTTTATGTATGTTGCTAATGTTTCAGATGCTATCCTGTTTCGTGGCCACCTCTTTTTTTTTTTGGTTTCTGTGAAACTGTCTGTCTTCCTAAATTGTATCAGTGTTTGTGAAGTTTGTTGAACTGTGTTTTGTTCCTTATTCAATTTATATGTATTTTTTATTTTATTTTACTTGAAATTGTTATATTGGCGGACATTAAACATATATACAGTAGTTCCTTTATTTTTTCTACTTGTTATACTTTACCTTGATTGAAGTGTTGTTCTTGTCCGAATGACAGAGGGTCCCCTCCTGCCAATCTTAATCCGCCGGTCTTCTTGTAGTGTCTGTTTGAAAAAGAAAGTGAAATGGTTAATTGTATATTTGTTCCTTTTGATTTAGCAAAGCATGGTCTTTTTCAGCATGTAATGTATTTTTCTATCTTACCTCTTCTTCTTTCTTTGTGTTGTTTAAAAGGGATTGTGGTTCACAATGCACGGTGCAAATTCTTGAGTGACGCTGTTGATGCAGAGTCTGTTGGAATAGTAAAAAAAAGGAGAAAGATTGAGCTTTAGGTTATATATTGAATTACAATAAATTAATGTCATTTAAATATACTTTTTTAATTAGTTTCAATTAACATTAGTTTGTTTTCGGGCCTACACACATAAATGTGCGTGTTACATATCACTACATGAATCATATTTTAATAGTTAAAGTTTTTTTTTTTTTAATGTCATTTAAATATACTTGTTTAATTAGTTTGGGTTAAGATTAGTTTGTTGTAGGGGCTATACACATAAATGTGCGTGTCACATGTCACTATACATGAATCACATTTTCATAGTTAAAGTTGTTTTTTTTTTGTCCTGTCTTGGTAATAACATGTAATATATTATAGCTTACCTCTCAGTTGTAATTTGCACAATGTAAAGTAGGAAATTAGGAAACAATTCTCTTCTCAAGTAACAGCAGCAGTTAACTATCCAGTCACTCCGTTCATCACCTGAGTAGAAATTTCTGTAAAGTAAGCAGTATTTATAAACTTTCAAGTGCCTCAGACCGTTAGAACGCAATACGCATGCGATATTTGCGTTCCAGCTTCCAATTTGCGTTCCATCTGCCATTTTATGCGTAGTAGTTTTCAAAATGGTGTTTAATATCAGTGTAGCAAGTGTCGCATAGTATGTGTTACGTACCTCGTAAAGTTGACTGTAGCGTTGTTTCAGTTTTGCGAGTCACTGTAGTATAGCTACGTCTGTAACCCCGTTTTAGTTTTGTTCGGCGGCCATTTTTTCTCTCGCTTAGGTGATTTTCGGCAGTTTAAACAATTTTTTTTGGATTTTTTTATGTGTTCGTTGTGTTTATTTCTTGTGTTTCTGCTGTTTTCATGCGCGCCATTGTCGTCCGGTTTTGCGTGTTGGGAATGGGTCGTTTAGCGGCCATATTTTTTTGCGAGGCGGCCTTAATTTTTTTGCGAGGGACGCAGTTGGTTTTTACGTGTACGACGCAGTGTATTTTTTTCTAAGTCGTGCGTATGTGTGTTAACCGCGTGTAAGGCGCCTGTGAGGCGCCTTTGAGGGTTTTTTTTTTTTTAAAGTCGTGCGTGTGTTAACACAGCCGACGTTGGACCTTCCATCACCGCAAATGTGGACCCTCGCTTCGCGAGGGTCCGCATTTGCGGACAAACACAGCCAACTTTGGAGCCTCCAACACCGCAAATGCGGCCCCTCGCTTTGCGAGGGGCCGCATTTGCGGGCTCGTTGGGATGCTCCACCACCGCAAATGCGGCCCCTCACTTCGTGAGGGTCCGCATTTGCGGGCACGTTGGGATGCTCCACCAACGCGAATGCGGCCCCTCGCTTCGCGAGGACCCGCATTTGCGGGAGACTGCGTCCCTCGCTTCGCGAAGGACACAGTTCTTGCGAGCCCGCAAGCGTAAGCAACAGCTCGTATGCTCACAACTATATATGTGATTGGCACTAATGAACTCTTAAGTCAATAGAATGCATATAAACATCAATAAAAAAACACCCAGAGCCAAATGTATGCATTCAAGTCATTTGCAACTAGCTAATAGAATATGGCCCTAAAAGTCTAGCAATGCAGATCCACTTATTTAGGGACACATCAATTACCATATTGGCCCGAATATAAGCCGCACCTGTACAATTTAAGGGGAAAAAATAGAAAAAAGATAGTACTCAAATATAAGCCGCACCCTTAAAATTGGAGAGAAAAAGACTCCAAGTGATCTGCCATTGCAAGAACTAGGCTTTCTAATTAGTACTGTAACTTCTTTTGCAGGTTACAGGATGTTAGAATCACAAAAAACGTAAATCGCTATTCAGTTGCTACGATACCGCAGTCTCAAGCACGCAAATCGGCACCCTTAACCCGCAATCGTGCAAATCGGCAGTAATTTTACGTTCACAAATATAAGCCGCAAGCTCGCAAATCGGTAGTCATTTTTTTTTTATGGTCGCGAATATAAGCCGCACACGTAACTCAAAAATCGGAAAAAAGGTGCGGATTATATTCGGACAAATACAGTATGCATTTCTTCTTTAGCAAGGATTATCTTTAACTGATGTATTGATTCACATATATTGTACATAAGAACTACAAAATAAAGTGTGTTTCACATGAGAATGGTGCTTGTTGGAATTTGTCAAATAAAGGTAGCATGAGGGAATATTTTTTAATTTGGTATATTTTGTTGATAAAAGCAAAGAAAATCGAAATAATTTGTTTGCTTCATTAAAATGCTATCGGAGTTAATCTGCTTTCGAGGGCCAACATGAGCCAAATTCCTACACTAGACAATTAAAACAAGATACCCATTGCATCTGTGAACTCTCGGTCAATAAATAGACATGTTTTCTAGTGTACTTCAAAGGAAAACATTTATTTTGCAATTATTTTCTTTGCTAGGATTGCAACAGGGACAGATGTACTGTAACAACATAATCCTTTTACTGCCTGCTTAGCATGCCTCAGAGCAAACCACATATTGAAAATCCTGCTTCCTTTTTTATTGCAATTACCGATATGTCTTATTACCACTAAGTTTAAAAATGTTTCTTGATTGCTACTAACTAAAGTAAGTACCCTGGACCGTGTCACTTTATATATTTAAATAAATCTACAGACAGAAAAAAAAATGCAATTTTATATGTGCAAAGATAGCATTTGGAACTCTTTTTTTTTCTGCTAAACAAATTCAAGTGATCATGATGTGTCTTGCTTATTATAAGCATTACCTAAAGTAGGAAAAAACCTTATCAGCCTTATTAAATTGTGATTCAGTAAATTTAAAAAGGCTCTATTTTAGCACACAGCATATTTTTTTACAGAAGTTTTTAGTTAGTGAAGACCTTGATTTTGCATAGAAGTTCGCTAACTAAAAACTTCTGTAAAAAATATGCTGTGTGCTTAAATAGAGCCCTTTTAAATTTACAGAATCACAATTTAATAAGGCTGATAATTTGTAATGTAATTTGTTTTTGTTTATGTATGTTTTACTATCATGCACTTTGTTTACATGAATTAGAGAGTTACATTTCTTATCACTAAGACATATTCTACATTGGTAACCTTGTTAATAAAGTATAACGAGATGTGAACAAGAAGAAAAATACAGTCTGAACAACAAGTGACATTTATCTAAAATGGGAAAATAGAATACACTAGTACCAAAGCTCTCCAGGTGCATGAATTTGAATTTGGCAATAATTAGTAACAACACAACGTATCACAGATACTGTAAACACCCATGCTATTAAAGGGACATTTACCTCACTATAAGTACTCTTCATGATGTGAGAGAGCACAAAATTCTATGTTAAAACGATCTATTGCTTTTTTTAAATTACACTAATAACAGCTAAAAATGTAAGGTCTTACCTACCATGCACTTAGTTCTATGCATACATCACTCACTCTGACCATGCTGAGTTTCTGTATTGCTTTATTTGCGTCCAGACAATCTTTCCCTGACATCTTCATTGTGCTGCCTCTGGGTGAGTTATTTTCTGCCTCTTTACCTGGCAGCTGCTGCCCTCAATGCCTCCCACACCTTACCATGCCTTTCTCCCTCCAGCCATGTTCTCTGCTTACTTGCTCCGTGTCACAAGCCTCTATGCTCAGCCCTCAGGTTTTCCCTGCTCGCTCTTGCTCTGGTCATCCTACGGTTGCCTGAGTCCTTCCCACCCACCGCCCCCTCTCCTGGCCTCCCCTCATGGCCACCACTCCTAGTCCTCACCCCGGTGCCTCCTTCGCCTAGTCCATATTTCACCATCACCTCAACTCCTATCGATTCTCAGTCACTTCCCTCAGGTCTCCTCGCTTGTGAATCCACTCTCCCTTCTCTGGTCCCTGACTTTCGTAGCCCAGCCCATTCTTCTCCATTGTCTCCGCTCCCATTGGTCCTCAGTTGCTTGCTAATGCTGTCCTCGTTCCCTCTCCTTCCACATCTCTGTCTGATTTCTCCACCTCCTTGCTATTGTCTCCCTGCTCGCTTTTCTTCTCATTCTCCAGCTTACTGTCCCCTAACGCACTTGTCTCCTGCGCACCCGTCTTCTCCACGCTGCTCAACAGCATCCTCCAGCTTCACTCCTTTTCTGCTGTGCTTCCTTCTTAGTTGGGTCCTCCCCCTTCGGTTCCTCCATCTCCGAGTCGACTCCTGTGGTGTCATGTTCTGCCTTGGGGGATCTGCTTTTCTGTCCTCCAGCTTTGCCTCTCACGTCTGCCCTCGCTAGCCATCTAACTGTACTCCCCGGTCCCTGCCTGTGCCCTCAATGCCTTTACTAAATCCAGCTGGCATTCAGTGCAGTCTGCTCTTTCGGCTCATGCTTTTCCCCCCTCTGCTATACCCTTGGCTCCTGCTTCACCTCTGTCTCCGGTTGTAGAGAAATACAAATATCCTTACATTATTTAGCATATATATATATAGCATTCATCACTTTTGTAGCACATGGGAACTTTGTCTGAAACTGTAATTATTCCATTGCAGGCCATAAGGTATGAAACAGTTAATTTTCCTTTTCCATGATTCTGCAGTTTCTCAAGAGACAGTCAACAAATGATTTAGTCTAAATAAAATGTATTTCGCTAGTCCACAAGGCAAAACCCAAGGATATTTGTGAAAAACAACATTTGACCTATGCAGAAGAGATTACAACTTGAAAGTGTTTTTGCTCTTCTAGTGTGACATACCAGGCATGGCTGACACATGCAAACTGCATGTTTCATTTTTATTGGATTTCATAATAAAAATAATTGTTTATTGGCTGTTGGACGGAATGTGTCATTTTTCTAGAAGGGTGATATGGAATGTACCATTCTCTGTATGTAATTACTATAAAAAGCTGTGTTTTGTTTATATCATGTTGAGACAGTCAGTCAGTAGCAGATATTTTTGGATGCTTCTCTGTTGCTGACCCACACTTGTCCAATAAAATCTGATAATAAGAAAATAATCAGAGGCCTCTGTTTTTTTTGGAATCATGACTGGGAGTCGGAGTAAAATGTGGTTTGTGGTTATGTTTTTGCTACAACTCTCCCCCCTGAGGCAGCTTTGGTGTCCTCATTCTATTGCAGGTTTTGAGCAGGTCTCGTCTCACTCCTGAACATGAATCAATAGAAACAGTTTATCCACCTTCAACTTAGTCATCTTTCTCAGCCACATGCTGCTTAGCTATGTGTTTTATCTCTTGCTGTCCCCTTACAATTACTTAGTGATATAGGGTCTTAGCTGTTTTTCTCAGGGGCTTCATCATCCTGCATCTGTATTCAGTTCAGCCTTATTGCCAGACATTTTGTATACAGTATTTCAGCTTTTCCTAACAACATAGCTGTTACCAACTAATGCTCTTTGATACTTTCTCCAACCCTTAGCGACCAACCAAACATTTACAGCATCCCTCCAACCTCTACCACCAAGCTTCATCCTTTCTCGCCTCCCAATGACTTTGCAGTAATTAAAGCCATACCTCCTGTAATCCTATTCCCTCCCTGTGGTCACTTCCTTTGATCCAATCACATATATAGTTGTGAGCATACGAGCCGTTGCTCACGCTTGCGGGCTCACGAAGTGAGGGTCCCTTGCAAAATTTACGTTGTAACGCAAACAAAATACGAGACACGTTACGACCCATTACGACCTCGCAAAAATCGCCCGCAACACGCGCACATCAAAACATGAAAAATACAACAAATACACACAACAAATACATAAAAAGCTTACTTACAGGAAGAGGGAGCATCCAGGACCTCGAAAACTAAAGTTACACCTTAATTTAAGTCAAATTAAAAGAGTTTAGACACTAAAAAATTCTCTAAGCGAGAGAAAAAATGGCAGCCGAAAAAAACTAAAACGAGGCTACAGCAGTCTAAAGACGCAAAACACCACCAAACACCTACGTATTTGCCGAAAAACACCTACGAGATTAGAAAACAAGGACGCAACCCGCGCAACCCAAAAAACATTACAAACACAACAAATACAAACAACAAACACATAAAAAGGTTACTCACAGCAAGAGGGGGCACCCAGGACCTCTGCAAGTGAAGTCACCCCTATTTAACCACAAATTTCGGAATTTAGAGACCAGAAAATCACCTAAGCGAGAGAAAAAATGGCTGCCGAACAAAACGAAAACAAGGCTAAAGGTCCCTAAACACGCAAAACACTACCATAAACACGCAACTGCTACGGATATTCAGAAAAAGCCCACCAAACAGCTACGGATATTCCGAAAAACTCGCACGATATAGAAAACCAATATTCCGAAAAACTCACACGACATAGAAAACGAACAATGCTACATCAGCCACATTATATACACCAAACACCCTTAGCTCACTTACAATTTCATTGCCATCATTTTTTGATGGGCAATTCGCTAGTGAAAAATAAAACTGTGACACAAGGGGATGTATCAGTTGTGATCAAATCAAAGGACCCCTGACTCAATAGAAAGTTTAATGTCACAGAATTCGTGCTAGCTTCTGGGGCTATTCAGACATAGTCTGCTTCCTCATTGTCAAGAGCTACACAATTATCTATATGTAGTAATTCACTTCTCAGGCAAATATGGGGATCAACTACTATGATTACCATCTCTCCTTCACAGTAAAAGTGGCAGCAGCTTCATCCCAATTCCACTGGTCCGTAGACTGGTCATCAATCGACCATGAGTTATTCTGCTGCTATTTTGTTGGGATCAAGGTCACGGTTTGACAGCACTGTCTCTCTATTCTTCATACCACGGTTTCTGTCTCTCATCATCTATATCACAACCCGGGGCCTCTCATATTCCACCTCTTCTAAGCTTAAATCCTTCCCTTTCCTTCAATGCCAAAGTAATGAATTCTTCATGACTAGGATCCTTTAATGTTGCATGTTTGTCCGATTTCCTAATTCACCACCCTTCCCTCGCAGATTTCCTAATATCCTCAAAGTTTTCCACTACTTTGCCTTAGGTTTCCTTCTCCAACGAAAATGTACAATCTGTTTAAGGAAAGCAAAGTAAACCTTTAGGTGGCTAATTCATTTTCAAAAAGCCACTAGTTTAAAAATAAGAGTAAGTCATTGATATATATTTACAATAGTACTTTAGCCCGTTCTTGGCATTGAGACGTGGCCACTCAAAGTCTTAATGAGCTATCTTCTTGTACTGTGCAGTTTATTAAAGTCTTTAGTATTAAAGGAAAATTCAATAGAGAAATAAGATTTCTAGTACAATTTGCAAAAATATGGAGATCATAGCTAAGATACCCGCTGAGAATTCAAAGCGCAATAATTTTTGAATGATTTTTCAACTATTAATCTGTTCATTAAGTCTTTAAATTATAAACCTCAAGTTTACTTATGTTACACATCAAACAATGGGGTTTTTGGATGTGAAATTAATTGCAATGTCATTACTGGAAAACTATGCAAAAGTAATGCGCCTAATACATTATTACATGCGAGCAGTCACAACATTTACATTATGATATTCTTACAATTTGTTAGACTCAGATACGGTTTTATAGTATAAAATGTTTTGAAACTCTGTCTATGTTACATAAAGAATGACTCCTTCAGCATTGGTGTGCCCTGTGTGAAATAGACAAAGTATATTAGGAAGTCCAGAACAAACCTAGGAATTTCTTACTTTACACTGAGTCATACAAGAACAGAGAAATGTTGAAGATTTAGGTTTCAATATATCATAGTAATGATTATTTGATAGTTTGTAAAATCTTTTGTGATAGTATTTCTATATTACAGTATAACTAATTATTAAGAGAACAACTAACTGCCCCTAATCAGGTTGTTGTAAAACAAAACCTTTCATTTGTATAACATTTTATCACCTTCTATGGTTTGTTCTTGAAGTAAAAAGAGTATAGGTGCTTATCTGAGAATGAACAATACCTAAGTAGGTTCTCTCTATAGGTCTGGTTATCTACTCAGAGAGCAGCCTCTATTAGCACACATGATCATTTTAAAATGTTGGCATATAGAGAATTATTTTTGATTCATAAAGGGAATGTGTTTACCAAGGAGGGGATAAAGACCCAAAGAGATATGGCATTACATACACGCCAAACCAGAGAAGTGGGAACATTGGACCAAGAGGAGAGAGGCCAGTATTAAGTGCAGTGTTCAGAATGTTTATTTGAAGCTGTGATATTTAGGGAAACTATCTTAAGTGTAGTTAGAGCTTCAAATAAGCTAGGCCATTTATTTTCTGTTTGTTTATTTTGTATGCTGGCATAACCCATTAAAAGCATGAAAAGTATTTTAAAGCCTCTTGTGCGTTCCACCATCTTAAGTGCTAGACATTAGCAGCCTTATTAAATTGTGATTCGGCCAATTGAATAGGGCTTTATAAGCACATAGCATATTTTTTACAGAAGTTTTTAGTTAGTGAAATTCTATCCAAAAGCAAGGTCTTTACTAACTAAAAACTTCTGTAAAAAAAAATATGTTATGTGCTTATATAGAGCCCTATTCAATTGGCCGAATCGCAATTTAATAAGGCTGTAGGGCACTGACTCAGCGAGAGAGACAGTGCCTTATCACAATACACACAGGCACACATACACACACACAACTTGGGAACTGTTTAAAACATACTCTTTTAAATGCTTGAAAAAGATAAATGTGTTTAATGTCATTGGTATAATTATTCTTTTACATTCTATTTGTCATATGATTTTAAGGGATTTTATATGATTCAAACGGAGACTTTTTTCCTGAATTTGGACCTCTAATTCAAAATAATACATTTCATGCTACTTCCTGGTTGTGACATCATCAGTATGCACCAGTGGGCACATACTGATGATGTCACAACAAGGAAGTAGCCAAACAAGCTAATACAGAGAAGCATGGTCTAACAAACACAGCAAAGAAATAGCTAAAAGCAGGCAGAGGTAACAAATGATCAATATAAGTATAAGGGATTGCGAGAATTAAGAGAAACTCCCCAATAAGACTGCATTTATAAATATAAATGTAATAGCTAATGGGATAGTAATATCAGAGCAAGAGAAGTGGAATTAATAGAGCCACTACCACTGAGCAATTCACAATACAAGAAAAGGGCGTATGTGCAAAATGTCCAAAGAGGTATAATTAAAAAACTGTGTTACAACTATAAAAGCACTTTAAGGGAGTGTTATTCACATCACTCCCGTTAAGCACTAAAGCACTTTTAAAAAAGTCACACTGACATACAAAAAGAGAAGTACAAATTGAAGAATCACTAAGAAAAGACACAGAGTGCTTACTACAGCACAGACACTGAGAAGTTTAAGTTTCAGTATAAAGAGATGTTATCAATTTAATCCAAGCACAAGCACTTTAGTTTGTAACAATTGCACAAATAAGTTATTTAGCACCTTTAAAGCACAAAAGCATTTTTATACCTCAAATAACTACTATAAAACCCTGCCTAAAAACAAAGACCATTGCTAATATATGAAAGATAGAGAAATTATTCCTAACTAAGAATTAGGAAAGTTGAGACATCATCACAGTTGAGTTAAAAACTAATTTTAAACTTCCAAATTTTAAAGGAAAATAGTTTTTAAAGAAGTTATATTAAAAGTTACATTTTAAACAAATTATTTGTGGTATATAACAAATATGATAACCACAAAAGGTGTTCTGCTATTTTTTTAGCAGACCAAAATGAATATCAGAATTTAGAATAACAAAAGTCTCTAAAATAATTTTTACAGTCAATATATTTATCTTCGCATTTGTAAGATATTTGACTCCTTTCTTTTAAAGAGCTTTTCATAGACTTACAGACATTCAGTAGATGAGAGCTATAACATATCCAAAGGCGAAGGCTGTTGTTAAATATACTTTAGGTATATACATGGCTAGATTATGGGAGTGTCATATACATGGATGCATATGGGAGTGTCATATACATGGATGCATAAATAAAACACTGCCCTATACTAATTATGTCGCCAGGTTCTTCTCTTTGAAATATTTCACCATATGTGCCAGGTAACTGTCAAAAGTAGTGGGGTCTGTGAAACAGTTAACATCATGTCTGTGCCTGCTTCGAATGTAAGTCACATCCCTGGTTCCTCCTCAAAATCAAAATAATTAATTAATGCAGGGTACAGGTCTGGGTTTCTTACAAAAGGAAGGACTAAAGAAAACAAATAGAGCTTTTAATTTTAATTTGCACAGGATGTGCATTATTTTCCTCATGGACTGGTTTCATGGGTTTACAACCTCTGTTAGAGGTAATGATTTACAATATGGTGGTAGCTGCAACTAATTTTAGCAGAGATCCAAGTGCATAGTTGACAGGGGAGAGCTTGTTAACATGGTGGAACCAGAGACTCGCAAAAGTTATGTACATTATGACTTAAATGTTCTTTTTGCTGGGGCAAAAGAATCTCAGAAATCTGTCCATGCTTCCTGGATTCACAGCAAGTATTAGAGAGTGAGTGTTCATTTTATTTGTTTATTCCTCCTTTTCTTTGCAATTTATGTATTTTGCCTCTACTATGACTTTATGTTCTAATAAACTTAATTTGGTAACTCTTTTTGGTTGGTAGACTTAGAATCCATGTACATATTAAGATAACGCACAATATTATTACACTGATGTAAGTTTGGGGATCTGGGTTTGTATATTTTGACAGACTCTTGTAGATCTATTTTATCAGTGTTTATTCTATATTGTTTGCATCTTTATATTTTAAATATCATTTTTTGGTGTATTGTACTCCGTTTCTGTCACAGGGGGATATTCTCAATAAATATTACATGAGAAAAAATGAAAGCATAAATAAGCATAAAAGGAAACATTTACAGCCTCAGCATTTATAATATAAAAATGACTTAAAACAGTAAGAATGGTAAACCCCATAAGTTTTACTTTATTATCCATTAATTATTCCTTAAAAATGAATATTTATGCATAAATAAGCAGTTCAAAATATCCCAAACTCCACTTAATATATAATATAATAATGTGATATATGTTGACCTTCATTTATTTTCTATCAAGTTAACCTTTAATATTTTTTCCTAGCAAATCTAATCCAGTAACTGGGGACATACATACCATTAGGTAGAATATACAGGTGCCTAGTAAGATGGTTACAGATTTCATATTCTCCCTATGGGACAGTGAGATTCAGTCTGGTTGTAAGAAACAACTGAGAGCAGAAGTACAAAGCTGGTTATTCTACAGACTTTATAGTAAGATATTTCCAAGATATTGGTTGCCTCTTCACCACATGTAAAAAACTGAGAAGCGCTAGTGAGGAAAAAATTGAACCAAGCAACAGACTGTTTTAGCTACAGTTCTCATTTAGTGTTTGTGGGATAATTTATAAAAACGTAAAATAATAATACAATATAATATTACATATGCGTATGTTTGGAGGGAAGCGTCTAAGGAATCTTTGCCTGAGAGTAACTCAGATGTAAATCCATAAACACCACTACTGTACTTTACCACACAACCACATAAAGTGGCTAGGGGCTTCTCAGATGTCAACCCCCAATTTATAGTAACCACACAACTCTCCCTTTTTGTATCTGTATTACCTGTTCATTCAGAATGGCATCAGTACAGTATTAAGCAACAATAAGTTTTATTTACACTGTATAATACAGACTGCATTAATAAGTATATTTACTGATGCAAATGCATGTGCTTACTAACACTGACATATTAACAATAATAAGAAATAATCAAAGTAATAAAAAAAACTCAAATAATTAACACTTGTTTCCTATTGGACTATATGGAGCAAAGTTATAGCATCCAGTAATGGAAAAAGGACTGCTAAATGGTATGAAGATGCTACCATGTGCTGGCGGACAGAAATACTTATATTAACTAACAACAGCATTTTAACAATTGTAAGACATTTTAAATTAAATAATGCTTGCCACTGACAAATATGAGTATACATTTATAGCATTACACAGTAATAAAATGTGCCAATAAACTGAGGTACTTCATTTCATTAATATTCAAAGAATAAATGTGTTGGACAGGGTAATTTATAGACCAACCAAAGTTGTCATATTCTCTACCAACGAGATTTGACATATGTTATGTTGTATGAGAAGTGGGAATTACTTTTGGATGATCTTCTCCTTCAATCTCTACATTCAACTGCTTACCAAAACCATCCAGTTGCACCTGCAATACATCTCCAAAATATGTCCTTTTCTCACACAAGAAAAAAACTAAATCCAAATTCACATATTTTCCACATTAACTACTGCAACTCACTCATAACAAGCATTGCCATCACTAGACTCTTCCCTTTCCAATCCATCTTAAACACCTCTGCTAGCCTCATATATTTCACTAGTCTGTCCTGTTTGTTGTCCCACTCTGCTAGTCCGCTCATTGGAATCCACCAGAATTAAGTTCAATATCATGATATCATGAAGACTGCACCCTTCAGACCCTCAGACATAATCTCCAGAGACTCTCCTAAACCTTCCCCTCCACTCTGCCCATGACATATTTTACTTGTCAGCTGCCATAACCTCCTCACAATCTGATCTTCAAGACTTTTCTTGTGTTGCACCACCCCTGTGGAGTTCTCTACCTTGTTCTCTTAGCCTCTCACCTACTCTTTGCAGCTTGAAAATACTCTCTAAAATAAGCCATCCATTCAATGAAGCCTAAGTATAAGACACAGATTACATCCTGTATATAGAACACAATGCAGCATCAGACCACCAACAACCAATTACATTTACTATAGTCTATAATACCTTAAATTGGCTTAGATTCTAAGCTCTGACAAGAGCAGGGCCCTGTACACTTGTACCAATATGCATACATTTGTTTGTTTTAAGCACTCACTATATCCCATATTCTCTGTACTTAACAGTATTGAATATGTGGATATTTTACAAATAAATGATAATAATAATAATAATAATAATAATAATAATAATAATTTGTAGTAGTATATTACAGTTTTTGTCAGGTGGGTGGTGTGCTAGGTGAAAATCTAGGCAACAGAAGTTTGATTACTTGTTCCTTGGTCAGATGACTTATTTACTGTTCCACAGCACAGCCACCCAAAAAAAAGATGTTCACCTGCATTCCTTCATATTGCACGATGTTACTTGATACTATACATATACAGAAAAGCATCTATTTAACAAGCAGATGAATGTTTTGTTTGTTTGTTTTTTATAATTGTTTGTTAGTTTTTCATGAAAAAGAGCAGTTCACACATCCTAACTTGAGAGATTTCTGGATTTACCAATATTTGTTTTTGTGCAAAAACTATTGCACTAGCAATGAATGCAAGAAAAACAAAGGACATATTATAACATGATATTAGCTATATAGTATGATATACCTAACATGAATGGGTCTAGTAGTTACTTTAATATATAACAGTTATAAATAATTGGTGATGCTAAGCAGAGTCTTTGTAATAACATATGAGAGTAATAAGAGAGTGTAACTTTTTCACTCATCCAATTTTTATTTGCGTCCACAATAAATTGTATTTAGTGATGGAAATATAACGTCCACAGTGAATGAATGTGTGACAAATAATCTGGACACAGTGCATTGTGTACAAAGGTATACAGTGCTGTGACATGGCAGCACAATTTTAATTATTTATAGTGTAGTATACTGTAGATTGAAGACACTCCCTTCTTCAACAAATCACACAAAGCAAAAGACAATAGAGGAAAATATTACAGTAATGGAGCCAGCTGGCTGTTTTGCAGATAGCAATTAAATAAAACCAAACTCACGCATTAGAGCATCTGTTCTAGTCCATGTGGGTTTTATGATAAGTATTAACCCCTTGAGTCCCGGGATCAATATTACTAAGAAATAATTGTTAAAAAAATATTTTTAATTGCATATGTGTGGGTTTGGGATTGTTGTGCAATTAATTCTAATGTGTTTCCATGCCTACCCATACAGTAGTATGTGTTCAAAAGCTGTTATAGCTATAACAAGTGTTTGAATATTTGTTGCAAGTCCTATTCTATGATATTTTTAACAGAAACATGATACTTTTTCAGTTGTTGGTTAGACTTTATTTCCTATCTAGAGCTGCAGGTGTAATAGAAAATAGTTATCTTTTTCAGTGGATCAAGAATTAAAGGCTTTCTGAGATAAAGAAATATAAATATATAATCTGAGCTATACAAATTATATATATATATATATATATATATATAGCGAATTCAGAGGGTATTTACTCTAGAGGCTGTGATGGTGAGGGTTATTTACTAAGCTATCACAGAGGCTGGTAAACTCTAAAGTTGGAGGGGCGCCAGAACAAGACTTGGCACCTCCCCTTACACAGACCCCACCTATTTTAAAATCCTTCCCCTGTTGTCATATTTACTTTTATATACCACACCCATTGATCTTATACTTGCCCCGCCCATTGAAATAGAATCCACCTACTGTTTTTTTTAAACTGTTCAAAAATTCTCAAATCTTGGGATTCAGGCAAATAATAACATTTCTCTTCTGCATGAATGGAATGACACTCATCAACAGCTGACTCTCCTTCTCGGGGTGTCTTCAAGTGTAGTCCAAAAGAGTCTGCAGCCGCAGAGTGTTTGGACCTGGGGGTGATATAAAACAAAAACAAATAAATCAGAGAGTGCAAGACCCCAACCATACTTAAAAACACTTATAAAACCAAGCAAAACTATCTAGGCCCCAACCATACCTAAAAAAACATTTTATACAAAGTGGGACTATAGAGGCCCCAACCGTAACTAAGAAAAACCCTATTATGTCAAGCTGGACTATATAGGCCACAACCAGACCTTAAAATCCCACATTACACCAATCAGGACTATATTGGCCCAAACCTGACCTTAAAAACATACATTACACCAAGCTGGACCATATAGGCCCCAACCGGGCCTTAAAAACCCACATTACACCAAGCGGGACCATATAGGCCCCAATCGGGCCTTAAAAGCCCACATTACACCAAACAGAACCGTATACGCCCCAACTGGACCTTAAAAACCCACATTACACCAAACGGAACCATATATACGCCCCAACTGGACCTTAAAACCCCACATTACACCAAGCGGGACCATATAGGCCCCAACCGGACCTTTAAAACCTTAAAATATCAAGCGGGACTATATAGGCCCAACCAGACCTTAAAAACCCACATTACAACAATCAAGACAATATAGGCCCAAACCGTACCTAAAAAAACATAAAATACCATGAGGGACTATATAGGCCACAACTGGACCTTAAAGACCCACTTTACACCAAGCAGGACTATATAGGCCCAAACCATACATAAAAAACCTTAAAATGTCGAGCTGGACTATATAGGCCCAAACAGTACCTAAAAAAACATAAAATACCAAGCAGAACTATATAAACCCAAACCGGACCTTAAAAACCTACATTACACCAAGCGGGACCATATAGGCCCAAACCAGACCTTAAAAACTCACATTACACCAAGCAGGACCATGTAGGCCAGAGGGAACGGTCAGAGGGGATGTTCATAGCAACCATACAGCCTGCAGCACTGATTGGTCAATGGTGCAAGCTGCCAGTCAGGAAAATGTATACATTTCCTTGCAGAGTGAATTTAGATTCATCTAGGATGAGTGTTACAGCACAACGTTTAAACTGTAAACTGCAATACTAGGGAGAGATAGCAGGCAAGAAGAAGGCACACAAAGGGATAATTTAAAGTGATAGATGCATATTTTTAACAAAATCATATGAAAGAAGACCTGAAAGCTGATATACAGATATAATTAAATTGTATTATTATCTATATAAATTTAAAATACGATATTAAAGTAATTGATCATTTTTGGGGAGGCACTTGCCCATTTGCCCTAATGCACCAGCCACCCCTTGTGATGGCAATGTTCTTCCTTACAGCATATATAGGCCCAAACAGTACCTAAAAAAACATAAAATACCAAGCAAACCTATATAAACCCAAATCGGACCTTAAAAACCCACATTACACCAAGCGGGACCATATAGCCCAAACCAGACCTTAAAAACCCACATTACACCAAGCAGGACCATATAGGCCAGAGGGAACGGTCAGAGGGGATGTTCATAGCAACCAGACAGCCTGCAGCACTGATTGGTCGATGCTGCAAGCTGCCAGTCAGGAAAATGTATACATTTCCTTGCAGAGTGAATTTAGATTCATCTTGGATGAGCGTTACAGCACAATGTTTAAACTGTAAACTGCAATACTAAAGACAGCAGGCAAGGGGAAGGCACACAAAGGGGTAATTTAAAGTGGTAGATGCATATTTTTAACAAAATCATTTGAAAGAAGACCTGAAAGCTGATATACAGATATAATTAAATTGTATTATTATCTATATAAATTTAAAATACGATATTAAAGTAATTGATCATTTTTGGGGAGGCACTTGCCCATTTGCCCCAATGCACCAGCCGCCCCTTGTGATGGCAATTTTCTTCCTTACAGCATAGTGAATACAGTGATACACATCACAACCCATGTAGTACTTTCCTTTCTCATCACAACCCTGGGATATCTTGGAAAGTATCGTTCTCAGACCTGACAAGGTTTGCACTGAGATTTTCTCCAAAGCAGACATCATAACGTGTTAGCTTCTTGGGCTCTAGATAAAACATTCCTATAAGCAATGACTAAATAGCCCAACCTTGAAGAAAAGATTACGTAGATTGTTTATCCATCTCTGTTTTTGTTTGCTGTTAATTGGATTGCTTTTATGAATCATAATACATTTTACTTATCACTGAAACTATATAGTGTCAGCAAGTAAGAAATCAGCAGCTAATTTCACTTCTCTTGTTTGTTTGTTTTTCTTATCCTTGTTGATGCGATGTTACAATATATGGACATTTACTTTACTGTTAATGCCTGAACACCTGGAGCCTCATTCAATTGCTGCGATTTTGAGATCCGGGCTCGATATTCAGTTGCTCCGATTCCCCCTAGCTAACCACTCCGTCAAGCCCGCAAAGGGCAAATATCTAACCACAAGGGACTGGTACCAAGGAGGTCTCGCAAAGGGCTTATTTAAAAATCGTAGCACTTGAAAAGCAAATAAAAATGCAATACTGTACTTTTATTAAGAGTGAAAGTGTTGTTAGGTCTTAGAATTAGCACAACATTCTCCAATACCTTATTTCATGTTCAATCCTCATGTTATATTGATCACGGCAATCAATGTGAAGTCCTACGGGCTTCAACCTCCAAGCCCCTATGACTCTGAAATCCAACCTCCATTTTTCATTGAAGTCTACAGTCTTGAAAATGATCCCTGACACAAGGCCATAACTCGTGGTTCAAGCCCGTATGACTTGAATGAAATATAGAGGTTTGATTTCAAAGTCATACAGGTTTGAACCACGAGTTATGGCCTTCCTTCAGAGATCATTTTCAAAGCCGCAAATGCTTCTGTCAATAGCATGGTTTCCGATTTTTGCGACTGGCGGCTAACTTGCGGGCCCGCCAATTGAATAGCATCGCAAAAGAAGCATGCAACTCAATCGATCACATTTGGCTGTCTGCGATTCAGTTGCGAGCCCGGAATTGAATGAGGCTCCTGAAATACTATCTGTGCACAACATTATTTAAAACGAAATCTTTACTATTAGTGACAAATTTGTAAAATGTTGATTAATCTATGTTTTTATTGGATATTTTTTGCTAATACTTTTGTTCATGATAGAATTGCAAAAATTGTATTTTATAACCTATCTCTTCACCCATTACATGGAAAGTGAATTAGTGGTTAATGTAAACCAAACACAAGCCACACAATTTAACTTTTGACAGATTTGTTGCTTTAAAGGCATTGGCATAATTTGTATAATGTTCTTAATGTAAATAAAAATTGCTTTAGAATAACTTAGTTCTGTAGAGGGGATAAAGTAAGTATATATAAATAATGATGATGGTAATTTTTGACTACAGTCTAAATATCATTGACAAATACTGCAGCTGCTTCAATATTTAAAGATTTATACTTGAAAGTCAATTTGTTGGATGACCCTAAATGAAGTCATTAAGTGATATGCAAAGCAGTATGCAATAGGGAACGTGAGCAGTCAAGCATGGAGTTCTAGATTAAAGGGACATGGAAGATTCCCTTTTTTAATTGCTTATTTTTCATTTTGTTTCAAGAAATGCAGTTCAATAAAATGGATATAACTAAGAGGTAGAGGGGAAGAAGGGAGGGGAAGATAAATAAAAGGGAGGCACAATAAGAAATCACATAATATCCAAATAGCTTTTTTAGTCAATGCTTCATTAATAAATATACTTTTTTTTTTTTAAACAAATGTTCTACCTTTATATCCAACATGATAGCACATCAAACCAGAATTGCATTACAGTATACCTTGATCACCCAATAATTTTATTTAGATAACATACTCAAGTATTTCTCTTAAGATATCCTATATGAGATCATGGACCCAGTTTTCCATGTGCTCCCCTCTCTGTGATTGACGTTTTCGCCTCTCTCACTCCTCCCACCCCATAATACAGTCTGCTGTGTGAGGAAGAGACCAGGAAGCTGTGAATCTTCAGGTTGCAGTTTCTAGTACAGAATACAATTTATACTTTTAATGAATCATAACTTATTTTACCTCTGCAAAGTACCTTGAAAAATATATGATGGATGGAAAGACACAAGTCTCAACTTGTGTATGAACATTTATAAAAGCCTCAGACAGTGAGGCGCTACTAGTAAGAATAGGTAGACACTAATAAGAGAAAAGAGAAAAGGCACACTGAATAAACATGTTGTTTAGTCGTACAGCCGTGTCTGACTCTCCATTACCCTATAGACTGTAGCACGCCAGGCACAACTATTGTTTTGTCTCAGGTTGTGCTTTTCCATAAGGTTATCCTGGCAAAGATAATGGAGTGGGATGCCAGTTCCTTCTCCAGTGGACCATGATTTGTCTGACCTATCTGCTATTACCTTCCCATCTTGTTAAACCCTTCATGGTATAGCTCACAGCTTCATTGAAGCTCACAAGCCCCTTTACCACTACAAGGTAGTAATCCATAAGGGGGCTGACTAAACTAGAAATCATTAAATGAACAAGAATGTGTTTGTCACAAGATAGAGTTTTGACACAAGAGGACAGTGGAACATTTAAAATGTAGCTTATTTTCCACACAACTATATGTTACTGCCATGAGTTCTATACCACTTCATTCTTGTATCTTATCAGTAATGCTTCTAAAAGAAGAAGCTATGGTTACATACATTAATTATAAATAATACGTCTTTACTATGTAGGCATATTACAATATTAAAATATAGAAAATATGGTGTTCACTCAAATTTTACAGGGATACAATTTTTTTTCTCCATAAGAATATTATTATTAATATTATCTATTGTAGCAAATAATGTATCATAGAGTTTGGAAATATACTGATAGTTGCACTTGTACTATATCAACTACTGTACATGGGTGCTTTCATAATATGTATGCAATATAATAATCACCTTGACCCTTTAATACCTACCATCACCTACAGTCAAACATATTTTCTGTCCCTGAGATTCAGAACCTCTAGAACATATACAGCCTTATTAAATTGTGATTCGGTAAATTTATTAGGGCTCTAATTAAGCACACAGCATATTTTTTTTTACAGAAGTTTTTAATTAGCGAACTTCTATCCAAAAGCAAGGTCTTCACTAACTAAAAACTTCTGTAAATAAAATATGCTCTGTGCTTATATAGAGCCCTTTAAAATTTACCGAATCGCAGTTTAATAAGGCTGATAGTTTTAGATTTTTAATGCACCATTATTTTCCTTTTTATTGATTTGTTTTTTAAAATAAATGTTTAATAAGTTAAACTTTAACTTTACCAATGTTCTCTAGTGTCATGCGCTATCTTGTGACCAACACATTCTTGTATATGTAAGGATCTCTAATTTATGTTCTCTTTTAGGTAGTATTTTCTGAGATACTACCAGTGCCACGTGCTAGCCCAGGGAGGCAGAAGGAGCTTAGGGAGGTTAATGCGTGACTAAAAAAGTGGTGCAGTGCAGAGGGTTTGGGGTTTTTAGAGCACTGGACTGACTTCTCACTTGGGTACAATCTCTATAGCAGAGATAGATTGCACCTTAGTGATGAGGGAGCTTTTGTGCTAGGGGATAGGATGGTAGAACGGCTGGGGGAGTTTTTAAACTTGTAGGTGGGGGGAGGGACTATATAGAAGTATTGGGGTAAATAGGGTAGAGAGGGAAAGGGATGAATTAGTTACCCATGGGGGAGGAGAAGGGGGGAGGGTTACAATAGACAGTAGGGAGGTATTAATAGGGGCCTCAAATACAGTGGCAAGCACTTCACAACGACAGAGCCATAGCAACATAAAGTGTATGCTTGCTAACGCAAGAAGTTTGCCTGGGAAAATGGACGAGCTAGAAATATTAGCAGTACAAGAAAAATGGGGCTTAATAGGCATTACTGAAACATGGTGGGATGAATCTCATGACTGGACTGTTAATCTGGATGGTTATAACTTATTTAGGAAAGATAGGGGAAATGGTAAAAGAGGAGGAGGGATCTGTCTGTATGTTAAGCCTGAATTTAAGCCTATAGTCAAAGAAGATATTTATGCTGGTACTAACGGCATCATTGAATCTTTGTGGGTTGGGCTAAATAGTGGAGGAGCTAATTCTAAACGCATATTGGTGGGAGTATGCTATAAACCCCCAAATATAGCTGAAAGTGAGGAAATAAAATTATTGTTACAGATTGGAAATGCAGCTAAGCATGGGCAAGTTCTAATAATGGGAGACTTTAATTACCCTGAAATAAACTGGATAAATGAGACCAGCAGCTCAGCTAAGGGAAGCAGGTTCTTGAGTACACTCTGGGATCATTATCTGGCCCAGGTAATACAAGAACCTACTAGAAATGGAGCTATCTTGGATTTAGTCATCACAAGTAATATTGATATAATATCAAATGTTAAAATAGGGAAACCCTTGGGGAACAGTGATCACAACACAGTATCATTTGAGATTGAATACAAAAAACAGAGTTGTAAGGGGCCAACAACAACTCTACATTTTAAAAGGGCTAACTTTAATGGGCTACGGGCAGCAATACTACATATAGACTGGGAGAAAGTACTTACAGGGAAAAATACTGAAAATAAATGGACAACATTCAAATCCTTACTAAATAAGCATACTCATCGGCATGTACCATGTGGAAATAAAATCACATCCCATGTGGCTTAACAATGACTTAAAGATCATGATGAGGAAAAAGAAACATGCATTTAAATTATACAAGAAGGAGGGAACAGAGGCAGCTTTATGTGACTATAATGAAATCAACAAGGCTTGCAAAAGGGCTATTAGAGTGGCTAAAATAGAAAATGAGAAGTCAGTTGCAATGGAAAGTAAGACTAACCCTAAAATATTTTTTAAATATATTAATGTGAAGAAGGCCAGGAAGGAAGCTATAGGAACATTACAATGTGACACAGGCCATCTGATAATTAGTGACCAGGAAAAGGCAGATGAGCTAAATAGGTTCTTTTCGTCGGTATACACAGGGGAGATACCAGTGGTTGGGACACCGCAACATAATGGGGCTACACTACCATCACTAAATAATTGGTTAACGCAGGAAGAAATCCAAAAGAGATTGGAGAAAATAAATGTTAATAAAGCCCCAGGTCCTGATGGAATACATCCAAGGATACTGAGGGAGCTGGGTTCTGTAAAAGCCAAACGGTTATATCTAATCTTTCAAGACTCACTCACTACAGGGTCTCTACCGGATGACTGGAGAAAAGCAGAGGTGATACCTTCATTTAAGAAGGGATCTAGAACAAATCTGGGGAATTATAGACCAGTGAGCCTCACATCTGTAGTTGGGAAGCTTTTAGAAGGGTTGATAAGGGACAGAATACAAGAATATGTCTATTTGAACAAGATCATAGGTAGCAGTCAACACGGATTTATGAAGGATAGGTCGTGTCAGACCAATCTAATTAGTTTTTATGAGGAGGTTAGTAGGAACTTGGATCAGGGCAACTCAGTGGATGAAGTCTTCTTA
Organism: Discoglossus pictus; assembly: GCA_027410445.1. Taxonomy (NCBI): domain Eukaryota; kingdom Metazoa; phylum Chordata; class Amphibia; order Anura; family Alytidae; genus Discoglossus; species Discoglossus pictus. The sequence goes on from CM050164.1 coordinate 274,259,524, forward strand.
GATTTTTCCAAGGCATTTTATACAGTGTCACATGGAAGACTATTGAGAAAACTAAGGGATACAGGAATTGCAGTAAATATCTGCTCATGGATCGAGAGCTGGCTAAAAGACAGGAAGCAAAGGGTTGTTGTGAATGGAACATACTATGATTGGTCTAATGTGATAAGTGGGGTTCCTCAAGGTTCAGTATTAGGTCCTCTCCTTTTTAACATATTTATTAATGACATAGAAGTAGGACGCGAAAGTAGTGTCTCCATTTTTGCTGATGACACTAAATTGTGCAAGGTAATTAAATCAGATAATGATGTACTTTCCCTACAAAGGGATTTGCATAAATTAGAGAAATGGGCGGCTAAATGGCAGATGAGATTTAATACAAATAAATGCAAGGTTATGCATTTGGGAAGGAAAAGTTGCCATGCAATCTATAATCTTAATGGAGCAAATCTAGGGGTATCAGATATTGAAAGGGATTTGGGAGTACTAGTGGACAACCACCTAGGTAACAGCACTCAAAGCCAAGCAGCAGCTGTAAAGGCAAGTAAAATATTAGCATGTATTAAGAAGGGTATAGAAGCAAGGGAAGCAAATATAATTCTGCTACTATACAAAGCCCTAGTACGCCCTTATTTGGAATATGGAGTACAATTTTGGGCACCACTTCATAAAAAATACATTTTAGAGCTGGAAAAAGTACAGAGAAGGGCTACAAAACTAATAAGGGGAATGGAGGGGTAAGTTATGAAGAAAGACTAACCAAATTAAACCTATTTTCACTAGAAAAAAGGCGTCTATGAGGGGATATGATTGTAACGGAACCCATCATTGTTTTACCCTGTTTTATGATTATTATGGATAAAATATGATCCTACTATTATACCGGATGTATGTTGGTTGATGCTCTGCAGAATATTGTCCCAGACATTTGCAGCTACTTAGCATGGGAGATAATCCTGTTACAGAGACTCCGCATAAGATAAAGGAAGTCTATTGTATACAGTGTTTTCATTCTCAGATAAGAACAAAGAAGTGTAATTGAATCAATGTCTGATTGTATCAAAGTTGCCAGGGAGCCTCGGGGAGGTGTGACCCACCTATTGTTCTCTTTATGTGTATTGTGCGGCCAAATATGGGGGATGTGGATTGCCTGTGGGAAGAGATTGGCATAAATATTTCTGCAATAACAAAATAAAGTTAGTATTCATTTGACTCCCAAATTGTGTGTCATCCAATATGGGAGGTCGGGGATGGTGAGACTGTAGTGCCTCTTGGGTATTTTACCGTATACCAGCGGAGATATTGGACTGCGTGTTCCAGCTCCGTTACAATGATTACCTTGTTTAAATACATCCAGGGTCAATATAAGGCTTTGTCAAGTGAACTTTTTGTAGCAAGAGATTTTCAACTGACAAGAGGACATCCCTTGAGGTTAGAGGAAAAAAGATTTCACCTTAAACAAAGAAAAGGGTTCTTCACAGTTAGGGTGGTTAAACTGTGGAATTCTCTACCAAAGGAGGTGGTAACAGCGAATTCGATAGACAACTTCCAAAACGGGTTAGATATATTTTTGAATAAAGAGGGCATTCAAGGCTATCCTAGATAACTAGTGAAGGAATATTGATCCAGGGAGAAATTTGATCGCCAGTTTCTGGGGTCAGGTAGGAATTTTGCTTTTTTTTTCCCTTATGAGACAATTGGCAAAGTTTCAATGGGTTTTTGTTTTTCTGTTTGCCTTCCTTTTGGATCAATTAACAATCAACAATCAATAATTAATAGTCCACAATAAAAAGATCAATAGAGATCTAAAAAGGTTGAATTTGATGGACTAACTCTTTATTCATCCTCCAATACTATACTATTAATAATTATTTAATCAACAAATTAATTATTAACTAATCTGCATATTGCAGATCAGAGGAGATCTTAACAGGTTGAACTTGATGGACTGAAAGTCTTTTTTCAACCTTAATTACTATGGGCCTCATTCTATTAGCGGCCGCAGCCGTTGCGGGGCCGCAAGGACCGGCCGCAAGCTATTCGGCTATTCTATTCCCTTACGGCCGGGCCAAGAGTTTCGTCCGTAAGAAATTCCTATTTGCAATTCAATTGCTCCGGGAACCCTCTCTGCAAGGCTAAAAACTAACCGCAGCTTACTTGCAGGAAAGAGGTCCCGCTAGCACCAATTAAGCTCATAAAATAGCTCAAATAAAGCCATCCTGCACTTTGAGAAGACTATTAAGGGATTTTAGGTGTTAGAAAAAATAGCACATAATTATCCTATACTCAAATCCGTAAAATATTTTATTTTTAATATCCGTAAAATATCCATGTAAAAAGTCCAGAGTGCTTGGAGCACTTCAGACCCGCCCACGCCGCAGCCGGAAAATAAACAGTTAATTTGAACTCGGGTTTTGGCTGATGTGCAAGCTTGAGAGTGGGTTTCTTTTAATCCTCATGTCCCCCAATATGATCCCTAGCATTTACAGAGCTGTACAGTGCAGGCTTGAATTTATTTTTGCGTTTTTATATTTCTGAGCTTACGGCCGGTTCCAAGATATGCGGCCGGCCGTAAGAGGAGATCCTTGCGGGGCCGTATAATAGAATCGCGAGTTAACAGAACCCCCGCAAGGAATCGCAGCCTTACGGCCGATTTACGGCCGGTAATAGAATGAGGCCCTATGTAACTAAGTAACTATATTGTTATCCCTTGAAATAATGTACAGCACTTTTAATCTACATACTGTACATTGGCTAATATTTGTTAATATTTTATTTAATAGAACAATACCAGATAATTGTGCTAAATAAAAAAAAGAACAACTAAGTGGAAAATGTACTAATATTAAGCTGGTTGCTATATTCTGCATCAAACCCCACTTTATTATGGATTAATACTTATTATGTGAAAAACGCATTTAGAAAAAGTTTAAATATTTTTTATGTCCTTCTTGTACCTGAAATGCCCTTGTAAAAGTCACTTTTGATGGTGATTGTTTCTCACAAACATAAACATGTTCTAGTCATTTGTGTTTTGTTGTCATTTTAGGTAGCAGCAGTTCAAAAATAGAGGCTTTTAGATTTTTATTTTCAGGACACATACATGCACATAACAGTTATTGTCCTTTTTTCTAAACTAAGTGCTTAATAATTGTTTGATGTTCATGTTTTCTTCTGGAAGTGCTTTTTTTAATATAAGATCTACTTTAAAATACTGATGTGTTTTTTAAAGTTTTGTTTCTCACTTTTCTAAAACTTCCATGGAGTAGATTCACTAATCTTTGCAAGGGTTGCTTAGCTGAGGCTAATCTGTCAAGTTCCCCATAAGGAACTGGCAAGACAGCTTTCAGAAAACTTTTTTGCAGCCCTTATAAAGTTTAGTGAATCAACCACATTACACAGTCATTTTTTCATCATAATATGTTGGGTATTCTTATTTTTTGTATAATTAAATTATTTAATTGTTACTTTTTAATTTTTGCTTAGAATGCCACTGAAATAGGACCATTACAAAATACAATTAATAAAACATGCAATAATGGAACAGTGTTAATGTGTCTGGCATTGTCTATGATCTTCTCTTAATCTGCAGTCTTAGGTTTGAGGAACCAAACACAGTGTAGTTAAATAATATACGCACACAGAAAGCAATTATGGATTGAAATGCTCTCACCTGTTGTGTACAGAACTGCTAGTTATAACTATGTGACTGAGATGTTTAGGTATACAAGGAAGTGATGAGCAAATCTGCATTAGTTAAATACCCCAACCCTTTGGAATATGGAAAATGATTTAAAATAAAATAGATTATGAAAACTGAGGGATTTAATAAAGGTCACAAGTGCCTCATATGTGCATCCCTTTATGTGCTATGTACTATTTCATATAACAAAAAGTTGTCATCATAGCCCCACACTCCCCATCACTTCACACAGATGTTCATGATATTCCTATGCGAGCACTGCTAAGCCCTTAGGGACAGGATGCAAACAACTCAGTACCATAATATTGTTCTACAAGTGCATAATATCCATATGCTTCTTCTTCCCCCTGCCTATCCTTTATGGTGAGAATTTTATGTTGCATTCTAAAATCCCATTTGTAGTGTATACAGTTCTCAGTATTGAGTCATACTTACATATTGGCATCTCTAAGGGCAGCAAAATGGCATCTCAACTATTATATGCAGGTTTAAACTGACATAAGTGACTGTCAGGCACCCTTCCTTGTTTGTTGCGTTACTCTGAAGTAAAATAGAAGAGACAAAACAAAAATTATTGCTAATAGAGTTATTGCTAATAACATTTGTACCTAGATCTGTTATTAGTATCCTTCCTTTTTATTATGACTACAAATTCGACAGCGAATGCAATGTTGTATTATGATATTGTCGGTATGCTTCTTTTCTCCACATAAGTAGATTGTAAATTCTTGGGACAGAAAATATGTAGTGTTCCAGGACACTCATGCACAAAGTCTAAGCACTACACTATTAACCCTTTCCTATCGTATTCCATTATATTAAGCCCCTCTACCTTATCATATTAACTCCCCCACCTTATCCTATTAACCCCTACACTACCTACCTAACCCCCTAATAAAATCCCTAGCACCCCACTAAATACAGAAGAAATAAAAAACAACATTAGATAAAATAAAAAACTGCTACTTATATTAAATAAAAAAGCAACATTACATAAAATAAAATCTGGTACTTACATAAAATAAAAAAGCAACATTACTTAAAATAAAAAAACAGCTATTTACAAAAAATAGAAAATCACTACATAAAATAAAAAATCAAACACTATTAAAATAATAAAAATATACACCCTGTAATAAAAGAAAGTATTAATTAAACCACTGACTACAAATTCGACAGCGAATGCAATGTTGTATTATGATATTGTCGGTATGCTTCTTTTCTCCACATAAGTAGATTGTAAATTCTTGGGACAGAAAATATGTAGTCTATTCACTGTTTTATGTATAATTCACTTGTATTATCATGTAATATTTTTATATTATTTCTGTAAATTACTGTGCATATGGGTGGTGCTGTACAATTAATAATACACCTTTTACCTATATGTATAAACATATACATGCAGCCTCATTAAATTGGGGCTACATTTTAAAACATAGCCCATATCGTAAAAAGTAGCACTAAAGGCTATTAAATTAGCCTTGTAAACCGACCCGCCGGCGACTTGTGGGTTAAAACGCAGGACGGACAAAAAATGCCAACAGGACATAGAATGTGGTACTTCTGTCAAGACCGTACCCGCTGCATTCCAATCATGCTATTCAATTGCAAAGAAGCTAGCCCGTAACACGCAAAGGCTTGTACAGCCCTTCCTTTTACTGCGGGAGCAGCAAAAGGGACCCCTGCTCTGATCCCCAAACCTTAAAAGACCCATGCTAAATAAAACATTAACCCCTACCGCTGGGTTATAAGTACCCCCCTCAGCACCTAAAATTAACCCCATCACTCATGGGGGTCTATATAGACCATCATGAGCCTCTAATTACCCCCTCAGTCCAATAGGGGTCTATAAAGACCCATATAGGACACTATTAACCCCTATATTAACACTATAAGTGCCATGAGGGTCCTCCAGGACACTCATGCACAAAGTCTAAGCACTACACTATTAACCCTTTCCTATCGTATTCCATTATATTAAGCCCCTCTACCTTATCATATTAACTCCCCCACCTTATCCTATTAACCCCTACACTACCTACCTAACCCCCTAATAAAATCCCTAGCACCCCACTAAATACAGAAGAAATAAAAAACAACATTAGATAAAATAAAAAACTGCTACTTATATTAAATAAAAAAGCAACATTACATAAAATAAAATCTGGTACTTACATAAAATAAAAAAGCAACATTACTTAAAATAAAAAACAGCTATTTACAAAAAATAGAAAATCACTACATAAAATAAAAAATCAAACACTATTAAAATAATAAAAATATACACCCTGTAATAAAAGAAAGTATTAATTAAACCACTGATCTGACCAAAATGCCCCTCCAGCAACATCCAGCGATGCCTTGGTCTTCAGTTCTTCATCCCAGACAGGGCCCTCCAAAACTGTCCTCAGGTCCGGTCACACCTAAAAAAAAGAAACATTGCAGTTAATACAAAAATACATACAACATGTAATATAATAAGGCTTAATAGTCAATGTACCTGTCCAAAATGCCCCATCTGGCGATTCCCCGCTTCTTAGTTCTTCGTCCCAGGCAGGCCCCCTCCAGAGGAAAAATCCTGACATTCTAAAAAAATAATAAAAATAACAGAGCTTCTCCCTTGAGGAGCTTTCCGCCGCAAATGAAGGTTCCCAAGCATGCTACACTCAAAAAATAGAGATGGCACCTTCTGAATGGCTGAAATCACTGTTAATCAGATTTCAGCCAATTGGGATGCACCCCTATATCGCATTCTGATTGGCTCCAAGCATCTGAGCCTTCTGATTGCCTGCAATCTGATTGACAGTAACATCAGCTATTCGGAAGGTACAGATGTTTGGAGTCAATCAGAATGGGATATAGTAGTGTATCCCATTTTGATTGGCTCATACATTTGCGCCTTTTGATTGGTGGAAATCTGATTGACAGCAATTTCAGCCAATCATAAGGTGCTATTTCTATTTTTTGAGTGGAGCATACGTGGGAACCTCAATTTGCGGTGGGGAGCACCTCAAGGGAGAAGCTCCGTTATTTTTAAAAAAAAATTAGAACGTCAGGATTTTTTTCGGAGGGGCCCTGTCTGGGTTGAAGAACTGAGGACTGGAGCATCGCTGGAGGGGCATTTTTTTATTTTATTTAATTAATGGGTTTCTTATTTTACGTGATGTTGCTTTTTTATTTTCTGCATTTACAAATGTAATAGCCCTGTAACACGTTGAAGATACGGGGCTCCGATTTAATGAGGCTGATAGTTCTTATATTATATAAATAGTAATTTAAGAACTTATATATATAGTTCTTTAAGAACTTTTACTAAGGCTACCTTTCTGTGTCCATTTGATTGTATGTTTAATAATTTTCATAATTTTAGGATTATGTTAACATTTATTGCATTTTACGATTTATTCCTATAAGTTTTCCTCTTCTCTTTGCAGTCTTTCAAATAGTTTCTTTTAACATTTTCAGATGTATATTTTGTGCATTGAGGTATTTATTTACCTCTATTGAAAAGGTTTTTCTTTTAACAAAATCTAAATTTGCTATCTATTGAAAAGGTTTTTCTATTAACAAAATGTTGCCAAGTTCAAGGTCAAGAGTTTGCCACAAATGGACTCTGCTGCACAGAATGGACCAGAATAACACTTAGAGACAACAGATGTACTATACAGCTGAACTGTTTCCTCTAACTAATGCACGGCATAGAATTCTGGAATGGCTAGCTTTCTATTTTTAATTATCAGATGTTCCTACATATTTATTTATTTATATCACATTTATATAATAGATTTTATTTCATTATAAGGCTTTACTATCACTATTAATAGAGCATTCAATATTAATCAATTGTTAGACATTTTTCTGTTTCCTTAATTGTTGGGAGGGGAGAGGCTCACAATGAGCGCCGAAGGCTCTCAGCGTGGGGCTTGCAATGAGCGGCGAAGGTGCTCAGACGTCCAAAAGTACACCAGGGGAGAGCCACGCAATGAGCACCAAAGGCGCTCAGCGCAAGGCTAGCAATGAGCGCCGAAGCTACTCAGAGGACCAAAAGCCTTACAATGTGTGGCAAACAGCATTACCTGCCTTACAATTTTATGACCGTAATTTTTTGATGGGCAATTCGCTAGTATTATTATATAGGTGTGTTCTTAAGCCTTCCTGAGAGCAAGTCCATACTCCTAAACATATTTCCATGTTAGTGGGTCAGAGGCAAGAAGTTGCTTTTTAGCCCCAATAGCTTATCACTACTAGCTACTGTTGACTGAGAAGTCTTTTTGGGCTATGTGAGACATGCTAGAATACTCAGAATATTTTTTTATTTCCTTCCTGAATATACAGTGGAGGGGTTTTCAATCATCTTTCTACCCATCACAACATATTAAGTGTCTGGTCAGAGTTTCTCTCCAGCCTCATTTCACAGTTGCCAGAACCAATCTTATACTAACGAACCCCATAAGTGTACAAAACTGAAGATTGTGAGTGGATTCTCACACTTTACCCGAAGCCATGGTTATGTACTTAAGCCTGTCTGAGAGCAGGGCCCATAGTCCCACATGGATTCCCATGTCAATGGGTCGGAGGAAAAAAGGTGATATTTTTGACCCTCATTTGCATGTCACTACCCAGAATCCTTAGCTACAGTGGAAATAATGTTTACTGAGAGGTGCTATTGGGAAAAACTGGTATTTTAGATTGCGTGAGTCATGTAAGTATGCACCGACTGATCTTTTATTTCTTTCTTAAAGGCATATCCAAGTTTCATTGATTAATATGTTTCTGCACTCTCTAGGCAAAAGCAGCCTTTATGTATGCAGCACATCTCATAAAACATTTTATTTTTATTAATATCTAAAGATCCCTCTAATGATTATGTTGACAGCATCAGAGAGATGTCTACAGAGGCCCCTGCTCTTCACCCAATCAGCATGCAGCACTAGAGGAGCAATTCAACCCATTATTCTCCTGCTGTTTCTTCCTCAGCCAATAGGAGAGCACTGATGTCAGCCCCCAAGTCACTGCTGGGATATGACTCCCTGCTGCTTCCTGCCTGTGTTGTGCTGCTGCCATAGCACCTAACATAGTGCCACACTACATATCCCAGGCTGCTTTGCAGCACAAACAGGAACCCCAGAGTTTAAATCAAATGTTTCAGCTAACTTGATTGGCAAAAACAAATTATGAAATTAATGCTAATTTAGTCTGGGTTTGGAGGGGGTGTTAACCCTAATTCTCGACTGTTAGAAATTGCAAGAAATTTTGCTAACTTCAAGGTAAGTGTTTAGAAGTTTATTTTGGTATTTTTCATGCAAAAAATGTTTTCATGCACTATCAATTCTTCTCTATCAGATGCACTCACAATCCAGGATATGCCTTTAATGACTTACAACATAAAAATGCTTACTAATTTTAATTATCATGATCTGAAGGCATGAACTAATGTACTTTTTGTCTATTCCTTAAAATACTCCATCCCCTTTTCTGTTTCATTTGCATTCTATCCTGTATGGTATTTCTGTGCTGCTGAATTCTATGATTATTTAATGCTTAGCTAAATAAACTTGTTCTACATCCACTTTTCTCCCCTCATACCTTTTCACCCAGTTTTTTCACTTTACCACAATATTTTACACATCATCAGTCTTCTTTTTTCTTCCATGTTACCATAACTTCCCACAATTCATAATCTCATCTCTCTCCGCAGGATCCTTTCTCTCTACGTTTTCCTCCCTATTTATGAATTTTAATTTGTTCTTCTTTCTCTATTTCAAAAACCCTTTACTGAGTCTCACTCATTTAATGTTATTCTCTTTTCTGAAAATTATCTGTCTCCCTACCATTTGCCATTTATTCATTAAACTATCGATCTCACTCTAATTATTGTTTATTTTTTATAGTATTCTCTTTCCAATTCTCTTGTTTATTAATTGTTCTTTTTCTGTATAGAATCTCCTAACACAAGTGCCTATTTTGTCAGTTTAATTCTCCAAATTTTCCAAAGGATCTCCCCTAGCTTCCCACTCTATTCATTTTAACACTTGCTTTTCCTTATAAACTTCCATCACATTCACCCCTGCATTGTTTTATCCTCTTTCTCTGTAGCAATCCCTATGTCTACCATCACACATGATTGATTGAATTCTCTCATTTCTTCATAGAATCCCCTGCCTTTCCCCAGAATTTCTTTAATTCTCTGGTACCCATTCAACCCTGTATTACTTTTGTTCTTCCTCCATAATATCTCACTCTCTCTCATGTATGAGTAAAGGACAGATGATAACTAGGATTGGGATGGAGGCTATTTTTATAGTTTTTTTTTATTAGTCTAATCAGGTCTGCACAAGGATTTGATAATAAGAACTTTACTAATGACAATACAAAAATGTACATATTTGGCAATGTTACAGAAAAAAAGAAATGTCATATTTTAGATTATACACTGTGAGTGAAAAAGCGAAGAGAGTGAAATAAGATAATGAATGCCAGTCTATTCACTTGTCTAAAATATAACTGTCTTAGTAACATACATGTAATGTGGAAGGACCAGAGACAACTTAAAAATATTCTGTTAATTTAAACATGCCCAGAAAATTATAGACACCCTTAAAATATATTTATTTTCTTAATTAATCACCTTATTAAATTATATTAAAATAGCTGAAACTGGACTTCGGCACAAAAAGAACACTTGAAATTAAAGTATACTAACAATAGCTTTTTGTATTGTTTTTTTTAATCATTAATCTTTATTTTTCACAGTCACATGTCATAACATTTTTCCTACTTTAATTTAAACACATGTCATAAATTGCATTTAATAAAATCGGAAAGTCTTTGTATACAAAAATGTTACTGTTGTGGTTCTTTTGTTTAACTGTGACCTTGCTCCAGTTTTTTCATTTTTTTCTTTTCTCCGTTTGACTGTAGCTGTAGATTCAGTAAAACATATTAACTAAATGAACCTAAAACATAATAAATTAAACTGAGCTAACCCTAACATTCAGGTGAGGGGGGGAGGGAGATACACTTGAGTGAGTCATAGTTGATTTTGTTTCTTTGTTTTATTCCTAACGGTTTTGAACTCCAGATTAATTTTTTGTCAATAAAGTTGTTATTGAATTTGTACCTTTTTAGCTTCCGCTTTCCACTCTGAGAGGTTATCTATTCAGCCAGTTTTAATATCATTTTTTAGTGTTTGTTTTGTGATATTTATAATGTTTATATGATTGAATATGGGGAGTGGATCCATACATCCCATAATTCTGTAAATATTGGATATGTATTGCATATGACATGAGTCATTTTTTCATTAATCATTATGAAATTTAGTTTATGAAGTTTTGGCATCTTCCATTTTTTTCAATGTGGCTTTTTGTGGCCATAAGCAGGAATTGTAGCAATTTATTATGTTGCTTTTGTATTAGAGGAGAATAGTGTCCCAATAGGCAAATGTCTTTTGAAGGGTGTATTGTTGTCTTCAAAATGATAGATGCCAATTCCATGACTTTGGTTTAAATGTTCTAACTATTGGGCATTCCTACCAAGTGTGGAGAAATGTACCTGTAGCTTGACATAGTCTATAGCAACTTGAAGATGTATGTGTGTTAATTTTATGTAATATATCAGGTTTGAGATAAGCTCTGTGCAGCACCTTTATAGAAGTTTCAAGTAGACTGTAATTTTGTGAGCCGTAACGTTGCGTTTACTTTTACTTTCGTATACTTCTTTGTGTATAGTAAGGCTCAATAAAGTTTGAACATCTCCTATACATTCCTTGTAATAAGAATTAATATTGCCAAGAAGTAGTGGATACAGGGCACTGATTCCAGCAGAGGTAGTATAGTAGATGCTGTGTATCCAGTGGGTGCGGTGAGCATTGTCATCACTTAAAAGGGGTTGTAATAACATGCCTTTGTCTCTCTTTACAGCAACCACACTTTCTCCCTTCTGCTATGTTCCCTCAAGGTTACAGACAGACATATTTCACATAAAAAAAAACTAACACACACACACACAGAGGAAAAAAAAACAAAAATGGAAGCAGGAAAGGGGAGTGGTCTGCTATGTGTGGGGTTGGCCAGACCCTGCACATCTTCACATAATGCAGATCAGTCACCTCCCTGCCCAAAGGTCAAGCATCGAGTAAAGTTACAAAGACACAGAAACTTTATATATATACACAAATACACATAAGAAAACAATTCTAGAATACAGTGTTCACAATTCCCACACATAAGTGTGTTTTTACCAGACATAAGTCACAGATGCACACCAGAAACCCTTTGCATATTAAACATTTCTGTAGAGATAACCTTGAAAACTGCAGGGTCTAGAAACCACACTCCTGGCAGTGCGATTTATGCCCTTGAGAGCCTATCCACTTATACATATATATATATATATATATATATATATATATATAAATATATACATATCTTGAACTCCTATAGTATCAATTAAAGTTAATAGATATACACAAAAAATTATATCACAGGTACATGGAAATATACATAGCATGACATATACATACAACAACCAACAGACCTTTTATACATTTTCCAGAAATAATCTGTATATCTCCCACACCTTGGACCATCCGCCTTCTCCACACCCGAGTGTGGAAACCTGGTTCACATAGAGAGATAGTCGTTCACGCTACCTCTCGCACGCTACACCTCAAACACCACCACATATACTCGGCACATCAAGGACCCATAAAGCCCGTAGCTTCTGATGGGAAGTCTTGTTGTGCAGTTCCCTTTAGTGTAAACCTTGCCACCCAACCTTCAGGGCCGACAGGTAAACCACTCAAAGTCCAACTTCACCATATACCATGTGGTGCCTTTGTGGACGTATCCCTTACAAGTATAGCTCCCACCCAGGGCTTCATACACACAATCTTACAGAGTATTTTAGTAAGAAGTTATGAATACACAGAAACTTCAGACAAAATATTTCAACATTGTATAACCAAGTAAAGAATGAGAAAGATGGAAATCCAAGCAGTTAGATGCCTGTCATGCTCAACAGCCACAAATTTTGGTTTGTGCGTCTTCCATAAACACAGGCAAGTCACAGGATTAGCCCTTCGGAGACTAGGTGGGTAATGCGTGACCACTCACTACCAAAAGTGGATAGTTTCAGGTAACACAAAAGAATACATGTATATATATATACATACACTCACAAGTACACAGAAATATACAGAATGTTTACAGGTATATACAATAACCAATAAATCTGTTATGCGTGTTACACCCCTCACAAACATACATACACCCGGTACCGGTATTTAAATCATACAAAATGGTAACATTCACACACATACATATTTTCTTGCAAGAGCTCATTTGAAAGTCGGACTCATTTACCCCTTTTTCATGGTAAGCTTTCTCAATAACGTTACGTACGGAGAACTTATTTTATAGTCTTTTCCTCAGGATAATGACTCGTTTACCTCTCTGTGGGTAAGTTTCAACCCTTCTACCTATTACTAGGCTAGAAACCTAGTTGTACAACTCTTTTACCTAATATCACTGTTAGGCAAGGACCTGGGACATACACACAAATGCAAAATGCAGCAGAAATTCATATACTCACTCAGTTCGTTATAAGCTGTGCCTTTTCATCCCTCGGAAAAACACCTTGCCTCTGTGGTCCAACTGATTGTATATATCAGGCCTGAGGTCTTACTCAAGGTAAGGGAGTATTCAGTGACATACCCCCCCCCCCCCCCCCCCCCCCCCCCCCCCCCGTGCACGGTAAAAGGAGTTTTACTCCATCCGAGGAATGAGAAGGGAAACAACCATGGCTCGAAGGACCAAAATGATAGGGTCAGATTAGTGAGTAATCATGTATTCTGATATGTGTATCAATTATATCTGGGCACCAAGATATAATGAGAGAAAATAATGCACAGAAGTCAGAGTGCCATCAGAATAGTCTCTGAATTTATTTGGGCGGCAGAATCTTATATACCATAACACACGTCACAGCTAGTTGAAAATAGTGTTAAATACATATTTGCAAGCAAGTGTCTTAATTTTTTTCTGTCTAACTCAGTAAAATCCGGCTTCCTATAGATATCTCGTATCTCATTAGTTTCTGAAACAAAGACAGGATACAGGAAACAGATGTTTTAAAGAACATTAACGTAAACATTCTACAGATGACGCACTTAAACATTCTAGTAATATACAAGAGGAAAAACAAGCTGATATAATTTTTATAATCATGATATTCTTACCTAATTTACACATTTTTCTCTTACACAGCTACACATCTGTGTATCTCGTAGACCAAATTGACAAGAGTATTCTACAGCAAATACAGACAGACGCACCCTCACAAGAAAACACATACTGGTTAAAGGTATGATAATATTTATGAGAGTTTAGAAGGGAAACCAATTTTACCAAAATCACTATTCAGATATGCAGCTTTGTTGAGCCATGGCATTAGTCATGTCTCAAGAGGGAGTATGGTAGACATGGTCAGCAGAATATTTTCAGCCTATGGATTAAACACCTATTTTAAAAAAATTTGTGCAGGGTTCCTTGTTTGTGCACAACACAACCCTCAGGGTAACTATCACCCCATAAGAGGCACATTCCCAGAACCAACATACCCCTTCCAGACAATATGTATGGATTTCATTTAACTAACAAAGTGTGAAGGGAAGAAATATTGCCTAGTGATAATTGATGTATACTCTAGGTGGGTGGAAACGAAACCATGTGCTCACCCTGACGCAATCACAGTGGCTAAAACCTTAGTAACACAAATAATTCCTAGGTTTGGTATACCAGAGAAAATATATAGCGATAACGGCACACATTTTGTGAACAAAATTATCGACCACTTGAGTAAAGCATTACACATAGAGTTGAAAAACCACTGTGCGTACCGCCCACAGTCAGCTGGATTAGTGGAGAGAACTAATGATACCATTAAAAATAAATTGAGGAAAACGATGGCAGCGACAGGGAGAAATTGGCTTTACTGTTTACCATTAGTCATGCTAAACATGCACATGCTTCCAGGCAGGAAGAAGTTAACTCTGTTTGAAATATTGTATGGGAGACCATTCCTACTACCAGAATTTAGACCATTTATCTTAGAAGATGAGAACATGAGTGAAAACTTAGCAGACTATATGAGAAAAATGTTAAGTAAGAAAGATATTACCTCCATCTCTCTCTCATCCACAGCAACAGCAGGGACCCTGCTTGGTACAGTGGGTCCTAATTAAAGTAATCAAGCGAAAAAATTGGGCATCGGCCAGGTGGGAAGGACCGTACCAAGTTCTGCTGTCAACACCCACTGCCGTGAAAATTGCCGAACAAGCCACCTGATTACACCTGACTCACTGCAAGAGAGTAAAAGTGCCAGAGCTTGAGCCGGTTGATTCCTAAAACCTGCTAGCTGACTCATTGCGAGTCAGGCTGGGCTACAAAGGGGGGGAAACTCGTCTCAAACCCAGTGAAGAACCGAATGGTGCGGGTTTTGGGGTTCTCAACTGGCCCAAGAAAATGTCCTGGCACCTGTTCAAAAGACCTAACTGGTGTGGCCTAAGAATCTCACTGATATGCCTCATCTTGATAACTCTTTGCATAGTAGCACCCATAATCATATGGGAAGAAGTAACAAGACCCAGAGGCAACCAGACGCAATCTATTAAAGAGATGTGGATGCACAGAATAAAAAGAGACATGATGGAAGTCAATTTAACTGGCCAAGTGACCCTAGTGTTCAAGGAAAAACAGATATGAACCAACCAAATAGACCAATGTCAAGTACTAATATGTGGACTTTCTGGAGGAAGACGTAGTGGAAGGGTGAGAAAAGCGCCAGTATACTTGTATATAGCCTCTCTGTATGCAAATGAGAGATGTCCTAGCTGGAAACTGGCCTTATGGAATACAGGAGCTGACAGGGGTTACTCCCCACCTTATCACAGGAAGTGCAAAAGTACAAAGAGACGCTTAAAGCTGACACGGGGTGTGGAGCCATTCTCCTGCAGCCAAAATCAGCTATACAAAAGTGTGATGAAGGTAGACATACTTTTGGAATCTACACCTCAGGCAGAGGTAACAACATGGAATATTTGCATATTCAGGTACTGCAAAAAGAGGAGCCCAGAGAAACTATTGATCTCACCAAGGTGAGCCCTGTGAATAGGACTGTGCCCCCACAGATCATCTATTTGGAACCTGTTCCACTGCCAGACCGTCAATGGCAATGTTACCATTTAAACTAAACCTTGCTTTAAGACCTTTGTTTAATACATTTATAAGAGGAGGGACTGTTAGATATTAATTTCCTCATTATGAAATAATTAGGTAAGAATATCATGATTATAAAAAGTATATCAGCTTGTTTTTCCTCTTGTATATTACAAGAATGTTTAAGTGCGTCATCTGTAGAATGTTTACGTTAATGTTCTTTAAAACATCTGTTTCCTGTATCCTGTCTTTGTTTCAGAAACTAATGAGATACGAGATATCTATAGGAAGCCGGATTTTGCTGAGTTAGAAAATTAAGACACTTGCTTGCAAATATGTATTTAACACTATTTTCAACTAGCTGTGACGTGTGTTATGGTATATAAGATTCTGCCGCCCAAATAAATTCAGAGACTATTCTGATGGCACTCTGACTTCTGTGCATTATTTTCTCTCATTATATCTTGGTGCCCAGATATAATTGATACACACATCAGAATACATGATTACTCACTAATCTGATCCTATCACTTTGCTTCTATTTGTGCAGATCTTTTCCCACTTATGTGGATCCCATTGAGTTCTCATATCTAATTCTCATTGTTTCATAAAGTTAGTTTTTAAATTTGTAGTCAGGGCATTTAGGATAGAGTAAATAGATCCTAGGACACCTCTGGTTAGTGGGGCACTGATGCATGTAAGGGATAACCAGTTGGTTTGCGGTTTACCCCATTTATTTATTAGTGTGCTCACTAAATGTTTTATTTTACAAAAACTGTAATGCTCCTTGAATGGGATGTTATAGTTAATCCTCAATTGGTCAAAGGTAATGAATTGTCCATTTGATAACCAATTACTTAATTTGTCAAGTTTAGCTGTTGTTCACCAATTTTTAGAATACTCTCTCAAGCTGTCCCAAATAGGTTGAGATGCAAGTGTAGGGGTTAGTTCTGTTAATCTCGCTGCTAATAGATTTTTTCAGTTAGCCCTTTTCCAGTTAGTTATCGAAAGCTTTATCATAGGGTTGTTATGTTTCAGTATATGTGGAGGGATTGATATATTCTAGATAACGGATTCCCATGTTTGGATTTTCATTTGGTAATTTTCCAGAAATACCCAGGCTGGTTGTTGTTCACTGGAGTGTACTTGGAGTATGAATGAAATCTGGGCAGCGTTATGATATAATTTCTGGTTAGGGCATGACAGCCCTCCTGTTTTTAAATTTCTGAATATGTGTGTATGGGCTATTTTATTTTTTTAAGTATCTATTACGGTTATTTTATTAGTTCTTATGAAACAATGTAATGTTTAGTGTAACGGAACCCATCACTGTTTTACCCTGTTTTATGGTTATGTAATTCTTGGTTAAAATATGATCCTACTGTTATACTGTATGTATGTGGTCTGAGCGCCATTCAGTAATAATGTGTGCTCAGACCTAAGCTATCTGCAGATATGTTCTGGGTTATAAAATGTTGTTATTATATCTGTAAAAATATTGTATTGTGTGGTATGCAGTCAAATATCTTTGGTCTCATACACTTGGTCAGGAGTTGCCCATCTGCCTCTTAATAGTATTTGCTAAACCACACAAGAGATAGCAGAACAAAATGGTTTTAGCAGACAAGATGGCACCATGAACAATGGGGGTAGGGACTCTAGAATAAAGAGATGACCAGGGGTTTCCCCATACTCCCATCAGGGGAATAAGTGAGCTTATAGATGTTACTCTCTCCACCGTCAGAGGGAGAATGAGCAGTTAGCCACGCCTAGTGGGCGGCTCCCAGGGGAGGGGACTCCTGGCTCCCACGCATTAACCCTGTCTGATTGGCCAGAGGTAATTAGGGGTTGACCAAAGGTAGTCACTGCCCCTACTGTGTATGTGAAGTGTTTAAAAATGTGTTTTTGTTTTAATAAAGGAGAGTTCTTTGACCCTTCAAAACGTAGCCTCGTCTCGTTCTTGAGGGGGGATTTATGGTACCGTTACTCTGCCACATTTTACAGCACTCCTGGATTATACAAGGGGATATCGTGGATGGGAATAAACATTTCATTACTGCACAGCACCTTGCTTCAGAAAAGGACGTCTCCAACGGCAGGTACCCCTCACCAACTAGGGTAGCCGTTACATTGGTTGGCAGTGGTGGGATGGTCCTTTTCATCCCCAACGCAAGTGCTGAATGGAATCCCAGTACGCTAAACTGAAAAGACCCACACTAAAGGATCTCTTGGAAACCAGAGGAAGGAGTGCCAACAACCGACCACGGAGAGAGCTGATAGCTGACCTACTGGAGCTGGACGAGATGGATCGATCCATGGAGGTCGTGGACCAACCTACCCCTGTCAGAGAGGAGGAGGAAATTACAAACCTGGTTCAGCGGAGATTATCCATGTACCCAGCAACATCCGTGGAGCTAATAGATCAGCTGTTCCGGGAAGCGAGAACGGAGATACAAAATAGGAGGGGGCACGAACTTGAACTGGCAAGAGCTAGACAACCCCTGGCACATACAGTTCATACTCCCCCACCCGCTGCTACAGTAAAGAAAATACCGTTCACTGCCTTCAAAGCGTTTGTGGAAAGTGATGAAGAAATTGATGGATATTTGGCTGACTTCGAGAGGCAGTGCTCATTACACCAAATACCACCAGACCAATAGGTCACTATTTTGGCTGGAAAGCTATCAGGAAAAGCAAATGAGGCTTTTCGGGCGCTTACTGAGGAAGATATTGCGCAGTATCGCTGGGTGAAGGCTGCACTGCTCAACAGATATGCCGTCACCCCGGAAACAGATCGCCGTCGCTTCAGGGAGTCTAAAAAGAAGGCTGCAGACTCCCACATGGAATGGGCCAGCAAGATACAAAGGGTGGCATCACATTGGGTGCGAGGGTGCAATGCCAACACAGGAGAGGAAGTACTACAGCTATTCCTGATGGAACATTTCTTCCAAGATCTGCCGGCAGACATACAGGATTGGGTGAGAGATCGTCGTCCTGCTAACTTAATCGAGGCAGCACGGCTAGCGGACGAATATGCAGAGTCCAGAAAGGTGAGCCAAGGGTCCACACTACCAACCTCTAGAGCAGAGCCACGCACCTCAATGCCCGCTGCACGCACAGAATTTCGGGCCCCAGTACCCCCAGGACTGCCACGGCCTCAGGGGTCTAACCACCAACCCCGGGATTCTTACAAAATGACGTGCCATCGCTGCGGCAACCCGGGGCATATTGCTCGTTATTGCCCCTTGGGATCAGCCAATAACAACTGGAGGCGCCCGACCAATAACCCAGAGATCCCTTTATCACGTACCTCTGCTGCTCACTGCCTGGAAACCGAAGGGAGCCATGAGGAGTGTTTGGGCATCCTGTACGAGGCAAACCCCATACAAGCTGCATCCCCAGATAACCGCCAGCATCACCGCCAGGAGGTGCATGTAAATGGACAGGTAGCACAAGGCCTAAGGGACACTGGCACTACCATCACGTTGGTGCAGAAACATCTTGTGAAACCAGAGCATGTATCTACCGGTACTGTTGCTGTCCGTGTCGCAGGGGGGGGGCTGTTTTTCGCTTACCCACTGCCCGGGTACACTTGGATTGGGGAGTCGGGTCGGGAAAGACCACAGTCGGGATCATGGACAATTTACCTGCTGAAGTCGTGTTGGGCAACTATATTGGCCCTCTAGCCTCAGCCTTTTTACCCACGACTGCTGCTGCTTGTCCCGTGACCACCCGCTCACAGACCCGTACCGAGGACGATCCTACAACAGGTCGGGAGACCCAGGTAAGCCACAAGCAGACACTTAGCACTAATGCCACAGAGAGACCCATAGCGTGGGACACCCCCGAAGAGCTTGGGAGGGAAACTAGACAGGACCCCACCCTCCAAAAGTACCGAGCATTAGCCGACGATAGAGGGGATGAGCGGGAACGTTTTATATGGAAAGGGGTTTTTATGGGACAGAGATTGTGGCCCACCTTTTGGACACTGGGATCCTGGACTGTTGGGATTGGATCCTGGATTTTTTTGGGTGGGTGTACAGGGGAAGAACAGTGGGCCCTGTACAACAGGGGCCCGACCACGAGCTGGGGGAGGAATGTACTCTGCAACTTGGGATGGTTTTGCTAAAGGACTTGAGTTCATTTGGAAGGCTGAGGTTTTTCTACCTAATTATTTAATTGTCTGAAACCAGTTTGTAAAATGTATTTTCCCTCTCCTTGAAATGTTTATTGCTGTGAATGCTGTATGAAGTGTGCGTTTGTTTTGTTCTTGAAATGTGAGGAAATGTGAATTGCAGTAATGCTGATGGGTTGTCAAACTATAGAAGTGACAAACAAATACTTTTGTCCGGACATCCCCAGGCCGATCCGTTGGGATCAGACCGTGTATGCCGGCTTATGGTCACGGGGGAGGTGTGTAACGGAACCCATCACTGTTTTACCCTGTTTTATGGTTATGTAATTCTTGGTTAAAATATGATCCTACTGTTATACTGTATGTATGTGGTCTGAGCGCCATTCAGTAATAATGTGTGCTCAGACCTAAGCTATCTGCAGATATGTTCTGGGTTATAAAATGTTGTTATTATATCTGTGAAAATATTGTATTGTGTGGTATGCAGTCAAATATCTTTGGTCTCATACACTTGGTCAGGAGTTGCCCATCTGCCTCTTAATAGTATTTGCTAAACCACACAAGAGATAGCAGAACAAAAGGGTTTTAGCAGACAAGATGGCACCATGAACAATGAGGGTAGGGACTCTTGAATAATGAGATGACCTGGGGTTTCCCCATACTCCCAGCAGGGGAATAAGTGAGCTTATAGATGTTACTCTCTCCACCGTCAGAGGGAGAATGAGCAGTAAGCCACGCCTAGTGGGCGGCTCCTGGGGGAGGGGACTCCTGGCTCCCACGCATTAACCCTGTCTTATTCGCCAGAGGTAATTAGGGGTTAACCAAAGGTAGTCACTGCCCCTACTGTGTATGTGAAGTGTTTAAAAATGTGTTTTTGTTTTAATAAAGGAGAGTTCTTTGACCCTTCAAAACGTAGCCTCGTCTCGTTCTTGAGGGGGGATTTATGGTACCGTTACTCTGCCACATTTTACAGCACTCCTGGATTATACAAGGGGGTATCGTGGATGGGAATAAACATTTCATTACTGCACAGCACCTTGCTTCAGAAAAGGACGTCTCCAACGGCAGGTACCCCTCACCAACTAGGGTAGCCGTTACATTTAGTAATAGCAGTATATACTTTTTTTCACTAGTGGATGATTCCATTTAATCTCTTTTCTTTGAACACATACATTTTTATGTGTTCTCTTCATCACCCTCTATTTGTACCATTTCTATAAACTCTTGGCATTTGTTAAAGGATCATATTTAAAATAGTCCTATATGTAAAATATATTCTTTTGTAGAACTACATATGAAAATGGAAATGTTTTTAGAATGTAAAATAATAATAATAATAATAATAATAATAATAATATAGCTTCTAATGTAATTGTCTTTGAAATATAAATGGAACCTCATAGCAAAGAATAAATAGGCGTGAAAGCTATAAAATATGTAAAATTTAGGCTTATTTTTTGTTTTCTAAAAAGAGTTTGCCTTTTAAAGTTTAGTCATTTAAAACATCATATAGAAAATGGTTGATTACAAGGTCCAAAAATAACAACATTAGCAGCTCTGTACACCAGAAACATTTTTTTAGAGAAAACTGGAATTAGATTATAGTCTTTACATTAGACATGGACACTAATAAATGAGTGTATAGCATTTTACAGTATTTAACTAAAGGTTCTAGAAAGAGAAATAGCACCATTACAAAACAACAATGTAATCACATTTCTATTCATTTGTTCTTGTTGTTTAGTCGTTCAGTGGTGCCCAACTCTCTGTGACTCTATGGACCACAGCACGCCAGGTGCATCTCTCAGTCACAGCACCATCAAATTCATGTTCATTGCTTCAGTGTCCTCATCTATCCATCTCTTCCTCTGTCGTCCCCTTCTTTCCAAGCATCAGAGTCTTTTCTAGGGAATTCTGTTGTCTCATAATATGGCCAAAATATTTGAGCTTCAGCCTCATGTGAACAGTTTGTCTTGATTTCCTGAAGTATTGATTTATTAGATCTTCTTGCAATCGACTCTACGCAGTCTTCTCCAACACCACGATTCAAAGGAGACAACTAGGGCACTCAGATTTCTTTATGGTCCAGCATACTCACATCCGTATGTTACTACTGGGAATACCATAGTTCGAACTATGCTTACCTTTGTCGATAGTTTAATATCTTTACTTTTTACTAGCTTATCCAAGCTTGCCATAGCTTTCCTCCCCAGAAGCAAACATCTTTTAATTTTATGACTACAGTCACCATCTGCAGAGATCTTGGATCCCAGGAATATAAAATCTGTCACTGCCTCCACTTCTTCCCAGTCTATTTGCCAGGAAGTGAGATTGCCATTTGCCATGATCTTCGTCTTTTTGACATTGAGCAGCAGGCTAACTTTTGTACTCTCTTCTTTTATCCTCATCAATAAGTCCTTTAGTTCCTCCTCACTTTCAGCCATCAGAGTAGTAACATCGGCGTAACTGAGGTTGTTGATATTCCTTCCAGCAATATTGATTCCGGCTTTGGATTTATCCAGTCCAGCTTTCACATGATGTACTCTGCATATAAGTTGACAAAGTAAGGTGACAATATACAACCTTGTTGCACTCCTTTTACGATCTTGAACCATTCTGCTATCCCATGTTTGATTCTGACTTCTGGTCGACATACAGATTCTTTAGGAGGAGGATGAGATGATCTAGTACTCCCATCTCTTTAAGGACATGCCACATTTTGTTATGATCCACATGGTCAAAGGCTTTAGAATAGTCTATGAAGCAGAAGTAAATGTTTTTTGGGAACTCTCTTGCTTTCTCTATTATCAGGCAGACATTGGCAATTTGATCTCTTATGCCTCTTCCTCTGAGGAACATGGCTGGCACATCTGGTAGTTCCTGGTCCATATATTGTTGGAGCCAAGCTTGTAGAATCTTAAGCTTACCTTGCTGGCATGTGAAATAAGTGCAATTGTTCAATAACAGGAGCACTCTTTGGCACTGCCTTTTTGGGGATTGGGATGTACACTGACCTTTTCTAGTCTATTGGCCATTGTTGAGTTTTCCAAATGTGTTGGCATAAGGCAAGTAACACTTTCACAGCATCATCCTGTAGAATTTTGATTAGTTCAATTGGGATTCCATCACCTCTTGCAGCCTTATTATCAACAAGACATCCTAGGGCCCATCTCGCTTCACTCTCCAAGATGTCTGGCTCCAACTCATTGGACAAATTATTGAGGTCATCACTGATGATAAGATCCCTCCTGTATAGATCTTCAGTGTATTCCTGCTACCTTGTCTTTATCTGATCTTCTTCTGTTAAGTCCCTACCATTTTTGTCTTTTATCACTCCCACATTTGCATGAAAGGTGCCTTTTAGGTTGCCAATTTTCTTGAAAAGATCTCTTGTTTTACCAATTCGTTTAACTTCTTCAATCTCTTTAAATCGCTCATTGTAGGATGTTTCTTTGTCTCTTCTTGCTATCCTCTGGAATTCTGCATTCAGTTGGACAAATCTTTTCTTATCTCCACTACCTTTCACTTTTCTTCTTTCCTGGGCTACTTTCAAAGCATCATCAGGCAGCCAGTTTGACTTCTTACTTTTCTTTTATTTAGGGATATTCTTTGTTGCTGTTTCCTGGATTATATTGCAAAATTCGGTCCAAAGTTCTTCAAGTATTCTATCTTCGAAGTCTAGTTCCTTAAATCTATTCTTTACTTCCACTGCATATTCCCAAGAGATATTATTTATTTTGTATCTACTTGGTCTGATGGTTTTCCCTATTTTCTTCAGTTTAATTTTCAACTTTGCAAGAAGAAGCTCATGGTCTGAGCTGCAGTCAGCTCCAAGTCTTGTTTTTGTTGACTGTAAAGAGCTCATCCATATTTGGCTGCCAAGTATATAGTCAATCTGATTTCTATGTTATCCATCTGGTGATGTCCATGTTTAGAGTCGTCTTGGAGGCTGTTTGAAGAGGGTGTTTGCTATGACCAGAGAATTATCTTGACAAAATTCTACTAATCTCTGACATGCTCCATTTTATACCCCAAGGTCAAATTTGCCAGTTATTCCAGGTGTCCTTTGGTTCCCAATATTAGCATTCCAATCTCCTATAATGATAGTAACATTTCTTGGTGTTATATCTATGACATTTTGAATGTCTTTGTAGAATTGGACAACTTCAGCCTCCTCAGCATCCATGGTTGGAGCATAGACCTGGATCACTGTGATATTAACTTTCATGTGGCTATAAACATCAAGAAACCCTCAATTACAAAATTATTAATGACAAAATTCATGACCATGGTGGTCATTATTCAAGTTAAAGTTTATTGTATGTACTATTTTGTTAAGTTAAATATATTGTGATGAGCTATAAGTCTCTGCTGGGTTTTTGCCCTTTTTCATGGATGAACATAATTACAGGAAACTTTAACACTTTTCAAACGTTTTATATATTTTATATTTGCCATTTTTTACACTAAAAAGAGAAATTAACACACCTAGCTCTCATCAGAGTGCTAACTTAACTGTTAGATAAACCTCTTAGCTTCCAGCTAACCTGTATAAGCATAAACAGTCCAATAGCTAGTTCATAATCACTGGCCTATATCCTTGAGAAGTCCAGCATTTTATTCAGCTGCAAGTTGCTCTTCAGGTCCACACTGCTGTGTGTCGGTCTGTTCCCAGCACAGACTGTCCACTCAATTATTCAACCCCACCCTACTTTAACTAGCAGTCTTTTAAAGTCCATCCAGAACTGGACAATCAACTGCTGCAAATGTTAACTCTTATTCTTCCCAGGGAAACAGAGCTTTGTAGAGCCTGTGGTTCACATAAAACATGTAAAAATGTGGTCACCATACATATACATATATAACGTCAACAAATTACATATGCTATTAGACCAACATAAATATGCATGTTAAAACTTTTTTTTTTAAATTATAGTTGTGACCAATGTTTTTTATTTTTTTTTATTTATCAAAAGTGGAAACTTGAGTCATCAAAATATGCTAATTCATAATCGATAATAATTCATACTGTGTTGTGCCCCCTAAGATATTTTATACAAATGGTTTTAATAGGAAATACTTCTACTCCACAGGTTACCAAAAACAAGAATTAATTTGTGTTTGTGAGCCTTTGAACATTTCATCTACCAGTTACTTAGTCAGATTTCACTAGTAAAGTGTCTGTTTTTGGAAACAAAATGGGCAGGTCATAATAGAGAGGTCAGATGAAACGCGGTCCACTGGAGAAGGAACTGCCAACTTACTCCAGTATCTTTGCCATGAAAACCTTATGGTTGGACTTAACCAGACAAGATGTGTCTGGTGGCATGCGGTCCATAGGGTCATGGAGAGTTGGACACAACTGAACAAAATGTTTTAATTTTTTTTAATGGTGTTAAATTAAAACAAAAAGATATTTACAAAATGACAGCATCTTAACATAATAAGGCAATTTGGTGAATGATGTACCCTTGGCTCTTTTACTTTGGGGGAATTTGTGGTTTCAATTATGAGTTAATTGACTTATGAGTTTATTATACCAATTATGTAATTATTATATTACAAATCTAATCTGAAATATCATTATAAATACTAGAGAAAGTATAAATTGAATTTCTGTGTGAAGATGTATTTACTTAAATAGATAATGTATACTGTAAATCCTAAAGTAGCAGTAGGAAACATATTTTGAAATATAGCATGGAACATCACATGGATATGTGGTGATACATGCTGCATTCATTGATAGGAAAAAATCAGTGGAAACAGATATGGTGCCAGGTATTTGACAATATAATAAGATTAAGTGTTCACAGAGTTATTTTCAGCACTTGCCAGTTTTCTGCGAATAACAGGACCCTGAGGAGGACATTGGCCAGGATGAGGGGAATTAATTCATCTAGGATGCACAGAAGCTCATAGGCTCTAGACTTTGAAATCACAGCCTACACCTACCACCCAGCTGCACCTATTTTGAGAACCCTATGTCTCAGGATACTGTTTCTTTGCCAGAAGCACAACTACCACGAAGTCCTACAAAACCACCATCAGTGTACCACCCAGCAACATCCTCCACTATAGACAACCCCGACCATTTTGTAGGTGTATAATTAACTGGACAGCCAAATCCAGCAGCATCAAAAAGATGCAAGCAGGCATTATCTGGCACTGGAGGATGTACAAGGAGAGCTGCTTTTACAAATTCAGTTGTTGTCTGCCTCTTTATTTGTGCTGGGTGATTTTTATGTGCACACATAAACCCAATGGTGGTGAGGTCTGTCCTGTATGTGAGACAAAGAGTCCGGGATTGCAATATATTTCTGCTTTTGTGTTCAGGTTCTCTTTAATTAAAGCCAAGTGCATAACTGTATGCTATTGCTTTTTGCCATGAATCTGAGCTCAACCTGAGATAATCTGATTACAAGTAATCCTGGACTGCTGTCGGCACTCACTGTACAGACTTTACCGCCAATGTATTAAGCATTATATCAAATTTTAAGGACACACACTGATTGCCAACAATTGATGAGATTTATTAATGTACATTGTATTTAAGACGCATCTCATTAAATGTTAATTTCACAAACATTATATAGTATTACATTTTAGGAAATACACATTGATTGCTATATCAGAGTTATTGTTGAGAGAGGTTGCAAATGTATTTGTAGGGCAGGTGGGTACATAGTAACCCTTGGAGCCCTGTATTAAATAGGTGTGACAGCATTAGTTATATGTCAGTGTATAATTGTGTGAGCATATGTTTATAATTGATTTTATTGTTCTTTTGTATTTCCTGTTGTAGAGGCCTAGGTAAAAATTAGAAAGCCTGGATGTGCTTTAAGAAATGTATGTCTAATTTTTATCTTATAAGGGTACTGTAAAATGCCTCTTTAGGCATTTTTTTTCTGGTACTGGAGTGAGGTTGAGTTTTCCCTTAAGGATTTGGCTCACAACAAGAAGTCACAGATGCTCCTGATGGTACATAGAACTCTCTGTAAGCTCCTACTGGGTCACCATGTAATCATACTTTACGTAAGATGTAACAAACAGTTCACACATAGCAATCACTCATACAAGTTTGATATAGACAAAGATTTCCTATGGGAGCCATGTATTCAAGAACATACAAGATTAAAATCATTAGTTCATAATACGGTTCTCACACAATACAAAGTCACAGTGCTCCAGGGCTGGAGGATGATTGCTTCACTTACCGTCTAAGAGCCTTATTAAATTGCGATTCGGCCAATTGAATAGGGCTCTATATAAGCACAGAGCATATTTTTTTACAGAAGTTTTTAGTTAGTGAACTTCTATCCAAAAGCAAGGTCTTCACTAACTAATAACTTCTGTAAAAAAAAAGATGCTCTGTGCTTATATAGAGCCCTATTCAATTGGCCAAATTGCAATTTAATAAGGCTGTAATTCTGCCTGATAATTATTGGCTGTAAATATCTGGATGCTGAAGAGTAACTGAAGCTCTCCCAAAAGGGACTGAGTTTAATCCAGCTAAAATTAATTTTTCATTAATCCATTCTTGAAAACATTATGTTTGCGCACAGTATGAATAAAAATATGAATATATGCAATTGGAGTTGATTAAAACCTCTAGTGATGGAAAAAACTGCTTTGAATGTACTACATTTCGACCGTAATTCAGCTCCAGAGGTCTCCACATGAGGCCTTTTTATCTATCTATCTATCTATCTATATATATATATATATATATATTTATATATATATATATATATAAACCCTCATTGATTAATACTTTGCTTTTGCAGGTAGTTTCTTAGGTGCCAGACAGTGAATAGACATCTTCTCTCTCTTCTATTTCTACAGCAGAAGTTAGCTGTAACATAAAGCAATTCATCCACTAATGAGGGTAATTAGATATGAAAAGAAGGCCACTGTAGTGCAATTGTATGTATCCTATCCTCCACCATTTTATTGTCTCCATTCTAAATAACAGTATTTTTTCTGCTTGTTTTTCAAATAAGCGACTGCGCCTATCTGTAGGTAAAAAGGAGTTTTATTTTCCATTGTATTTTGTGGAAGAGGAATAAAAGAATCTGCTTGTCTTCAACTGCTGTGTCTTTTTTATTCAGAAGATGAAAATTGACACTATTCATATTTCATAGGTATAGTTTATTATATGACTTTGCAAAGAATAATGAGATGTCTTTTGGACATGATAATGGGCCTTTAAGAAGAATGTTTCAGGAAAGCTTGATGAAACCCTGTGAGAAATAACAGACTGAAATCCCTTAATATATCTTGATATTACACTATTTCTTTTTATCTGAAGTAATGCAGTAGTTTACAGTAACTGATATTAGTTTGGCAGTGTCACCAAGTGGCATTTCATTTTTGAATCACAGAACCCATGCTTCTAAGATTGCAAGTGTCTTATCTGTACTGAAGTAATTTAAATTGTCATGCAAATTCCGGTAGATAGTCTTGAATAAGAACAAAAACATTTATGGGGTTATTTGTGCATGGCGTAATGTCAAAGCAGCAAAATTTAGATTTTCTTTGCAAATTTTATTTTTTAAATATGATAAAACTATTGCAATAGAGGTACCGTCTTGACAGTTGATCATATAGTCCCTCTTTAGCTGTTGGAACTGTAGCAGATAAGGTCTTTTGGAGGGCAAATTAACATTATGAGATTTTCTTGGCTGTTTAGCATTATAATCAGTTTGATATTTATGAAGCTGCAAACTCTGCCAAATATGACACCAAAGGATTCTGTTTAGTAATGTCTCTAGGCTGCAAGGAAAGGGACAAGCCAGTGCAAAAATAAAACTGTTATCAAGGAAACAAATCTGGTTCCAGTGAATGGTGCTTTTTGATAAATCCGGTATAGTGATTTAATATAATTTGTGACCTATTTCTAAAGTAAGTAGCCTTTGATAAATAGCCCCTTTTTTATTATGTGTAACCGATTACCACAGGGATAGAAAATGCCTAAGAACCAGCAACCAAAGATGAAGCGTGGAACAGATAATATACATTTTCTAGTATACTAGACCATCACTAAAATAAAATTTAAATAAAAGCAATACACACAAACACACTTAAAGAAACACTGAGAGACATTCAGACACACACATACACATATACTAAAACACACAGGTCTTAAAAAATATATATACACTGTGTGGAATGTGATGCTCGCTGACAATTATTGCAATAGGTTTTACTGTGTTGATTAAGATTGTATGTCATAATAATGTACAACTTTGTTTAGAATCAATTCATTATAATGGAAATCATTGGGAAAATACATATTTTATTAAGACCAAGATTCCATGAGTCATGATACTGATGAGTGAGTGATTTTTTCATTTGCTAAATCGTACATGCAATTATATGGTGCTAGTTAAAATGCTTAGCAAATCAATACTTAGCAAGTGCTAACTCCCAATTGGATGGAGCCGACAGTTATTAAATGGCACCGGTGGCGTAGGAACTGGGGGGGATGGAGGGGACAGAACCCCCCCCCCCCCAGAATAAATTAAAAGAGGACACAAAAAATAGCAAAATTAAAGTTAATAACGCATTTGCGTTATGCATATGCGTTTCCCATGAAAGCTTTCACCCAGAATTTATCTACATATATATAGTAGTGGGGGTAAAAAGTATTTGATCCCCTGATGATTTTAAACAGAATAAAGTTTTAATGGTAGGTGTATTTTAACAGCGAGAGACAGAATAACACAAAAAAAAACAAGTAAAACGAAAGTCACAAAAATTATAAATTGATTTGCAGGTTAACGAGGGAAATAAGTATTTGACCCCTTCGACTTAGTACTTGGTGGCAAACCCCTTGTTGGCAATCACAGAGGTCAGAAGTTTCTTGTAGTTGGCCACCAGGTTTGCACACATCTCAGGAATGTTTTTGTCCCACTCCTCTTTGCAGATCCTCTCAAAGTAATTAAGATTTTGAGGCTGATGTTTGGCAACTCAAACCTTCAGCTCCCTCTACAGATTTTCTATGGGATTAAGGTCTGGAGACTGGCTGGGCCACTCCAGGACCTTAAGGTGCGTCTTCTTGAGCCACTCCTTTGTTGCCTTGGCTGTGTGTTTTGGGTCATTGTCATGCTGGAGTACCCATCCACGACCCTTTTTCCATGCCCTGGCTGAGGGACGGAGGTTCTCACCCAAGATTTGACTGTACATGGCCCCGTCCATCCTTTGATGTACTGCAGTTGTCCTGTCCCCTTAGCATAAAAACACCCTCAAAGCATAATGTTTCCCTCTCCATGTTTGACAGTGGGGATGCTGTTCTTAGCAGCATTCCTCCACCGCCAAACACGGCGAGTTGATGGCAAAGAGCTCAATTTTGGTATCATCTGACCACAACACTTTCACCCAGTTCTCCTCTGAATCATCCAGATGTTCATTGCCAAGTTTCAGATGGGCCTGTACATGTGTTTTCTTGGTGACTATGGTCTCAGCTGCCTTGAGATCATTAAAAATATCCTCCCATGTAGTTCTGGGCTGATTCCTCACCATTCTCATGATCATTGAAACTCCATTAGGTGAGATCTTGCATGGAGCATCAGACCGAGGGAGACTGGCAGTTATTTTGTGTTTCTTTCATTTGCGAATAATCGCACTAACTGTTGTCACGTTCTCACCAAGCTGCTTGGCTGTGGTCTTGTAGCCCATTCCAGCCTTGTGTAGGTCTACAATCTTGTCCCTGACATCCTTGGACAGCTCTTTGGTCTTGGCCATGGTGGAGAGTTTGGAATCTGATTGATTGATTGCTTCTGTGGACAGGTGTCTTTTATACAGGTAACAAGCTGAGTTTAGGAGCACTCTCTTTAAATATAATATGTGTACAGGGTCTGATATTAACATTATCTACAATGTATATTATATGAGGTAAGGGGATGGCCTAAGTACTTTTGGGGTACTTTTATCCATGGCACAATCCGGACTACCGCCTGTGCAGAAGGTGCAATGCGCTGCAGCCCTCATCAGGGGTGCCGCAGTGCAATTGCCCCCACACCCTGGTCTTTTCTCTGGGCCCCCTTGACCCCCACCCATGTGCCCCTTCACAACCCCCCCCCCCCCCCCCCACTGCATCCCCCTCTTGAGGTCTTCCCTGCCAGAGCTTGTTATCATTGGGCAGGTGGTTCAGAGTAACTACTTTATATTATATGAAGTTACTCTGAACACACGAAGGGTTCCCTGCGCCATCTTTTCACTAGCTCCACCACTGATCCATGACCAACTTCAGCAACTGTATGTAAGTTAAAGCCTGCCAATGTAGAACATCTAATCTGTCAGCTTTGGGGGAAAAAACATACGAGATCTTAGGAACAACAATTGTGAACCCACCTATATCTCTCATCTTGCTCATGAAAGTTATACATACAATAAATACAATCTATCCCCTCAAGAGTGGGTTAAAACCAGACCAAATAAACTTCAACATGTTTTGCTTTGATAATAATTTTTTTGGTAAATATGTGGCCTATGTCATGTCACAGTCAACATTTGAGTTGGAAACTCTTCTGGGGTACTTTTTATCCATGGCACAAACCGGACTAGTGCCTGTGCAGAAGGTGCAATGCTCTGCAGCCCTCATCAGCGGTGCCCAAGTGCAATTGCCCCCACACCCTGGTCTTTTCTCTGGGCCCCCTTGACCTACCCCCCATGTGCCCCTTCACCCCCACCTCTCAGCGCATCCCCCTCTTGAGGGCTTCCCTGCCACAGGTTCTTATCATTGGGCAGGTGGTTCAGAGTAACTACTTTATATTAAAAAAATGTTGTGTATTATATAAAGTTACTCTGAACCCACGAATGGCTTCCCTGCGACCATCTTTTCACTAGCTCCACCACTGATCCATGACCAACTTCAGCAACTGTATGTAAGTGAAAGCCTGCCAATGTAGAACAACTAATCTGTCAGTTTTGGGAAAAAAACATACAAGATCTTAGGAACAACAATTGTGAACCCACCTATATCTCTCATCTTGCTCATGACAGGTATACATACAATAAATACAATCTATCCCCTCAAGAGTGGGTTAAAACCAGACCAAATAGTCTTCAACATTTTATGCTTTAATAATATTTTTTTGGTAAATAGCTAAATTGTTATTTTGTCAATCTTATTTGGGTGTTTAATTTTTTGGTAATCTGTTAAATTAGGGAAATCGCATTGGTAAAATACAATGCTAAAAAACATTTGGTTAAAACAAGTAACATAAGAAAAAGAAGAAAATACATTAAGAAGTTTGTTTTTGGAGCAAAAAAATTAAGTAATTGAAAGGAAATCCAGAAAGGTGTGTAGGTTAACCACTATGGCCACTATTTAATTGTCCAAAATGCAATTACTGGAGCCCGTAATGGAGCCCCTAAATTACAGATATTTAATTGGCTACATTTTGCAACTCGCAATCCATTTGCAAGTTACAGGCTTAAAATCACTGTGGTTGTCAAAAACGTAAGTTCGTCCTATCTCCTCCTTTGATGTATCAGGCCCATAAATGTTACAGGTGCTACAGATGCAAAATCCATATCCAAAACCTGTAAATGGCAAATGTATCAAAAAATTCTACGAGTACTAGATAGGACTCGCAAGTGGGTTAAACACCTGTTCGTAACACTGCAAAAGCAATACATAACACACTAATGTACTAAAATACTGGGAAAGCAGTGGAAGGCATTATAATTAATTGCACAACAGTCTCAAGCTCGCAAATCTGCAATACATTTTTTTTTTTTTACTTTTTATTTTTGTGTTATATTGATCTCAGGAATCAAGGACTTATATACATATTAGGCCACCCACATGGACTAGAACAGATGATTTATTAATTTTTATGGATTTCTACATTTCTGAATTGCGAGTCTGGTCGCAAATCTTCCTTCTAAACATGAATTTTTTGTAGTCGAAACTCTATGTTTTGCTGACATCATGATGACGGTCTCGTTTACTATTGGCTCTGTCTAAATTGTAACTTACGGGCTTCATTAATTGATCATGATCATGCCCTTAAATGCTAAGTATGAGTTCATGGTTTGCGTGTTGGTGCTGTTATCCTGTACTTGCAGGCTTGAGTCAATTAAATACATCTGTAACTGTGACAAATTTCTAATCCGCCGACATACGGGTAGTGTGAAGGTAATTACAGGCTTGGAATTAAATGGCGGCCTATGTATCACTGAATACATTTGTATAATTGATTACAAACAGGATCTTGATCTATATACAAGTGTCTAGATTCACCATTCTTTCTTGTCATTTAAGTGATATATAATTACTTTGTTAAATATTGGAATAGTTGCCAGTAAGTTTTTATAAATGAAGAACAGAAGATGGGGAGAACTCTGAGTGATATTTTAAAAAGAAAATTACTGAACAGCAAAATGTTATAAATGATTTTGACAAAACTCTTCCAGTGAAAGTGGAAAAGTGGAATGGGGTAGGTTTTCTGATATATGATTAATGACAAAAATATAGGTCAACTGTATTGAATCATGCTTTTAACAGTACCCTTCTGAAATACCTAAGTATGTTCAAAAGCTTCTGTATAATAATATACAAAGCAGCAGATGGGATTTGGTTATGGTGCAAAGACTACAGATTAGTTGTTATGTGTTTAATGCATATATAATTGGCAATGGAAGAGAAAATGTATAAATGAATTCTGATAATGGAAAATGTCAAGCATTTTATGTCACATTGCAATATATTTAGTTTACAAAAGCATATGATAAATAGATGGATGAAAAGAAAAACGTGCCTTAATGATGTCTTAAAAGATTGCATTAAGGCATATTTTTCTTGAAGACGGGACATGTATTTTCTGCACCAAAGAACTTGCATTTCAAATTGATAGGAGAGAATTAGCTTTATAAAATGCTCGCTGAATGCAGTATGGAAAAATAATTACTAAAATCTCTACAACAAGATCTTGGGCACAACATTGAGTTACAATGAATGTTTATTACCAGTGGAGACCATCTGATAAAGAAAAAGCTATCCAACTTGTTTAATGGGGGATACAAAGTTGATTGCCAAGTTGCAATGCACAGCAGTTATGAGATGCAGACTTGCAGCCTCATTAAATTTCAGCCCCGTATCGTCAACGTGAGGCCTGCAATGGCCGTGGACTTGAAAATCCCTTGTGCTACGGGGCAATTAAATTGGAAGGTGCTGCGGGCTATGGGCCGGAGACGCTAAACTACAACCCAGTCTGTCGCACGTTGGATGTGCGGCCGTGAACAGGATAAATTAGAAAAACCTGTAGCAACAGGTTAGACGTAGCCAATTACAAAAGAGATTGCTATCATGGCTGATGAAAGCCTGCAGGAACCCCCGCAGGCTCCTGACAAAACCCTTTTCAGCGGGGGTCCCCCCGCAGGAGTTGAAAATGTAACCCCTGCAGCCGGGGGAACTCCAAGTACCACCCCGGCACCTAAAGTTAACCCCACTATGCTGGGAGTCCCCATCAAGACCCCTTCAGTGTCCCTACATTACCCCTTGTATGTATTTGTGTATTAACTGTAATTTTCCTTTTTTTTTAGGTGTGACCGGACTTGTGGACAATTTTGGAGGGCCCTGTCTGTGACGAAGAACTGAAGACCAGTGCATCGCTGGGAGGCCATTTTACCCTTTTCTATTTTTTGTAACGCTGGCTTTTTTCTTTGTAATCTATAATTTTTTTTTCTGTAATGTAGTTTATTATTTTCTGTAATGTAGTTTATTTGCAGCAATGTAGTATTTTTATTTTCTGTAATTGCGTAACTCATGCAATTGTATGTAGTAATCATATGTAGCATTTCAGAGGGTGAACATGATCAGTTAAGCATGGACCTAACTACCAATTTAGAAACAGCCAATAGAAAATGAGTCAGTCACCATCACAACAGTATAAGATGGAGGTTATGTGTCAATCAATTAGCATTTAGAGGTCTGATATGTAATCGGACTCGTAAACCCGCAAAATACAAAATAATACAAATGATGGCCAATACTGTTCTTGTCCATATGGGTGGCCTGACATGTATTAACTCATTCTCGTAATCAATATAATACTGAAATGAAGCATAAAAATAAATAATTTTCTATTGCTGATTTGCAAGCTTGAGACTGTTGTGCAAAGAATTCTAATGTCTTTCATCGCTTTCCCTGTCATTTACAGTGCATTATTGATTTTTTATTTGCATGTACAGTGCTACGGACATGTCTTAATCCCGTAGGATTTTCTTTTACATTTGCCGATTATGGGTGTGAAAACATTTGCAGGCTTACAGAATTGAAGCAATTGAATAGTGATTTGCGATTTTATCGATTGTAACTCTTGCTGATATGAAAGATCAAAGGCTTCGATAACATTAGGCTAAGATTGTAACAACCGAAAGGGTTTTTCAGCCCGTAACACGTAGACCATTTGCGGCTCGCAAAAAGACACCAATTGAATAGCAAATTTGTTTACAGGCACCATTACGGGCTCCAGTAACTTACAATTTCTCAATTGAATGAGGCCCTTGGTGTGATATGCTTAGCTCCATGTATGAGACCAAATCTGATCTGCGCTATTATAAAACAAACTAATTTGTTCTCTGTGTATAGATGAAACCTGAGATAATGTACTATTTTCTAATTTGGGA
Organism: Discoglossus pictus; assembly: GCA_027410445.1. NCBI lineage: Eukaryota > Metazoa > Chordata > Amphibia > Anura > Alytidae > Discoglossus > Discoglossus pictus. The sequence continues at coordinate 274,295,219 of CM050164.1, forward strand.
TGCTATTTGGTTATGCAACTTCAGTTGAACTTTTATTATAATTTACAATGTAATAATGTATTAATTAACAAACAAAAACAGCCACTATTCCTCAGCGTTTTTGGAAAAAGCAAGTTTACTGTTACTGCTGTAGATAAAGGACCACTGTAGCTTGGTGAAAACTTCACAGGAGTGAAGTATGTGACAATTTAACCACTTTAGCATTACTAAAGTAAAGTTATATTGGGATGTCTGATTGTACTATTCTGTCTGAAGATTGATGAGAAAGAAACCCCACAGCTGTATGGAGTTAAAAGAGTGGGGGTTTGACCTGGATTGGAATTAGGAGGACCTTTTTTAATTATTCATTCCTAATTTTACTATTAGGGAGGGCTTATATAACAGCTATGTAACAGGGGCTAGCTTTTATATATATATATATATATACTAGCGACTTGCCCGTCAAAAAATGACGGCAATGTGATGTATATGTTTGTGAAGTTGTTTAGTTATTTAAATATATTTTTGACCCTTGTAAGTATTGTGATATGAAGATGTATTTTTGTAAAACGTTGATGTAATGATTTTTTAAAATGAAATTTGTATCTGAAGAATTGTTCACTTTAATATACATAGAATCCATATAAAAGTAAAAAGTAAAAAGACTTTTTTAAACGTACCAAATTTTAACATGAAGTTTAAAATATATGTAAGCAATAACCTTGAAAGTATATATTTTTAAAATGGAACTTTATTTTTTATGTAACTTTGTGATTTTTGCAAAACATTTGTCTAATTTGGAACATTATAAACAGGAACATAGTAAATAGATTTTGTAACATAATTTTGAATTAAAAGTATTAACATTTGAATGTAAAAACAGTTTAACTTGAAATTAATCAGTATTAACATGCAATTTATATCAGAATAATTGTTAAGTTTAATATACATTGAATGTAGAGGAAGGCATAAAGTAAAAACTCTCCTTAAACCGTACGTAATTAAAGTAATTCATTACAGAGCACATAAACTGTCGATAAACATTAATGTAGGTAGTAATCTTAAGATAACATAGAATATTTACATTGTGACTTAAAAGGTGCTTGAGCTCTTAACATGAACTTTGTAATATGTTGAATGAAATAACTTGAAAATATTGTTTTTAAACTTGTAACATTAGAAACATTAACATAGTGACTTAACATTTTAACATAATTTTTCATAGAAATGCAAGGCAAGTATTTTGTGAGGCGAATTATCCCTAAACATGACTTCCTTTAATTATGACTGAATTAAACAACCAATTGTTTTGTATTTTTGAATGTTTTTTCAAAATGTTTGCATGGCTTTAGTTTGTATCCTGCAAAGTCATAGTACTTCATAGTAGACAATATTTTTAGTAAAAATACGTCCATCTTCTAATAAATCACCTTGACTTTCATTGTTTTCAATGTAAACTTTAATAGCCTGTGGATTTTTGCAGCGTGACAACGCAATGTACAATTGACCATGTGCAAAAACTGGTTCTTCCAAGTAAATACCCACAGATTTGAAAGTTTGACCTTGTGATTTATTAATGGTCATGGCAAATGCCATAATAATGGGAAATTGTCTTCTTTGAAGTATAAAAGGGAGACTACTTTCACTTGGTGCTAAATCTATTCTTGGTATGAAAACTCTCTCTCCTTTATGTGTCCCAGTTAAAATTTCAGCATCTATAAAATGGTCCTTTAATTGTTGAACAATTAATCTTGTGCCATTGCATAGGCCTTTTTTGGGGTTCATATTTCGCAGTAACATGATAATTGCACCTTTCTTTAGCTGCAAAATATGTGGTGGCATTCCAGAAGGAGTTAAAGAGTTAATGAATTCAGGTGAAAAGTTAGCCTGACTTTCATTGTCATCAGCAAGTACAGAATCAGCACTGTGATAATTTCTTTGTGGTGCATTAATTTTTTTAAAGATTTCATTATTGAGTATTAATGCATCTTTATTTTTACACGTCAGTATAACTTGGTTGGCAAGCTCGGAATATTCTTCGTTATTTATGCTCCCTTCAAATATAGCCGATATAATATCTTGTTGACAAATCATATGAGGTGGGATCTCTACAGTGTCGTCAGGTAAATGTAGTATTTTTTCTGTTCTGCCTTCTCCAATTTTAATAAGCCAATTATTGAAATCAATTTGGCCTTCTGATCTCATATTTTGTTGCAGTTGAAGATGGGTAAAATGTTTCCATACTGTACTTGACTTTATACATGTTTCAATAATGTCTGTTCGATTTCCATGTACAACGACAGGTAATGTTTGTCTAAAATCGCCACCCAACAACATTACCTTTCCACCAAATGGAAAAATATTATCCATGACTTCACGAAGCAAACGGTCAATACATTGGAGGGCATAGCATGACATCATTGTGGCCTCATCTATTATAATTAATTTACATTTCTTCAATTTCTTTGCTTGTAAGGATGTCATGCGAATATCTGACACAGAATTTTCCAAAATAGGCACTGGCAGTTTAAATCCACTATGAACAGTTCTTCCACCTTCTAATAAAAGTGCAGCAATTCCAGTAGTGGCAAACGCCATTGCTATTTTTCCTTGTGCTCGTACTGAACTCATTAATAAATTGTACAAATATGTTTTTCCTGATCCGCCAGGTCCATCAAGATAGAAATAACGCTCTGTCACCATGTCATCATCTATAGCATTTTTAATGGCATGAAATGCTTGCAATTGTAGTGTATTTAAAGTTGCAAGTCTTTCTTCTGTTCTTTCTGCTTGTAGTTGAATGTCATAGTCTTCAAAGTTAATGTCATCTATTAGACCTGGATCAGGCAAATTAAAACTTGCACAACTTAATCCATGAGTTAAAAAGACTTCTTGGATTTCCATTAAGGCTTTTAAGTGTGCAATGGGTTCATTGTATCGTCGCATAAAGTCTTCAGCCATATTACTTTTAAAAGTCTCCCACAAAGCTAATGCATTTGGAGCATTTGAGAAGATACAAATAAAAGCAAATTGTTCTCTCATCTGTCGTGGCATTTGACATTGTGCTGCTTCTTCTAAACATCTTTCCCACTCTGTATCATCAGCGAGTAAGTTTCTATGTCTTGCAGCTAAATGGAAGGATTCATATACAATGTCATTAACAGTTCTTAATTGTTCAAAACTTTGTGCTCCTGGAACATTTAAAAGTAATATACGTAAGCAAAATCGTTCAACATCTCTTGGACTGACTGTGTAAATTCGTGGAATTATTTTATTGCCTCTGGTTTTTCTTGCTCTCCATAATCCATTCACAAAAACATAGTGATATGGAATTTCAATATATAAGTATTGTGTTGCTTGAGCATCAGTGGAATTTAATGCAAACCATGCAGTTAGTGTAGTGTGACGATCTTCACTTTGGGCCAATGCATTCATTTCATTTCCAGCATGGAAATAGACTAAATGTCGTTGTGGCAAATGTACTGCTAACCTATATACTGCATGTGATCTATCATGCATTTCAAATTTTAAAAGCCGCCACATAGCTTCTGGCGCACTGACATAGCGAGCATCTACATGAGATGCAAGTTCATCATGTACTAACTCACTACTTTCAGGGTTGTCTGCACTTTTGACGACTACAGTAGCTGCATCGTAACCTTTGTAAATATATTTGTAGACATATTTAATGGATTTGATGGAAGTGCAGGCTTCTACGTTGATGTGGGCGTTGTACTTCATGAGTAAATGTGGATTGTAGGGTACTACATATCTATTGTCCACTTTTTTTCCACGAATAATGGCACTATCTCCTTCTCTTCTTTTATAAAGTGGATAACCATCACAATTTGCATATGTTTTGTCTCTATAATCTTTTGGAAAATCTTTTGAACATTGATTATTTTCCATACATGGTGATTGTGGATTAAGGTCTCCACAGGGTCCATGAATCATGCGATGAGTAACAATCTCATATAGTCTACCATATAGTTCTGGATCTGGTAGTTCAGCAACTATGACTGCATCCACTTTGTCCGAAGTATCTAATTTATCTTTCTCTTGAAGTATTATGAGAAGATGTGCATGTGGAAGGCCTCTTTTTTGAAATTCAATGGTATATACATAAGCAAGACATTTGCCAAATAACTGATTTATAGTGAAGTCACGTATTAATTCATTTAATTTGATCTTAAAAACTCTGGCTACTAAATCTGGTCGATCTGAAGCACTTTGTCCAAGAAGTAGATTTTGATTAATTTCTGGCCATTGTGGATTACATGTAAATGTCACAAATAAATCTGGTTTTCCAAATTTTGTCACAATAGCCATAGCATCATTGTATCTTTCTCTCATATTTCGAGGAGATCCTTGAAAGGAAGATGGTAAAATAATGGCTTTGCCAGCTCTCATGTCTCTGCTTGTAGCCACGTTGGCAACATAGTCCATGAGTCCACAATATTGTTCTACACGTAGTTTATCTTGTTGATATTTTATAAAGTTTAAATTATTTGCCTCAACTTGCAAATATGAATCAATAATCCATTGTTGTGTTAGTTTCCCACCACATAAAATTGGATTAAATTCATCTCTAATGGCAATTTGAGCAACTTTAAATTCAAGCATAGAAACATTATTTCGGATTCTAGCTTTAGCATTTGGGTAACTGGGAAGGCTTAATTTTGGTTGCCAACCTGCTTCTCCGTGTGGGAAAAAGATGGGATATGTCATTGGATCTAAATTTGGACTTAAGATATTAATATTAATAAATGGTTGCTCCTCATTTCTGGGATATACTCTAATGTCTCTTTGAAATGGTGGTTCTCCTTCATCATTCTGAAAGACCATTGCAACCTCATTTGATGTTGGCAAGTTATAACGACGTTTATCAGTATGTCTGTCTCTTTTAAGCACCATATTAACCTTTGGCATGGGTAATTGATGTCTTTGTGCATGAAGTAGTTGTTCATTTTCTACTTCTGCCAATTTTTTGTAAGCTTTACTGTAGGGATTGTTGTCCATAATGTTATTTAGCTCTATAAAAACACTGGGTAAGCATTTTTTATTTTCTTCCATCTGCATACGTTGGTCAACAGCTTCCATTGTATCTAGGACATATAGTTGAGCGAATTTTCTTTGCTCTCCTTCCTCTGGATGTAAATGTGAAGTCCGATGATAAATTTGTCCTTGGATTTTAAAACAGTAAGGACCATGTCCTGGTACATTAGCAGCCAATGTTGCCCCCATAGATGCAAATGATATGGCACTATTGTAGGATCTTATGTTTGTCTTAAAATTTTTGTAATTTGGAAAAGTAGGTTCAGTCATAATATTTTGTAAATAGGTTGGAAATTGTTTTCTTTCTGGAAGTTTGAACTTTCCTTTTTGACAACAACTAATAAATTGTCCATCTCGGGGTCTCTCCTGTTTAAAATAATAAGCCTCACAAAATTGACATTGAGTAGTCATGTCCCCACAACTATGAACCTCTACTGCTAAAGACTTCAGTAAAGGACAATTTGCAAAGCATATTGGATGTTGACTTTCATATTCATCAGATGAAAAGTCATGAAATGTTTCAACAACAGGTTCTAAATGTTTAGTTTTTTTCATAGCTTTTCTTGGTATATGTTGGACTTGTTTGGTTGAAATGTCCTGTAAGTTTTTAGTAAGAGTTTGTAAATGCTTTGTTTTTGTAGTTGCTTTTTTTGGTCTGTGTTGACTGGTATCTTGTAAAATGTCATCTGATGTTTTAGGAACAGTTTGTAAATGCTTTATTATCTTTTTATTTTTTTTGGTTGTATCTTTCATTTTTGCAGCTGATATTCTTTTATTTGCAAGTCTTTTGCGTTCTTTTTCTCGTCTAATTTCTTTCTCCTCCGGTGTCTGCTGGGCAGCCCATCTCTCTTGTCTTTCTCTAGTTTGACGTCTTTTCTTCTCTTCTTTGGTCTCGTTATCAGCCATATTAATCTGTAAAGGAAAAAAAAGTAAATGTAATTGTGTATATTTAAAATTGTAATTCCTGTTAAAGATTGTTGTGCACAATTGGTGAACTAAAAGGCAAATCATTAAGGTATCATTTATATTTAGAATGTATCATTTATATTTAGTTAAATTTATAATTCGTGTTCTCACTGGCTAAGAATGTGTCCAATAGAATAGTGCTGTAAATAAGCATGTAACATATGTTTTTAAAATAATGGTTTTATTTAGTAAAAACGTTGTTTGTTGATAGATATTTTCCACTGCAAAACTTCTTTGCTAAAAAAAAAAGTGATGTGGTTATTGAGCTATGTATTGCATAGTATCAATTTAAATAAAATAAGGGAGATATTAAAATAATTATTTTATTTTTCTGTTGACACAGATGCAACTGAAAGCAGTTTCTTTATTTTTATACTTTAGTACTTATTATACTTTACCTTGGTTGAAGTGTGATTTAAGTCCGAATGTTTGTTGGTCCTCGGTTAAAAATCGGTGTCCAATGGTGTGGTCCTCTGTTGGAAGTCCTCGTCCGATGGTGTGGTCCTGTGGCGATAGCCCTCGTCCGATGTTGTGGTCCTGTGGCGATATCCCTCGTCCGATGTTGTGGTCCGTTGGTGAAAGTCCTCGTCCGATGGTCTGGTCCTGTGTTGAAATTCCTCGTCTGCTGGTCTGGTCCTGTGTTGAAATTCCTCGTCTGCTGGTCTGGTCCGAGTCCTCGTCCGATCCTGTGGAAAAAGTCCTCGTCCGATTGTCTTCACGCAGTATCTGTTGTAATATAAAATAGAAAATGTTGTTTGAGTGAAAAGTCTTTTAAATAATTGAAAAATGTATTAATTTGACTGTATTGTATGAGTTATGGTTATTTTTTTCTCTCTTTTTTTTTTTTTACTTTCTGTACAATCCCACAACTTTTGTTATTGTTCTTGAAGGTTCTTAGTATGGCTTGTGGGTTGTGATATATTAAATAAGAATATAAATTTATTTTGCTATGTGTTTATGTTATTTTTTGTACAATCCTGTTTTGTGCACAGCACTTGTGGTATACTTATTTAACCTTTATTGTGATGCTTATAGTTAGTGAACCATGAAATAATATAATTAATGTAGTTTGCTATGTGTTTGTGTTAGTTTTTGACAATCCTGTTTGGTGCGCACCACTTGTGCAAAAGTTATTTATTCTTGATTGTACTGGTTATAGGTTGTTAAACATTAAAGAAGAATGTTAATTTAGTTTGCTATGAGTTTGTGTGATTTTTTGTACAATGCTATTAGGTGCGCAACACTTTTGTTATTCTTATTTTTTCTTCTTTGTAAGGCTTATAGGTTGTTAAACATTGAATAAGAAATTCAGTTTTGTGTGTAGCAGTTTGTGTCTCATTCAATTGCGATTTGGCTAATTGAATTGTGCCCTAAATAAGCACATAGCATATTTTTTTAAATAAGTTTTTAGTCATTTAAAAACTTTATTTTGGATATATTTTTAGGTCCTCATTCAATTGCAATTTTGCCAATTGAATAGGGCTCTATATAAGCACATAACATATTTTTTGACGTAAGTTTTTAGTTAGTGAAGACCTTAATTTTGGATAGAAGTTCAGTAACTAAAAAGTTCTGTATAAAAAATATGTTATGTGCTTATATAGAGCCCTATTCAATTGGCCAACTCACAATTGAATGAGGCTCTTAGTAACGAAAAACTAATTTGAAAAACATAGTTATGTTGTTATTTAGAGCCCTATTCAATTGTGCAAATTGCAATTGAATGAGGGCTTTTGTGTGTACCATATGTTGCATAGTTTGCCCCTCATTCAATTGCATTTCTTACAATGTAATAGTACTCTAAGGCCGTCATTGAATTGCAATGTTGAAAATTGAATAGGGTTGTAAATAAGCACATCATGACATATATTTGTTAAAATAGAATAAGGGCCTAAAAGTGCTTATTTATAGCCATATTGAATTGCCCAAAATAGCAATTGAATGAGGGCCTTTGGTTACTACATTTGTTATATTGTGAGCTCCTCATTCAATTGTGTTTTGGCCAATGGAATAGAGCTCAATATCACCACAGAGCATATTTTTTTATGTAATTTTGTATTTAGTGAACTTGTATCCAAAAGCAACGTGTTCACAAAAGAAAAAGTTCCTTTAAAAAATATGCTCTGTGCTTATATAGAGCCCTATTGAAATGGGCAAATCACATTTGAGTGAGGCCCTTGTCCATTAAAGATATATAGGTCCTCATTGAATTGCAATTTTGCCAATTGAAGAGGGCTCTATATAATCACATAACATATTTATTGAGCAAAGTTTTTAGTTATTGAAAACCTTGATTGTGGTTAGAAGTTCAGTAACTAAAAAGTTCTGTATAAAAAATATGTTATGTGCTTATATAGAGCCCTATTGAATTGAGGAAGTCGCAATTGAATGAGGCTCATGGTTCTTTCTTGTTTATACTTAATACTTTACCTTGCTTGAAGTTTTGAATGACAGACGGTCCCCTCCTGCCAATCTTAATGCGCCGGTCTTCTTGTAGTGTCTTTTTGAAAAAGAAAGTGAAATAGTTATTTGTATATTTATAATTTTTCATGTAGCAAAGCATGGCCTTTTGAACATGTAATGTCTTGTTGTATCTTACCTCTTCTTGTTTGTTGGTGTTCTTTAAAAGGGATTGTGCTTCACAGTGCACGGTGCAAATTGTTGAGATACGCTATTGATGCAGAGTCTGTTTGAATATTCAAAGAAATAAAAATATTCAGCTTTATATGATGTATTGAATTTAAGTAAATGAATGTCATTGAAATATAGTCGTGTAATTTTTTTAAATTAACCTTATTTGTTGTTGGGGGCTACACACATATGTGACATACATGAAGCACATTCCATAGTTTAATGTAATTATTTTGTGTACGTGTGACATATCAGTACATGACTCATATTTAAATGGTTAAATTAACCTTATATTTTTTTTTCCAACACACATAAATGTGTGTGTGTGAGATGTAACTATAGACGATACACATATATGTGCGTGTGACATATCAGTATACATGACATATAATGTCCTTTAAATGTAGTTGTTTACAGATTTTGTTTTAAGCTAATTTTGTAGCAGTGGCAATACACATAAATGTGCGTATCACATGTCACTATACATTATACACATATATGTCCGTGTCACATGTCACTATGAAGGGGCAGTACACATAAATGTGTGTGTCACATGTCAATATACATGATACACATATATGTCCGTGTCACATGTCACTATGCATGAGCAATACACATAAATGTGCATGTCACATGTCAGTATACATTCTATACATATACGTGCGTGTCAGATGTCACTATACATTATAGACATAAATGTGCGTGTCACATGTCACTATACATTCTATACATATACGTGCGTGTCAGATGTCACTATACATTATAGACATATATGTGCGTGTCACATGTCATTATACATAAACCTCTGTTTAATATAGAATTTTGTTTTTTTGTTGTTTTTTTTTTGAGCCTATACACATAAATGTGCCATATATGTCACTACATAAATCCTAGTTTATTTTTTTATTTGTTTGACCTGTCCTCATAATAAAATGTAATATATTATAGCTTACCTCTCAGTTGTAATTTGCACAATGCAAAGTAGTAAATTAGTAAAGAATTGTCTTCTCAAGTAAAAGCAGCAGTTATCTCAGAAGTCACTCCGTTGATCACCTGAGGAGAAATGTATTTTTTTGTGTGAAATAGGCAGTATTTATAAAGTTGTAGAAAGTTCTGGAAAGTGAGACCGTTAGAACGCAATACGCATGCGCTATTTGCGTTCCAGCTTACAATTTGCGTTCCATCCGCCATTTTCTGCGTATTACTGTTCAAAATGGTGTTTAATATGATTGTGATACGTTCCGCATAGTATGTGTTTCATTATTGCGAGTAAGTGTAATATAGTTACGTCTGAAGCCTCGTTTTCGTTTTGTTCGTCGGCCATTTTTTCTCTCGCTTAGCGATGGTATTAGTGTCTAAAGTGTTTTATTTTGATTTAAATGTAGGTGTAACTTGTTTTTTTGAGGTGCTGGCTGGTTCCTCTTGCTGTAGGTAAGCTTTTTATGTGTTTGTTGTGTGTATTTCTTAAGTTTTAAATGTTTGTATGTCGGCGTGTTGCGTCCGATGTTTGCGAAGTCGTAATGTGTGGTAACGTGTCTCGTATGGTGTTTGCGTGTGTAGCCTCGTTTTCGTTTTATTCGTCGGCCATTTTTTGTGTCGCTTAACAAACTATTTAGTGTGTAAACTCCTTTATTTTGATTGCAATTAAGTTGTAAGTTGCATTTTTGAGGTCCTGGGTGCTCCCTCTTGGTGTAGGTAAGGTTTTTATGTATGTGCTGTGTGTATGTATTGTGTTTTTAATTTTGTAATGTTCGCGAGTTGCGTCCGAGTGTTGCGAGGCCGTAATGTGTGTGAACGTGTGTCGTATGTTGTTTGCGAGTGTCGTAATGTGTGTGAACGTGTGTCGTATGTTGTTTGCGAGTGTCGTAATGTGTTGCGACGTAAACTTTTTTTGCAATTTTGCAAGTGTCGCAGTTGCTGCAACTGAAGACCTCGCTTTGCAAAGTCCTCAGGTGCTGGCATGGAGCGCCTGCGGCGCTCCAAGCCAGCAACTGAGGCCCTCGCTTCGCGAGGGTCCTCAGTTGCTGGCAAGGAGCGCCTTCGGCGCTCCATGCCAGCAACTGACAACCTGGCACAGTGCCCTCGCTTTGCGAGGGCCGCGGGCTCGCTACGCGAGCCCGCAGCGTTAGCAACAACTCGTACGCTCACAACTATATATGTGATATATATATATATATATATATATATATATATATATAAATAAATATATATTACCTCAGCTCCCGTCTCTTAGTCAGTTGAGTCCAGATATCGGATTGCATATCACCCATCATTCAGGCACATCAGATAGGTATTGCATCATTATTTATCTGGCCAGTCCCTGATTTGACTTCTTACTTACCTTACTTATGTGAATTGGTCACTTGTTTACCAGTACGCTTTTATGGCATCTCCATTTGTGGATAGGCTTATAGCACAGCATAAACAACAGATCCTGGCTAGAGGCCATGCATGGCTGGCTACTATTGTTGAACAAGCTAAGGCATCCGCCCAAGGGGCTTCTTCCCCTCCTTCTCAGTCACACCAACCCCATGATTTTGCCCCACATTCAGACATTTCTCCTCCTTCTCAGGTGCCTATTTCTGCCCCACTCACCACCCCATGGTGATCCAATCATTTTGTTAGGGCTTCTGAGAGCCTGTCACCCCATTTTCAGAGCCCTCACAGTCACCCCCATTCAATTTAAGCAACCATGATATGCTGGCCACCAGGGGGCGATCCGATGGAGGAGGATGCAGCCCAGCCACGGGATCCTTCACTCCCGGCATGCAGATTGCAGTCAGGAGAAGGTAAGAAGGGTCTTGAAGGTCTGAGGTCTGAAGCTGGGTCTGTTCTGAGGTCTGGGGCATCTGATCTGAGGTCTGAGGCTTCTGATCTGAGGTCTTAGGCCCGGCATGCTCTTTCTAAGATTGCGACCTGTCCCATTAGGGGAAAGAAGACCCGGGCCAATTACAAAATGGTGGCTGGGCCTCTGGGAAAGGGAGGGGTGAATCAGGGGGCAAAATTAGGGTGGGGGAGGGGTAGGGAGCAACCAGGGAGTAATCAAGGGAGGGAGGGCAAAAGGGCAGGGGAGGGCAGGGATAAGAGCTCAGAAGGGGATTAATAGTGTAGAGGAGGTACAAAGAGATTTAGGGGTGGGAGAGGATGCCTGGGAATTTTCACTGGTTGGAGGGGCGAATGAAGGGGGGGAGTAAGGGAAGCAGGGCAGCAGGATTTCAAATAGGGTCATAGAATAGCTGCATTAGAGGTACAGGAAGACAAAAAACCCTGTACAGCTAAATCTAAGCAGGCTGCTGGAAAGGGCATACTATAATATCACCGGGCAAGTGCAATATTTTTCTTTTTTTTTTACTTTTTATTTTGTATTTTGTTTTTTTCACTTTATGGGATAGACCTGTACCCAAATTGATAATTGTGTACCTCTATATCTTTTGACCCTTGATATTTGGCATACAATATTTCATATCAGATACTGTTGTTAGAGATTATTATTAGTAATTAAATGTGGGACCTTTTTCACAGATTTTAACATTTTAATCAGTCGTAATTTGTTTTATTATCAATAAACTTTGCTTTTTTAATTCACATCATGGTATTCGCATATGTATATTTACCTGATCCCATTTCTCTAAAAAAATTATCTTAGTAATGAGTCTAATTCTGATGCCATTGGATCTCTGCAGCTGGATCTGGAGTCAATCTCATCTCTTTCTAATCTGGAGGATGGGGGATCAGTCTTAGGCCTGAGAGAGCAACTGGGGGAGTTGGGTAATGCATTTAATAATAATGAATGCATTTATGTCGATCCTAATCCCTATTTAATTCCAGATGAGGCGGCATGCCAGGGGCAGCATTCCAGCCAGTGGTCTAATGGATGGAAGAAAATTCATGGCAGGGTGGATACATCCCCATCCTTGGCTAAGGAGGGGCAGCTTGTCAGGAGAAATGTATCCCCTGTACAGCTTGGAAGGAGAAGATCCCCAGTGCAGGACAATAGCGTATGGCGTGGGTCTGGGCCCAAGCAGCCTAGGGAGATCAGGAGGAAGTAGAAAGATGACACCTTTCCAGCCCCACAGACAGGACCATCTGGTGAGTCCAATGGTATTCATTCTCACACTCCTACACTGCTTAGCTTACAGGACAAACTAAATTCTGTATTGCATGAGTTGAGGGGTTCAGGTACTGGGCAATCATCAGCTACTAGGGCTTGGGTACCTCCTGCTTACTCACAGGTAAGGGTTGTGCAAGGTAGCAGCCATTACATGGAAGGTAGGTAAAAGTCAAAAGGTAAGAAGCATGAGATGCTTATTATGTCTAATATAGTGAGGGCAAGACCATTGTTGTGCCAATTAGGTCCTATTGGTTGCATGTCCCTTCTGATATTAAAAAGAACATTTGGAAAAGGAAATTTATACAGAGGAGGAAAGGAAGAAATGTTATAGATGCATCCCTAAGACCTTCTTGAACTGGCTGCAAGCCTACATAATCATGGCTACCATCTTTGGAGAGAAGTACACTGGGTGCTGTTCGGCTCTCTTTTATTATCTTGACAAGATAGAGAGCATTCATAGGACTGGGGGACATAACATGGTGGTCCTATGATGAACAATTCCGACAACGCTTAGCAGTCAACCCCTCCATGAGATGGGATGAGCGCAACATGAGAATGTGGCTGAAGATCGTCTCCCCAGCAAAAAGTACGGCAATAACCCCTGCAATATCCAAGCATAGAATTTGACAGCCAAAAGAAGTATGTGCTTTCAATTTAATGAAGGAATTTGATGGTGGGGTGCTACCTGCAGGACCAGGCAGGAATGCTCTGATTGCAGGCACAATCACCCCTCAGTTAGATGCTTCAGGAGAATCTTGGGAGTTGGGGCAGCCCTGGCTAAAGCTGTACACCAGTAAGCAGAGTTTTGCACACATGGTGGATCAGTTATTATGTGGTTTCAGTTTGGGCTTTGTTATCCCATGTTATAATTCGCCGCCATCTTTATTTTCGGGTAATCTGATGTCAGCCATGCAAAAAGCTCAGGAAGGAAGTTACTCTATGTAGGATGGCAGGTCCTTATCTGCATCCACTGGTTCCGGACTTAAGGGTATCCCCATTAGGAGTTGTCCCTAAAACGGAGCAAGCAAGTACAGGCTCCATTATCTATCATTTCCTAAAGGTAAATCGGTGAATGATGGAATTGATATGCAGCTATCCTCCATATGTAATGTTTTCTTTGATCACGCGATTGGCCTGGTACGCAAGGTGGGACGAGAATGTTTACTAGCCAAATATGATATTGAGTCAGCTTTCCGGCTATTGACGGTTCATCCAATGTCTCATTAGTTATTCGTTTGTCGCTTCTTGGGTAAGTATTATCTGGATCTTTGCTTGCCTATGAGTTGTTCTATTTCTTGTGCTTATTTTGAAACATTAAGCTCTTTTTCTCAGTGGGTGGTGGAACAAGTTTCTGGTTCCATGTCCATGACCCACTATCTTGACGACTTCCTGTTGGTTGGCTCTTCATTAGAAAAAATTCAAGGTTTAATGGAAGTAGCACAGGATTTCGGAATACCTTTGGCGAGAGACAAGACAGAGGGTCCTGCTTCTACACTGACCTTTTTAGGCATTCAGATTGACTCAGAAAAGTTGCTCTCTACCCATAGGGGGCAATCAAGGTCACCCTAAAGCATATGCAATCCATGCTGGGGAAGCAAAATATTGCATGTAGAATCATACCAATTGGTGCAATTTTCAGCAGAAGATTGTCTTTGGTTGGAATTAAGTGATCCATCATTTTTTTTAAATTATAAAAAAAAGTATAAAAATGACTGCGTCTCTCAGGCAATACTTATGTATCAATTACCTACTTGCAAATGCTTTGAACTCATAAATTTGGCTTCAGGTGATTTTTTTATAAATGTCTACAGCATATGCATTCTATTGACTAAAGAATTCATTATTGCCAATAATTAATATTTGCAGAATATGTAGCAACATTTAGAGTGATTTTAAGTGTGTAAAAAAATTACGAATTGGGCTTTGGCCCTTGGTCTGCTTTCCCACAACACTTCAATGTTAAGTCCTTCTACATGGCGAGGCAAGTTCCGAGTCAGGATATTGATCTTTACACGGATTATGCGGGTAGTGTCGAGTTCAGAGCTTATCTGAAGGGGCAGTGGTGTGCAGCTACATGGCTGGCATCATGGAACAGTTCTAGGTTAATCAAGAACATGGTCTTCGTTGAATTATTCCCCATCATCGAGGCAATTTACATATGTGGTGACAACTTGAAGGACCAACATGTCATATTTCATAGTGACAACATGGGCATGGTCCTGGCAATCAACAAACATCCATTTTACGATTGGTACGATTGCTTTGTAAGCTAGTATTGCATTGCATGGAACAGATTTTTCTATGCAGAGCAGTGCATATGCCTGGTAGGCTTAACGGTGTCACTGATGCTCTGTCAAAGGGTCAGTGGCAACGCTTCAGGGAGCTTGCACTGGGAGCAAGTAACACTTCAACCCCATGTCCGGAACAGTTATGGGACCTGGGTAGTCCTTTAGATTAGTATTGTGTGGGGGGATTTTCTCACTAAAGTTTATTATCTCCTGACAGTTATAAGTGGGCAGGAATGTAACTACTGTTTTGTTTTAAAAAAAAGGCAATGGTTATTAATAGTGTTCTAAAATCACAGGTTGGATTATAGTGATTAATGTAGTTATATCTGATTGTAAATGAGACATTTGTTAATAAATTGCAGTTCATCCTTTTTGTCTAACTACGTATGAGGAATTGACTCTGCTGGGATTCGAACCCTGGTTTGCATGTTGCTGGGCCTCTTCCCTACCGGTACGCCAGCCTGCCTCTTGCAGATTTACCTGAGATCTGATACCTTGACTCTAAAAGCAATGCAATCAGTGACAACTCTCTTTAGCTATGTCTGGTCAGCTGTCTGGTTCTTGGTCTATATAAGGCACTTCCTGTCTCTGTATCCTTGCCAGATTATTGTTGGTTCCTGATCCCTTCAATAAAGCTTGTTCCTGTTTCACCTACAAGTTGCTGAACTGGTTTATTGCTGACCTTGGCTACTGGTCTCCACAACCTTGTGATTCCTATATCATTACAGAATAATCTGGCCCTTTCATGGAGACCGCCGGGTCAGATTCTGCATTGGTCCAGCAGGTTGTTTTTACTGCAAGAACTGTGCAGACACCGGCACAGACCATTCAAGTGCTGCAGGACCAGGTAGCTGAACTGCAGGCCCAACAGGTTGCTTTTACTGCAAGAACTGTGCAGACCCAGGCACAGACCATTCAAGTGCTGCAGGACCAGGTAGCTGAACTGCAAAATAAATTTCAGTCAATGCACAGTGAGTATACCAGCTACAGGGCACGTGATGTTGCGGCTGCTACTGTTACACCTGCACAAGATGCCCGCTTGCCCCTGCCAAAAAAGTTTGGAGGAGATCGCAAAAAATTTAGGGGTTTCCTAAATCAATGCCGTTTGCACTTCATGATGTTACCTCACCAATTTCCATCTGAAAGAGAGAAGGTGGGATTTATCTTTTCACTATTCAAAGATGAAGCCCTGGCTTGGGGCTCCCCTCTTCTGGAACAGGACAGTCCAGTCTTGGGTAATCTAAATGACTTTCTTGAGGCCATGTGCCTAGTTTTTGATGACCCCAATCGATGTGCTACAGCAGAAGCCACTCTCCTTCATTTGCATCAAGGGAGGCGCTCTGTGGCTAAATATGCTGCTGAATTTAGACAGTGGGTTGCTGATACTACCTGGAACCAATCAGCTCAGAGGTTCCACTTTAGAAAAGGTCTCTCAGAAGCTATAAAAGATGAGCTAGCTCGTGTTGATCTTCCTGCTGACTTTGATGCATTTGTGCGTTTGGCTATTCGTATCGATCAGAGACTTTCTGAAAGAAGATTGGAAAGACAGGGCTCTTTTAGACCAAATACTACTCCTATTTCCTACTAAAGAATTTCTACTCCAACCCCACAAACACCTTCAGACGCTGAGCCTGAGGCTATGCAGGTAAATCTAATAAGAGGGCCATTATCCAATGAAGAAAAACAGTGGTGACGCACTCACAATTTATGCCTGTATTGTGGTAGTGCAGGGCACTATGCCATCAATTGCCCTAGCAAATCCAAAAGAACAATAGCTATGGCTGCTGAGGGCGCACAGATTCGACACCAATCCCAGATTGCAGATCAACTGGATTCTGTCACACAACCCTTGTTTTCTCTGGCTCATGGTGAAGAGGGTATGTTGACTCAACATCCTCATTTTGTGGTGCCTATCACGTTGCAATGTGGTGATCATAAAATTTCAACTACAGCTATGATAGATTCTGGAGCAGGCGGAAACTTTATGGACATTAAATTTGCAGCAGGAAATAGAATTCAGTCTATCCCTAATTCTTCACCTGTGTTAATGGAGACAGTGGACGGTTCTCCACTTACGTTGGGCCCGGTTATACATGAGACTGTGCCCTTAAAGTTGACTCTGGAAGTGAATCACCATGAGACTATATCTTTCCACCTAATCTCCTCAACACAGTTTCCAGTGATTTTGGGGGTACCTTGGCTTGCTCTGCATAACCCACAAATTGATTGGAAGATCAGAACTTTGTCCTTTCCTTCAGAACACTGCTTAATGAATTGTCAACCCACTAAGGTAACACATGTTGCCACAACAATTAATGAAATGGTTGCTACAAACTTGACTAAGCTTCCTCTACAATTTCGTGATTTTGCAGATGTCTGTGATAAGAAGAATGCTGATCAGCTTCCACCCCACAGGCCTTATGATTGCCCAATAGAGCTGTTGCCTGGGGCTGCTATCCCATTTGGCTGTATATATTCCCTTTCTGAGCCTGAATTGAAAGCTCTTCGTGAATACATACAAGAAAATCTTGCCAAAGGTTTTATATGACCATCTACTTCCCCAGCAGGAGCTCCTATATTCTTTGTAGAGAAGAAAGATGGCAGCCTACGGCCATGCGTTGATTACAGGGACATTAATAACATCACTGTTAAAAACCGCTACCCCTTGCCTCTCATTCCTGAACTTTTGGAGAGACTTCGCTCAGCTAAAATATTTACAAAGCTTGATCTTCGGGGGGCATATAATCTGGTTCGCATAAGACCAAATGATGAATGGAAAACAGCTTTCAGAACCAGGTACGGGCATTACGAATATCTAGTAATGCCATTTGGGCTTTGTAATGCCCCTGCAACTTTCCATCATCTTATCAATGATGTACTACGAGATCTCCTGGATCAGTTTGTTGTGGCATATTTGGATGATATCCTAATATTCTCTGATAATCTTGAAAACCACAGAAAACAGGTCCGTATAGTTCTGGAGCGCCTTCGTACCCACCACCTATACATTAAACTAGAAAAATGTGAGTTTGAACAAACAGAAATCCAATTTCTGGGGTATGTCATAACTCCTAAAGGTTTAACTATGGATGCAAGTAAAATTAAAGCTGTGCTGGACTGGCCCATCCCCAAGAATGAAAAAGATGTCCAGAGATTTGTGGGTTTTGCCAATTTTTACAGGCGTTTCATTAAGAATTTCTCTGCCGTTATTACACCGATCACTGAACTTACATGTAAAGGGACTCCTTTTCAGTGCTCCAATAAGGCTGATACCGCATTTTCCAGATTAAAGACTCTGTTTACATCTGCCCCCGTCCTGGTCCATCCTCAGCCGGAATTACCATTTATTGTGGAAGTTGATGCTTCTGATTCAGTTGTTGGTGCTATACTGTCTAAAAGGACTGGACCTAAGATGCTGTTACATCCGTGTGCCTTCTATTCCCGCCAGATGGTGCCAGCAGAAAGAAACTATGACATAGGGAATAAAGAACTATTGGCTATAAAAGCTGCCTTCACCGAATGGAGACATCTCTTGGAGGGAGCTACCCATCCAATTACTGTCCTCACAGATCACAAAAATCTGGAATGTATTCGATCAGCTAAGAGACTGTCAGCCAGACAAGCACGCTGGTCCCTATTCTTCTCGAGGTTTAATTTTTTGGTTACATACCGTCCTGGCTCCAAGAATGGTAAGGCGGATGCCTTGTCTAGAATAGCTGACCCCCTCCATGCTACCGTAACCAAGACCACCATCTTGCTGGAGGATATATTTATAGGAGTTACTTTTCCTTCTGATCTGATGTCTCGCATTAAAAAGGGCTACGCTGAAGACCCAGTTCTTCGTGATCCTCCTCGTGATCTCCATATGACGATGCTTAATGGGTTTTGGATTTTTTAACAACGTCTGTTTGCTCCGGAGTCAGTGCGACTGGACCTTTTACGTCTCTACCATGACTCAATACCAGCAGGTCATCCAGGAATCCGAAAGACACAAGAGCTACTCGCCCGATCCTTTTGGTGGCCCAAGTATTATGAGGATGTTAAGAAGTATGTGTCCTCTTGTGATGTATGCTCCAGACATAAGACTCCTCGCTCATCCCCTGTTGGCTTGCTTCAGCCTCTTAAGATTCCTCATCGTCCCTGGGGATCTATATCCATGGACTTTATTGTGGAACTACCTCCCTCTAAGGAACACACTACCATTCTTGTTGTGGACAGGTTAACTAAGATGGGTCATTTCATACCAGCTCGTGGTCTTCCTTCAGCTAAACAGACAGCTGAACTGGTTATTTGGGAAAAATTTCGCTTGCATGGAGTACCTGATGAAGTAGTTTCTGACAGGGGAGTGCAGTTTACATCTCGTTTTTGGAAACATTTTTGTTCTAACCTAGGTATTAATGTAAATCTGTCATCAGCTTTTCATCCACAAAGTAATGGACAGACTGAGCGAACCAACCAGACTTTGGAGCAATATTTGCGGTACTATATTAGTTACCTGCAGGATGACTGGCTGGATTTTTTACCCACTGCAGAGTTTGCCTATAACAATGCTCAACACTGCTCCACTTCTCTGAGCCCATTTTTTGCCAATTATGGTTACCATCCAACCTTTCTAGTGAGTCTCCCGATTACTACTCCCGTTCCTGCAGTCACTGACCGGCTAACCGCCTTAAGTGATTCCCAAGCACTGTTGAAAGAGACTCTTTTGGAGGCTCAGGAATGTTACAAAAGAGCTTCTGATAGGCATAGAAAGGAGGCTTCAGTCTATCATGTTGGTGACAAGGTGTGGCTGTCAACAAAGAAGCTTAAGCTTCGGATTCCTTCTCATAAATTGGGCCAAAGGTTCATGGGACCTTTTGAGATCATTGCTCAGATCAATGCTGTCACTTTCCATTTGCAACTTCCAAATTCCCTGAAAATACATCCAGTGTTTCACGTTGCACTGCTTAAACCTTTACATGAAAATACTTTCCCTGGCCGAGCCCTACCTGCCCCACCTCCAGTCCTCGTGGATGGCGAAGATGAATACGAAGTGGAAAAAATTCTTGACTCCAAGCTTCAATATTTGGTGCGTTGGAAAGGAGGATTGATCGTGGGAACCAGTGGACTATATTCACGCTCCTGATCTTCTTCGGTCTTTCCATGCACAGTACCCTGCTAAACCGGGTAATAGGGCATCCACAGGCTGCGCCTATAGAGGTGGGGGTAATGTGAGGAATTGACTCTGCTGGGATTCGAACCCTGGTTTGCATGTTGCTGGGCCTCTTCCCTACCGGTACGCCAGCCTGCCTCTTGCAGATTTACCTGAGATCTGATACCTTGACTCTAAAAGCAATGCAATCAGTGACAACTCTCTTTAGCTGTGTCTGGTCAGCTGTCTGGTTCTTGGCCTATATAAGGCACTTCCTGTCTCTGTATCCTTGCCAGATTATTGTTGGTTCCTGATCCCTTCAATAAAGCGTGTTCCTGTTTCACCTACAAGTTGCTGAACTGGTTTATTGCTGACCTTGGCTACTGGTCTCCACAACCTTGTGATTCCTATATCATTACACTACGGTTTGGTTAAAAAAAAAAAAAAAATTATGGGAAAAAAAAACAAAAACAGCAACAATTGGTTAGCTAATAGTGTTTTAATTGTAATTTTATCCCTCCGCAGGCACACTTCCTCGGAGTGCATGGATTCTAGGCAACTTATATGTGTATTGGGCATGTAGAACTACAGTAGAGAATGATGGCGATATGCATCTTGGTTTCAGCAAAACTGAGTTTTTGGGGAAATAGTTTGGCATACGTGGGATTAAGTGGGAGTGTGTCATTAGGGAGGTAGTGCAGTATGCCCGGATCGTCGGTCCCCCTGACATCTTAGTTATTCATGAGGGGAGTAATGATCTAGGGTGCATGCCGTTAAAGGCACTAATTACACACATGAAATGTGATGTGGATAGATTGCACCAATTATTAAATGGCGATTCCACATTCAACCTGCTATACTAAATAAATGCAGGAAGAAAGTTAATAAGATGATGTCTAGCCACATTAGGGGAATAGCTGGTATGTCACGTCATACTGACTTGGAAGGGAATGATGAGTTAGCATTTTATGGAAAGGATAGGGTGCACCTCAATAAATTTGTTTAGTACTAAATGGTTTGGCACACACTTTTGGTCTAGTTAGCCGCAGCTCTTTGTTATATGGTTAGGGGCGGGTGCATTGTGTTTGGTGTGCCTATGTTGGGGGTGCTTGCCCACAGGTAATTAGTGAGCCTTTAAGTGTGGGTGGGCAGGCACCTCTTGTTATTTTATGCGTGTTATTATTGTTTATAATACAGAGCTGTGGCCTTTTTAAACCATACCTTGTGTCTAGTATTTATTACTTTGGTTTAAGATATAAGGGTATTCGTATTGACAATGCACCGGTCAAGAAACCCCATGGCTGCACAGAGTTAAAATAGTGGGGGTTTGACCTGGCTTGGAATTAGGAGGACCTATTTTATTTATTCATTCCTAATTTTGATATTAGGGAGGGCTACCTTATATATACTACCTCACCTCCCTTCACCTAGTCAATTGGGTCCAGATATCAGATTGCATATCCTGTGCTTCCCTCCCATAAATGTACTATATTTTCTGCTTATTTGTTTTATAAAAAAAGAAAACATGCACTGTATTTTCTGCTTATTTGTTTTATATTTATAACTATTTAAAAAAAATGTGTATTGTCACAGCATGGGTATACGGGGGAGCTTGCCCACAGGTGATTACTGAGCTGCAAGGTGCACTCGTTGTACTCCTGGGGAACGGGGGCCTCCTCGAGCCTTTAAGTGTGGGTGGGCAGGCAACTATTGTTATTTTATGTGTGTTATTATTGTTTATAAGAACAGAGCTGTGGCCTTTTTAACCCCATACTTTAAGCCTCATTCAATTGCAAGCCTGCAATCCGCAGGGTGTAGGCCGTAAGTCTGTGGGCCTGCTGCGGGCCTGCAATGTCCGTGACTTACAGTGCTATTCAATTGGCCATGCCCGCAAGTCCCTGCCTGATAGCGCACATCATAAACCATGCTATCGTATGTAGCATTTGCAAGCTTGAACATAATCAATTAAGCAAGGCCGCAGCTCCCGAGTTAGAAACAGGCAATGGAAACACAGATCGTCATAATTACGTCAATGAAAAACAAAGGTTGGAACTTAAAGTCCTACAGGGTTCAATTACGAGTTAATATCGGACCCACATTCCTGAAATATTGCAATATTGATAAAGCCGTAAATATGATATTTTATTACATGCGAGTTCCATTATATGATTGCCGGGATCAATATAACACGTAAACTAAACATGACATAAAGTATTTTATATTGACGATTTGCGAGCTTGAGAATGTTGTGCTAATAATTCAAAGACCTAACATAACTTTCCCTTTTAATAAAATACAGTAGTGTGTGTATATGTGCATTTAAAGAGCTCCGGATCCTCCTTGGTACCCATAACTTGTGGTTCGACTTTTGCCATTTGAAGCCTTGGCGGCTTGCTTAGCCAGGGGGACTCGGAGCAATTGAATAGTGATTTGAGATTTTAGCGATCGTAACTCTTGCGAACGGGTAAGGTCGAAGGCTTGGAGGGGCCTTAACTTGCAATGTTAACCATCGCAAGGAATCAGAGGCCGGAGCCCGTAACCCAATCAGAGCCCGCAAAAAGATGCCAATCGAATAGCAAAATAAGTTACGGCATCCCTTACGGACGCCCGGATCTCCAGATGCCTCAATTGAATGAAGCTGTTTGCGCTAGTATTTATTGGATTGGTTTACGATATAATGTACAACCTTGTCTGAATCTATTCCTTCCAGGTTTTTAATCCTTTCAGAAACACAGCCAAAATGTCTGTCATCATTAAAGCAAAGTTGAATACAATAGTTGAAGATTATTTATAAATGTTATACTGTGTAAACACATTTTGCACATTATGCTGTCAACAGAGCATAATCTAAACACCTCAGTCATCCTTCAATTAAAGTGACGTGCTTCTAGACAAGAACAAATTAATAGTTGATATCAGGATGTACTTACACCAGTATATATAATCCAAACTACTTTTGTATATGAACTCTATCTACAGATAAAAAACAAAATTAATTTACAAATTATAGAATCATTAATAATATATATATACATTTTTTTTTTTTTTTGTTTAAATCTCTGGAATATATGCTTGTTAAAATAAAAATAAAAAAACAAGGAAAGATAAAAAGGAACTGTGTAAACATACTGTATGTTATCAGTCCAATGCAAATGATAGGAAATCAGTCAATTATCCTTTCTGACATAGGTCTTTAATATATAAAAAAACTGCAGATTTTCACTTTTGATGGCATATCTAATGTAAAAGAAAAGACAGATGCAATCGTATGCAACATTGCTTTCTCTAGGGCTCTGATTGCCAAACAAATTTTGCAGCAAACAGAGCTATATTTATCTCCAAACATTTTAACAAAATTACCAACCTTGTCCCATGGAATCTGAAAATCTCCAAGATTCTTTAGATGTAAAGTTAAATTGAGTTATATTCAGCGGCCGAAAAAACGTAAATGGATGAAAACGAGGCCGAAGGCAGTAATAAAGAGCCCAAAGCCAGTAACACTTAACGCAAGCCAGTAACACTTAACTCAAGCCAGTAACACTTAACCCAAGCCAGTAACATTTAACCCAAGGGAGTAACACTTAACCCAAGTCAGTAACACTCATCGTGCAGCACCTAAACTACAAGGGTCGGAGAGGCTCGCAATGATTGATCATTGAAAGCCAAGCATTGAGCGCTGAAGGTGCTTAGAGGGGGCATAGCATCGCATTGTATGGCAAACAGCATTCAAAGCCTTATAATGTTCTTGCCGTCATTTTTGACGGGCAAGTCGCTAGTAAGGGCACAAGTGAGCTAAAAGAGGTTGCTCTCAGAGTAGCTTATCATGGCTATAGAACTAACCTATTAAGGTTGGTTTGTTCTCTGATGAGCACCTCTGACTTTGTTGTTTTCTATATACAAATTACCTTTAGGGTTTAGTCTCCCTAAGGGTAATAGGGGACTCCAGACGTGGACCCCTTGCTCACTGTGCCTTAGGGAGTTCAGCTGCACCTCACTGACGAGGCCCATAAAGGCCGAAACGCGTCTGGGGTTTGCTGTTTCTCCTGTTCAGGGTAGAATTGCCTGGTATTTCGGGGCTGGGTCACTCTTTTGAGTGGGACCAGACTGATATACTACAGGAGATTTCTCCCTGTGAAGGGCACAAGTGAGCTAAAAGAGGTTGCTCTCAGAGTAGCTTATCATGGCTATAGAACTAACCTATTAAGGTTGGTTTGTTCTCTGATGAGCACCTCTGACTTTGTTGTTTTCTATATACAAATTACCTTTAGGGTTTAGTCTCCCTAAGGGTAATAGGGGACTCCAGACGTGGACCCCTTGCTCACTGTGCCTTAGGGAGTTCAGCTGCACCTCACTGACGAGTCCCATAAAGGCCGAAACGCGTCTGGGGTTTGCTGTTTCTCCTGTTCAGGGTAGAATTGCCTGGTATTTCGGGGCTGGGTCACTCTTTTGAGTGGGACCAGACTGATATACTACAGGAGATTTCTCCCTGTGAAGGGCACAAGTCAGCTAAAAGAGGTTGCTCTCAGAGTAGCTTATCATGGCTATAGAACTAACCTATTAAGGTTGGTTTGTTCTCTGATGAGCACCTCTGACTTTGTTGTTTTCTATATACAAATTACCTTTAGGGTTTAGTCTCCCTAAGGGTAATAGGGGACTCCAGACGTGGACCCCTTGCTCACTGTGCCTTAGGGAGTTCAGCTGCACCTCATTGACGAGGCCCATAAAGGCCGAAACGCGTCTGGGGTTTGCTGTTTCTCCTGTTCAGGGTAGAATTGCCTGGTATTTCGGGGCTGGGTCACTCTTTTGAGTGGGACCAGACTGATATACTACAGGAGATTTCTCCCTGTGAAGGGCACAAGTGAGCTAAAAGAGGTTGCTCTCAGAGTAGCTTATCATGGCTATAGAACTAACCTATTAAGGTTGGTTTGTTCTCTGATGAGCACCTCTGACTTTGTTGTTTCCTATTTACAAATTACCTTTAGGGTTTAGTCTCCCTATGGGTAATAGGGGACTCCAGACGTGGACCTCTTGCTCACTGTGCCTTAGGGAGTTCAGCTGCACCTCACTGACGAGGCCCATAAAGGCCGAAACGCGTCTGGGGTTTGCTGTTTCTCCTGTTCAGGGTAGAATTGCCTGGTATTTCGGGGCTGGGTCACTCTTTTGAGTGGGACCAGACTGATATACTACAGGAGATTTCTCCCTGTGAAGGGCACAAGTGAGCTAAAAGAGGTTGCTCTCAGAGTAGCTTATCATGGCTATAGAACTAACCTATTAAGGTTGGTTTGTTCTCTGATGAGCACCTCTGACTTTGTTGTTTTCTATATACAAATTACCTTTAGGGTTTAGTCTCCCTAAGGGTAATAGGGGACTCCAGACGTGGACCCCTTGCTCACTGTGCCTTAGGGAGTTCAGCTGCACCTCACTGACGAGGCCCATAAAGGCCGAAACGCGTCTGGGGTTTGCTGTTTCTCCTGTTCAGGGTAGAATTGCCTGGTATTTCGGGGCTGGGTCACTCTTTTGAGTGGGACCAGACTGATATACTACAGGAGATTTCTCCCTGTGAAGGGCACAAGTGAGCTAAAAGAGGTTGCTCTCAGAGTAGCTTATCATGGCTATAGAACTAACATATTAAGGTTGGTTTGTTCTCTGATGAGCACCTCTGACTTTGTTGTTTTCTAAGTATATATATATATACATACATATATATATATATATATATATATATATATATATATATATATACAGTGGACCCTTGATACTCATCGTTAATTGGTTCTGGAAGGCAGGATGAGTGGTGAAAAGGCCAATTACCAAAGTTCCCATAAGGAGTAATGTAAATTGACTCATGCAAGCATGACAAGTACCAAGAAACAACGTGTGCTGAGGAATTTGTCCATGTCAAAATGTGTTGAATACCAAATTCAACTAGTTTTAATGAGGACGGGTGCTCAGGGATTTCAAATTGTTTCTCTGAGTCTGCAATGACAATTTTCTCAAAGAAAAGTCATCCTATCTGAACCCCTAACAAGCTTTGTACATTTTGGACTTTATTTCTTTTTGGGGCTCTGACTGCTTGTTTCACATTACATTTCACTGTACTAAGTTTTAGTAAAATAAGCATTGGTCAAACTTACTGCTGGTAGTTCTTTTTCATGCATGGGTAAGACATTTTCTGAGCAAATAATTTTCATAGCCTTCATAGAGTAATTTCTTCAGAAGCTTCAATTACTTCAATCATTCCATAGTGGGATGTTTTTATTCTTGATTGAATTTTGCTTTATATTGCACAAACTTGCTACCTAGAGTTATTATACTAACTCCTTATAAATCTCTCAGTGGGATCGCAATCCCAAAATCATTTACATTGTGTGACTTGTATCTTATTAATTGCTTTTACACTGTAAATATAGCAATGGCAATTACACAACTACAGTGCAATCAGTGTGAACATATTGTAGGCTGTATAGCCAGATGTAGAGATTATTAAAGTATCCTAAGCAGATCATATGGAATAGAACTTCAGCAGAATTTACAGTGAGAAACTGAACTGTATTTGTAGCTGGCCCATACTTTCTCATCATGTACGCGTCTAAGGGCCTCATTCAATTAACGGCCGTAAAATGGCCGCAAAACTGCAATTCCATCTTACGGCCCTGTGTAGCGCTACTGCTACCCTGCTGTTCAAATGGACGGCGCCGCAAGGATATCCCCCTTAAAGCCAGCCGCTATTCATGCAATCGGCCACAGGCGTTTCTCCCGCGCCCGTAAATCTTGTTTTAAGGCCACAAAGTCGGAAAACTGTAAATGCAAATATAAATTCAAGATAGCACGGTAAAGCTCTGTAAATGCTAGGCATCATAATGGGGGATATGAGGAATAATAGCAACGCCCATGCAAGCTTGCTCATCGCCCAAATCCGAAATTTCATTTCCGGTTTATTTTCCGTCCCGAAGTCTCGCAGGCTTGTCGTTGTTAAAACCCGTACGGGTTCAGAGGTTGAAGGCCGCAAACTCACAGCATTGTAGAAGCCAATATATATTCAATCCAGCACTGTAACGCACTGTAAATGATGGGGAACATAATGGGGGAACATGAGGATTAATAGCAAAACATTCTCAAGTTTGCACATTGCCAAATTGTACTTTAATTTTAAAATCCGTCCAAGTCCCACGGACTTCAATGACCAAGCCCATAGCTCGTTATTCAAGCCCGTGCGGTCTTGGAGGGTGAATGTCCAACAAGCCCGTAACTCGTTATTCAAACCTGTGCGGGCTTGCATGATAGAACACAAAGATTGGACATGAAATTAAATTTCTTTATTTGCAGATTTGAGAGTAGGGGAATGTTGAGCTATTAATTCTAAGACCAAACATCACTTTCACTTTTAATAAAAGCACAGGATGGCTTTTCTATGCACGATTTGTAAGTTAGCCCTTAACGACCTGTGGGTCTATTTTACCCATTTACGAACTTGACAGAGGCTAATCAGTTAAACCGTTAGCCTGAAATTTGCTGAATTTCTTGCTTTTGCAAAGAGTTTTCTCTTAATGTTGACACCCCCAGAAATTAACAGAGAAAATTATCATAATTTATAGAAGGTTTCTTTTTTGCCTAGGGTTTGTGCAGACATGCTCAGTTAGCACCTGAAGTCTGCCCTACTGTGGGAAGTCAGATGATGTCAGGCACTTTCCTTTCCATAATATATGTCTGTCCCTTTATTCACTGATTGTTTTAGCTACATCCCAGGTTATACTCCCCCAGCCCCAAAGAATTGCCCCCAACCCCAGAGATTTGCCCCACAGCACAAGAGAATTGCCCCACAGCCCCAGAGAATTGCCCCTAGACCTCCCCCAGCCCTTAGAGAATTGCCCCCAGCTTATGATAATTGCCCCACAGCCCCATAGAATTGCCCAAAAGACCCCCCCAGCCAAAGAGAATTGCCCTACAGCCCCAGAGAATTGCACCGTGACCTACCCCAGCACCAGATAATTGCCCCCCAATGCCAGAGAATTGCACCACAGCCCAGAGAGTTGCCCAATGACCTCCCCAAGCCCCAGATAACTGCCCCCAACCCCAGAGAATGGCCCCACAGACCAGAGAATTGCACTATGACCTTCACCAACCCCAGAGAATTGCCCTGTGACTGACGCCAGCCTTAATGAATTGCCCCCCAGCCCCAGAGAATTGCCCCATAAACTCCACCAACCCCAGAGAATTGCCCCCCGCCCCAGAGACTTTCCCTGTGACCTCCCCCAGCCTAAGTGAATTGCCCCCCAGCCTCAGAGAATTGCCCTGTGACCTCCACCAACCCCAGAGAATTTCTCGCTACCCCCATAGAATTGCCTAATCACCTCCCCCAGCACCAGAGTATTGCCCCACAGCCCCAGAGAATTGCCCGTGACCTCCACCAACCCCAGAGAATTTCCCCATCACCTCCACCAGACCTATAGAATTGCCCCGTGACCTCCCCCAGCATATGTGAATTGCCCACAACCCCAGAGAAATGCACCGTGACATCTATCCACCCCAGAGAATTACCCCCCAGCCCCATAGAATTGCCCAATGACATCCCCCAGCCCCAGTGAATTGCCCCCAGACCCAGAGAATTGCTCCCCAGCCCCAGATAATTGCCTAATCACCTCCCCCAACCACAGAGAATTGCCCCACAGTCCCATAGAATTGCCCCATTACCTGCCCTAGCCCCATAGAATTGCCCCACAGCCCCAAAGAATTGCCCTGTGACATCCACCAACCCCAGAGAATTGCCCCATCACCTCCCCCAAACCCAGAGAATTGCCCCCCAGCCCCAGAGAATTGCCCCGTGACCTCCCAACCTAAGTAAATTGCCCCCCAACCCCATAGAATGTCCCTGTGACCTCCACCAACCCCAGAGAATTGCCCCACAGACCAGAGAATTGCACTATGACCTCCCCCAACCCCAGAGAATTGCCTAATTACCTCCCCCAAACACAGAGAATTGCCCCACAGCCCCATCGAATTGCCCCATCACCTGCTTCAGCCCCAGAGAATTGCCCAGCAGCCCCAAAGAATTGCCCCATGACATCCACCAACCCCAGAGAATTGCCCCATCACCTCCCCCAAACCCAGAGAATTGCCCCCCAGCCCCAGAGAATTGCCTCGTGACCTCCCAGCCTAAGTAAATTGCCCCCCAGCCCAGAGAATTTCCCTGTGACCTCCACCAACCCCAGAGCATTGCCCCACAGCCCAAGACAACTGCCCACAGCCCCATAGAATTGCCCCATCATCTGCCCCAGCCCCCTGTATATATATAAAATAATATACACTGTGTCTCTCTCTCTGTATGTATATATATATATATATATATATATATATATATATATATATATATATATATAGATAGATAGATAGATAGATAGATAGATAGATGTACATATACATATACACATACACACACCTGTATAAAGACTTTTTTACCTGCCCATTGCTGCACTTCAGTTCCTGGGGTAAGGAGGGGCCACGGTAAGCCAAAGAGCAGAGGGGGCCACATAGGCCTGCAAGTACTGTGGGGACAACAAAAAGCTGACTGCGGCCGTAGAGGTCTGAAGGGGGCCACAGGGGCCACAAACCAGGAGGGGGCCACAAAAGGCAGAGGCTGCAGTGGTCCACAGGAGGGCCCAAGGGGGCTGAGGGAGGCTGCATAGGTTTGCAAGGGGCCACAGGAAACTGAGGGGGAACACTGGGGACTGAGGGCATCCGGAGAGGTCCCCGAGGGGCCACAGGAGGCTGAGGGAGAACACAGGGGGGCCATGGGAAGCCACATGGCCTGTAGGGGGCACATAGGGGCCCTGGGGCCTTGGGGGGCCACAGTGGACCATGAGGGGCCACAGGAGTCCCATGGGAGTTTCACAGGGGCCACAAAGATCCGCAGGAGCCATGGAATACCTGCGGGGGCTACAGGGGTCCAAAAGGGGGCCTCACAGTGGATCCGCAGGTGCACAGGTGGGCATGGCTCCTGTGGGGGCCATAGGAGACTATAGGACTGCCTCAGGGGCCACAGGCAGCCCTGGGGGCCACCGTGACCTTAAGGGACCTGCAGGGGCCTAAGGGGGCAAAGGGAGGGTTGCAGGGGCCACAGGGGGCTGCAGGGTTCTCTGGGGGACTGGTGGAGCCACTGGGAGGGCGGCAGGGGCTACAGGGACCTTAGGGGACCCACAGGGGCCACAAGTTGCTGAGGGAGGGCAGGGGGGCCACAGGGAGGCCACTGCGTGCCACTAGGAGTGATGTGGAAGCCAGTGGGAGGGCCACAAGGATAATGGGGGCACCAGGGGGCCACGGGGGTCACAGCAGGGCTGGGGGAAGGTGTGTAGGGGCCACTCCGAGGCCCAGGGTCCCTCTTCTCCCTGTCTACACCCTCCTACATCCCCCTCTGCTCCCTTGTCTTCCTTATACCTCTTTCTCTGTGCTCCCTCCTACCTCTCTCTCTCTGCTCCCTCCTCCCTGTGCTCAGAGATAATCGGAAGGGGCATGACATCAGCAGTGACGTCACCGCTCTTTGCTGATTGGCCGAAAAGCCAATCAGCATGCACATGTGCCCTGGGCATTTGTACGAATCCTAAATTCGCACCCATCAGGTACCTTTTAGCAGATGCTGCAGGAGCTGCAGAAACTGCTGGGGGTGTAAACATCACCCCAGCACATTTTCTTTTTTATTGCAAAAAAATGTAATGTTTTCATGCAAATTTTTTTGCTAGGTGGGTTATGATGCATTCTACAAGATGCATATATAACCCACCTCACTTTAATATACCTTTAAGATCCTGGAGTGGCCTAGCCAGTCTCCAGACCTTGATCCCATAGAAAATCTGTGGAGGGAGCTGAAGGTTCATGTTGACTCGAAATCTTAATGACTTGGAGATCATCTACAAAGAGGAGTGGGACAAAATCTCTCTTGAGATGTGTGCAAACTTTTTGGCCAACTGCAAGAAACGTCTGACCTCTGTGATTGCCAACAAGGGTTTTGCCACCAAGTACTAAGTCGAAGGGGTCAAATACTTATTTCACTTATTGACCTGCAAATCAATTTATATCTTTTTTGACATGCATTTTCTTGTTTGTTTGTGTTTTGTTATTCTGTCTCTCACTGTTAAAATACACCTACCATAAAAATTATAGACTGTTTATTTCTTTGTCAGTGGATAAACGTTCAAAATCAGCAGAGGACCAAATACTTTAACACTGTAGGTAGATAGTATATAGGGATAGGTGAGGATGTTAGAGCTATCCTAGTGCGTTCATGTTAGTTAGTGGGTAACATTCCATAGCGTTGCTATGGAGACTACTGAGATTCAAACTAGGCGTCTCTTACAGGTATAACTTAGGCCTGCTGCAAGCACACATTACAGCTAGAGAGCTATGGCAAAACAACCCTGGTACAAGTCAATACATTTTATGGGATTCATTTTGTAGGAGCCATGGATAAGCTCCACAAATTTGCTAATAAAATCCCCTGCAGCTACAAGCTGTTCTTATGGGATTTCTTACAGAAACCATGGAATAGAGGCCTTTATCCTTAGTTTCTTAGCCTGAAGCATTCTTTCACCTTGTAGTTCATGCAAATGTAAATTGTAACCAAAGAAATCATATATAGTTGTTTTATAATTTTGCCCCTAAAGATCCTTTCATTGAATACATTACATACTATGGGAAGTCTAGTTTAAAACGTGTTTCATGTATTGATGGCTATAATAAAATGTATTAAATGTATTTAAGCACAATTATTTGAAAATGCAAGACGCTGAAACTTATCTGCTGCTTTATTTAAAAGTTTTGTTTTAAATTGAAACATAAACATACTTTTACAACTAAATTTTTTACTAATAATACAGTTTTAGTCTAATGTATGTTTAATATGATCATTAAAAGTTCAAATGTCTTTAATGTACTGTGCATGCATGGACAAATGGAAAACTTGTTTATCTGTAATACTGTTGCTTTAATACAAATGTTTACATGAAGTTACTGATCTTCTAAGAATAATCTGCATCAATTTGTATTCGCACATCAGGTAATGACTTGATATTGTGACCTAAAGTGATTCACATAATTGACAAATATCAGGTTACTTTGGCTGTGCCTTTACAAAACATTGTACAAATAGGTAAATCATTGGCAAGTCTTGAAGAAAGCTACAGTATGTTACATCAGGGAATTCTCACAAACACTGATATGCTTTTCAACTGATAAATGTCTAAAAAGGCAAAATACACAACAGATGGAAACTGCATTGAATAATGAACACGCACATTCATTTTAAATCACTTGAATCATTTTTTTTATGATTCAATTGTGAATTATGTTCTTTTTAGATTTGTAATTATGATGCACAACAGATGGTAAAGTCTTAGCTATCCATCGATTACACTATCCCACTTTGAATAAAAAATCCACCAAGCTTTCAAATGTAACATAAAATATTCCCAAAGTTATTTGGAAACCTCACTTCATCTGCATTTTTGTAAGTAACTATGTGTATTGTGGAATAATGGAAATATGCAGGGGAGACAGAGTACAAATATATAGTGAAAATATCAAGAGGTGAAGTAAATTGTGTCTGTATTTTTTCGTACTTGGAGTCAATGCATGACATGGGAAATGGGGCTCTTGTAACAGAGGCAAATTCCAAGAGGCTTGCAAATGAGTATACTGTTTCTCTCATTCAGTCATTTAGGGGACAACTTAAGTGCTTATATTAAGCTTCAGATGTTTGTATAATATATCATATTGCTCAGAAAAAGTTTAATTTTGACTTGCAATTTTTATGTATATGATTATATGACTAATGTGTACGAATATGCACAGGTGTGTTTCAATGAAAGTAATCTGCATAGAAAACTGTTTCGCTGCATTGAAAGGGAAACTGGAGCATTACTGTATAAGAGATTATCCTCTGTGTTTTAAAATTAATTTAGCTGATGAAATTGTTTCACACATCCTCTAAGAGGCCTGTTTCTGAGAAACCTACCAAGACCTGTCCCTGTAAATAAAAAGTTTTGTATTTAGGAATACCAAAAGAATAATCTGCACAGTTAAGACAATTCCTGTTATCTCCTCATCAGCAGTAGCAGCCACTACGTGGTGCAGCCATAAATTTCCTTGGGTTAGGATTAGAGTTAGGGTTATGGTTAGATTTAGGGGTCAAGTTTAGGGGTACGGTTAGGGTAGTGGCAGGTGATAAGCTTTAAATAGTAAAATTGTGGCACTCTATTTTACAATGTAAAGTTTATCATCTGCCACTACCCTAACCATAAATCCTAACCCCTAAATCTAACACTAACAAGAAATTGAAGAAATTCTCGGTCATGCCACCTTATGGCCGCACGTTGCCATTGCTGGCAGGCAAATGACAGGAATGATTCCAAAATTAGATTATAGTATTAAGTTTATCTGTTTTGTGACTCCCACTAGAGTACTTTTTATTATATTTATTATCATTAAGGATAGATTACTTCTTTTTTATTTAATGCATATCTTATATTTTTATGCATACAATTTCAAGTTTCAGAATACAAACTATACAATACTGGCTTATTATGATTTTTAAAAATCTTATTTATTTTCTATCATAACTTTATTCTTGGAAACCTTGCTTTTGATTTGTTTCTCTGATTTGTAACAAATAAATTAGTCAGTAGTCAATAATGTACTTCTATATTGCCAAATCAGGTTTTTTTTAAATGTGTTAATACAAGAGAGTCAGTTGATTCACTATAGAACATTTAAATATTTTACAGACTACAATCTTCTTTGAAATATGAAACTATATTTTTGGTTAATTTTTCTCATAGACATATAAGTACAAATAAACATTGATAACTTATTTATAACGTAAAGGGAAGTTATGTATACAATGGTACTAATTATAAATATAGTACTTGTTACTGGATCACTTCCAAAGATAGGGTTGTGATTTTGACTGTGTTTGAGGCATAGTGAAAAGGTTTCCTATTCTTGAAGATGTTAAGATGTAAGTCAGCTAGATGGATTGTACTCTGACTTTTGAGAATATCTGCTTATACATATCCCAGGAGAGCAATCTGTCACAGGCAATCTTCAGTATCCACTTCTTAACATAGTTACTGGCGCTGTTTTGTCCCACTTGAGATTCAGAGAGGCTATTTAGCATTGAAAAAAAGAACATGACTAAATTCTGTTCCTGACTCCGTGCTGAGCTGATACTGTAAGATAGCAAGATGCAAAGCAAGCATGCTGTTGCCTGAATATACATGGTTAGAATATATTTTCAACATTTTAAACTAAACAGACATTAACATTTTTCTATAATGGAAATGGCAGCATTATATTTGCAGAAAAAAATGCAAAATTTCAATTGAACTTGGTCTGCTCTGACAATGATCAGAATATTTTCTCATACATTTGTCTGCCTTATCATGTAGCCAATATTTGAAATATAATATCTTTTAAAATGGGTGCACTGTGTCCATGCAATTTTGAAGAAATGCTAAGAACAAATGTAGTTGTTTCAATTTTAAAGAAATGTGTAAACACAAAAAAAGAAAGAGAACTTTTACATGAATCTCAGTTTATCTTACACTTTTATCTTTTACTAAAATGTAACTTTTATTGGTATCACTAAAATCTTTTATAGCACATAAGATAACTCACATGGGAATTAATATTAAAAATATACTTGAGGTTAAGTAACCAGGGAACTGGAAAACCCTTTAGCATGATTACAACCACCTTTCCCTAGTCCCTAGTTAAAAAAAATATAATGTATTCATTTGGATAACTTTGTCACTCTTGAAAAAGATTAATTTGAAACAAGTTGAATAATAGGGATTAACCTATTTTGCTTAGTTTGCTCTAGCTTCCAAAGTTGAGATTTATACCCAGAAGAGCATGTGATGTCACGTCATTAGAATATACCGGGTGCCGACGCAGGAAGGAGCGGAGGCTGGAGGAAAAGCTGCAGATGAAAGTAAGTGAGGGGGGGAAAGCGAGAGGGGGAGGTATTTAGAGGGGTAAAGTGAGGAGGGATTGAGGATGAGGGGGTTGAGGAGGGGATTGAGGATGGGGCGGTTGAGGAGGGAGGTTGAGGAGGGGGGTTGAGGAGGGGGTTGAGGATCGGGGGGTGAGGAGGGAGGATGAGGAGGGAGGTTGAAGATGATGAGGGAGGTTGAGGGGGGGTTGAGGATGAGGAGGGAGGTTGAGGAGAAGGTTGAGGATGAGGAGGGAGGTTGAGGAGGGGGGTTGAGGAGGGGGTTGAGGATGGGGGGGTTGAGGAGGGAGGATGAGGAGGGAGGTTGAGGATGAGGAGGGAGGTTGAAGATGATGAGGGAGGTTGAAGATGATGAGGGAGGTTGAGGAGGGGGTTGAGGATGAGGAGGGAGGTTGAGGATGAGGAGGGAGGTTGAGGAGGGGGTTGAGGATGAGGAGGGGGGTTGAGGAGGGGGTTGAGGATGAGGATGGGGGGTTGAGCATGAGGATGGGGGGGTTGAGGAGGGGGGTTGAGGATGGGGGGGTTGAGGAGGGGGTTGAGTAGGGAGGTTGAGTATGAGGAGGGAGGTTGAGGAGAGGGTTG